>CM046658.1:30828352-31428352 GCA_025594165.1 Tamias sibiricus | reverse complement strand
AGACAGTCCTGTAGTAAATAGCCTTGACACATGCAATTTTGCAAATGAGTGCCTGTAGGATAAATTCATAGCATTGGTATTGCTGAGTCAAGGCGTAGGTACCTCTATGCATGCTAGGCAAGGGCTCCACCACTGAGCTAATATTTCCCCAACCTGAGGGGTTATTTTTGTTTTGTTTTGTTTTTGATAATTCGTTACCTGGAACAGTCAAAACCTTCTGGAGTTTTAGACTATAGAAGATATGACCTCTGGTTTTGCTTTTTAGGGTGGAGCTGCAAGTCATTAAGAATCCCCTGTTTCAGGCAAGTATAGCATGCCTGTAATGTCAGTAACTTGAGAAGCTGAGGCAGGAGGATCACAAGTTCAAAGCCAGTTTCAGCAATTTAGTGAGCCCCTAGGCAACTTAGTGAAACCCTGTCTCAAGATGAAAATGAAGGGCTGGGGATGTAGCTCAGTAGTTAGTTGCCTCTGAGTTCAATCCCTAGTACAAAAAAATAATAAAACTGCCCTGTTTTAGGGGCTGGAGTGAAGCTCCGTGGTAGAGTGCTTGCCCAGTACATACTAGGCCCTGGCCTCTATCCCCAGAAATGAAGAACAACAACAAAAAAAAGAGACCCTGCATAAACCAGGCACGGTGGTTCATGCCTGGTTCACCCCACTGATTCATAAGACTGAGGCAGGAGGTTTGCAAGTTTGAGGCTAACCTGGGCAACTCATTGAGACTCCAGTCTCAGAAAAAAAAAAATCCTGCTTACAAAGAAGGAGTTCCTTGCTTTTGCTTTAGCATGTCATTTGCCATATTCTAGATTCTTGTTTCCAAGGCCCATCATTCCAGGCCAGTGCTGGTGGTCCCAGGGAGTAGGCAGGGTTCTCCCCAGGCAGTAGTACCAGGAGGCACCAGCAGGGAGCAGGCAGGACACCACATGCCTTCAGTGAGCTGCCTCTGGAGCACTGCCAGAATTGGAGCCTTTGGGTGGTTTCCAGTGACCTTACCTTCCAGCCTCAGTCCCAGCTTAGTGTGGGGTGGGATGCCTGATCCTTTCCTCCCACCTAGTCTTGCTGCCATTTCTTAAATTGGTGAGCAGTTTTAAGTTCACCAGCAGCTGCCTTGAGAGGAGCTCCAAGAGGCCACACCCCGAGGTGCCAGGCTGGGCCACCACCCCCCTCCAGGAACTGGCTGGAAGTATTTGCATGCCGTGGCCTGGGATGGCTTGGGTTTCCTTAATTGCAGGGTTCTACTTCCTGCCTCTTTCAGCCAAATCTCCCACACCCTTCCCATGAACTAGGAGGTCCCCAGAACAGACATTTACCACATGTACTCCACCCACTTTGCTAGGGCTAGGGAAAAAGAGTGAGCCAGAGGTCTGAGCAGGGCCCTGGACTGCCTTACTTGGGAGTCAGGGCTCAGGCTGTTGGCTCCGCCCCTCATGACTCCAGTTTCCTCTGCTCACTCATCTGATAGAGGCCTGCCTAGCCTTGGGTCAGGTTGGGGGATGTGTGGGGGTTGCCTTTCAGAGCCTGGGGGACTCTTGGAGAAGGAGGGAGAGCAGAGGACTTGGGAAGTGGGGCGAAATAGCATCTGTGGTGATGAGTGCTGACCCCCTCCCAGCTACTACTGCCCTGCCTCCTGCCCTGCAGGAGACTAGCAATATTTGGGGATTAGCAGCACTATAAGGGTCTTGGGAGGGCTGATCCCCTTCGAGCCCCAAAGTTCGCCTGCCCTTAGTTTAGGTCTCCCAATCTTCAGGGACTGCCCAGTTTCCCTTCAGCCTGAGGAGTGGGATGGAGTGGGCAGGACATTTTATCTCACTGTGGGCTGATGAGGGCTCTGAGGAAGGCCCAGGAGGCTGGAGGTTTCCTGTCTTACAGGCTGCAGTCATCCTGGCTAACACATAGTCTGTGCCCCGGAGTAACTCTTGCAAGACAGAACTTGCAAGAAAACTCAGGGTCAGCCCCTGCTGCTGACGAGAGCCAGAGGGCTGGGTGGGGACCCATGGTAGGAAAAGGTGGGCAGGCAGCTGTCCTCTGTGGCTCCCCAGGATCATTTCCCAGCATGCATGAATTTGCATATCTCTGGTTTCCCCATCAGTTTCTTGGCTCCTGGAACCAGGAAAACAAGAAGAGGAAAGAGCAAGTGGGGCAGCTACTCGGAATTTGATCCCTTCTAGTACATGCCTCGTGGCTTGAGCTTTGGTCTCAGGAATCACATTCCATCTGTCCCTGCCACCCTCTCTCCAGAAGCTCACGTGGAGCTGGGTTTGCCAGGCAGCTGAGGCCCCAAGAGGGGAAATTAGTTGTCTTGCACAGCCAGTGAGTGGTGCTTGAACCCAGGTCTCCTCCTGCTGCCACCACATGAACTGAAGTATCTTGTCAAATCTAGAAAAAGGGCTGGGGCTGTAACTCCGAGGCAGAGTACTTGCCTACCATGCGAGAAGCACTGAGTTCCATCTTCAGCACCACATAAAAATAAAGGCATTGAAAAAAATCTAGGAAAATACAAGGAACACTGAGTCCCTTTTACAGGTGGGGAGGCTGAGGCTCTGTGAGTGAATGCCACCTGACTAAGCTGCTGGAGTAGGCATTGGGGCAGGAGATGGTAGGGAGAACTTTGGAGTTAAAACCCAAATCATGGGGAAAAAACAGCCTTGGCATTGGACCTGGCAACCTGAGTAGCTCTGCCTGGAAGCCAGATTGAGGAAGAGGCCTAGAGGGGAGGCTCTAAACACTGGACAACAGGCCCAGCAGGGCTGAGCCTGTCAGAAAAGCACAGGATGCTAGCATAGGCCATTGGCCGTAAGCTGTTGGCGGTGCTAAACTGACCCAACCATCCCGAAGGCCTGGCCCTGGCTGGCGCCTGCTGCACAAGCCCTCATTGGTGCCTGTCTGAACCAGCAGGGCCAGACCCGGCCTCCTGACATTAGCTGCAGCCAGCTGGGACTAATACCACCACCCACCTGCCCGGGGGACACCCCATCTCACTCATACCCACAGCAGCAGGAGGGCACATGAGCACAAGTTCAACTCTGGTCAAGAGCAGGTGTGAGAGAGCTCTCTACTTCTTCCAGACAACCTTTGTGGCACACACAGACAAGGCCATGGTACCTGCTGCTGAGGTGGTAGCAGAGTGACCATCCCAGCTGCTGCCAGAGATCTCCTATGGGAATGTTGTCAAACTAAGGGGCTGAGGGCACCCCATGTCCCAGCACCACCCGAGGTGCTGCAAGTGGGTGCCTAGGGCCTCTCTTTCTCGGGTTTGGGGACCAAGAACTAGTGTTCAAGCCCTGGCCCAGCCAGTCCTCCTCCATGGGACCTTGGGCAAGTCACTCAACATTGCCAAGTGGCTGATAATGAACTAGACAGTCCGGTATTTTAGCTTCCTATCCAAACAAACAGGCTCATAAATAGCCTTTTAATCTGCAATACAGTCCTTTTGTTTATTTATTTTACCTTTTTTTTTCTTCCACGTATTTTTTATTTTTATTTTTATTTTTTTTTTGGGTACCGGGGATTGAACTCAGTGGCACTCGACCACTGGGTCACATCCCCAGACCTTTTTTTGTATTTTATTAGAGACAGGGTCTCACGGAGTTGCTAAGTGCCTCGCCATTGCTGATGGCTGGCTTTGAACTTGCGATCCTCCTGCCTCAGCCTCCCAAAGTGCTGGGATTACAGGCGTGCGCCACCGCGCCCGGCTCCACGTATTTTTTATTGGTGCATTACAGTTGTATGTATTGATGGGATTTGGTGTTACGTATTCCTATATGCACACAATATAACAACACAATTTGGCCGATACCACTCTCCAGCATTTCCCTCTTCCCTCCCTTAGAATACAGTTCTTGATTGGAAAAAAATATAAATAGGGCAACGACAGTTCCTTGTGTAGGTAACATCTGAGTAGTCTTGGAAGGAACGGGCAGGGGGCACCTTGAAAAGCACTCGGTGGGAGACTTCAGTTACTGCTTGCCAAAGCCATTTCTGTCCTATGCGCCGAATCCCTCCTTGATTTCTGTCTGGAAGCTAGTGCTTCCAGAGCTGCTCCAGGGTGAAGAAGGAGGTGAGGCCCCAGGTACAGGGCTGGCCATTGTACACTGTCTCCCACATGCTTTGTAGCTGTTCTGTGCTAAAGCAGTTCCTCCAAAAGGGAATGCAAATACTATAAAAGACTCACAACGAAGTCCAAGTCAGGCGAGATGTTCAAGGTACAATTATTAAAACTGTATTTTATCCATTTTACCTGACCGATAATGTATGTTTGGGGATCATTTGATGACCTTTTTCACTTAAAATATTTAACATTCAGCCAGGTGCAGTGGCACATGCCTGTAATCCCAGCAACTGGGGAGGCTGAGGTGGGAGGATCACAAGTTTGAAGCCAGCCTCAGCAACTTGGCAAGACCTTCAGCAACCTAGGGTTACTGTTTCAAAATAAAAAAATAATTTAGCGGGGCGCGGTGGTGGCGCACGCCTGTAATCCCAGCACTTTGGGAGGCTGAGGCAGGAGGATCGCGAGTTCAAAGCCAGCCTCAGCAAAGGCGAGGCACATAGCAACTCAGTGAGACCCTGTCTCTAAATAAAAAATACAAAAAAGGGCTGGGGATGTGACCCAGTGGTCGAGTGCCCCTGAGTTCAATCCCCGGTACCCCCCCCGACACACACACACACACAATTTTAAAAAAAGGGCCGGGGAGGTAGCTCAGTGGTAAAGTATTCCTGGGTTCAATCCCCAGTACCAAAAGGGGGAAAAAAATTCACACTCATTTTTTCAACTGCAAGGGAAAGGGAAAGGGAGAGAGGAAGAGAAGAGGTTGGGTGAGAAGTTTGAGACTGGATGGAGGTGGAAACCCTATGAACGCAGCCCACAGTGGGTACTCTAAAGGCCTCTTAAAGAGCAGTTGCTATGTGCCAAGACTCGGTCACACACCCAGCATATGTTATCTCATGCAATGCCCATGACAACCCCAGGGCAGGTGCCATTATTCCCATTTCATAAATGAGGAAACTTGAGACCAGTGAGGGCCAGTCATTTGCCCCAGATGAGTGGCAGAGCTGGTTCTTGAGTTTGGGACCAGGGCCCTAACCTGGAAGACCCCACTGGCATTGTCTGTCCAACTGCTACTGCCCAGTACTCTCCCTCCCCAGCTCTGCAGTCCCAGTGCTAGAACAAGGCACCATCTGGAAGATGGGGCCAGCACTGAGCACCCAAGAGCTCCTCTACGCCTGCCCCAACCCCCCAGAAGCCATCTTCTCACTCCTTTGCCATCCTCAGCTCTGGTCAGCACACAAAAAAGGAGCCACCCCTCCCCGAGCTGTGGCCACGGGACACTAAACCCTTATACCTTTGCTTAACCCCCCACATCCTGTCCCAAACCCTGCCTGTGTGTCCATTGCCACCTCCAGTGGCGGAGCAGCCAGAGGCCACAGGAAAGACATCACATCTCCAAGAGAAACCTGCCTTCCAGAGAAGGGTCGGGGCATGGCATAGCATGGTTCCCTGGGCAGGCTGGTCAGTTTGCCTCCCCAGTGGGAATGAAGATGATCACCTCCTGAAAGGGCTCACATTGTTTTTTATTGATGTCTCACCAAGGACATTCCACCTATATTTCAGATCCATACCTGTACACAGCATACGCATGTCCCCCCACCTTTGGGGAAGGGTGTGGAAGACAGGGTGGGGGCAGAGGGCCCTGGAGCCCTGGCAGGGGTGGTGGGGCAGGTGAACAGAGTGGGTGGAAGTAGGTTTTAAGAAGCATCTTGCTTACTGACATGAAGCCTCACGACCCACAAGGGGCGTGGATGAGGCCTCATTGGCTTATAGGAGGGGTGTTGGAGGGCAGGCACATGGTGCCCAACTAGCCGGCCACGCCGGCATCCCAGGGACGGGTTGGAGGTGGGGGCTGTGCACAGGGACCCCTGCCCAGGCCTCTGCTCCCCCAGGCCTCTCTCCCCGCCCTCTGAGAGAAAAGAGGGTTTGGGCCTCAGCCACGGACCGACGGCCTAATCGGCAGCGTCTCCTTAAACAAGAGATACAATGTGTATCAACGGGGTGATCGCTTCTGGCCCTCTGGGCAGGCTAGAGGTGCCATGTGGGCCAGAACCAATCCTACGGTATCTTTGGTTGGGGGTTCCCTTTCCTACTCAAATTCTCTCTCTGTCCAGCATCCAGGCAGCCTCGGGGCTGGGGACAGCTGGCCTGAAGCACAGCTTGGGAGCCCCTTTGCAGACCACACCCCTGGCTCACTCAGTGAGGTGCTGCGACTTGTAGGAAAGGATTTCTGCGGCCAGCTGCTGGGGGTCCAGGAGCTGCGGGAACCGCCCCATCACGGCCTCCACCAGGTGCGGGGGGGGGAAGACGCCACACAGCTTGGTGAACACACTGGCTCTCTCCTTGGCCAGGCCTCCCGCCCCGCCCCAGGGGCCCCCGCCAGCCCCTGGGCCTGGCACCTGGGGCTCCTGGACGACTGGGGTGGGTGGGGGGGCAGCGGGTATGGCTCAGACCAGTACTCTCGAGATGTGAAGGTGCGTGGTGGGGGCGTGTAGTCAGCAGGGACACTGAAGTGGCCGGCACCCAGGGCCCGTCCAAAGGCAGGGAAGGCAGGTACAGCCTGGAGCTCGGACGCATAACGGCCGTAGCCAGAGTAAGGGCCCTGCGGGGGTCCTGGCTCACCAGGGCCTCCGGCTCGAACCCCCCACAGCTCTGACATCTGACTCTCCAGGGAGCCAATGCCAGAGTCTAGGCAGTCCTGGGAGGTGTATGGGAGTGAGTCTGGCGCCTGCGGGAGCCAGTCTGTGGGCCCAAAGTTGCTGCCACCTCCGCTGAGCGGGAGGCTCCTGCCCGCGGGGCAAAGGTCTGCGTCAGCCCCTCCTGGCGGGGCCCTGGGGATGCGCGGGCCCCCCAGCTTCTTCCCCTCCTGGCTGCTCTGCTCACCCTCTGTGGGCAGAGAGCCAGACTGAGAGGAAGTGGAAGACCGCTGGCTACTTTTGTCTTTGCCAGGGGCCCTGGGGGGCAAGAGGAGGGCATTGGCACGGAGCTCGTCAGCCACGGAGCGCAGGGGGCGACTGGGCCGCTCAGGGTGGAAGAACCGGCACTTGACCCCGTAGGTGCACTTCCTCCCTGCAGGGGAAGGGAGGGGGCTGAGTGGGGCAGGAGGTGGCAGTGGCAGGGAAACTTGGGGCTGTCTGGTCCCATGGTGGTGCCACCCAGGAGGAGGCACCTGGGGCACAGGTGAGGGGAGGGGGCAGAGCTGGGTCTCACCATAAGGGCAGGGCTGTTTCCTGTGCTCAGAAGGAAGTGGCCTCTTGCGCAGGAAGTTGTCCAGGCTGGGTCCATGCCGGCCCAAGGGGTCATCGGGGGGCATGAACCTGCAGAGGGCAAAAAGAACTCTCAGAGGAGTGGGAGACACAAAGGGGGACTTCCAAATGCTGAGGACATCCAGCCTTGCTAAGAACAGCCATAAATCTGGGGCCTATCTGTAGGACATCCCAGAACTCTGCAAAGGGTGAAGGGGATCCCCCAGCCCAGGGGCCACGGCTCAGGGGTACCTTTAGGGCAACTCCTAGGCTAGGAGCCTTCCAGGGTCATCAGGAGACCACAACCTGGGTATCTGAATCTTGGGCTGCTTTCAAGAGAAATAGTGTGCAGCTGGACGGGCTGTCATGACACTGACCACATCCTGTCTCAAGTGCCAACCCTCATCCTGCCCAGTCCCAGCCTGATTTCTGCCGTCCCTTTCACTCCCAAAGCTGCCTGGAGCCCAGGCCGTGGCTCCCAACAGCTGGCCACAGGACCTGGCAGAGCCTGGTACCAGCCCCATCCTCCCAAGGGCAGCTCTGGCTGCCCCCCAGACCCAAGTTCATTGGGTCTCCCGGAACATACTTGTCATTGACAAAGGAATACATGAGCAGTCGCTCCTCTATGAAGCGCTTCCACTCCTGCCGTTCGCCCTGGAGGTCCCGGTAGGTGTCATTGGAGACCACGACCCCATCCGAGTCGTAGGCCAGCTTCACAATGAAGCGGTCATCGTAGCACACTACCCGCTTGCCTCCCACGCGCCGGGACGGTGTGAACACCAGGATCTTCTTTTTCTCCAGTTCCCGCAGGATGTGCTGGTCTGGGGGTGGCAGGGCGCAGGTCAGGGCCCACTCAGGACCCAGAGCCAAGCCACAGGGCTCCCTGACCACCCAGTGGCCAGGCTCTGGGCTGTTAACCCACATTCACAGGGTGGAGACCAGCTCTGTGGAGGCCCCTGCTGGTTTGCTGCCTGAAGACCATGAACACCTGAGCCCAGGCTGCATGGGCTGTGGGCACAGATCTGGCCCTCTGGCCTCTCGCGCTCTGACATCAGGCCTGCTCAATCAGAGGTAGTTTGGTAGGGGTCCATGAAGAACTGTCCTGGCTCTGTCCCTTCTGTGGGCAGAGCAGGGCCAGAGCTCCCTTTGGAAGGGGCCACTCTATCTAGTTCGCAGCCCCGCCAGCCTTCCCCTGGGTCTCCAGACTCCTGGAGAAACAGCTTGGTTTTAATCAAGGCTGGGGCTCTCGTGAGTGCAGTGGCCAGGGTTAGCACATGCTGACCACCCACCAGGCACCAGGAGAGCATCTAGATTAACTCACAGGTCCACATGACGGTGGGAGGAAGGCTCTGTACCAAACCCCGCCCCACCCTGCTTTCCAGATGAGGAGCAGGGCTTACTGGGTCCTTGCCTGGGTCACAGAGCCAGGATCAGACAGAGCCAGAATGCCAGGCGTCACTGCCTTGGCCCAGAGCCCACAGCCTTAAGCCCTAAGATACATGGTCGCTCTGCCACTGGGGGTGTTCAATGAGTGACAAGCCACCAGTAGGATGAGGGAGGTACCCAATATCTAAGGCAGAGGCCTGGACAAGGTGACATCTAATGACCACCGTTTAGAGCCGAGTTTTGGGGATACAAAAGCCCAGAAAAGGGTCACTGATCCCTGCTCAGAGTCTAGAAGTTGCCAGCCCTGCCCAAGGGTCCCTCTTGAGGAGAACCAGGGCTTCTGGGACTGCAAGATTGGTCACCTCCAGAAGCACCACACACCTGTGATGGGCACATCGGGCCGAGGCTGCTCCTTCCGCCAGGATGGTACGAACACTGTGATGTCGGTGTGGCCCCGCTCTAGAAACCAGGTCACAGCCAGCAGGATGCCCGGCAGGAGAACACCTCCTTGTTCCCGTGGCTGGGGGGAAGGAGGGACAGGTCAGCCCACCCTGCAGCAGGGCTAAGCCCAGGGTCCTCTGTTCCTGGGCCGGTTCCCACAAGGCCTGAATGGCCAGACCAGCTGTGGGACTTTCCCCAAGATTCCATCTGCTGAAAGTGGGGATCCACCCAGGAATCTGGCAACACTGGCTCCCCGCGGGGGGAGGGTCAGGCCCTTGCAACACACCTGGGGGTGGGGAAAAGGTGCCCGGAGACTTCTGGTTCCTGCCCCACCCCGAGCTTCTGGGACCACGGGACACAGATGTGCACAGGCAGACTGAGTCACCTCCCTCCCTGCCCCACCGCAGCTCCTCGTCACCAGCACAGTGGTGGGGGCGGGGGAAGAACCAGCCAGGCTAACCAGAGAGAAACCAGATTGTTCCGGATTAAAGTTCAGCCGCGCGCACACACAGGCACACACAGGCTCGGGCTGGGACCCCAGAGGGCTCAGGGAAGGGGCTGGTGCTTCCACCCTTCCAGGAGGGACAGGAAGTGACGGCAGGAGGTGCCAGCCCGGTTGCTTTCAGTGTGAAAGTGAAAGGCCAGAGCTTTTCCTCCCCAGACGCCAGCTTCCAGCACCGCCTGGGCCAGCCCCACCCCTCCCCACTGTGCAGGGAGGGTGTGACCTGCAGCAC
Organism: Tamias sibiricus; assembly: GCA_025594165.1. Lineage (NCBI taxonomy): Eukaryota > Metazoa > Chordata > Mammalia > Rodentia > Sciuridae > Tamias > Tamias sibiricus. The sequence continues at coordinate 31,418,501 of CM046658.1, read as the reverse complement.
AAAGATGGTCAGGAAGGGGCTGGAAGGCTGGGGGGCTCAGCCACTCCCAAAGAGAACCCGGACAAGGGACCGCTTTCCTGTCCTGGTCTGAGGGCAGTTCTCGCCCACACAAATGCATCTGGGCCCAGAAGAAAGCCTGGAGGTGCTGGGCTGTTCTGGCTCAGTTTCTTCATCGGAGAAATGGGCCCAGGGGTCTGCAGTTCTTAAGACGGACGGGGTCTGTGACACAGGTTTGCATTGGCTTGAGGCCAAAGACTGGCCAAGCAGAGATTCCCCCTGGGATTTCCTGGGAGGGCTGGAGGGGGCACTGGGGTTTCTCCCCCAGTAGCCCTGCCTGTTAATGGCCCCTTGGTGACAACTCAGACTCTCATATTTGGTAAATAAAACTGAATAAATGTTACGCAAAAGAGGCAAGTCCAGAGTCGACCACATCCTGTGGGTGGCTTGGTGGGGTGATAGCTGGAGCCCCAAGAGAAGGCAGACAGGAGGTAGGGCATGAAGGCTGTCTTGGGGCAAGGCTGGAGTTCCAGGTGCTGAAGGTCTTGCAAATTGTTGGGGAGAAAAAGTCCAGCACCAAGACAGCACTCATCCCCATCTGCTGTCCCCCAACAGCCTGCTCATTATAAAAGTTCAAATTTATTGAGAGCTATGAACTAGGCTGTTCTAAAGTGCTTATCAGCAAACCCACGAGGAGAGTACCATTGTGACCATTCCCCTTCCCTTTTTTTTAAGATGAGGAAACTGTGGTCCAGAGGGTCACCAGGGTCACACAGCAATAATGCAGAGATGCAGACCCAGAACCAGCACTTGTAAGCACTCTGTCTGTCGATGCTTGACCAAGTACAAGGACAGGTACAGACTCTGATGGAGGGGAAGGGGCAGGTTCTAAGCTCCAGCTGAATTCCAGATGTATAGCTTCATGTATAGCTTTCCTTTAGGAAAGGAAGCTTCCATAATCTGTCCAAGGTCACCGGGCTAGTGCTAAGAGTTGAAAACTGAACCCAGTTTGGGGCCAGTGGGTTGCCTTCTTGTCCCTAACAGAAGACCAGGAGTCTGCTGGGGAGGAAAAAGCTCCCAAATGTGTTTGAACAAAGTATGCTGAGAGAGAAGAACAGGCTGGGAGCAGGAGAAGGGACATCTCCTGCTTCTCCTTCAGGAGCCCAGGTTAGGAGACTGCGCGGCTTCCCTGGCTGGCCAGGCCCCTGGCCTGTGGTCTTCATGCTGCCCGCTTCCCTGGCCCTCTGCACTGTCTCCCAAGGCCTGGATGTGGTTATTCTCAGGCTCCGCACCTGTCTCAGCTACACAGGCGTGCTCACCTGCCTCCCTCTGAACATACATGTGCATACTCAGCTATGTGCTTGTGCCCAGCATCTTCAAGCCCTGGGACTGGGTGTCCTGCCTGTGGGCATCAGACACCCTGGTAGGGACCATCTACTCTCAATGGGTGGAGCCCTACTCTGGGCAGAGGCAGAGCACAGGAGGCCCGGGTGCCCTCCTCTCCCTGCAGTGGAGAAGCTCCGTGGGCTCAGGAGACTAGACCTCCTCTCACCCTGAGTCCTGACTGCCCAGGAGGTCAGGGGCCCCGGCCTGGCCCAGGAGACTGACAAGATGTGTATGTGGGAGCCTCCAGTGGCTGTTCCTGCCCCAGGACAGAGGCAGGGCTGGGCCAGCTCCCCAGGTGAAAAGACCTGCCTGGGCTGGGTCTGATTAGGGGAGAAAAATTCCCTTAGAAGGAAACAGAGGTGAATTTCCCCACGATTTGCATACGGTAGGGGCTAGCCAGCCTGCCTGGCCCTGGGGGGAGGGGGCAGCAGGGCAGGAACCAGCGACAGCTTAGACAGGAAGTGTGAGGCTGGAATTCCCCTCCCGCCACAGCCCCAGCTCAGAAACCCCCGGCAGGGCTGGCAGGGCTGGCGGAGCGCTGTCTGTCTCCAGGATCAGCTCCCGTGGCCCCCAACTGCTGCTCTCCTCCCTCCCAGGCTCCACCTCCTTTTACCAGGATACAAACACACACAGCACATGGCTGTCCCCAGGGCTCAGCCACTTTCTTCTGCCCGAGGTCCCCTGGGGGAGAGTCACAGGCTCATCCTAGCTCCTCAGCCTGGCTCGGGCTCTGTGTGAGGGGACCCTGACCCTCCTGTGACCTGCTGCCCTCTGGCTTGGAAGCCCCCCTTTTCTCAGCCTCCCACCCAGGACCTGCCCAGTTCAGGAACGGATATGGTGGGGAGGGGGCTCCCCTGCTGAGCTTGGCCGGGGACCAGCTGACAGTGCACCTGCCCTGCTGGGCTGGAGCAGGTGGGCCAAAAGCCAGTGAGGGCAGAGGCTGGCTGGGAGAGGCCTCAGGGAAGGGGGAAGGCGCTCACACCACCTCCCACCCTGTGACTGGGGTCTCCCCGCATCTCTGCCAACAGGAACTTTTCCTGGTGAGTGATCCACCCCGTCCTGACTCACCAGCCACCTCGTAGGGAGCTGGGAGAAAGCAGCCGGGAAGGTGGGGCCACAGATCCAAGGGAGAAGTCAGTTCCTTGAAGTCAGGAGGAACCCTCAGCTCCCACCACTTACTACTACCCGTGTGAGCACGTAGGGGGTCACAGTTAGGGGGCTGCGTGCTGACTTTGGCTCTGGGAGCCCCAGAGACCAGTCCAGCAGAGTCTTGGCTCACCTGAGGCCAGAGCATCAGGCCACCCACCCAACCCCATGGAAAACCAGAGCCAGCCTTGAGGTCACTCCTGGTCACAGCACTGAAGGTCTCAGTAGCTGGGCCTGCTTCCATGGGAGCCCAGGCGTGGGACAGGAAGGCCTCGGGAGACCCAGCCCCTGAACAGTAACAACAAGGACAACTCCTATTCACTGAGCACCTGTGACTTTCCAGGTGCCATGCCTTTGCTGCCCACAAGGCCCACCTGACGGGCGCCAGGAGATAAAGCTCAGAGTGGCTATGTAACCGCTCCCATCTGGAGCACTGGAGCCACAGGCAAATCCCCTGCACGCACGGTCTCACCTCCTGTTACAGGTGAGGGATTTAGACGGACATGGCCTGCCTCAGGAGACCCAAACATAAAGTGAGATCTGGGGACACAGATCTGGATTCCAATCCTTGCTCCACCAGCTACCAGTAGTGTGACCCTGGACAAGGCTTTAGGCCTCAGTTTCATCCGTATGACGTTCCTACAAAACCCACCTCAGAGAAGTCACAAGGCTTAAGGGAGCCTCCTGGCGTGAAGTAGGCCCTCATAACGGGCTTTCCCTTCCTCTAGACCAGTCCACGAGAGAAGTCAAACTCCTTCCCGAAGGCTCCTCCACCAGAACAGCAGGGACAGAGACACCTCTCCACTCATCTCCATGGAAGTGACACGTACCTCATGGCCACATTGCTCCCATCGATGACCACTGGCCTCAGGTCACTGTCCTCCTTGTCCTCCTCTGGGAGTGAGGGCTCCAGGCTGGGGGCCTTGGGAGTGCCCCCTCCCCGGGGCACCAGAGGGAGCTGAGGGCTGGGGTCCGGAGAGGCCTGGCACTGGCGCTCGGGGGCTGCACTGTGCTTCACCAGCTCCCCCAGCACTGTGTTGGTATCCGCCTGGACCCCCAGCTTCTGCAGGACACTGTGGATCTCAGAGGATGAGTAGCCCAACTTCCGGAAGAAGTCCACCTTCATCTGCAGCTCCGAAGCTGATGTCTCCTCTAGGGTGGGCTCCCGGGAAGGCCGGGGGGTACCCCGACAGCTGTGGCTATCCTCAAGCCCCCACAGGCTCATGGTGGGGCTGGCTTCCTGGACTTGCCTCTCTCCTCGGGAGGCACTCATATCTCACTCTCCAGGAAGGCACCTGTCACAGTTCCTATGGGACAACCACAGGGTTAGGGATGGGGAATGTTGTTCTCATCCCCTCTCCTGCCTGCCCCTCCCGACAGGATGAGGCAACACTGGACTGGTGGCACTATGTCGGCTCAGGTTGTCTTCTCAAAAGCTCTCAGCTAAGGATTATCTTTCCCATTATATAAAGGGGGAAACTGAGGCACGGGCACTAAGAACTTGCTCAAGGCATCCAACTGTTAGCTGGTGACGCAAGAATTTGAACTTAGTCTGACTCCACCCCCAAGCCCACTCCCCCCCCCCCAACGCTAGCCCAGGGGGCCCAGAAGGCAGGGGCGGGGCTCTCAGACGGAAACCTGGGCTGGAAGTGCGCTGGGGGGGTGGGGCCGTGGGGGCCGCGGGACCAGGGGGCTGGCGGGCCGGGGTGGGGGGCTTCCCCGTTGAGGTCATCGCCTTCGTCCGCCCGCCCGCCCGCCGCACACTCAGAACCCAAGCCTAGAAGGGACAGGGCCGGAGCCAGACTCCCGGGCCGCGGGAGGGCAAGTTTCCGGGGTGACCCACAGGAGAAAAAAGTTGCTGGGAGACTCCGGTTGGCTGCCCGGCGCCGGTGACGCGGAGGCTGTCCCGGTAGAGACCCTCACTCTCGCGGCGCTGCCCCCGGACCTCGGGACCCTCTCCCGGGCTCCCCCAACTTGAGCTCAGTTGGAGGGGGTCCAGAGGAGCCGGGGCGGCCGGACCCCGCCGCGCCCTCCCCGCCCCCTCCTCCCCGGGCCCCGCCGCGCGACCCCTCCCCGCCGCGCGCCTCACCCCGCTGCGCCCCAGCCGTGGCCGGCGGCGGATCCATGGGGCCGAGTCCCCGGCGCCTTTGTACCGCTGGGGGCGAGGCAGGTGCTTTAAGAACCCTGACGCGGAAGCCGGGCAGGGCCGTCGCCCCTTCCTGCTCCGCCCCCCGCCCCGCCCTGCCCTGGGCTCGGCCCCGCCCCCGGCCCGCGCGCGTCGCCCCGCCCCGCCAGAGCAGGGTCGGCGCGCGCAGCCCCCAGCGCGAGGCCCGGCCCAGCGGCGGCGTGTGCAGGGGGGGGAGCGCACCACCGCCTGCACCCGCTCTGCGTCAGGTCACCAGGTACGCGCACCTGTCAGGCACGGACCGACAGAGGTGCGCACCAGCAGTACAAGAACAGACACAGGGGGCTGGGGTTGTGGCTCAGCGGTAGACTGGGTTCGATTCTCAGCACCACATATAAATATGAATGAAATAAAGGTCCACCAACTTCTAAAAACAACAACAACAAAAAAAAAAAAAAAAAAAAAAGAACAGATACAGTCTCCGTCGTTCAAACTGAAGAACTTAACAGTAAGCACACCTGGATAAAGGTAGCCGGGTGCCCGAGGAATGAATCGGGCGCGCAGAGGTGGGACCGTAGTTGTGGAGAGAGGTACACTCGGACAGGCACTTTTCAGATGGAGTCCGGACCCCCAGCGCATAGGTCGCGGTTGAAGCGGTTACCAGAGGCGGGCCACACCCAGGATCAGGTACACTTTTTTCTGAAGTAAGCACCTTCTAAAATAGCTGATACGCACTGAGTGGGAGAAAAAACCTGGGAAGGACGGGACATTGACACCAATCCCGTCTGTCACAAAGGATACTGTTACTACAGCCCCACCGGAGGAAGCACCCACCCCCATCCATGAGGATGCTTGTAGTTCCTGGGTCAGTCGGTCATGATTCCTCACACGTGCACAGCACTTTACTGTGTCTACCCAGGGGCTTCTATAGGGAAGACAGAGATTGTCAGGGTTTCCCACTTGCCTTTGGGAAATTCAGAAGAGGTTAAATTGCCCCAGCTAGAGAGACTTGAAACCAGGACCTGGAGCTCATGGTCCAGTGCATCAATGCCACCTCAGGAGCCTCCAGTGACCCAGGGTAGGGGGAAGCTGACGTTCAGTCTGTGCGTGCTGGGGGTGGGGCATAGAGAATCCGCAAGCTAGAGGACAAAGTCTCTGTAGTGCCATCCAGTCGTCTTGGATATGGGGACACTGATGCCCAGGGAGCCAAAGAGCTCAAATCTAAGTACTTTTTACTCTGTTCTGGTACTTTAATTACATCATCTCAGCCTTCTCAAAAGCACCTGTGAAGGAGCCCCAATCAGGGAGACGGCTATTGCGGTTAGCTGGAAGCCATAAGTTCCACCTGATAGTAATCATACATTAAGTATGCACGTGATGCACCTGTAAATGGTGATGCACCCGCAAAGCTAAAGGTATATAACCGGGTGAAAGCAGTCAGAAGCGATTCATTCATTCAGTCAGTCAGTCGGAAGAAGAGCTCGGGTCAGAGAAGAAGAAAAGAGTCAGAGCGGCCAGAACGTAGTCAGAAGAAGAAATAAGAGTCAGAGAGGTTAAGAGTTTGGTCAGAAGAAGCTAGAGAAAGAAATGAGAAACCAAAGAGAAAAAGAAGAGTTTTAGTAAGATAGGAAAAGAGTTTAGTAAAAAAAGAAAGAGTTTTAGTAAGATAAAGAAAAGAGTTTAGTATAAGGAAAAGAGTTTAGCTAAGAAGAGAAGAAGAGATAAAGAGAAAGATAGAGACTAAGAATAATAGATTCCTGCCACCAAATCTCCTCCCGCGGTATTGTGGCTGTACGTCAGGCAGCTACACACCTGTTCTGTAAGGGCACTATTTTGTTACAATAAAAAATATGTATTGTGAAAGACACCATGTACAGCTTAAAGAATAATAGTATTAACTTAAAATAACCCATGCATCTATCATCGAACTTAAAAATATCAGTACTCGAGCTGGGCATCACACGCCTGTAATCCCAGCCACTTGGGAGACTGAGGCAAGAGGCCAAATTCAAAGAAGCAACTTAGTGAGACTCTGTCTCAAATTAAAATAAAAATATTTTTAGAAAGGGCTACAGATGTGGCTCAGTGGCTAAGTGCTACTGGGTTCACTCCAGGTACAAACAAACAAACAAACAAACAACCTATACTTCTGAGGCCTTCCTCATCCTGAGGAACCACTTTCCTGAATTCTCCGGCTTTTCTTTTAGTTTTACCACCTTCATATGAATCCTTCAATATGTATTGTTTTGCTTTTGTGTGTGTGTGTGTGTGTGTGTGTGTGTGTGTGGTACCGGGGATTGAACTCAGGGGCACTCGACCACTGGGTCACATCCCCAGACCTTTTTTTGTATTTTATTTGGAGACAGGGTCTCACTGAGTTGCTAAGTGCCTTGCCATTGCTGAGGCTGGCTTTGAACTCGCGATCCTCCTGCCTCAGGCTCCCAAAGTGCTGGGATTACAGGTGTGCGCCACCGCGCCCGGCCTGTTTTGCTTTTCTTTATGTAAATAAAATCACTCTATAATTATGTGATTTCCTTTTAGCACTACATGTTTTTTTTTAAAAATTTGTCTATTACCTACCTATAATTTATTTATTTTACCAGTATTCCAGTATTCCATTTTGTGAATATACTCCTGGTTATTTATCCATTCAAAAAATCATAAGTCCCCCCCCCATTACAAAGAGTATTGTGCTGCCGGGCCCCTGAGTTCCATCCCTGGTACCAATAAAAAAATAAATAATAAGGGTTGGGAGTGGGTTTAATGGTAGAGGGCTCTTGTAGCAAGTACAGGGGCCTGGGTTCAATTCCCTGTACTCCCCCCCACACCCTGCCACACACAGTATTCTTACATATGTCTTCCCAGTTACAGAGTTGAAGATATAATTATGATGGCTCACGGGATTAGGAAAGGTAAGTGGCTTGCCCAGGGCCTGGAGCTAGAATTCCTATGGCCTTGTCCAAGGCCGTCCATCTTGCCCTGGACTCCTGCTCATGGGAGGCCACAGAAGACCACAGGGAGGAGGGCGTGTGCATGGCTGGTCAGGTTGGAGGCTGTCCCTCCGGGTTTGCCTGGCCCCACCTCGTTATGTACTTGTTTTTGTGCTTGGTTATCTTTGAAGTTCCCGAGTGTCCCCCTCTCTATGTTTCTCAGCCCCAAGGCTGGGGGCTGTGGAGCAAGGGGACACGGGGCCAGCTCCATGCTGGAGCTGGGCACACTCTCACGGTCACTGCAGCCGGGCACAGTGCACCTATGCCCCTGTCACCGCCCCTCCTGTGGACCAGGAGAGCTCAGGGTGGCAGGCACTTACTCATTGCAGCAACTGCCTTAAGATGGAAAAAATATTAAGTGATGTGTCCAGGTTAATACAATAATGATACTCATAATTTGCCACAGTGATCATGCCTCGCGTTTGGAGAGGGCTGTGGGGTGGGCACCGTGCCAGCGCTGGCAGACACTTCCCCTCTGCTTCTGCTCCTCTCTCAGCGGGAGTGCCCTCCCCGCCCCTCCTGAGGGCTGCCTGGCCAGTTCCATCAATCTTTCTGGTGATGTCACCTCCCGGTGAGGCCTGCCGGGACTCCTGAGATGCTGAGTGGCTTCCTCCTGAGGCTCCCGCTGCACCCTGCTGGCTTGTGTCCTCCCTACGTGCTGGACTGCTGTGGCCAACCTCCCGGCCTCCTCCTGGCTGGGATTCCACCCGCGCTTGCTCCAGGCCCTGCTGTCCAGCGCTCGCTGGTGGGAGCCGGCAGGCCTGGGCCGTGAGTCACGCGGCTCACTGTAGCTACAGTCTCGCTCTCTTCCGGCTCATGACGGCGGCGGCTCTTTCCTGAGAGGCTGACGCTCTTCTGCAGAACCCAGGGCTGCTCTGGGGAACCCCTGCTCCACGTAGAGCTGGATTTTGCAAACCTTGGCCCCATCCCCAGGAGCCCCGTGGGTCTCATGGTGCTGACCAGCGTTCCTTCCCACCTCTTGCATCCCCTTCTTGGAGACTTGGCCTGGCCGGTCCTTCCTGGAGCCTGCCTGCCCTCTGGCCACCTGCCTGTCTCCAGCCAGTCTTGGTAAAGTCTACAGAACTCCTCAACTGGTCACCTCTTGGGGTGTGTGGGTGAGGCTGGACATGGAAAGGTCCCAGGAATGACCTCAGGCAGCTCAGCCTGGGGAGGACACCAGGAGCTAGGCCACCTCTATCTGTGGAATGCCCCCAAACTTAGTGGAGTGTCCGCAGAGATGGCGCTTGAATTCAACAAGGCTCAGGCCCCTCCTGTGTTTTGAGGCTCTTGCTACATTTTAAAACTATTTGTTGTGAGCTGGGTGCAGTGGCCAATGACTGTAATCCCAGCAGTGGCTTGGGAGACTGAAGCAGGAGGATCCCAAGTTCAAGGCCAGCCTCAGCAATTTAGTGAGGCCCTAAGCAACTTAGTGAGACCCTGTCTCAAAAAATAAAAAGGGCTGAGTGTACCGGGCGAGGTGGTGCACGCCTGTAATCCCGCACTTGGGAGGCTGAGGCAGGAGGATCGTGAGTTCAAAGCCAACCTCAGCAATGGTGAGGCATTTAGCAACTCAGTGAGACCTTATCTCTAATAAAATACAAATAAGGGCTGGGGATTTGGCCCAGTGGTCAAGTGCCCCTGAGTTCAATCCCCAGTACCAAAAAACAAACAAAACAAAACAAAACAAAACAAAACAAAAAAACAAAAAAAGAGGCTCCAGAGGCTGAGGCAGGAGGATCATGAGTTAGAAGTCAGCCTCAGCAAAAGCGAGGCACTAAGCAACTCAGTGAGACCCTGTCTCTAAATAAAATACAAAATAGGGCTGGGGATGTGGCTCAGTGGTTAAGCACCCCTGGGTTCAGTCCCTGGTACCAAAGGGAAAAACAAAAAACCAAACTTGTCAAAGCAGGTCTACAAAAACCGATGTATCTTTTAAATGGTAACCAAACAAATGAATTCTTTTTATTGTGCCCTCGAATGCGGTGCAATGTGTGTATTGTTGACAAGATAATTAGAGGACTTGTCTTAAAAATATTAACTTCCTTTGGCAGATGTCCGATTCTCCAGCTGGAACAGGGGAAAGGTGAGCCTGGAACATCTTGTGGTGCCCAAGAGTTAAAAAGTTGCTCTGAGGGCAAAATAGTTGAGACCACTGAGCTGAAAGGGCTCCTAGGGGCCAAGCTGGGACCACGAGCAACGGAATGAGTAGGAGAACATTGGATAATGGATAACCATCCCTGAATCCAGGCTGATAAAAATCAAGTACTGGACGGACCACTCACGGAGGGAGAGGAACGCGATCCCGCGGTGGGAGTGCGGGCGCTCTGGACTCCCTGGTAACCAAGCGTATGGAGAGGAGAGGCAGCGTCTCAGCCAGGGCCTCCAGGGAATATGACCACTGATAGTGAAGTGGACGTCACGTGCCACCCCTTGTCCCCTGTGATGCTATGTGACCCGAAGGGGACTCTCACTGCTGTGGTATCAGAGAAAAGCACCAGATGAATCCAAGTTAAAGAGCAATCTACACCTGGGAGTGATGTTGGCCAGTCCCGTTATGCGGTGTGCACGCACGAATATGTAACAACACATCCCATCATCATGTGCGATCATAATGCACCAGGGAAGAAAGAAAAAGAACAATCTAAGAAGGACCTGACCAGAAGACAGGAGTGGTCACAGGCCCGAGGACTCTCAGTCAGGCTGCCTGGGGGCAGGAGGGGGCCCTGGGCTGGCTCCTGGGACAGAGGAGCAGGCGCAGAACCTGCTGAAATCCCAGGAGGACCCGGGTCATGGTTCGCGGTGCTGTGCTGAGACAGCGGCTCTGAGTTCTGACGGGTGTCCCTGCTGGTGAAGGGTGGTGACCCTGGGAGGGCCGAGTCTGGGTGAGGGGTCTGCAGACCTCTCTGTGCTGTCTGTGTAGCTTTTCTCTAACCCTAAAGTTCGTTCCCAGATCCAGAAGTCTATTTGGGAAGCACACACGTCACGCCCCGGGCCTTTCAGGCGGTGAGTGTTGGTGCCTGGCCGCGGTCGCCGTCCACTTCTGTGGGTGCAGATCCTGTGACAGAGTAGGACCCCATTTGGGGAAAACATCCAGAGTCTGAACTTGAGAGCTTTGCGTCCAGGGGGCTCTGGCCAGATGACCCTCCTCCTCCCCCTTCTCATTGTACCCCCAGCTTGCCCCCCACCCCCTGCCCTCCTTTCTAACCCTTGAATCCCACGGCTAGAGTTGGAAGACCCCTGGACACTGAGCTGGCTTGTGGCTGGGGAGGCGAGAGCCGGACCCCTGGCCACGTGCCCAGCTGGGAAGGGACCTGGCAAGGACAGTGCCGCAGGAGAAGGGAGGGCGGGACAGCAGGGGCCGACCCGAGGGCGGACATGGGGTGGAAGCTGCTCCTGGGGCTTCGGGCCGCCTCCCTCCACCTGGTACGGAAGCTCCCGGAAGAGGTGGGGCCTAAACGTGGGCCAAGAGCTGAGTGTGTGTCCCCTGCCACCCCTCCCCAAAGCCGCTGGACCTCAGGGGCCAGAGAGGACCCTGCAAAGCCCCAAGCATGTGAAGAGGGTTTGGGTCCCATGGGGGGTCCGAAGCCCCCTGGTCTGCGCTGGGGACACAATGTTGGGGATATCCTCGAAGCTGCCAGAGAGCCCACGGCCTTCCCGGGGCCTGGGGGCCTGGGCTGCGGGTGCTGGGCGCACATTCCTGCCTCTGGCCTGGGAGCCCAAGTGCCTGCCTCACTAGCCTCCGTGCTGACCTCTCCGGCGAGGCTCCACCACGGCCCCTCTGGACAGTGGCTCCCTAAGGCTGGGCCCATCTCCCTGACCGCTCCTCCCCAGCACAGGACCTGGCACAGATGGCGGAAAGCCCCAGTCATAGGCCTGGGGGCTCCAGGCTCACCTGGGGTCTTCAGGGAGCCTCCTCCCTGGGAGTGGAGGACTGAGCCCACCGTGAGGCCAGACGGCACCGCAGGGCCGAGTGCTCCCTGCTGGCAGGGCGGAGGTCGGCTCATGCGGCCAGAGTGGTCACTCACAGGTAGGGTGGTCATAGCAAGTGCCCCACAAGATCCTGGGGGTCACTAATGTGCAGTTCACAGGCTGGTCAGAAACGCTGTGGTGTATGCCTGTAATTCCAGAGACTTGGGAGGCTGAGGCAGGAGGATCAAAAGTTTGAGGCCAACCTCAGCAACTTAGCAAGGCCCTAAGCAATTCAGCAAGGCCCTGTCTCAAAATAAAAAATAAAAAGGACTGGGATATAGCTCAGTGGTAAAGCATCCTGGGTTCCATACAAGAGAGAAGAAGAAAAAAAAAAAAAAAAAAAAAAGCAGAGCTCTCACTGGCTAATGAACAGGCCACAGCAAGAGACTAACAGTACTGGGAATTTCCTAGCCTTATTATTTGGTCAGAAATGACCCCATTCCAGGGGTGGGGCTTAGCTGGCTTAAGCAAATCAGAAAATCTCATCCTCTAGGCTCTAGAAATTGGTCCAGAAAAGACAACATGGCCCAATTTAGGCCAATCAGCACTAATGAGTCTCAATTCTGGGTCTTTTCTTCAAGCTAACTGGGGGAGGCACACTGTTTCTTACTAATTGCAAATGGCAAAAGCAAGTAGTGCCAGGAATTTCTGGCAGCTACCTTGGACACATCATAGGAGGTGGAGCCAAGAGACAGAGAATAGATCCTTGGTAACTGCTGCTGGATCAAGCTTTGCCTGAAGCTATCCCTAGTGCTAGGCTTTTAGGTTATGTAAGCCCCATAAATATAGTCACTCACAACCAAAAATATCCTTTTACAATGGTAACAATAATTACTTGATAATTGTTAAGCATATAATAATTATATAAATACAGCTTGGGAGATAAAAAATCTTACAAACTATGAACTGTATTTGGAGATAATTAAACAGACTGAGTGGTGAAAAGTCCAGCAAATTGCTGGTGTAGTTCAAGCTTAGCTGTTTGGCACATGGTTGCACTAAGGCCCAGAGAAGTCATGAGACTAGTTCAAGATTGTATAGCTGCTTAGTAAGGCTTCCTGTCTCTCAGCCACTGATTCTTGATTTTGAATGATAATTGGAATGCTCGAACTTCGGTGCTTTCCCAGTGAAATCACCACTCCATGTTTTTCTCTTTCCTTTGAGAATGGCAGTAATTCTCTTCATTCCAAATGGGGAGGCAAGAAGCCCAGAGAGGCTAACAGGTTTACTAAAGGTCACACAGCAAAGCACTGACAGAGTGGTCCTGGATGCCAGATGTCCTGAATGTCACTTTGGGTTCAGCCCCCTCCACCTTACCCCATTCTACCCACCTCCGCCTCATTAGGACAAAAGTCAAGATTAGGGGCAGGATGGGGCCCTTTTCTGGCCTTCCTTCTCAGTTGCTCAGTAACTCAACGTTCTCTTGGGTCAGCCTGATGAAGAGATTGTGGGTAGCAGTAGATGAGTCCTTTCTCCTACCATAGGAAAATTACGGTTATAAGGCTCAGAGAAAACTTAGGATATGTGTGTTGTTAGAGGCTCCAAAAGGGAGGCCAGCTCAGAGAGATGAGAGGCTCTATGCGTGAGATTCTGGCCTCACATCACTACAACTGCAGCCGTGGCACCTGCCCTCTCTCATACCCCAATCGTCTATGGCTCTCCAGCATTTTCAGAAGCCACAGGGTTCATATTCATGGCTGCACTGGTGATGCCCTGCATAATTTGGATTATGGTCTGCATGGTGCCCTCTGAAGTTGTGCAGTTTACAGCTTGTGCAACCATACATGGCAGGCCTCAGTTGCAACTCTCAATGCATTTGGGTGATCAAATAATTTTTGCAGCAATTGATGACCTTGCAAATCATTTTTTAATAAGAAAAACATTTTATGATTTTTATAAGATACAGAAGATGTATTGATAAATTTATCTTATTTTTAGACTAGTCTGATCCAGAAATTGTATTAAAACGTTTATACATAGCGGGGCATGCTGGCGCACACCTGTAGGAATTTGAGGCTGGAGGATCACACATTCCAGTTTGGCCCCAGCAACTTAGCAGGACCTTGACCAAAAAAAAAAAAAAAAAAAAAAAAAAAAAAAAGGCTGGAAGTGTAGCTTAGTGGTAAAAGACCCCTGGGATTCAATCCCAAGTACCCCCCCCCCCCAAAAAAAATTACATGTAGCCAGGTGTGGTGGTACACACCTGTAATCCTAGCTACTCAGGGGGCTGAGGTAGGAGGATTGCAAGTTCAAGGCCAGGCTGGGCAATTTAGTGAGACTGTGTTAATAAATAAATAAATGGGACTGGGGATGTGGCTGGGTGACATTAGTGGTGCACCTCTGGATTCAGTCCCCAGTATGGGGTTGGGGGTGTTAACATATAAAAAGATTCATTATTTTTAAGGGCTACTTTTGATTGTTTTCTATTTAATAAGCACAGCTTACTGTTTAATAGAATTTAAATCAATTTATGATGAAAAGCAAGATTTATAGGCAAATGAATTAGGAATAATTTGTCAGGCTTGATTTAAGAACTGAAGGTATACTGAAATCATCATTGCAGATCGAAACCCTCACATGCTGTGAAATTTTTACAAATGGGATTTATTTGCTTTTAAGACGTGGGGGTTTAGAATTCTTGCATCTTGTGCTACATTTTTGTGATGGATGTGGTGATTTTAAAAACAAATTTTGTGCTTTGTTTCTAAATGAAGAGATAAGAGAGAAGATACCACTTCCTCAAATGACCCATTGCTGTTTGGAAGAGCTGTTATTTTCCAAAAAAGATGAAAAGCCCAAAATGGCTATATTTTCCCTTTTTACTCTCCTTTTTTTGAAGCAGTAGAGACATCTTGATGTTCTTCATAAGATTAAAAAAAACAAACAAACAGGTGACACATTAACAATGGGAGGGCGTCAAAGGCGCAGGTGTGTTTGCAGCAGAGACAAATCTCTTCTACGGTCCTCTACGTGAAGCTCTCCTGGGACATTTGAAGTTTGCAGTTTCTCATGAATCTTTCCCAGAAGAATGTTTGCATCTGTGAGCAAATATTTACACATGCACATTCATCTTTCTTTGTCTTCATTTGTATTATATTTATTATTATTATTATTATTATTATTATTATTATTATTATTATTTGCTACTGGGGATTGAACCCACGGGTGCTTAACCACTGAGCCACATCCCCAACCCTTCTTTGTATTTTATTTATAGACAAGGTCTCACTGAGTTGCTTAGGGCCTCCCTAAATTGCTGAGGCTGGCTTTGAACTCATAATCCTCCTGCCTCAGCTTCCCAAGGAGTGCACCACTGAGCCCAGCTATTGTTATTATTATTATATTTTGTGATGCTGGGGAAGAAACCCAGGGCCTCACACATGCTAGGCAAGCACTCTACCACTGAGCTGCACCCCAGCCCTGTTTCTCTTTATTTTTATACAAACGAGGTCCTCTCTACAGTCATCTGCACTTTGCTTTCCTCATTTGAGAATGATTTGAGATGATTCCTTTTTTTTTTTGCTGTGCTGGGGTTTGAACCAAGGACCTTATGCATGCAAGGCAAGCATTCTACCAACTGAGATACGTCCCCAGCCCCGATTTGAGATGATTCTAATCAGTACGCACTACCCTGTCTCAATTCTGTTATCAGTCGAAAAAAACATTTTATTGTAATGACAGTGCATGACTGACAGATGTCTAGGGTCTTCTAGTCTTCAGCTATTACAAACAGAACTGCAACCTATTCCCCCTCCACTCAGCACTTGGCAACTGGACCTAAGCATCGCAGGTGTGCTGGTCAGCTTTCCATCACTGTGATAAAATGCCTGAGACAAATCAACTTATAAGGAGGAAAAGATGCATTTTGACTCAGTTTCAGAGGTTTCAGTCCATGGTTGCTTGGCTCCATTGTCACTGGGCCTACGGTGAGGTGGAAGTGGGCACATGAAGGTTCTCACTTCATGTTAGCCAGGAAGCAGAGAGAGAGGGGGAGAGGGAGGAAGGGGCCAGGGCCCATTAGCCCTTCAAGGGCGTGGCCTGTGACCTCACTTCCTTCCGCTAGGCCCTACCTCCTCAAGGTTCTACCACCTCCCAATAGTGGCACAGGCTGAAGTCCAGGCCTTTAACATATGAGAGATGTTTCAAATATAAACTGTAGCAGTAGGTTAAATTCCTCTTGCTCAGCTGAGCGCATGCCTGTAATCCCAGCACTTGGGAAGCTGAGGCAGGAGGATCACGAGTTCAAAGCCAGCCTCAGCAATGGCAAGGCACTTAGCAACTCAGTGAGACCCTGTCTCTAAATAAAATACAAAACAGGGCTGGGGATGTGGCCCAGTGGTCGAGTGCCCTTGAGTTCAATCCCCGGTACCAAAAAAGAAAAAAAAAAAAATCCTCTTGCTCAGTGAAGGGTGCCTTGGTTTGCTAGGCTGTGATGATAAAGTACCACCATTGGTGGCTGGAGCAGCAGAAATGTATTCCTTATGGCTCTGGGGCTGGAAATCCAAGGTCAAGGTGTCCGGTAGGCAGAGCTGTTTCCCTCCAAGGGCTGTGACCTGTGAGGCTGTGACTTGTGACGTAGCTCTGTCACTGAGCTACATTTCAGCCCTTTTTATTTTTTTGTTTTGAGACAGGGTCTCACTAAGTTGCTGAGGCTGGCCTCAAACTGGCAATCCTCCTGCTTCAGCCTCCCAAAGAGCTGGGATTGCAGCAGTGCACCACTGTGCACTGTGCCCAGCTCGTGGGTTAGGATTTCAACATATGAATGAGGTAGTGTGGGTGATAATTCAACCCATGTCGTAAAGTCCCTGAACATTTATTTGCATAATTTATTTTTTGCAGCCCTGGAGATGGAACCCAGGGCCTCACACCCTAGGCACGTGCTTTCCCACTGAGCCACATTCCCAGCCTGGGATTTACTTTTAGACAAGTATTGCTAAATGACTCTTCATAGAAATTGTGCCATTTCCTTCCCACAAGCCATGATGAAGATAGTCTGTGTCGTGTGAATGCAGCCCAGACAACAGCGGGCCACCAGACCTTTCTACCTTTGCCCATTGAGTGGGAGAAAAAATGGCCTCTCTGGGTGGGCGTCCACCTTGCACGTCCCTTGTAGGTGGGGGCCAGGGCTCCTTTTTCATACGCTGATGACCAAGTGACATTGTTTTTGTGACTAGCTTTCTATATCCTTTGCCTATTTTTCTGTTGCATGAGAGGCCTTTTATCCTCCTTGATTGGAGGAACTCTCTTAAGATAAGGGAAATGAGCTGTTTGTGATCTTTTTCAGATATTTTCTTTTCCTACTAGTTGATGGTTATTTGACTTTGTATATTAATTTCTTTCTTCTTCCTTTTTTTAAACCTGAGAAAATGCTTGGTTTTATGTAGACAAACAGATCATTTTCTTTTATGAAATTGGGGTTTTCTGTGATTTTTAAAGAAGTCCTTTCATTTTAAGATGATGACACAAATTTTCATACTCCTTTCTAACACATTCTTTTTTTTTTTTTTTTTAAAGGGGGCTATCAGGGATTGAACCCAGCGGTGCTTAACCACCGAGCCACATCCCCAGCCCTTTTTAATATTTTATTTAGAGAAAGGATCTTGCTAAGTTGCTTAGGGCCTTGCCAAGTTCCTGAAGCTGGCTTTGAACTCACAATCCTCCTGTCTCAACCTCCAGGGCCGCTGGGATTACAGGTGCGCCACCAGGCCTTGCCACATTCATGGTTTTTTGTGTGCAATGTTTTTGCTCCATTGGGATGCATTTTGGCCCAAGATGTAAGGAAGAGACCTAATTTAACAATCCTGGTGGATGGATCCTTCATTGTTCCTAGCAGCATTCATCAGCCAGTGTGCAAGAATTGTGATCAGATGCCAGTGGTGAATAGGTAGGGGGAATTTACAGAAATAGTTTTGTTTAAAAAAAAAAATCATGGGGCTGGGGTTGTGGCTCAGCGGCAGAGCGCTTGCCTAGCACGTGCGCGGCCCAGGTTCGATCCTCAGCACCACGTAAACATAAATGCATTGCATTGTGTACAACTAAAGCAAATAAATAAATATTTAAAAAAAAAATCTTTCCTGGTGAACTTGTATTTCAGCATCAATATTGTTTAGAGTTTTCGCCTTTCATCAGTAACCGACTATGGGCAGAGTGCTACACATTTCTTATTATAATAAAAGGAATTTAAAACTATTTAGTAAGCAAAACTACCCCAGGGACTGGCAGTGTTCCACGGAGTGATAAAAAGACTGCATAATGTGAATCCCCATTTGACAAGCACTGAGTCTCCGGAACTGTTCCACTTAAAAAATTAATAAAGAAGTATCTATTAATTGGTTAAAATGCAGAAATAGAAACAGACACTAGTTTCTATTTCCAGCTGCATTTAGTGTCACAAGTCCCTGGAGGTGCTGGGAAACCCTGGGCCTCATGGGAGGAGGCTCGGGAAGCTGCCCCTCCCAACCCTTTGCCACCTGGAGTAACCGGCTCCCTCTCTCTCATCCACTTTTCTCCTCAGTTATAATAAAAGGAATAATAACTGAATGATGATATTAGGGGGATAAGAATTGTAGGGTCTGAAACTTATGTGAATGGGCTGAGGGGGCACTTAGAGATTACAAATAGAGGCGTGGCGTGTGGCTCAGTGGTGGAGCACCTGCCTCCACCAGGAGGCTCTGGGTTCAAGTCCCAGCAATGTGCCTTAAAAACGAACAGGGGCTGGGGCTATAGCTCAGTGGTAGAGCGCTTGCATTGCACGCATGAGGCCCTGGGTTTGATCCGCAGCGCCACGTAAATAAGTAAATAAAGATATTGTGTCGGGCTGGGGTTGTGGCTCAGCGGCAGAGCGCTCGCCTCGCACGTGCGTGGCCCGGGTTCGATCCTCAGCACCACGTAAACATGAGTGCATTGCATTGTGTACAACTAAAGTAAATAAATATTTAAAAAAAAGATATTGTGTCCACGTACAACTAAAAAAAACATTTCTTTTGTCTTTTAAAAAATATTTATTTATTTGCTTTAATTGTACACAACGCGTTTATTTTACGTGGTGCTGAGGATCGAACCCAGGCTGCGCATGTGCTAGGCGAGCGCTCTACCGCTGAGCCACAACCCCAGCCCCAACTAAAAAAAAATTAAAAACAAACAAACAAAAAGTTACAAATAAGAAATTCAGCACTCGCCCTGAAGGATCTGGGAAGGGACCTTGGAGGTTGAACTTGGCCAGCTTCCTGCAAACCCACCTGTGATAATAGTGTAAGCTCCACGGGGCTCCTGGGAGTAGGGAAGGAGGCGGCGTCTTCTGCATCTGGCACCTGGTTGGGGTGCGGCAGGTCTGACTCCCAGGCTACAAGCTCAGGTGTGCAAGGACCTCACTTTCTTCACACACAACCTGGCTCAGGTTATGACGCTGTGCCCCAGTTTCACGGAGCTGGCAAACATCCTGTCTTCAGTCATGGTGAAGTTCAATCCAGCTTGCCTCAGCCGCCCAGGTAGCCGGGATTACAGGCATGTGCCAGCACGCTGGGCTTGGTGTCCCTTTCTGAAGGTCCTCTCCAGCCTTTAGCTCTCCCCTGCTTCTGAGCCGTGCGGAGGACTTGGAGGGCTTGAGAGGACTGTGAAGGGTGCTGTTAGCTGCTTGTAAAGAAGTCTGTGCTGGGGCCTGGGGACTTTGTTCTAGGCTATACCTGAGGTCTTGCTCTGAAGAAGGGCAGTGAGCCAGGGTGGCTGAGAGCATCGCACCATGTGCCAGACAGAACCAGGTTCAAATCCTGCAAAGTCTGTTTTCCGACCTGCAGCATGAGGAGGAGAACAATACCTCCCTCAAAGAACGGGTGTGAAACATTAAATGTCACAATGTTTGCAAAGAGCGCTGGCCTAGTGTCCCCCACGTCATACACAGATCTGTTCACTGAGGTCCTCTCTGTACTCTTGTTCTACCAGACGGGGAACCAAAGATCCCAGACACGGTGGATGACCAGAGCAGGGTCCCCATCCAACATTCCTGTCAACAGCTGGGCAAAGGCCCAGGAAGCGCACTCAGCTGACTCTCATGTGACTCAAAACTGAAAGCAGGGGCTGTTTTGTTGTTTGTTTGTTTCTCCCGATCCTGGGTACCCAGGGGTGCTCTACCACTGAGCTACATCTGCAGCCCTTTCTATTTTTAATTTTGAGACAGGATCTCACTATGTTGCCTGGGTTGGCCTTGAACTTATGATTCTCCTTTCTTAGCCTTCCCAGTAACGGGGTTGCAGGCATGCGCCACCATGCTTGGCAGCAGGAACAGGGGTTTAAATGACCAAAGAAGGTCCCCAAAGCACCCAAAGCAGATGAAACGATAGACCAATCCCTCTGAAGTAAATAGGGATGGAATGTCAAATGTAAAGATTTTGCATGAAAAAGGTTTTGTATGTATAGTCGGGCGCGGTGGCACACGCCTGTAATCCAAGCACTTGGGAGGTGAGGCAGGAGGATTGCGAGTTCAAAGCCAGCCTCAGCAATGGTGAGGCACTTAGCAACTCAGTGAGACCCTGTCTCTAATAAAATATACAAAAGGGCTGGGGATGTGGCCCAGTGCCCCTGAGTTCAATCCCTGGTACCAAAAAAAAAAAAAAAAAAAAAAAATTGTATGAATGTTTGATATAACCCTAGGTTACTGCCCCAAACTAATGTGTTTTCAGGCTGCATCCATAGATGTATAGGGTTGAGGATGAAGGAGGTGATAGCTGGAGCATTGTGTTCACTCTGGTTGAACATGACCTGTGTTTGAGGAGGCAGGGAGAGAAAAGAGTCCAGTTTTAGAAGGGCAAAGAGCTGTGTGGAGGGACTGGGGACTCTGAACCGGAAGAGAAGACCCAGTGGGGTTGTGGAGGGCTGCCAGGCTCCGCCGTCACTCATGGAGACAAGGAGCTGAGAACCAGCTCTGGCTGTCAGAACTGTCTGGAAAGGAAAGGGACTGCTCTCAGAGGTAGAGAACCCCCCATCCTCACTGGCATGCAAACAGCGCTGCTGCTTCCAGTTCTCAGGTGGTTTCAGCAAAAATACTGGACCCTCTGTAGGGTCTAAAATCCTTGTTGGCTAGATATACACAGATAATAGTCAACAAATATGGCGTCTGCATTTCCCCTATATATATATATATATATTTTCTGTACTGGGGATTGAACTCAGGGGCACTCGATCACTGAGCCACATCCCCAGTCCTTTTTTGTATTTTATTAGAGACAGGGTCTCACTGAGTTGCTAAGTGCCTCGCTATTGCTGAGGCTGGCTTTTTTTTTTTTTAATTTTTAAATTTACTTTTAGTTGTATGCAATGTCTTTATTTTGATGTAGTGCTGAGGATCGAACCCGGGCCAAGCAAGCGCTAGGCGAGCGCTCTACCACTGAGCCACAACCCCAGTCCCCTGAGGCTGGCTTTGAACTCGTGATCCTCCTGCTTCAGCCTCCCAAGTGCTGGGATTACAGGCCTGTGCCACCGCGCACAGCTTGCATTTCCCCTATTTTGACATACCTTACTATTATCATCACTACTAGTAACATTAACACTCTTGGCAGTGTTGGGGATCAAACCCAGGGCCTCATGCATGTTAGGTGAGCACGCTACCCTGGAGCTGCACCTCCAGCCTCGGAAGTATACTTCAAAAAATGAGTATCACTGAAACTGGGACTATTGTATAATCAATGTGTGTGTTTGTTGAATACATCCTTCTTTCTGGAAAAGTTGTTATTTGAATCAGGAAAACGAAGTGTATCATCCAGGAAGTTCTTTGACAATCCGTTTCATCACAGACGTGTGTCATTGGAGTGAATATCTTGAATTTAAAAAAAAAAAAAAAAAAGTGGCATTCTCTTCTTAGCTCAATCTATTGAATCCATCAGCCAGCGACATTCCACCTTGTCGCGGCTGCCCTGGCATCTGAAACGGAGCGGAGGCAGGTTATTAAACCGCTCTTAACAAATTCAGAGCAGCAGGTTCTTGGCCGGGGGAAGGATTCCATTTAGCAAGAGATGCTATTCCTTCAAAGGACGAGAACCTACTTTATGAAGAGAATTTGGAGGGAGCTTTTGTTCTGCGGGGACAACATCTGGATTTGAATGTGCCGGTGCTGAAAGGAGATTTCTCATAATGGACCAAACTTGAAGCACTCAGAGCACAAGGCCCGGCGAGCCTTCAAAAGAAGGCGCTTGGCGGACTGGCCAGGGCCTGGCGCGGGCTCCTGCGCCCTGCGTGTCCCTGTCGCCCTGAAAGGCTCGCCACTCCCCTCTGTCCCCCGCCCCCTCCGGGAATTTGGGACCCGAATTCATTACAAAACATTTGTGGTTTCAGGTGGCTCTTTTCTTTTTCCCTTCCTTCCTTTCTTCCTTTTAATTTCCATCTCTTACTGAGCTGCCTGGAGCCCTCCGGCCAAGGCCGCCGCCGCCGCCTCCCGCTGCGCTCTCGGAGACGCGCCGCCACCTGCGCACGGCGGGGGCGGACCCGGGGCCCTGGGGCCAATCCCCGCTCTGCCAGTCAACTCGGCCGCGACCTTGGGGAAGTTGTGTAACCCCGGGGCCCCGCGACGCCCTTTCCTGGAGCCCCGAGCTGGAGCGAAGCCCCTGGGGCCTTGACATCAGAGGTGACGCGAGTCCTCGTAGGCGATGACTCGGCAGAGGACTGGCCACTCCCTTTCCCGCGTCCGGCTGCACGGGGTGGGTCCCCTCCCACCAGGTGGCCTCGCCCCTCCAACAGCTCTCCCGATGTCGTACGCCCAGGGTCCCCAGGACCAGCCGGACTAGGCCTTGGGACCTTCACTGTCCCCTGTGTGACATAGACCCCGTTTCGGGTAACCGTCCTAGGACTGGCCTGTGGCGCTCCCTCCTGGTGACTGCAGGGAGTACCCTGAACAAAAGGAAGTCCTTCCTGGGGTCTAACCTCCATCTATTGGGGTGGGGGGAGGTTCCTTCTAGAGTGAGGAGCAGCTGAAGGTAGCTTGTTCTCTCCTCCACCTTACAACCTAGGCTTGTAGGGAGTCCAGGCAGGTATTTATTTTGTTTTTGTTGGGCTGGGCCAATTTGAGGCCAAATGGACAGGACCACCTGGAATGCGCCCTTGGCAGGGTTTCTATGTGAATGGGCCCTGTGGGGAGTAGGCCTGGGAATTGTGAGGGTGGGGTGCATGTGTGTGGGGGCTCTTACCTGGATTGGATGTGGGAAGGGCTTGGGGGAGGGGGGGGAAAGGATGTAGGTTAGGGCTTTGTGGAGGAAAAAATGAGGGTGGGGAGCTTGGGCCCAGCAGGTTTCTGTGGCTCCTAACCCCCACCCCTGTAGTGGGCTTCAGCCCCTACCCTGCACCCCCCCCAACCTGTCTTCCCTCCATCAACATTGGTGAAAGGTCTTCCTCATAGGAAAAGAGAAAGCAAGAGGGTTTTGAGTCAAACACGAGGAAGAACTTCCCAATTGTGAGGAACACCTGACATCTGGCCTCAGAAAGGGGAGCAGAGAAGGGACCTTCCCATTTGGAGAGTCCCAGGGAAGAGGGGCGTGGGAGAAGAGGAGAGACGTCTCCCTGAAGCTGATGTCAGGAGGGGGAGGGTAGTGTTGGGGTCCTGGGGCTGGATGGCCTCTTGTGAGGTTCTTGGTGGCTGTGGCCTTTGGGGAAGGGAGGACTCTGCAGGCCAGGGGCCAGTGCCGCCCGTGCTGCCTGTGGTGAGCCTGCAGCTCCTCCCTCAGCCTGCTCCTCTGCTCCTGGCTCCCCTCCCTGGGCTCCCTGGGCCTTCTGCTCCCCTCCATCACGGCAGCCCGGCGCTGTGCTGTCCACGCAGGCCGAGGCCTGCCTCGCTCCATCCTGCTGTGTCCCAGCAACGACAGCACCTGCTGGCACGTCCCCGGTGCTCAGTGAACGCTTGAGGACTTGGACTGACTTGGGCAGGGGCCCAGGCCTCCCTTGGGTCAGCTCTGATTGGCTTTAGAAGGCCTGGGCAGGTGCAGGCGGAGAAGAGGGCAGGGCCTGAGGCTGGATGGATGGGTGACCTGGACGCGCCACTCATTCTCTGCCGTCCCCCCTTTATTTTTTACTTTTTTTTTTTGGTGCCAGGGGTTGAACTCAGGGGCACTCGACCACTGGGCTACATCCCCAGCCCTTTTTTGTATTTTATTAGAGACAGGATCTCACTGAGTTGCTAAGTGCCTCGCCATTACTGAGGCTGGCTTTGAACTCACGATCCTCCTGCCTCGGCCTCCCAAGTGCTGGGATTACAGCGTCCCCCCTTTAGACGGACCCTCGTCACTGTGCGGGAGGCTCCCGTGCTCACCCCCAGCTGGCTCTGGCTTCCCACGCAGCACTCCACACCCACGGCCTCCTTGCTCCCTCTGCCTGGGCTCTGATGGCCACACTAGGCTGCCCCACGTGTGGGTGCCCCTCGCCCCACTGTACACTGACACCCCTGCCCAGGCCACCTCCCTACATGGGCCCCCTGTTCACCCTCCCACACCGCCTGCCTCGGTCTTCCGTTCCTGTGCCCCCCCCCCCCCCCCCCCCCCCCCAATGAGGACATGTCCCTTGCGGCACCTCCTGGTTTTAGGGCTAGATTGTTCAGATTGTTCAGGAAGAAAGAAGAGAGGAGAAGCAGAGCAAAGGTTTTGAACAAAACTATTTTAACTGTAGAAATTTTTGTACTAGTAAAATTCTGCAGAGAATCTATAAAACAGAGCGACCTGGTGGACAGGAGGGTGAAAAAAGAGAACAGAGGGAGAGAGGGGAGAGTGGAGGGGACGAAGGAGGACAAGAAGAAGAGCAGGGTCCTCCCCGAATTGACATCTGTCAATAAGTCCTAGGGGTTCCTTGGTGTACAATTTGGGAACCACTGGAAAAGAATTCTGCCTGGAATAGCTGAGTGGCGCGCGGCAGCACCAGCGTGGGGCGTGAGGGCAGCGCCTTCCTGGAGGAGAGGTCTCTGAGAAAGGCCGGAGCCCTGAGTGGGTGCCGGGGTGTCTTTCCAGGCCTGTGGGAAGTGGCTCAGGGTCTGCCGGACACAGGCTGTGAGTCAACAACTTCCACATGCGAGGGACCGGCAAGATATGTTTCCTGCCCTGACACCCCTACCCCGTCCATGCCCATTCGTGACCCTCAGTGTCCCAGCTCTGTCCCCTCCACGGTGACCTCCAGGAACAGGACCTGAGGATTCTGCCTTGGTGGCTGGTGCAGATGCCTCTGGCCTCTTGGTGCTGTTCATCAGACTGTGCACAGCACTCTATAGTTTACAAAGCACGTTCACCTTGCCACTTGCTGTGAGTTCATCGTTGCAGCCGCTGGTAAGAAAATGCACTATTACTTAATTCCCTCTGTAGAGAAGAGGAAGTTAAGGATCACAGGTTGTGTAAATTGCCCTCAGCGGAGGCCTGGAAACCTGAAAAACTCTACATCCCTACCCCGCCCCCCACCTCCCTCAGGCCTTCCCCACCCTGTCTGTCTCTTTATAATGCTAATCGAGGTCAAGAGCTTCCCAGCCACAGCCCAGGGCAGGTTAGGGCTGGGTTGGAAGTCAGTTTTCCGGCAGGTCTAAGGGACTGACCGGAAAAACATGTCCAGGGGGTGATTGGCAGTAGGATGGCCATTCGATTCCCTCTAGGTGAGGACACCTTTAAGAACAAGAGATGCCTAGCGCAGTTAGCCCTGCCCCCATCAGCTGCAGACCTCCAGACACCCTCCAGGCTGCTGTAGCTCCTGCTGATGAAAGAGCCACCACTGAGCATTCATCTGTGCTCTGCGCTCCACAGGGCTTGTTATTTTCTTTCTTTCTTTTTTTTTTTTTTTTGTGGGTACTGGGGATTGAACTCAGGGGCACTCGTCCACTGTGTCACATCCCCAGCCCTTTTTTGTATTTTATTTAGAGACAGGGTCTCACTGAGTTGCTAAGTGCCTCACCATTGCTGAGGCTGGCTTTGAACTCGCGATCCTCCTGCCTCAGCCTCCCAAAGGGCTTGTTATTTTCTATCTTCATGACAGCATGTGGCTTCTGGACTGATGATTCCCATTTTATTGATGGGGAGACTGAGGTCCAGAAGAAACTTGCTCAAGAATACACTGCTGCTAAGTGTCGGAGTTGGGCTTTGAATCCCAGGGGGTTCACCTCCCTTGAAAGGAGTATCACAAAATTGTAATGATTTGTTCTGAGCCCTAGGAATCGGGCCTCAGAATGGGCTCCCCAGACGTGTGCCAGGTCTCCTCCCAGACTCTCCTTAGCGTGGGGACACCACTAGAAGGAACTTTGAATAACCAAGGGGGAGAGGGGCATGTCCGCAAGAGGAGAAGGGAGAGGTATCCGGCAGGAGGAATGTGCTGGGAACCTGCAGGATGGGACTGGTGTTAAGCACCAACTGTATACCAGGCTCTGTTTTGTTTTCAAGGTATTAATCTATTTGATCCTCACAACAACCTGTTAGCTAAATTTGACTATTATTCCCTTTTCACAGATGAGCAGAATTTGCCCCCCATGACACAGCTAGCAAGTGGCCATGCCAGGCCCACCCAGGTGGCCTGGCTTCCCAGCCAGCGAGTTTAACTGTGGCGGGTGGCCGCGGGGAAGGAGGGTGTGCCTGGTACAGGGGTGCCTCTGCCCTGCTTCCCCCGGCCCTCCAGGGGCCAGTTTTCAGCGGGGAGAGAGTCCGAGTGTCCCAGGACTTCCTGCGCTGCCTCTCTGTGGGGGTCTCGGGAGGGCAGAGCTGGGCTGTGGCCCTCCGCCCTCTTCAGTGGCTCATTTTCATTCATTTTCTTTAAATGTTTCTCGCTCTCTGTTTTTAAATCTAATTTTTTCAGCTTCTTTTTTATCTTCACTCAAGTTGCTTTAATGAAACAAAAATGTGTCTGTTTCCCTCTGCTGGAGCTGCCCGGGGAATTTCAATATAAAACAAACAAGTTGGCTTTTAAAATTAAAATTTTATGGGTGGCATTTCCTCATTTAATGGGAGGCACAAAAGGCTGGAGTAAAACCAATTAACATGGGGCTGGGACTCGGTGTTCAGCAAAATTAAACGACAGGAGCACGCGGTGTGCCAGCAGCCGCGGGGGCAGGCGAGGGGGCCGTGGCGGCCTGTTGCCCGGGTGCACGGGGTTGGGCACTGGCACATGCACACATGCCGCCCTCAGCTCCCTGGCCTGACCTTGTCACTGGCCCCCGTGCCCAGGTGCCTCGTGCCCCTTCCCTGCCCATTCCCATGGTGGGCGGTTGTTGGTGAGACCATGGGGTGGCTGCCTTGGAGCCCCAGAGTCCTGGACACTGGGGCCTGGAGAAGGTCTGTGGAAGGAGCCACGGCCTCTGCAAAGTCCAGATCTCACCTGCCCGGGTAGTAGGCCCCTGGCACAGGCAGGTGGGCCTCCTCTCAGTGACAGCTATGTGCCAGGGCCAGACGGTGCCAGGAGTGCGGCAGGTGCTACGCACGCACGTCCCTGATGCCTGAAGGAAGGGCTTCACCTGGGCAGGTTAAAGGCACACAGCTCTGCCCGAGTCCCTCAGAGCAGGAGGTGCTTGGGAAGAGCAGGTGAAGGTGCCTTGGGAGACCTGAGGGGAGGGCTCCTGGGCGGGGCACAGCTCAGTGCACCCCCAGGGCCCAGAGGGAGGCGAGGGCGTGGGCTGAATCTGGCCGACAGAGAGCTGTGTGTGACCTCGAGCCTTGACTTCGCCTTGGGGGCACTGGGGACTCAAGGAAAGTTCCAGAGAGGCAGGTGTGGTCACAGGAGACTGATTCTGGAGGCTGGTGGGAGGGAAAGGAAGGGCCAACCAGACGTGGCAGCCTTAGTCCCCGGAGCTGTGGCTGCTGTGGGAGGGGAGGGAAAGTGCGGTGACAGTGACGTGAGGCCCTCCCCTGAGCAGGAGACCTGAGGAGGAGCAGGTGGGAACCTGAAGGTTCAGTTGTGGTGACACCAGCAGGCCCTCTCCAAACTCAAGGCTGTGCCTAGGACACAGGGAGCAGGTCTCAGAATGACCAGACTCCGCAAATGCAGGGAGGGACATGGGGTCGCAGCCTCCCAGGGCCACCCCCCCCCCCCGCCCCGGAAACAGGCTCCATTTAGGGGCAGAGGGCTCACTCGGGTCACCTCATCTGTTTCCTGCCCCTCCCCTTCCCCCACTGATGCTCTCTGTCCCCCACAGGGACAGCCCTCTCCCACCCTTTCTGCCCCCCTGGGCCCCATCCTATGGAGAAGACCCCTCTGTTACTAGAACCCCATGAGACGGGGAGGCCGAGCTCCCCACCCCTCCAGGCAGCGGGCGGTGGCCACCATCGGCAGTCAGACCTTCAGACCCCGGTCCTGCAGGCTGGGGAGAGACTCCAGCAAGGTGCCATGTGGGTGACAGGTCCAGTCTTGGGGGACTGGAGGGTGCTCCTCTGTGGAGACCTGGAAGGAAGGGGCTTCCTGATGCAGATCTGTGTCTGGGCTATGCCCACCAAAGGGTCCCTCCAGGGCCTGTAGGAAGATCCGGGGGAGGGGGTCTGTGAGGCTGATTTGAGCACCTTCTGAGGTTTATCTGTGAGTTTCTCTGAGGCCTGTTTGAAGGCCTAAAGCCTGGGTTGGCCTGGGGGCCAGTAGCCAAAAGCTCAAGGCCAAGATTGGCACAGACCCTCCTCCCCCCGTACAGCAAGGACAGTAGATTGGTCAAGCCTGGAGTGGGCTCTCATGGCTGAGGCAGAGGGCTCAGGGCACCTCATCTGGCCGAGTGGGTGGTGGTGGCCTTCCTTTGCTGATGGATGGAGTTTGCTCCAGACCACAGAAGAGTTGACCAGAGCCCCACTTCAGCCAGCTGACTGGCCTTGCCACATCTGGCATGGGCAGCATCCCTCTCCAGAGCCGAAACACCTGCCCATACCCACCTGGGGAAAGAGACATGTCTGCAATGGGTATGTATTTATTTATTTATTTGGCACCGGGGATTGAACTCAGGTGCATTTGACCACTGGGCCACATCCCCAGCCCTTTTTTGTATTTTATTAGAGACAGGGTCTCACTGACTTGCTAAGCGCCTCGCCATTGCTGAGGCTGGCTTTGAACTCTGGATCCTCCTGCCTCAGCCTCCCAAGTGCTGGGATTACAGGCGTGCGCCACGGCGCCTGGCTACAAGGATAGTTTTTCTGGGGTTGAGAGCCTGCAGGGCCAGACATGAATATCATATGAAATAAAGTAAGAGAAAGAGCCTCGCAAATTGTACTGTGCCACACACAATGAGGCGTTGCCGCAACCACCCGCCACACGAGCTGAGATGCATGGTGTTGCTTGGTGAACCGGAAAAGTGTTTGCAAAAATGTTAATTAATATATTTAGGGAACAGGTAGATGAAGTGTGAGAATGTGGAGATGTAGCAGACAATTAAAAGATCTGCTAATTTCTCTCATGAATTCACATTGGAGGAAATGTTTGTAAACTGAGAATTCTAATTACTTTTCTCCCTCACACCTCTTCTCAAATGAGTGCATTGCAAACGAATGATCAGATCTGTTAAAAATATGGTCAATTTCCTGATGTATCAGTTGGGACTTGGTATAAAGCAAATAGAAGGCGCTCTTGCCAACAGCCCTGGCAAGGACCTGGATGTGCAGTTCCCGTGAGCTGAAGGCTGGGAGGCAGGATGAACCTCCATCCATCCCGAGTCTGTGACTCCTCACCCAGGACAGCCACGTGCGGGGCTGAACCTTCCTCTAAATCCCGGGAGGAAGCCCCTTGAAGAGAGCTTGTCTTTGACCAACCATCAAGCAAAACTCTTGAGCTTTCATTTTGGATCCATAATCAGAGGCCTTACCCACTGGGTTTGTAAGTGTGAGTAGGAGTTTGCCTGGTGAACCCGGTAGGGAAGGTCATTGTTGACTGAGGGACAAGAGTGAAGACAGAAAAGTGTCTGTCTCCATTGGGCTAACTTGGGTCCATGTGGATGGGGACTGCCAGGCCCGTTTGGTTTGGTCTGGGTAAAGTGCCCACCCCTACAACTATCGCCATCGCACCAGAAACCCACCCCGATGCCTGC
Organism: Tamias sibiricus; assembly: GCA_025594165.1. Lineage (NCBI taxonomy): Eukaryota > Metazoa > Chordata > Mammalia > Rodentia > Sciuridae > Tamias > Tamias sibiricus. The sequence goes on along the minus strand of CM046658.1, from coordinate 31,388,902 downwards.
CCTACCTGCCGCACAGGTGAACCACTGGGCTGCAGGCCTGCAGACCTGCAGTGGCGTTCAGTTTGCTGCCCTTGTTGCTGATCCCTGGCTTGGAATTTCTTTTCCCAATGTTCTTCCTTTGCAGTCCTGCCACTGGCCCAGGCTCCATCCCTTCACCCACCCTTGAACTACGATGATACATTTTCTTTTGGCTACTTGCTTGTTTACTAGCCTCTTTGCTTGCCAATAATTTTTTTTTTTCCCTAAAGTTGCTCAAAAGTTTGACACGTGTAATCAGAACAACACACCTAGCTGATGTGGTGGCATATGCCTATAATCCCAGCTGCTCAGGAACCCCAGGCAGGAGGATGGCAAGTTCAAGACCAGCCTGGGCAACTTAACAAGACCCTGCCTCAACGTAAAAAAAAAATAAAAAGGGCTGTGGCTGTGGCTCAGTGGTAGTGCACTCTGGGCTTCAATTCCCCAGAACCTCAAAAACCAAATGAAACCAATGACCAAAAACACGTATTACAGTTGATGTGATAAGAGAGAAAACATAATTATGAAATTTATGTGAAAATTATCATCATTTGCCAAAGACTCAATCTCATAACTGGAAAATCCAATAAAGTTAATAAAAACAATTAATTATGGCAAACAAGAATTTAGTAAGATGTCAGGTACAAAATAATGAAAATTTAAAGCTGTTAAAAATAACAGCAATGCTTGTTTTTAAAATATTATAGCAGGTTATCTGGAGAAGAAGGTCTTTCATTTTATTAAACCAAGGAGGTTCAGTTTGGAGCAGTGGTCTTCTAGAAACATCTTTGTTTTAGAGGTGTGCACGCTCATGACCTTGAATTATACCTCCTTACTCCTATTGTAAGAAAATCACCAGGATAGGTCCTTCACAGCAGCATGGCAGATACAACCTGTTGTTCTAGGAGGAATCAGGCATGAAGAAATCTCAGCTCTGGGGTGCAATGGGAGATGTTAAAGACCGCATTTGGTAAGGGCCACATGGCAGGCGGGTTTGCTGTGGATGGGACCTGACTTCACTGCCTGGGCAGGAGCAGGGATTAAGTGCAGAGAGCCTGAAGCTGTGACCCCCATACAACAGCAAGCCTGAGACTGGTGTAGTGTCTGGGGTCCCCTGGAACACTGAGCAGGTGTGTAGCAATGGCAGCAAATGGAAGAAGAGGATGAGAGGAAGGGAAAGCGGGAGGGAAAGAAAGAGAGAGAGAGAGACAGACAGACAAAGGAGGAGGAGGAGGAAGTGCAGGTAGAAGGTACTGGAGGGGAGAAAAGCCAAAAGAAGGAGAAGGGGGACAGTACAGATGACAAGCAGTACCCAGAGGTGACAAGAGCATGGGACACATGAGCATTTATCTAGGTTCAAAATTCCCAAAATAGGGCTGGGATTGTGGCTCAGCGGTAGAGCGCTCGCCTAGCACGTGCGCGGCCCGGGTTCGATCCTCAGCACCACGTACAAATAAACACATTGTGTACAACTAAAGCAAATAAATAAATATTTAAAAAAAAATTCCCAAAATATTGAAAAGATGATTCTCATGCAATATAATAAGGAGCAACCATCCAAATATAGACTGGTGCAATGAGAGCATCGTTGGGCAAGGTGGTTCCAAGGAGGGTGTGAGACAGGCTCTGGCCTCAGCGGGAGAAGAAGACTAAATTAGATACAAAGTTGGCTGATCTCATGGGGGACAATGAAGCCCTCACCTTCGAGGCTGTTTTCTCTACTGGATGGAAATCATCTGGCCCTGTCAGTCTGCACAGGTGGCTGCGGAGCTTAGCAAAGCCGGGACCTCGCTGGTGGTCATTAGAGCATCAGAAGGAGGCAGGTGCTTTGCGGGCCAGCTGGCTCCAGGGACTCGGGGCCACGCTGGGCAGGGGTAGGCGCTTCATGGAGACTCACATGCCTAATTCCGCCAGCTTTGGGAACTTCAAAGGAGTATGACAGGTCCAGTGTGGTTTCAGGGGCCACAGGCATAATAAATGGACCCTGGGAAAAAAAAAATATGAGCCCAACCTGGGGAAGTGAGCCTATAAGAGCAGGCCACTTGGTGGCAGTGGCTTGGTGGGCACCTGGTGTAGGTGTGAGGATGGCTTGTCCCCATCCCTGTGCCAGGCCCTGAAGCACCTTCCTTGGGCTCAAAGTCACACCAACTCTTCTATTTTCTGTATTTTTTTAAATGAAAAAAGTTATTGTGGTAAAATATAACACAAAATTTACCATGTCCTCTATTTTTAGAAAATATTTATTTATTTGCTTTAGTTGTACACAATGCATTTATCTGTACATGGTGCTGAGGATTGAACCTGGGCCGCGCATGTGCTAGGCGAGCGCTCTACCGCTGAGCCACAAGCCCAGCTCCTCTATTTTTTAATTTGTTCTAATTAGTTACACATGACAGTAGAATACATTTTGACACATCATATATAAATGGAGTATAACGTCTCATTCTTCTGGTTGTTCATGATGTGGAATCACACTGGTTGTGTAGTCATATATGCACGTAGGGTAATAAAGCCAGATTCACTCTACTATCCTTCCTACGCCACGTGTCCTCCCCTTCCTTCACTCCCTTCTGTCTAATCCAAAATACCTCCATTCTATTCTACTTTTTTTTTTTTTTTTTTTTTTTTTTGGTACCAGGAGTTGAACTCAGGGGCACTCAACCACTGGGCCACATCCCCAGCCTTTTTTTTTTTTGTATTTTATTAGAGACAGGGTCTCACTGAGTTGCTAAGTGCCTCGCCATTGCTGAGGCTGGCTTTGAACTTTCGATCCTCCTGCCTCAGCCTCCCAAGTGCTGGGATTACAGGCGTGCGCCACCACATCTAGCTTATTCTACGATTTTTAAGTATGCAATTGATGACACAAGCACCCTCGTATTGCTCTATATAGCCATCACCACCGGCCAGCTCCAGATCTTTTCATCATGTCAAACTGAAACTCTGTAACCATAAAAGAGTCCCTGCAGTCCTCCCACCCACCTTCTCAACCACCAAATTCTTTTTTGTGGTGCTGGGGATTGAGCCTGGGCCTCATGCATGCTGGGCAGGCCCCCTGCCTCTGAGCTGCCTCAAAGACCACCCCCAGTACCCCAGGATTCTGAGCACAGAGGTGACAAGAGCTGCCATGTTCTGAAAGACCTATGTATTGAGAGCAAATTGGAGGGTGGGTTGGGGACAGTTGCCCAGACCCCCCCACCTCCCCACCCATGGGCCTCTCGCCCTCCCCTAGCTTCCCCCCCCCAGCCATGTGTCTCCCCCGGGCCCTTTCAAGGGGGCCCTGATGGTGGGGGCAGAGCAGCCATAGGGCTCCCTGCCCTCAGGTCTGGAGAAGGGGAGTCCCCCCGCAGGGGTCTGTTCCTCTCTGGAGGCCTTCTGAAAAGCCCCTTCTGGGCTGGACTTGCGTTGTCAGGCACCTTGACCTTGCAGTTGAGCCAGCAGAGCTGCCCCTGGAGGAGCTGCGTGGAAACTGGGGACCGCCCTGCTTCCCTTACCCCTGGCTGGCCAAGCAGCAGCCCTCAGCCAGCGTTACCTGAGCACCTACTGTGTGCCGGGCTGGAGATGTAGCAATGAATCAGACTGGCTGGTTCTTAGGGAGCTCCTGGTGTGAACCAGAGGTGGGGGAGAGGCAATAGGACCCATCCTGGTGGCAGCAGAGGCTCAGAGCAGAGGTGCCAGCTCTAGGTAAGTCAGGGAAGGCTTCCTGGAGGAGGTGGCATGGCCACAGGGGAGCTTCTCAGAGGAAGCTATTCACTAGGTCTTGCGAGGTGAGTAGTTTCCTGGATATGACAGGTGGGAGCATTCAGAATGGAGGGAACGGCACCAGCCAGAGGCTGGAAGGAGAGAACGGGGCGGGGGGAGGATGGGAGATACAGCTGGGGAATTGCTTCGGGCTAGGTTGTGAGGGGCTCGAGGACCCCACTCTGGAATTTGGGTTTGATATGACTGTGGAGATGGTACGCATGGGGCTCAGGAAAGGGTTGGAGCCAGGAAGTTTTCTTTTTTTTTTTTTTTTTTAACTGGGAATAAATGAAACCACATAAGTAGAGCACACTGTGCGAAGTGGATGCTCCATGGACGAACTTGACCATGACAAGGTGCTCAGCCAGGGACACCCACACATTCCTCCTGATGCTCAGGGACACAGCCACACAGTCATGTGGCCTGCAATTACCACGAGGCCCAGACACACACAGGTTCTGCTCTCCACCCTGGTCACACACAGACCGACGCATGTCAGACTCCATAACAGGGCCACGGATGTGAGTTCATCTTTGAGGGGCCTGCTAAGGCCAGAGCACGTTGTTGGGCCTTGTTCCTTTGCTTTCTGGGACTGTGGGCTGCAGGGCTAGGGCTGAGGCAGGGAGGACATCTCCTCGGATCACCCCAGCAGTCCCTGTGCTCTGTAGAACATGATCCTTGGCAACTGCCGCTGGAGGCTAGCTCTCAGGAAGAACTATTCAGTCCAGAAGCCAGTAGCAGGGCAACTTTCTGTGGTTAGAGGTGCCACTTACCCCCTAGGCCTGAGTGATTGGTGAGGTAGACAGACCTGTTTTGGGGCAGGAAGCTGTTTCACCTCAAGCAGAACCCTGACCTCTTCTGAGATCAGGGTCTCGTGGTCCCCAGCAGTCTCCCCAGGTGGGTGTGGGCAGAGGGGATGTGAGTTGTGTGCGTGCACTGTGTGTGGCCTGTGTACCTGCTGTGGACAACTAGAAGCCCTGCCAGGTGAGGGACAGGCTTGGACCTCAGTGAGAGTCTAAGGAGCAACAGAGGAGTCAGGCCAAGAGGCTCTGGGACTGGGTGCGGAGCTGGCTTTCCTGGGATGCTGGGTGCAGAAGGGCTTTCTGGGATCTCGCCCGCCCGATCCGCAGCTCCACCCACAGAGGCGGAGCCAAGTGCGCTGTGCAGATCACACAGCTCCCAAGTGGTGGAGGCTCAGGGGAGCCCAGACAGCCGGGCCTCAGAGTCTGCTCCGTCATGGACTCTGGTGGTCTGTCCCTGCCTGGGAGCCCCGTGAGGACAGACGCAGAATGCTTCATCCCTGTGTCACCAACTCTGGATGGAGGGAAGGAAAAGGGGAAGAAGGGAAGTGCTGGGGGCAGAGGCTTGTCCCGAGCAGCTGTGGGCATCTGGGACCTCCCGGCCTGTCCCGGCACCCGCTCCCTACCCACTGGGAGCCCTCCTGCACCTGCTGCCAACCCTGGGTTCTCCAGGTCTCCGGAGCCCAGCTGCCTCCTTGTCCAATTCCATTCTTTCAGCAGACAAATGAGGGGCTGGATCCGCCTTTCCGTTCACACCGACAGGCTGGCTGTCAGCTGCGGTGGCATCTGTTCTTGTCAGAAAAATTAAGAAGGAAGCGAAAGAAGTCACAGCCCTGGAGCTGCTGGCTGGGGAGAGACTGTGTGCCTGGTCTCTCCTGGGAAGACGCTGGCTCCTATGGGAGGACCTAGGGGTAGGCCAGGGCCAGAGGAGCAGGGAATCTCCCCATGTCCTCTTCCCTTAGGAGGGAAGTGTGGTTAACAGTGTGGCCTCTGGAGCCAGCCCCTGGGCCGCATCCCAGCTCTGAACTTACCAGCTGTTTGGGTGTTACTCGTTGTGCCTTAGTTTTCTTGTCTGCAAAATGGGTTCAGTGAATTAATATAACTAAGCACTTGGAATAGAAGATACATCGGGCACTTAGTGATTTGTGAATGTTGGAGGTTATTTATTTATTTATTTTTGGTACTGGGGATTGAACTCAGGGGCACTCGACCACTGGGCCACATCCCCAGCCCTTTTATTTATTTATTTATTTATTTACTTTAGTTGTACACAATGCAATGCATTTATGTTTACGTGGTGCTGAGGATCGAACCCGGGCCGCGCACGTGTGAGGCGAGCGCTCTGCCGCTGAGTCACAACCCCAGCCCCCCAGCCCTTTTTTGTATTTTATTAGAGACAGGGTCTCACTGAGTTGCTAAGTGCCTCGCCATTGCTGAGGCTGGCTTTGAACTTTCGATCCTCCTGCCTCAGCCTCCCAAGTGCTGGGATTACAGGCGTGGGCCACCGCTCCCCGCTAAGGAGGTTATTTTTAAGTCTCTTTCTGGTCCTAGGTTTTGCTTATCTGAGAGGCTCAGCCCATCCATTAGATGAGGCCAGAGCAGGGAGAGGTCCCGATGGACTGAGCAGGCTGGAGAAGGCTTCATGCACTGTGCAGACCTCCACTGACCCCAGGACTCCGGCCCCTTCTCTGGGGAACACTCTGGCTGCTGGGGAGAGGCAGGTGCATAATCCGAGAATTATGAATACAAGGGGCAGGTATGTGACATTCAGGAACAAGAGTAGGAAGCATCTGATGATCCCGGCCGCGGTGAAAGGAAGAGGTCAGGGGAGGCTTCTAGATGGTCTGGACCAGGGAGGAGGCTTGGGCTTAGCAGGAGTGCACAGAGCTGAAGGTTTGGTGACCCGGGGACAATTTAGTCTTCTCTCTCTTTTTTGAAACTGCATCTCACTGTTGCTCAGACTGGTTTCCTGCCTCAGCCTTCCAAGTAGCTGGGACTGCCATGGCGCCCCTCTGGGGTCTTCTCCTAAGGACTCTTGAGTATCTGGGGCTGTGCTGGTTGAGAGTGGAAGGTCAAGCAGAAGCGGTTATGGCCTGCTCTGTCCAGCAGGGGGCAGCCGCAGTGCGCGCACGGGCGCGCCACACCTCCACACCGGTACACAGAAGGGTCCATGGTGCTGGGTGCGTTAGACCATGGTGTCCAGGCTTCCTCCAGGAACTGGAGGGGGCGGGGCACCTTCATACCTCAAGATGATTGACTGGGGCAGTCCTTCCCGAAATCAAGGCTGCCAGCAGAACCCAGGAGGCCAAATAGTCACATCAGTAATTTCAACTCTGGAGGTGCCTTAGAAGCCCGGGAGAGCGTTAGAAAACTGCCTGCGCCTGGTGCCCTCCCCAGATCAATTTAAATCCGAGTCTCTGGGCGGTGGAGCCCCGGCATTAGCAATTAAAAAAATCTCTCATGGAGATTCTAATGCACACTGAATTACCTGGTTGCAGGGATTTGAGAGTGAACAGACAAATGTCAGGGCCACTTTTCCCCTCCTGTGTGGCAGGTTGTGTCATTTACATCTCCTGACAGGGAAAGTCCCAGGAGTGGGTCCAAGGTCCTTTGGCTTCAGGTGGGACATCTGGAGGCGGAGAGAAGGTGGTGGGGTGAGCAAAACACACAGGAGGTGTCTGCCCCCACCTGCCGGAGGGTGGGGGGGTTCTGAGCCAGCTGTGGTGCGTGTGTCCATGAACATGTCTCTGCACCCCAGTATTTGCGTGGGCACATTCTTGTGTGGGGTGCATGCAGATGTCTCCCTCTGGGCACATGCAGGGACATCTGGGGCTTGTTCCGCCTGCCGTGGGTGGGTGCTTTTGGCCTCTGCACTACATGTAAGTGTTGGTATGTGAGTGTCACTGTGGCCAGAGCTGAGCTGTCTCTGGGTGTCTCTGTGTACATGTGTGTCTTTGCACACACATTTGTCTGGGTCCCCCATGACCCAGGGCGGGGGGGGGGGGGCGCTGTCCCAGGGCTGGCCTGATGTGCAGCCTGTGCTGTGTGGGTCTTTCAGACAAGTGGAGAAGCCGGAGCTGTGCTGTTTGAAGGCATTTTTCCTCTTTCTTCTCTCCTTCCAGCCTGATCGATATGCTGCTCCCGTGAAGCCTCCCCAAAGACCACACGCAGGCGAGCTCTGTGCGGACAGAGTCAAGTGTGGGCTTAGAAAAATCCACAGCCCCTCCAGGCACAATTTCTTCAGTCTGCCTCTAGGTGGGCAGCGGCCTTGCTGGCTAGAGTGTCCTCATGGTGGATGCAGCCTGCACTGGGTGCCGGGTGCCCATGGAGGGTGCCAGGCCCGCCATCTTGGAAAGGTCACGGGAGGCTCCAAGCAAAGAAGGGCCAGATGGGGGTAGCTCCTAGGCAGGGCGACTAATTGATGTCACTTTATGTCAATATTCTTCCAGTATTTGTTCAAAATTTATTTAGTGTATGGGGAGGCGTAAAAATGATATCTTGTTAGTGAAAATGGTGTATTTGCTTAAGGGAACAAATGATTTATTGCATGTTCTGAGCATGATGTACATTTTAATTTATTTAGAGTAGCCTTTGATATCAGGATGTTTCTGTCATTTATAAGTGGAGGTGAATTGCTATTCACTAAGGATGGAGGTAACTTACCTGGATGTGGCTATAAAGTTTGTTCCCATAGACAGGATTCTGTCAGGATTAATCGGATTGAGAATTTTCACTCTCTCTGCAAGGCCATGCTTAACCTAAGCAAGCACTTCCTTTCTGTGAAGTGGAAGAAAGTGCCTCATTCAAGTAGCTCCAGCCCTGGACATGGACTTCAGCCCCAGGTCAGGTGGTGTGTTTGTGGGGTGCAGCTTTTATAGGATTGGGTGAGTTAGGTGTGCCTGTGTGTAGGGGTGTGTGTGTGTGTGCGTGTGTGTGTGTGTGCATGTGTGTGTGTGTGTGTGTGTGTGTATCTGTGAATGGGTTCCTGGGGACAGATCCAAGGTCTCAGCTCTCCAGTCAAGATTTTGCAGCCTTGGGTAGGCCTCCCCAGAGCCCCTCCAAGCCACAGGCTGCCGTGGAGAGGGGGTGGGCTCTGTCCTGCTGCTGCCCCAATTATATTTCCTTGGGTGACTCACAGGGTCCTATCTGTGGGCTTGAAGGAATTGGTCCTTTAGGTAGGAGGGATGGTTGGGTGGCAGTTTGCACAGGAGCTTTGCCCTGACCCAGGAGTCCCCATAGCCTCTGAGAGGCTTATCTGGGGGGCCACATGGTGTGACCCCTTCCCTACCGCTGCTCCAGGCCTCACTGAACTGTGGCAGTAGTTTCCTACCCGTCTTCTCTGCCTCTCTTCTCCACCCTTCCTTTCTCTATTCTTTTCTATTCTCCACACCGAAACCAGCATGTTTTTCCAAAACTCACATCTGGGGCGTCCCTCCTTACTTAAAACCCTTACTGACCTCACCACTGCCTGCAGGGTGAAGGTCAAGTTCCTTCGCCTGGCACGCGAGGCCCCTACCGCTGACCCTTGTGTGCCTCCTGCCCTGTGCCCTCTATGCCAAGGGCCACCTGCTCCACTTCCTCGGACCCCATGAGAGACCAAGCCTCTAGCTCTCCCCTCCCTGGTTGCCAGCTCCTCTGAGCTGGTGTCCCCTTGTCACCCAGCCTGGCCTGTCTCTCTCACACCTCCCCTCCCTGGAAGCCGTCACTTCCCTTTGCAGGCAGAACTGACGGTGCCTCCCTCAGCACCAACCTCCACCCTCCGCTGACACTGCCCACCCAGCCCAGTCACGGTCACGGGGGCGCTTGTCCCCATCACCCCTGGGATGCTCCGGGGCCGGCCTGGCACCTCAGACTCTGACCAGCTTCCAGGGGGTCCACTGATCAGGCTTCCCGTGTCCACTCCCGCTGCCGAGGTGGCCATGGGAGAGGGTGATGTTTTCTTTTTCCTCTGTTTGGACAAGCAGCTGGCCTGAGCTTCCTTGTGCTTGTCTGCTTGGGTTTTGTTTTCCTCAACTGGGCCTTTCCTGGGTGTCCTGGTGGGAGAGGCGAGAGAAAGTACAAGGAGTTGGCTTCCCCTGACTAAGAGGAGAGGCGCCGTGGCCTCCGGGTCGGGGCTGTGGAAGGCCCAGGCAGAGGGGACCGGTGTGTGTTCCCTGGCAGGGCCCTGGGTGAAGTCAGATTTCCAAGGACCTGTGTGGCTCCCAGCCTTGCCAAGTGTGCTGGCAGGGGAGGTGACAGGGTCCCGGGGACTGTGACTGTGTGTGTCCCCCACAGCGATCCTTATTGAACACTGGCCCTGAAGAGAGAGGCCTCCCCAGGGGCTGGGCACTACATTGCCAATTTTGAGAACCTGGGTGCAGGGCACTGGCAGGTGTGTGTGGAGGGAAGTGGGCAGAGAGTAAGTCATTGCACCCAGTGTGTAAAGTGGAGATAAGCACACTATTGTCCTCTTGGTAACAAGATTGATGAGATAATGACAGTCAACATTTTTTTTTTTTTTTTTTTTTTGGTGGGGAGGTGTTGGTATTTAAACCCAGGGGTGCTTTACCACTGAGCCAAATCCCCAGTCCTTTTTATTTTGAGACAGGGTCTTGGTAAGTTGCTGAGGCTGGCCTCAAACTTGTGATCCTCCTACCTCAGCCTCCTGAGTTGCTGGAATTACAGGCGTGCACCAGTGCACCTGGCAACATCAGCTCTTGGAAGATCCCATCTCCCGAGTACTACAGGGCTCTGAGCATATTGCCCCTCTCATCCCCTAACAACCCATGGGGCAGACACCATTGTCACCTGGATGTGGAGGAGGGAACTGAGGGAGTGACTTGTGCATGGTCTTTTGTGTGTTGTCTGCTGCTTGAACCCCAACTTTTTTTTTTTTTTTGTACTAGGGATTGACTCAGGGGCCCTTGACCATTGGCCACATCCCCAGCCCTTTTTTGTATTTTATTAGAGACAGGGTCTCACTGAGTTGCTAAGTTGCTAAGTTGCTGAGGCTGGATTTGAACTCGTGATCCTTCTGACTCAGCCTCCCAAGTGCTGGGATTATAGGCGTGCGCCACTGTGACTGGCTGAACCCCAACTCTTAACCACCGTGTCTCTGGTTGAGGGGTGCCAAGTCCTCAGGAAACAGTAAGCACACAATAAGTGTTGGCAGAACCTGAGGGAAATGTCCACTGCCAGTAGCCCTGGCCTATGAGGCACCAAGATCACGCCACATATGCCACATCGATGCTCGTCCCCAGCTCTGTCATCAGCAGGGTGCTGGTTTTCACCCTTGAGCTAAGTAGCCCCATAAATGGCCTTTGCCCTTCCTGGCATTAACTAACTGGAGCTCTGCCTGGGGCAGCCTGCTTGCTCAACATCATGGTGTGCGGACCTCGGGGGCGGTAAAGCACTCAGGGTCTGCCTTGTTTATTTTGTTCCTATTAATTTAGCTCTGCTGGTCTTCCGTTTGGCTTCTTGACAGTTCCTAATAAATGTTAGCTAGGATACAGGAATCTCAGTCTGCATATTTAGAGGTGCAACAGATAGCACGCTTTTTCTGCTTTCGAACCCATCTCGCTCTCTAGTATTACATCCCCGGTCCTCCCTCCAGGATGGGGCAGTCAGCCGCAGCCACTCTCAGGGCTACGTCAGGGGTGTGTGTGGAGAGAGGTGGAGGCGGGCTCCTCTACCAAGAGCAGCCTCGCTGGAGCAGACAGGAGCCCGGGCCTCGCTGCGGGTGCCGGTCAGGATGCAGTGGGCAGGGGGTGCTCTGTTGTGGCTGCTGAGCTCCTGGCCCTGAGCCTCGTGTCCCGCCCTCTCTACTGTGTGGCCTGGTGCTTTCCCTTGGGGATGTGTCCAGGATGCTCATCCAGACTGGTCCATCAGAAGCCTCCTGCTCTACTCTGACCCCCAGGCCACTCTATGTGGGCCTCTATGAGGGCGCTGACCGCAGCCTGTCTTGGGTGCAGTGTTCATTGTATTTGATTCAGTTCAGCCTGATTCTATTCAGTCCATCAGTGTTAGACTGTGTGCCAGATGCTGACTTACGCATGACTCCTGCCCTCTGCAGCCTGGAGTTAAGTGGTGCTGTACACACTTGGTGAAGATGCATGGTCCTGCCGTGAGAGCAGGCACGGGGAGTGTCAGGCAAGGCTGTCCTGCCTGGGCTGGGGTCAGTGAAGCTTCCCAGCTACAGGTGGTGTCTAAGCCCAGACCTCAGGGATGCAGGGGAGAAGGTGTTTCAAGATGGTGTGTGTGGACACTCGAGGCCAGAGAATGTGCAGTCTGGAGATGCCTTCTCGGGGGCACAGAAGGATCTGGGAGGATGTGGGGAGATGGTCAAGGAAGAAGCCAGAGAGGCCAACTGCAGCTGGGCACACAGGGCTTTGGGGTCCTTGCATTTCAGAGCTGGTGCTTACCTGTGGGCAGCGTAGAGCTGTCGGCCCTTTATTGGCAGTCTTTAAAGAACACCTGTGCCAGGCATGGTGGTGCACACCTGCAATCCCAGTGATCCTGGAGGTTGAGGCAGGAGGATGGCAGATTTGAGACCAACCTGGGCAACTTAGTGAGACCCTGCCCAGAATGAAATCACAAGGACTGGGGGTGTAGCTCAGTGGTACAACTGCCCTGGGTGCAATCCCCAGTATAGCGTAACAAACAACAAGAACAAAACCACCTCGTGAGGGCTTGAGGGTAGGCTGGCCCAAGTTCAACACCTGTCACTCTAGAACAAAAGCCATTTTGTCAATTTCTATGGTGTAAATACTCTCACCAAGATCTCAAGCTATCAACAAGACGTCACTGAATGCAGAGGTGGGTGAGAGGCTGACAGTCTGCCCCCCTGAGCTGGTGCAGTCTGGATATTGCATGCCACAGGTTGGAGGGGGGCAGGGAGGCCTCACTTCTCCTAGAGTGAGCAAGTGAGCAGGTAAGCTGCTCTTGCATTTCCCATGTCTCCAGTCCAACCACTGAGCAGAGGTCCTGTACAGAGGCTAGAGATATTCTGGAAGGACAAACAGAACAGAAGGACCCTCAGGAGCATCCTATCCCATTTCCTACAGAGACCTGAGGATAGGCTCTTGGGAGGAAGTCAGAGGCAGGAAAGGGTGCCCATGTGATCAGACTTCAGGGCTGAGGACGGAGGAGAGCATGCTGGGATGAGAGGCTGATGAGCTGATGATAATAATTATGACAATTATGCAAAATACACAAATAATAATTATGGAAAATCATGATTATTATTTGTGGGTGTGAGATGCCTCTAGCTTTTTGGAACCACATAGAAGCGTTGGGTGCCCCTTTTCTCGTGGGTGGCTGAGTGTCACAGCCAAGCTCAGGGCTGGCTGGCAGGAGCTGGGGTTTCCACTCCTCTCCAGACAGCTGTCTCCTGCTCCGGGTCATGGTGGGATCCTGCCTTCCTCAGCCAGTGCCAGGCCTGACTGAGATGTCTGCAAGTCCGGGAACTGCAAGCCCACACCTCCTTTCTGTCTCTGGTCGCAAAACCTTACTGATGACCTGACCGTGGGCGCCGGTGGGTTGGTCGAGGGCACTTCTCCTGGCTGGGTGGTTGAGTGGACATTTGACCCAAATGCAAATGAGATGCTCAATGCAAATGAGATGTCAGAGTCTCTTTTCTGGAAATCTAGTACTGGGACTGGGAGAGGGCGGGGCAGTCCGCGTGAGTGACTGGGTCCCTCCCTGGGAAGCCCAGAGTGGCCAAGTGCACCACAGCGTGAGAGAGAAAGGGCTGGGTGCTTGCAGTGGCCTTCTGCATTCTAATCCCAGTCTTCTCCCCTGAAATTCCTCGTGTGGGTAGTTGAAGCCCCCATGATACCAGCTTGTACCTGTTGCTTACAGCTGCGATTTGAAGCAGGTTGTATTGCAAAGAGCCTCCAATGTGGTTTTATGGATCTAAAACTACTCATGCTACTTCGTTGGAGGCCCTTGAGGTAGGCTCAGGACATCCTTAGGGACATGCAACCAAAGAAACTGTCAGGGCAGGAGCTCCTGGGAAACCAAGGCAGATCAGATGTAAGGTGGCACCAGCACCTCAGCCGCTGCAGGGAGTTTACTAATTCTTTTAACACAGGTTCAATTCTTTGTGTCTGCTTTTTCTCTCTTGCTATCAGCCAATTCTTCTCATTTTCCTTCTAGTTCAAATTCCTGAAAGAAGAAATCTGATTGGTCCAGCTAAGACTAGTGTCTCTTTGTAGAGCATTTTTGTGTCAGGCTATGTGATAGGCTAATGGGTAGCCTATGGATGGGCTGCCCTTGTGTCAGGTGCTCATTTGTGACCCAATCAGATGCTAGCTCTGAGCTGGCAGTCTTTGGCAGGGTAGTTTAAAACAGGAGAAAATTGGTGGTGCCAGTGGGGTGGCTGGCATGTCATGTGTGAATGCCAGGCTCCGAACTTAAATGGGTGAGGCCTGGAAAGTTCTCGATAATATGATATAGTTCAGCCTGGGGTTTGAAAGGAGTCGTCTGGCTGCAGGGAAGAGGTCAGTTGGAGGGGCAGGAGGGCATCTGTGGGGTGGGGGTGGCAGGGAGGTGGTGACTGCTCCCACTGTCCAGTGAGAGGTGATGAGCAGAACTGGCCTCATCTAGAGGGCAGGGCTGGGCCAGGCCAGGGGCAGTGAGGCTGGCGGTGCTCACTGTCAAGGTGATCACTTGCGGGAGCCTGAGAGGGCCTCTTTGACTTTGCTTCCTGTGTCTGACCCTGGTTCTGACCCTGGATAGGAGGGTGACACAGATGCCTGGATTCATAGGCGTGGCAATCGGTGGGATGCAGCTGGCCAGGGAGAATTCCTTTTGTGGGTGAGTACTGAGGCTTTTGGTCCTGTGGCTTGGGGGACCAGGAGGCCAGGAGGGAAGCAGGAGGAGGGAGGGCAGGTTGGTGCAGAAGGCTGCAGGGTTCACTTTAGGGTGAGCTGAGTGTGAGAGGCCTGTAGGACATTGAGGGTGAGGTTTCTAGTGGACAGATGGGAATGTGGGTCTGGAGAGAAGCCCGAGCTGGAGTGGTGGCCTCTGGGGGTTGATCAGCACACAGGCTTCCACAGAACACGTGCTCAGGAAACTATTGGTAATTCGTACTTGAAGTCATCTGCCAGGGACTGGTGCAGGGAGGAGCAGGGCCCTAAGGGAGACATTTCAAGCAGCTAGCAATGGCATCTGGGTTTAGGGCACATTCGTGGGGACGAGATTCTTTTGCAGGTCTTTAGATGATCCCACGCTAACATCCTTGCACAGCTTTGTCCTCAGGGGTTCTTGGAGCACAAATACCTGGTTGGAGTGTTGAGGACCAAGGACATGGGGAAGTCCCTGCTCCTCTGAGAAGTGGCTTCCTGCCAACTATCCAGAGATTATTCCTGTCACAGGTGGGACAGCAGCACCAGCCCCCAGGCTACCATGGGTCTCTGGTTGCTCAAGGTGATTCCACAGTCACAGATTTATTTAACTGTCCTTTCCTTGTGAAGGAGAAAGCACAGGGCTTGTCATCCTTGTCTTCCAGATGAGTCTCCAAGAGGTGAAGTGACTAGCTGAGAGCCACGGGGTTGGTCAGGGAAGGCTGGACTGGAATCCAGGTCGACTAAAGCACCCATGTAGTCACTGGAACCTACCAGGCATCAGGCCTTCCAGGTGTTCCCCAGATGTGTGATAATGAGATGATGTCATAGTTACAGACAGGGCCAATGTTTATTAAAGGTGTATGTGCTGGATACTGTACTTCACATTTAAAACTTATTTAAACCACATGACGATCCTGTGAGGTAGGTACTATCATCCATCCTGTAATCCCAGTGACTTGGAAGGTGGAGGCAGGAGGATTGCAAGTTTGAGGCCAGCTGGGGAATTTAGCAAGACTCTTTCTCAATCAAATATAAAAGCTGGGTGCAGTGGCTCATGCCTATAATCCCAGTGACTCTGAGGCAGGAGGATTCCAAGTTTGAGGCCAACCTCAGGAACTTAGCAAGGCCCTAAGCAATTTAGTGAGACACCCATCTCAAAAAATAAAAAGGGCTGGGGACTTACTGGGGGGCAAACCATCCCTGGTTTCAATCCCCAGCAAATAAATAATAAATAATTAAATAAAATAATAATTAAATAAAAAATTAGACCCTCCTTGATTGCTCTGTATCCCCCTGATCTGGGCAACTCAGGTGAGACACAGGCTATAAGGCCAGATGGACCTGGGTTCAAATCTCAGCTGTGTGATTTCAGGCAGGTGACTGAATATCTCTGAGCTTTATCATCTGTAAAATAAAAAAGGATTGAGGATATGACTCAGCACAGAATGCTTATGAGTTCAATCCCCAGTATCTCAAAACAAACCAGCACACATGGATAATGTCCAGTCCTGGCCATAACGCAGGAAAGGGCTCTTGACGCCACCGGGGAGTGAGAAGTGCTTGAAGTGTCTGGGAATGAAATCAGCAGTACCGATTAAAAGTTAAAGTAGGAACAGTCTGATTCACAACCCCTCCTCTGGGAGTCCAGTGTGTGGAATGATAGCATCAAAACATAAGGATCCCTGGGGTTGTGGCTCAGTGGTAGAGCGCTGGCCTAGCACATGCGTGGCCAGGGTTCGATCCTCAGCACCACGTAAAAATAAAACACATTGTGTACAACTAAAGCAAATAATTTTTTTTTTTTTTAGTACCAGGAATTGAATGCAGGGGCACTCGACCACTGGGCCATATCCCCAGCCCCCCCCCCTTTTTTTGTATTTTATTAGAGACAGGGTCTCACTGAGTTGCTAAGGGCCTCACCATTGCTGAGGCTGGCTTTGAACTCGCGATCCTCCTGCCTCAGCCTCCCAAATGCTGGGATTACAGGCGTGCGCCACCGCGCCCGGCCAAATAAATAAATATTAAAGAAAAAAGAAAGAAAGAAACATAAGGATTCCGCTTGTTGATCCCAGCACGTGTGTCGTCCTGAGAGTGGGGCAGGGGCGGCCTCAGGAGGGAAGCGGTTGACTGATGGCTGTGGGTGGTTGGCACCAAGTCTGGGGGCGGGCCGTCCAGATGTGCTGCCCTGGAGGTTTGTCCACGAGGCCTGGAGTGTGTAGAGCAAGCTCCCAGTGAGGTGGATCCTATTCTTTATTAGATAAATGAATAGGAATAAAGAGAAGGAAAGCCACGTCTGTGAAGAGCCACACACCACCTGCCGTGACCCCAGGGTGACGAGACTGGAGAGGGCTGCACGGAGAGCGTTCGTTCTCCCTGCGCTGCCAGATCACTCCTCTTCTGCAGCCTGCGATAGTCACGGGTGGCTTCACAGAGGCGGTGACGCTGAGTGCTGAAGGGCAGGTGGGAGTTTGATGTTCAGTGAGACCTGGAGTGACGGGGCTGGCGCTGCAGGCAGGGGCAGGTGGTGTGAGAGCGCATGCGTGTGGGGAAGGGGCCGGGCTCCCCTGACTGACTTGAGGGCCTCCTGGAGAAGGAGCTACTGCAGGTGCATCGCCCGAGCACAGCTCCAGGTCCTGCTCCCTGAGCTGGACTGTAATTCCCGCCATGCAGTGGCAACCGCATGTGGGGTGTGGGGTGGGTCTGAGGGCGCGGTTGGGGGACACACGGGCAGGGCCTCCTCTTTGTCATCTTGATTCCTTCCTCTTCTTCTTAAACCCCTCCCTTGTCCCCAATCCCTCTTTCTTATGCCTCCCTCTTCCCAGTTCCATTTCCTCTTCCCCTTCCTGTTGCTGCTGCTTTTTTCTTGTTTCTTTTGTATTGAGGATTGAACCCATAGGTTCTTAACCACTGAGCCACACCCCCAGCTGTTTTCAATATTTTTTTTTTAGAGACAGGGTCTTGCTAAGTTGCTTAGGGCCTCCCTAAATGGCTGTGGCTGGTCTGGAACTTGCAATACTCCTGCCTCAGTCTCCTGAGCCTCTGGGATTACAGGTGTGTGCCCCCGCACCTGTCTCACCCTTGCTTCTTCTTCTTTTTTTTTTTTTTTTTTGTGGTACCGGGGATTGAACTCAGGGGCACTCGACCACTGGGTCACATCCCCAGCCCTTTTTTGTATTTTATTTAGAGACAGGGTCTCACTGAGTTGCTAAGTGCCTCGCCATTGCTGAGGCTGGCTTTGAACTCGCGATCCTCCTGCCTCAGCCTCCCAAAGTGCTGGGATTACAGGCGTGCGCCACAGCGCCCGGCTCACCCTTGCTTCTTAAGACCACTTCCCCAGGCTCTTGTAAAGAAAGGAGGACAGCCAAGGGAGCATCTTGCTGCAGGACACTCAGCTGGACATTCTGTGACCCTCCTTAACTGCTCTGTATCCCCCTGATCTGGGCAATTCAGGTGAGACACAGGCTGTAAGGCCAGGTGGACCTGGGTTCAAATCTCAGCTCTTCCACTTACTAGCTGTGTGATTTCAGGCAGGTGACTGAATATCTCTGAGCTTTATCATCTGTAAAATGGGCATAATGATTCATCTCTATGGGCTTGTTGTGAATATTAAATGAGAAAATGTTTACATCTAGCACTGACTTCATAGATTTAGGCACACACATATTTTCTTTTCTTTCTTTTTTTTAATTTCAGTACTGGGACTGAACTCAGTGGCACTCAACCACTGAGCCACATTCCCAGCCCTATTTTTTTTTTTTTTTTTTTTTTTTTTTTTTGGTGATGCTGGGGATTGAACCCAGGGCCTTGTGCATGCAAGGCAAACACTCTACCAACTCAGCTATATCCCCAGCCCTCCACTGTTTTGTATTTTATTTAGAGACGGTCTTACTGAGTTGCTTAGCTCCTCGCTTTTGCTGAACTTTGGCTTTGAACTCACAATCCTCCTGCCTCAGTCTCCCAAGCCGTTGGGATTACAGGTGTGCACCACTGCGCCTAGCTACAGGTACATTTTCTTATTTATTTATTTATTTATTTTTGGTACTGGGGATTGAACTCAAGGGCACTCGACCACTGGGCCACATCCCCAGCCCTTTTTTGTATTTTATTTAGAGACAGGGTCTCACTGAGTTGCTAAGTGCCTCGCCATTGCTGAGGCTGGCTTTGAACTCTGGATCCTCCTGCCTCAGCCTCCCAAGTGCTGGGATTACAGGCGTGCACCACCATGCCCGGCTCCTAAATTTTATTTTGAGACAGCCTCTCACTAAGTTGCTGAGGCTGACCTGTGACTTGCCATCCTCCTGCCTCAGCCTTCTGAGTAGCTGGGATTCCAGGTGTGTGCCTGGGTGCTCAGTTTTGCTGTCTCTTTGTTTAAGGGGCTTCCTTTCTTCTTGTCTAATGCTGGAACTCGGACTGTGGATTATCCACAGTCAGTGTTCAGTCCTCTGTGGTGCAGGTTTTGCTGTCTCCCTACCACTCAATCCTACAGAAGCAAGTAAATTAGAACAGCTCCAGGGGCAGAGCCAGCTCAGAGGAGGGCAGCTCTGGGATGGTGCAGCCAAGGTCAACTCTTGGGGAGGACAGAGGGGCCACTGTCGTGGGCAGAGGGCAGGTGGCAGAGGACTCAGAGGCTTCGCTTCCTGGGAAGGGGGTGTCCCCAGCACCACAGGAGTTCCTCCCTTGCTCCTGTGCATGTGTGTGGGACCCTGGAAGGGTCTGTTAGCAGGGATGGGAAAAGCCAGGAGTTATTAATGGTGTTTGTACTTGTAAGCTCCGCCAATGACCACGGTCACATGCATCATTATAATGTGTGTACTGAAAGCTCTGGAATGAATGAATAGATCAGCTGTGACTTTGAAGGCCATGTGAGCATGAGCCAGACCATGACCTTATGTAAACAGCCCTGGCACAGCCTGGCAGGGAGTGGGGTGCGGAGGGCAGGGGAGAGCCTGGGTGACGAGGCAGTGCCGGTGCCGGTGTGGGCAGGCCTGAGCATGTCTGTGCTCGGGGGTCTTCAGAGCTGTGTGACTTTGCTGTCTCTTCTCTCTCTAAGCCTCGGTTTTCCTGTCTATAAATTGGAAATGAAAATAGTCCTTGTCCTGGAGAGCTGTGGGGAGTAAATGAGGTAACCACCCCAAACAGGCGGCATCCCTCTGTGCCTGCCTTGCCGGCTCACCCTAGCCATGCTGGTGCTTCGCTGCTAGGGGGCCGAAGGTGGCGCTGATGCCACTTCTGCGCCTGCTGCGGGTCCTTTGCACTGGCTGTCCCCTCCCCCTGGAGCGGGGTCCTAGGTATTCCTGCAGCTTGTCCCTCCTCCTGGAGGGTCTCTGCTCATGTCGCCTCACCAGGGAAGCCTTTCTGGATCCCCTTGTCTGCAATAGCGCCCCGCACTCTCCTCTTTGCTTCTTTTATTTATTTTGTAATTTTTTTTTTTTTTTGTACCGGGGATTGAACTCAGGGGCACTCAACCACTGGGCCACATCCCCAGCCCTTTTTTGTATTTTATTAGCGACAGGGTCTCACTGAGTTGCTTAGTGCCTCGCCATTGATGAGGCTGGCTTTGAACTCGCGATCCTCCTGCCTCAGCCTCCCAAGTGCTGGGATTACAGGCGTGCGCCACTGCACCCAGCTTATTGTGTTTATCTTAAAAAAAAAAAGATTAAAAAAAAAAAAAAGGAGGGGTCCCGGGGTCTTTCTGTCAGACCCCTGAATTCTGCCTAAAGTGTTTCCAAAACCAACGTGTGTCCATGGGGGTGCTGGGAGGTGGGTCCTGTGAGTGTGTCTGCTCTGTGTCCTGTGCTTGCTTGACGTGGGAGCCGTGTCTGGCTGTTCAGTGTGCGTGGCTTGTGTGTTTGGATGGACACTTACGTGTGTGAACATACGTGAATGCTGGATACAACAGTGTGTCAGTGTGTGGGTGTGAATTTGCCGCATGCCTTTGCTAGTGGTGAGCAGTGGGTGTGCGTTTGTGAAGCTCACGTGTGTGCTCGCGTGTGAGTGGGTTTGAACGTGTTCTGTGTGTGTGCTTTGTGAGAGAGTGTGGATGATGGCGTGTGCTCACGTGGCTTGTGTGTGGGGGTTTGCGTGTGGCTGTGGCTGTGATTGAAACCCAGTGATTGATAATCAAGGATTTCTGTGGCTGCGGGTATTTTGTTTGTAAAGACTCATCACCAAAGAGGCCAGTTGCATCATTTTGCTCGTGCTCCTGTGACAAGGTACCCTGACACGGAGTCACAGAGAGAGGTGAGGCTCTTGGGAAGATTTCTGCTGATTGCTGTCGTTTCATTGGAAACACAATTATTTCACGAGGCCAGGCAGACGGTGTTGGAAATGGCTGAGCGTGGAGCTGGGGCGGGGAGGACCACATCCCCATTTGATGCTAATTGGTTTGATGATGATAATTGTTGTATTGCAGACGGTGTGACTATCTCCTAATTTAATATAATCAATAAGGTAACAGCAGCTCAATGCAAATGAGGTGCGGGAACCATGGGGCCATGCGTAAGCCGTGTTCTAATGTGTTTTGCTAATTGGCTGTAGCAGGGCTCCCCTGTCCTGGGGTGTGGAGGATGTGGTCTTCTGAACTGCCATGTTTTCTCCAGGGAGGCCAGGGAGGACTCATCCTGGAGCTCCCAGGGACCCCAAGACTCTCTTAGGGCCACAGGAAGGCAATGGTTCCATAGGATGCTTCTCTTTGGGTGCATGATGCCCCCAGCTTGAGCCCCTATAGTTCACTGCCTCTTCCATCTGACTGGGACACACTCCAGGGCAAGGGATGTACCTTGTTCATCAGACAGGTGGCTCCATCACACAGGGACCCGGATCTCTTCCACTGAGTCAAAGCTGCAAAGCCATTGCTGCTGTTTTACTAGTTAGCTCCAGGCCTGGCCAAGGTCCTGGCAGCTGCCTCTCCTCCATGAAATTAGGGTCTTCCAGAGCCGGGCTAGGGGTCTGCTCTAAGCCTGGTACTTGCTCAGACTCCTCGCTCAGACCTTGCCTGGGTGCATGGGCAGGTGTGTATGTTGCAGTGTGGCCCAGGTCCTGAGAAGAAAGCATGGCAGCAGGGTGCGGCTTACTATAGGGCTAAAGAGAGACTCTGGATCCAGACTGCTTGGGTTTAAGTCCCAGCTCCAATACCTACTGGCTGTGTAATCTTAGACAAATTAATTGACTTCTCTGTGCCTCAGCTTTGTCATTCTACAAATGGGGACAATAAGGAGTAGTACCTATATGTAGATCACTTGTGATCTCATTTTAATATTGACCAAAGTAAAAAAAAAATTCTTCAGTCTTAGCCACATTTCAATTGCTCAGTAGCAACATGGGTCTATTAAAAGTGGCTAGAGGTTTGGACAGAGCAGATATAGGACATTTTTATCATCACAGAAAGTTCTACTGAACAGTGCTGCTCTAGCCGCCTTCTTCTTTTTTTCCCTGCAGTACTGGGGATGAACCCAGGATGTCACACATGCTAGGCAAGTGCTCTACCACTGAGCTACTTTCCCAGCCCTTTTAATCTTGAGACGGCCTCTCTAAGTTGCTGAGGTTGGCCTTGGACTTGTGATCTGCCTGCCCCAGCCTCCTGAGGCCCTGGAACGACAGGCATACGCCACTGTGCCTGTATGCTATAGTCTTTAACGTGGAATGACTTGAACTGCAAGGAGACCCCATACTTGTCCAGATTTGAGGATGGGAGCACTTACACTTTCTCCAAATCCTAATTCAGTGTGGTGCACTGGTCTGCAGAAAGAACCCTGCTCCGTCACCTTTGTCGTGTCCCCTGCACCTGACGCTCAGCCCGGGAGACAACGTAGCTGCTGTGCCAGATGGCCTGGGGGTTGTTAATGAGAGACTCTGTGGTGTGCACGTGCTTGGGCTGGGGCCATGTGCTGCGGTCATCATTTCCAAGGCTTCTTTGGAGGAAGTAACAAATGGCATCCTAGCTCAGGGCTCCTTCGTGAGGGCCACCTCATAAATCAGTGTGAAAGGTTCCTGGTCCCTCCTGACTTGTCCCATAGCCCTGTAGCTAAGTGACCCAAAGGCCCCGAGCCGTCCATGGATTCACCTTCCTCTATGTCCTCTCTGGGTCCCTGGACCATGTGGACATCATGCCGGCTTGACTGTCCTAGCCCTGGTCCTGGCTCTCCCAGTAACCAGTGGTCCAGGCCTGGCAGAGTCACCTTTGCTCTCTAGGCCCCAATATTCTCATCTGTAAAGTGGGGGGAAGAGAAGGAGCATCCATGACCCCTATAATGTGGGGTGGGGACTGTGACATTTGTCCTTTAGCAATGTGATACTTGAGATCTACAGTCAGGGCTGTCTTCTAGCCCAGAGCAAAGAATATGGGACGGAGAGTCTAGAGCAGTCTGGGCCATGTGCACTGGGATGCCCTTCCTAAATAGTCAGATTTCTGCACCCCACTCTAGAGGGATATGTGGATTCAGGATCTCTGTCGATGGCGACTTTGCCTTTAAAAAAAAAAAATTTATTTAGGGGCTAGGGTTGTGGCTCAGCGGTAGAGCGCTCACCTAGCATGTGCGCAGCCCGGGTTCGATCCTCAGCACCACGTAAAAATAAAGGCATTGTGTACAACTAAAGCAAATAAATAAATATTTAAAAAAAAAATTTTTTTTTTACTAAAAAATAAATATCTAAAAAATTTATTTATTTTTTATTAAAAATAAATATTAAAAATTTTTATTTAGTTATTTTTTATTAAAAAATAAATATTAAAAAATTTATTTATTTGCTTCTGTTCTCCTGAGGTCCCCCTTTTTATGCTTTTCTCTCCAGTTTCCACCTGTGAGAGAGAACACGTGACCTGGGGCTTTCTAATTCTGGCTCATCTCGCTCAGCCTGCTGCTCTCCAGTTCTATCTGCTTTCCTGCAAATGACATAATTTCATTCTCCTTTATGGCGGAACAAAATTCTGTTGTGTATATATGCCACATTTTCTTTTTTCATTCGTCTGTTGATGGACACCTAGACTGGTTCTGTAACTTGGCTACTGTGAATCGCACAGCTGTGAACATAGGTGTGCATGTGTCCCTGTGCTGTGCCGATTTTCATGCTTTTAGAAAAAGATTGAGGAGGGGTACCACAGGCCATAGGTGGTTCCATTCCTAGTCTTTTGAGGAACCTCCATACTGATTTCCATAGTGGTTGTGCTAATTTACAATCCCACCAACAGTGTCAAAGTGTTCTTTTCCCTCCACATTCTTTCCAGCATTTATTATGACATTGTATTATTAGTATTTTTTGGTACCTGGGATTGGATCCAGGGGTGCTTTACTACTGAACCACATCCCTTTATTTATTTTTATTTTTGGGGGGGTACCGGGGATTAACTCAGGGGCACTTGACACTGAGCTACCTCACCAGCACTTTTTTGTATTTTATTTAGAGACAGGGTCTGAGTTGCGTAGTGCCTCACTGTTGCTGAGGCTGGCTTTGAACTCATGATCCTCCTACCTCAGCCTCCTGAACTCTGCCACCTTGCCCAACTACTTTTATTTTTTAAAATATTTTTTAGTTGTTGTTGGACCTTTATTTTATTTATTTGTATGTGGTGCTGAGAATCGAACCCACTGCCTCACACATGCTAGGCAAGTGCTCTTCCACTGAGCTACAACCTTAGCTCTTATTTTTTAAATTTTGAGGTAGGGTCTCTCTAAGTTGCCTAGTCTGGCCTTGAACTTGTGATCCTCCTGCTTCATTCCCCCGAGTTGCTGGGACTACAGTTGTGTACCCCCCAGTTGGCTTATGTGGTATATTCTTTTTTTTTTTCCAAAATATTTATTTATTTGTTTTGGTTGTACACAATGCCTTTATTCTTTACATGGTGCTGAGGATCGAACCCGGGCTGCGCACGTGCTAGGCGAGCGCTCTACCGCTGAGCCACAATCCCAGCCCTGTGGTATATTCTTTTTTTTTGCGGGGGGGGGTACTGGGGATTGAACTCAGGGGCACTCGACCACTGGGCCACATCCCCAGCCCTTTTTTGTATTTTATTAGAGACAGGGTCTCACTGAGTTGCTAAGTGCCTTGCCATTGCTGAGGCTGGCTTTGAACCTGTCATTCTCCTGCCTCAGCCTCCTAAGTACTGGGATTACAGGTGTGCGCCACTGCGCCTGGCTCTGTGGTATATTCTTAATGGCTGACATTCTAAATGGAGTGAGATGAAATCTCAATGTAGTTTTGATTTATGTTTCCCCGATTGCTAAAGATATTGAACATTTTTTTCATGTATTTGTTTCCCATTTAAATTTCTTCTTTTGAGAAATGTCTATTTAGTTCATTTGCCCATTTATTGATTGGGTTATTTGTTTTTCTGGCGTCGAGTGTTCTGAGTGCTTTCTGTAGTTCATCCTGTAGGAGGCCCGGCGGGCCCCCCTCTGCCTTTCCAAGTGCTTCCCCAGTAATTCTCATGCATCCAAGCGCCTGAGAGCTTTTGGCCCAAAGGGCACCCACTCCTCCCCCAGCTCCTGCTGGGTACAGGGTGGGGAAAGGGCTTGGGGAGAGCCTGTGTGGGCGGGGCGAGGAGGGCTGTACTAGCCCAGGTCCAGCCAGCTTGGCAAACTGGGGTCTAGTCTGGCTCCTAACAGAAACCCAGCTCTGGATTCTTCTTCTTTCTTTGTCTTTTTTTTTTTATTAGAGCTTTATAGTTTATACACAGTCATTGGGTTCATCCCGACAAACTCACATATGTGTGCAAATCAATTTCAGTTCATGATCCCCTCCTTTTCCCTCCCGTCCTCCCTCCTGTCTCCCATTCTTCTTCCTCTGCTCTACAAAACTCCCTTTTGCTCCTCTATTAATTTATATTTTATTGGTTCTTTTTTAAAAATGTTTTTAGTTGTAGATGGACACATACCTTTATTTTATTATTTATTTTTATGTTGTGCTGAGGATTGAACCCAGGTCCTCCCACGTGCTAGGCAAGCTCTCTACCACTGAGCCACAACTCCAGCTCTTGATTGGTTCTTTATGTTATTTTTCCCTCCCCGTTTCCTTTATTTTACTCTAGCTTCCGCATATGAGAGAAAACATTTGACCTTTGAGTTTCTGAGTTTGGTTAATTTCACTTAGTGTGATATTCTCCATTTCTATCCATTTATTGGCAAATGCCATAATTTCATTTTTTTCATGGTTGAGTAGAACTCTGTGTGTGTGTGTGTGTGTGTGTGTGTGTGTGTGTGTGTGTGTGTGATCTATTGATAGGCATCTGGGTTGACTTCATAATTTAGCTATGTGAATTGTGCTGCTGTAAACCTTGATGGGGCTGTATCCCAGCCCTGAATTCTGATACCAGAGGGCAGATGGGAGTGAGAACTTCCTTTAGAGAGGGGTTATTTCTCTAGGTTTCTGGAAACAAGGTAAGGCCCTAACGAAATGGGCTTCAGTAATTCAGCCAGAGCAGTGGTGAAGGTGCTCCGGCTGGGAGCCCCACCGAGCAGGGTTCCCATCCTGGCTTGGCAGCACTTTAGCCATGTGACGTTGGCCAAGCCACTTAACCTCATCTGTAGGGGAGGACTGGCACTTGAAGTACTCGTATGTTCTCCTCTTCCCCAGGCAGCTTCTAGAACCCCCCTTGACAAGGCTCTGAGTGACATAGAGTCCTGGGAAGGATCAGGACAGCAACAGCAACTGCCTTGTGCACCATGGTCAGTGATGCCTCAGCATTTTTACGTCCATTACCTCATAGTGGCCTTGGGGCACACTGATGGGAAAACTGAGTTTGGAGAAATTTGGTGACATGCTTAAAGTCACTTTCTGGAACGTAGGTGAAAGGGGAGGTACACTCTGTCCTAAAGGACAATTCCACAATTGGCCACTTGATTGCTGCTGGCAAAAAACTTTCCTGAAAAAAGTGGTGTGGGGCCCAGGGGGTGGGCGGAGCTACGGGGAGACCTCTGGGGAGTTTCCCTGTGGGCTGGGCTCCTGTCTGACCACTGATGTGAGGGAATGGGTTCTGTTGACTGGGAGCCTTGCCCAGCTCAGCCGTCCTGTTCAGAGTTTGTGGTAGGGTGGGGTGGGGTGTGGGAGGGGCAGGTCTGTTTCTCTTTCCTTTGATCTTGCTGCCAGGCTTCCTGGGTGCCCGGCCAAGGCTGAGTGCCCCTTCTTGTAGCTGATTCACCACTGGGCATTGCCAGCTGTGCTTGTGGAAGATGAGGGGCTGCTGTGCCAGGAAAAGCAGGGTAAACTGATCACGCGCGCAGACCGTGGTTAATGACATTTGGTTCTGGGCAGATGGCTGGCAGAGCTGCTAGCCCAGGTCAGGCCAGGCATGAATTGGGGCAGGCTGCAGGAAGCCATGGTCAGGCAGGAGGTGGAGCTGGGCAGGCATCTGGCTCTGGGTTTGACCGAGGTCAGCTAGCATGTGTCCGGGGCTGACAGCTGGCATTAACCGCAGGCTGAGGCCATCAGCACCACGGACAGCTCCTGGATCCCTGTTCTGCTGTGGTCCAGACTGCAATTTGAGACACTTATTCCAAGTCATTTAAACCTCCTCCCTGAAGCTCTGGTTGTTAAAGAGACTGGGTGCACTCTTCCTAGCTGGGTCCTAAGAGCTCCCCAACAGCTCTCATGTTCTTTCCCAGAAGAACGCCCCTGACCTTGACCTTTCAGGGGGTTCTCTGAAGAGGCTCCTGTCCTTCAAGGTCCAATTTGTTGGGTGATCTGGCTATACTCTGGGGCACCCATATTTTTAGTCTAGGGACAGGGCCCATCCAGGGACCCCATTTTAATGTGAGCAGGTCACCAAAGTGGAGGCCAGGCTTGCGGGGAGGGATGGGCTGCTTTCCCTCAACTCAGTCACGACCCCGTCCTCAGGCGTCCTCATGCCCCTTACAGTGAGCCTTCTCCTGCTCCTCTTTGCTTTAGTAAATCAGGCTGCTTCTCCTTTTGCTTTAGTAAATCAGGCTGAAGTTCAGAAGCCACAAGGAGAAGAGCTTTCCCCACTAATGAGCTCTCGGAGGGCCTCAGAGACCCCTCCCTCTGCCCCGCCCTGCCCTGTTCACTTATTTATGACAAATGGTGCCATCCTCCAAGTCCCCGGAGGAAAAAGGGCCAGTCAGCTTGCAGCGCTGCCCATCAACATTGGGCAGAAGGGCAGGTGGGAGACGGTGACCCATTCAGAGGCGCCTGAGGGGTGAAGTGACTTCTTAGACCCACACACCAGGGATGACCAAGCCAAGAACCAGAACCTGGGTCTTGCGATTCCCAGGCCAGCACCATTTCTACTACAGAAGCTCCTTTTAAAATGCATTTAATGTGAAAAGTGAAGTGAAGCCCGTTTCATGTGACAGCCTGGTGTTCTGCTGTCTGTCAACACTTTGATAAATTTAGAAGAAATGGACTTATTTTGGTGCATCTGGGGACTCTCAGAAAGATCAAGATTGCCACTGTGATGATTCCTTCACTCCGCCACCTTGAGACAAAATGGCAGTTGACACGAGCATTTTCAAGGGGACAGGCTGTCTTTAACTCGTAGCGGACTCTAGCGTAATTTGACTTGTGGGTAGAAGTTATCACGGCTGTGTCTGCACTGAGTTGACCGGTAGGTCACAGTGACTCTTCCTTACAGAAGGTGTGTAGCTCACTCCACGGCTGAAGAGATGGCCCGAGGGTGTGGAGAAGTCCGTCTGTATTTTGAAGGGTTGTTATCACTGTTACCCATGATGATGGCTAGAATGGCATTGGGTGTTTGGTGTCCTGGTTGGACATGGGCCAGGAGAACCAGAGTGTGGGAGAATTGTATAAACCCTGGCATCCTGGGGCCTCCAGACTTCCTTCCCATCTATCTCGGCATTTCCCTCTCACCATTCAACACAGAAGCACTGGAGATCCTGGGCTCAGTGGATCCCCTGGGGGTGTCTGAAGGTGATGCAGATCTAGTTTCATTTTCTACATCATCAACTCCAAAGGCCAAAGGGTAGATTTCCCCCGAGTTTTGGGGGATACCTGTGGGGTCACTCTGGTGGATCAGTGCCCTTGGTCCTCACAGGAATTGAGGAGCAACAGCAGCAGGGCTCAGAAGCCTCAGTGCTGGAGTGTGGATCATTTGAGCGGCGAGGACTTCAAGGGTGTGTTCTTCTTACACCATTTCCCTATACCCCAAGCAGCATTGACTTTCCTCAGCAGGAGTTAGCCCATGGAAATGTCCTTCCTGCTCTTCAGGCTCGCATACTGAACACCCCCCACGCCACCCTCAGATGTCCATAGTCATGGCTAGAAACCAGCTGTTTCCCCCAACCTTGCTCTCACCCCTGTGTCCACCCCTCAGGACCTGGGTTGTCCAGACCTGGTCAGTGCACTCGATGGATTCCTGTATGCCATGGCGAGACACTAGCACCTTATAAGATGACACCAACATTTCCTAACCCTGACCTATGCCTCCAGGCCCCACCAGGTACAATTTCCTAGGCCTAATAGTTTCTAGAAACTTCCACTAGTCCAGCATCCCAACACAATGTTCAAAGAGCTTTTCCCTACCTTCCATGTGTCCTGGTGGGCAGTAACTTCAGAGGTGAGCAGTCATCACTGTTCTCCCAGAATAATGAATATGGATTTTATTACCTTCATTGGCCTCACAAAGCCCCCTGTTTCTGGGATCATAAATAGCATTATTTCCCTTCATCCTAAGCAGTGGTGGAGTCCTTTTGGGGGGGACATGGATCTCCTTTTTGAGAGACTTACAAAAAGTAAGAATATTCTTTGAGGGAAAAAAAAATGCCTCCCTGTGTCCCCAAACTCTCCAATATTAAAAAATTGTCCCACATTTGCCCCCATTTAGGACATCCACAATGTGATTGCATTTATGTTTATGGTGCTGAGGACGATTTTTCTGCCGCTGAACAACCCCAGCCCTCAAGGGCCCAAGGGAATTGTGTTTTGAGTGGCCAGATGCTGTCCCCAGAAGGTTACCTGCTACTGAGATAAATGGACGCTCCTCCTTCCTCCAGCCAAAGTCAGTTCTCTCATGACGTCCGCCATCTTGACTAGAAGTCATAGAAGGCCTTTTCTGGGGGTAGGGATGGATCTCTTTGAGAGACTGTCAAAACCCAAAGACCTCCTTTGAGAAAAATGTGCACATCCAGAACAATTTGTGGTGGTTGTGAGGAGTTGCAGACCCCCTGTACCCTTTCCCTGGGCCCCAGGGGAAGAATTTCTACCCTGAGAGATGCTGTTTCTTAGTTTTTGTGGCTTCCACCTCTTGACGTGACCTTGGTACACGTGGGCTTTACTGATGCTCCAGCAGTCATCAGGGTCTGGGGGGATTCCGTGGATTTCCAGAAGGGTCTCTAAGATACCATTCAGCATGCCAGGGAGCAGTGCCAAGGCCTGTGCTCAGTCTCAGAGCTGAAGATGTCGCCAGTGGTCCTCTAGATCTCAGTGGCTGGAAGGCCGAAGGCCGTGGTTGCCAGCCTCATGGCTGCTAATGCAGCTGCGTATCTCCTCTGTGCACCTGCTGCCTCGATTGACTGTCCTGAGAGACACTCAGGACTCCTCTCAGTGACTCTCTGCGGGGAATCTGAGTATGAAGTACAGGGAAGCAAGTAGGAGACACGTGAACTACCCGAGCCAGCCCAGCACCCATGGCAGACGTGGCTAATAAATCACTGCTTGCTTTCCCATTGGGCCCAGCTATGGTCTTATAATCCTTCTCAAATAGTAATTTAGGGAGACATCACCAATCCATCAGAGCTGGCATGTGGGATGAAGTATCCTTGCCATCCTGTATGCAGGGGAGTGTGGCTGGTGCTTTGGTTCTAGGTCCAGCTGGCTTAGCACCTAGGCCTCTGTGGGTCTCGGAGAGACCTCAGACCCTCCATGTGGTTAGCCAAGCTGGACTCCGAGGGAGATCCTGGGTCTCCTTCTTTATCTCCCATGTTAACTTGCCCGTCCTCTGCTCCTGGGTCTTCAGCGTCCTTTGCTGACCCTCACTTTAACTAAACTCTCTCAGGCCCCAAGGTCTCCAGCCTGGAGATGTCTCTCAACTCTTTCCTGAGCCGGTTCTCACGACCCCTGCTCTCCATGCACGCGCTTCCTCGAGCATCCTTCAGTCCTTCAAAAGAGATATCCACATTTTTAGAAGAGCACGGCCCACATAGCCATTTGCAGCCTTCCTTTTCACTTTCTCTTGCCCCCGTGGCCCCGCCCTCAGACAAGATCTTAGGACGGGCTATTTCCTGACACTCTGGGCGTTCACCCAAATCCTGGCCTGTCCATGCTGTTCCTTCTGTCTGGAACACTCTCCCACCCCAGCCCTTTTCTCTTCCTGGGGAACGCTCTCTCCCCTTCTTCCAAAACCCTTCTCCAGGGCTGCTTTGTGACACTCTGTCCCGTGTTCACGTTGGAATTCCCGTAGCCCCTCCCTCCTAGGCTCTCTGCACATTTCCATCCTCTTACACTGTCGAGTAATTGCCTGTGTCTTGATGGGACAGTGTCTGACACACCCCTGCATCCCAGCACACAACCCGAGACAAGGCACAGAGCCGGGGACTTGCTGACACACACTGCATGTGGCTCGGGTGGGTCAGGATCCCCAGCCTGGTCTCCCTGTGCCCCTGGGCAGCATTTGGTCTATCCTCGCCTCTTGCCAAGCAAAAGCAGCCTTTGCTTTTTAAATGGTGGCCTTCCTCCTCCCCACAGAAAGGGCTCCTCATTGAAATTCACCAGGAATGGGCAGTTTCCCACACGAGCCTCTTGGCTGGCGGGTGGTGCAGCTGCCAGCACGCAGCTCTCCTGGACGCGGGAGGGCTTTTGTTCGTGAATTGCAAGCACACCTCTCACCGCTGCCCAGGCCTCAGGGGTAGAGGAACCCTTCCCCTTCTCCACGGGCCCCTCCCAGGCCCCTCCAGCTCCTCTCTCCTCGGCTGGGGTGATGAAGGGGCTGGGACCCCCGTGATGGGGGAAATGGCCTATAAGAGAGGCCTGCTTAAGATGCAGCTGGGGGAAGAGCTGGCTGGTGGGAAGGGGCGCAGGCTTCAACCTAGGCAGAGCTGGGTGCAGGCGGCTCTCAGCTGCATTGTCCAACAAACCCAACAAGTGCTCCTTGGGAAACCAGGGTGGTAAGGCTCATGGCAAGATGATGCCCTTGCAGATGACTAAAAGTAGCATGACTAAGAATATCGTCACCCATAAAGCCCTGACTCTTGTAGGCACTGCTCCAGATGCTTTTCATGGATGAACTTTGGGTCCTTAGGACGACACTTGGTTGTGGTGAGACCCTGTCTCTAATAAAAATACAAAAAAGGGCTGGGGATGTGGCCCAGTGGTCGAGTGCCCCTGAGTTCAATCCCCGGTACCAAAAGAGAAAGAAGTGCAGAAGCCTGGCTCTACTCAGCTTTCTGGCAGTGACTTAGAGTAAGTTACTTAACCCCTCTGAGTCTTGGTTTCATTCTCCGTGAAAGGGGGATGATTAGAAATGACTAGGCTAGCCTGTTCCTGTGAAGCTCAAATGAGATAAAGCAGATCAATGATGGGGCACAGAGAGAGTTGGGTAAATAATGTCCACGACCATTAGCTGTTCCTGCTTCCAGGTGCCGAGGGCTCTCACTATGGGCGCCCCCCTGTTTCAGCCTCTCCCGTCCCACCAGCCCTAGGAACCCAGATGCCCGGCAGAGGTGCTTTCCACCTCTCTGTCTTTCTGGAGCCCCTGTCCCCAAAGCATCTCCTCTAGTCATATTGGAAGAGCAGAGATTCGTGAATTACTGACTTCTTGAATGAGATGTCACTTGAATCCTAACTACCCTCATGCATTGACACATAGGTGTCACTGATGGAAGGGACAGGGTGGTAGGGACAGGTAGCTACTTTAATGCCAGAGGAATATTTCTGGTGCATTTGGAAGTTGGCTTCTATGTCTTCGTGCATGGACATCATGGATGAGTATAAAGCTCAGCCCAAGAGAGGGTCTAGAACTTCTCACTTGGG
This sequence comes from Tamias sibiricus, assembly GCA_025594165.1. Lineage (NCBI taxonomy): Eukaryota > Metazoa > Chordata > Mammalia > Rodentia > Sciuridae > Tamias > Tamias sibiricus. The sequence goes on along the minus strand of CM046658.1, from coordinate 31,356,585 downwards.
AGGAAGTGGGGGCGCCTTCCTGCTCTTTTGGTGACATCTTCTCTCCTCTCAGTAGGACCAGGTGCCCTAGCATTAGACCATCTCTCCCTCTTCCTGTCCCCAGGTCTCAGGTTTGCAGGAACCTGTCACTGCCTGACATATAGCACGTGTTTCATCAGTGTGGAGGAGAGGAAGCAGACAGCTATTATCCGAGGGTCAGGAAGTCCATGTTCAGGTCCCGTCTCTGCCTTTACCAGTACATGGTCTAGGATAAGCTGCTTCTCTGAGCCTCAGTGTCTAGAACAGGGGATGGTATCACCCGACTCTTCCAGTGGGTGAAACATTGGCCACTGTGTTGGCTTGGTTGGTGCAGAACTCCAAGTCCAGTCTGCAGAAGGGATTTGCCCCAGCTTGCGAAGCCAGAGTCTGGCTACAAACCAGTTATGCAGAAGTGCTCAGTCAAGGGCTGCAAGAGGAGAGGGACCACCCTGGTTATTTGCTGAGGCTCTTGGACCCATGGATGGGAGGAAGGGTTGCTCTCTGCCAGACCATTTTACTGCTGTACTTTCAAAGCCAGTGGAAGTTCCCACAGGTGCCTGTAAGGCTCAGAGACCTTGACAGTGTATACGTGTTCAGAAATCACGAGCTCTGGTCACGTCCAGGCTGCAGACTGCCTCAGAAGCTCTTCTCAGTGACTCTGCAAAGTTTTAGGTCTTGACTCAGCTGCAAAATGAATGGACTGCTCGTCTCACCAGCACAGAGCATGTTTGGGCCAAACTGCTCGCTCAGGTTTATGGGGCCAATACATCTGCAGAATCACTTCCCCGTCAGTCTGCAGACGGAATGCATTATTTTGCAAAACTTTCTTTTCCCTTTCCCCCCCAAAAAAACTTTTATTCCCTGGTGGAAATGGTTTATCAACGTCTTTAAAAAACCACTCAGATCTTCTTGGCAACCTCTGATACCATAAAAGAGTGGCTGTGCGCATGCAAATGAGTTGGAGGGCATTAAAAAACCCTCTTGCTTCAGCAGCTCAAGTGGAGAAGGGCCGGATGATGGATAGCGCATGGTTTTCTGCTGAGCGATTTTGCTCTTTTTACAGCTGCCAATGGCTGATGTATTTCATCTTTTGTTTCCTTTACTGCCGCTTACGGAGCCACCCTCAGGCTGGGGGTATGTCCCTGGGCACCCACTGTCCCACCCCCCCCCCCCCCGGAGAGCTGAAGCCAGCTGTTCCGTACTCACCCCCTAATTCAGGGAAGGCAGGGGGCTGCCCGGCTGGAGGGGCCCTCGGGAGCGCCCCTCCCAGGGCTGAGTTCAGGGGAAGAATCTGCCAAGGAGGCAGAGCCGCACCCTGGCCTCCTGAGGGTCATGTGCCTCAGCCTCTTCCACGCCACTTGTGTTAACTGAGGCCTGCTGTGTCCCGGGCACTGTGCGGACAGCAAGAGGCAAAGCACCCAGCCCTGCCTTCACGGTCCTGCCATCGGGATCTTAGGCACGTTTGCACATGGAGCGTGACCTTTCCATGGGCATCCGCACGCCTCCGCCTGCATGGGGCTCACGCGCACTTCCACACCACCCACACGGATACCACACACGTACGCGCAAGCGCACACACACACACACAAATACATGCTCCTGCACACCAACAGTGAAACAAAACTGTGTGTCATCCGCAGCCAGAATGAGTGGGCAGGTGAGAGAGAATTCAGAGGATGTCACCGTGGAACTAACGCTGCTGTGGGAATTTGCCTTTCTATTCTCGGTGGAGCCTTCTAGTGGCTGTGTGACCTTGGTCAAGGCTCTTTACCTCTCTGAGTTTCAGTTTCCTTATTTGATGCTGAGTTCTTCCAGATACAAGAGCCCATGATTTTGTGAAATCAGAAGTTCAGAAGTCGGTGTGGGCTGGAGCCATAGCAGTAATAGCAATAATAATAGCTGATCCATGGTGACCTCTTACCATGGGCTACACTCTGTGTGAAGCACTTTATGAACATTAATTCTCACAATGACCCTGAAAGATGGGTACTATTATTAACTGTGGGTTTTTTTTTTGAGGTGTACTGGGTATTGAACCCAGAGGTGCTCTACCACTGAGCTGTATCCTAGCCCTTTTTATTTTATATTTTGAGACAAGGTCTCACTAAGTTACTGAGGCTGGCTTTAACTTGTGTTCCTCCTGCCTCAGCCTCAAGTTGCTAGAATTACAGGTGTGCACACTGCATCCAACTTTGTGTTTTACAGGTGAGCAAACAGGCTCATAGAAGTAAAGTTACTACCTCCATGTCACACAGGGAATCATGGTAGAGTGTACGTGAGCCCAGCAGGTTGACCTCAGGGCCTGAAGTTTTAGCCACATCAACATGTGCTGAGTTGGACTCCTGGTGGCGTTGGGGGCTGGGAGGTAGACGAGGCCCCAGCCTAGAAGCAAGGCAGTCACGTGCCGGGCAGTGAGGACGCGGTGCGGTGATTGTCGCCTGGGAGGGCTGGGTTCCTGGAGACCCTCTTCCACTTGTGGCGATGGCCCTTGTCTGTGAGACTTGTGGGTTAGGACAGCTCAGCAGGGCCCGGGGGTGCCACTGGACAGGGCTCTCTGGTCGGACAGGGACTGTGTGTCCAGAGAGAGCCTCCAGGCAGGCTCAGGAGGCCAAGGCTGACCTGGGAGTGTGTGGTTTTCGTGTCTTTGTCCCTCAGGTAAGGACACATGGGGACATTTCCCTGTGTCCTGGCCTTGGCCTGGGCTGGGGCCTCCATGGCTCATGACGGCATTGGGGAAATTAGAGGAAGAGCAGCTGTCCAGGGCACTGCACCCCTGCTCCAGGACGGAGCCTCGGCTGGCCCTCAGTTCCCGGTCCACTCCTAGATCTTGGCAGGGCTGGAGGGTGGTGTGTGTGTGTGTGTGTGTGTGTGTGTGTGTGCGCGCGCGCGTGCGTGTGCATGTGTGTGTGTGTTGGGAGCAGGGCCGAGGGGGGCCAAAGGTCCAGCTGTCTGTCCACTTCTGCTGCCCATCCTCCTCCAATCAGACCCCCCTCACCACCCAGTTGCCTTCCTTCAAGATCAATTGAGGTGGAACTGGCTGTCTGATGGTGACCGGGTCGGTGACAGTACATTCACAGTGCTGTTCAAAGTCCACCTCTATTACTTCCAAACATTTCAGTCACCTCCAAAGAAAACCCCTCCCACTGGGCAGTCCTCCCCATTTTCCTCCCCTCAGCCTCCGGCCACCCCCAGTGTGCATTCTGTCTCTATGGACTTGCCTGTTTGGGATATTTCGTGTGAATGGAATTTTACAATACATGACCTTCTGTTTCTGGCTTCATTCACTTGGCACGTTTCCAAGGTTCACCCAGGCCCAGCCTGTGCCAGTCATTAGGGCTGAGTGCTATTCCACCCTGTGGACTTACCATTTATTTTTTATCCATTTGTCCATCCATAGACATTGGGGTGTCTCTGCCCTCTGACTGCCGAGAACAGAGGTGCTGTCTGCGTGGCTCTGTTCCATTCCTGGCGGGCGCCCAGGAGGGGAAGTGCAGAGTCACGGGTGAGTGTCTGTTGGCCTCTGGGGAATGGCCAGCCGTCCGCCACCGCTCTCCACCACTTCACAGCCTCCACGCTGTGCACAGGTGCCTTCTTTTCTATAGCCCTGACCTGTTCCCATCCAAGACCCACCTGGAGTTCCTTGTGACTTACTGTGGTGGCTTTCAAATGCCCCGCTGAAAAACTGGAAATTTAACATGCAAAACGGATAAAAGAGGGAAAAGGTTGACATGGGGACAGAGGGCTGTGGCCAGCGTCCTCTCCCTCCACACAGTGGCCGGGTGGCCCTTGAGAAGCTCTGTCTAGGGTGAGCGCCTGCTGACGTCGTGGAAGGGGAACTGAAAGTTTTCTCTCTCCCTATCTCTTTATTCACAGTCAGAAGTTTGACTGTGTCCTTGTAGACTCTTGTGTGTGTGTGTGTGTGTGTGTGTTTTTGCACACACACACATGCATGTGCATACCCATTGGTTCAGTTATACACATATGCATATGTACATTTTTTTTTTTTTGCTTGCTTGTTTTTGCAAAAATGTGATTGAATTAAACTTACTGTTCTGTGATGTGGGTGGGGGTATTGGGGATTGGAGCCAGGGCCTCGCACATGCTAGGCGAGCATTCTACAACTGAGCTACGTCCCCAGCCCTTTAAATTGAGAAAAAAAAAAAAAAAAAAGTTTTTTTAAATGTTGAGACATCACTAAGATGACCAGGCTGACCTTGAACTTGAGATCCTCCTGCCTCAGACTCCTGAGTGGCTGGGATTATAGGCAGGCGCCACTGTGCTCAGCTTTTGGTAGCCATTTAAGTCTGGAAGGACAGGCGTTTGCTCTGGAGATTTTACAGTTAGAGGGATGTGCCATGGAATAAGGGGCGTGTCCCAGTCACTTCTGTGCCTGAGAAGGGAGCGAGGGCGCAGGGGGCCTGCGGGCCGGGCCAGGTGTGCATGGGGATAGGCCGGAGCCGGCCAGCAAGGCCTCACCATGGCCACAGCGAGCCACGTCGGCCTGCAGCCGTGAGTTGGGGAGGCTGGGCTGGGGAAGGGGCCAGGCTGCGCAGGGCCGTGGGTGGCCAGGACAAGGGTCTGCTAGGCAGTGGGAGGAAGATCAGCCTCCGGAGTGCACGGGTGGCATGGCCGGCCTGCGCTGTGTGTGCCCTGTGCATAGGTCTGCAGATGGCAGGGCATGGCCTGGGGTCTGGATGGCACCAGCAGGAAGGATCCAGGGGGGACTATGGCCCAGGAAGGTGGTACTTCAGAGAGGACCTCGAGGCCCCTCCGGACTGGCGGCCAGTTGGCTGCAGAGGAGGACCTGAGAACAGTGGAGGCTCGACCCCTGTCAGTGGCAGCGTGGGTGGGCCCCCTGGGTCCCCGGAGGTCGGGATTCTTGGGGATGTGGGGTGAAGGGCAGCTGGGGGCTCTGGATCCACCCCAAGTAGAGGGAAAGGCGTCTCCAGAGCCGTCGGAGGGGCTGGGCTGGATGGTGGGCTCAGCCTGCCCTCTCCCCCCACCCACAGGGAGACTTCTCTTCGTGCCCAGGTCCCTGTCCTCTGCTCTAAGGAGCCCTCTGGTGAGCCAGCCTGGGTCTCAGGCCTCTGGGCAGAGGCAGGACTGAAGGCATGGTGGGGGGCAGGCGTGGAGGGTCCCGCCGCCTCCCCTTCAGGGCTCTCCTTTTTTGGTTCAGGGAGAAAGGAGAAAACACAAAGGCCAAAGCCCCAACCACGTCCCTGATGAACGGCTGAGGAGGAGAGGGAAGAGGGGGCGAGCAGGAGGGGCGAGCGGTCGGTGGGCTGTGGAGGCAGGAGCCCTGGGGAAGGGGACCCTGCACAGTGCTCTGAGAGATCCAGGGAGAGGTCACAGTGCCTGTTTAGTCGCTCTGGCTGCCAGATTTTCTTTGGGTGTAGTCTCAGGAGACCCCTGTTTGCAGGGGGCAGAGGGGTTCCCTGGGGTTGCTGAGGAATGCCCCACCCCTTCCTCACATGGTTGTAAGTCAAGAAGGAATCTCAGGTCAGTGGAAACACGCTGGCTAATGCCTCTGTGGAAGGAACAGAGCCCTACGTTGCTGGTTGCAGGGGAACTTGGCCTAAGGATGCTGCGTGCTCCCCGGAGGGACGAGTGGGTGCTTAGGAAAGGGCCTGAGTGGGCAGCCAGGGGTCCCGTGCTGCTCTCTGCCCCTCCCTGTCCTGCTGCTCCCTCTGCAGACCACCTTGCCTGGCTCCCCTGCTCCAGGTGACAGAGGACTCCTCAGCTTCAGCCCTGGGGCTTGGGGAATGATGCCCAGCGTCTCAGGAGGAGCTGAACACTCCGAGGGTTCCCCGTTTCTGGCCCTGGGGCTGAGGCGCCCCTCCCACACCTGTGGCCGGGGCGGGTGGAGGTGGAGGTGGAGGAAGCTCACGGCCCCTGAGCCTCCAGCTGCAGCCCTGCTGCAGGCGGCAGAGGGCAGTTCCCAGAGGCAGGCAGCCTGGTGGCTTTTTGGAGGTGTTTCTCCTTTCCTGACTGCTTAATTGCTGTGCCACTGCAGAGTGACGATGACACTCTGATGTTCCCTGCGCTTGCAGGCCTCTGGGCCTCAGCCTGAAGCTTCTTCAGTTGGTGCCTGGTGCAGCATCCCTAACTGTCCCAGCAGGGAGGGACTTAAGACACCACACATGTGGGTCCCCTAAGTCCTTTCCTCCCTTGCTGCTCCCCTGTTTTGTTCTGGCAATCAGGTCACTCTGAACCCCACCAGATCCCCACTGTGGGACTCCATGGCCCAGAAGCCCACCTTGGAGGGGCTGGCTCCTGCCTCTCTGTCCCTTCTTAGTGACAAGACACTGACCTGGGGCTGTTCCTCCTCCTTGGCCATCTCCTCCTACCCATGGCTCTGGCTGGTGCCCGGTGCTGGCCTCAGAGGGTCATCGTGGGCTGGTGTGGTCCAGGGAGATGACCCAGTGCCCCCAGGCTCCCGGTGTGTGGGGCTAAGCCATGGGCAAACCTGAGCACAGGCTTAGGGCACCAGAAAGGACAGAACAGGCACCTGGGACGATCTTGCCAGAATCTCATAATCTAAATCCCAGGAAGCAGCCCTTTCAATCCCCCAAAGCATCATGATCATGGCTCCTGATGGGTTTCCAGGGTGAGGAGAGTTTTGTCCTACCTAAATACTTAATCTGCATCATCTCCTTCGTCCTCACCACCGCCTGGGGAGTGGAGGGCAGTTCCAGAGACGGAGAGCTGTCCTGGAGAGAGTCCTCCTCTGTTGATGTCACCAGCTGCACTTCACAGAGTTCACAGGAAGTGCCCAAGTCAGGATTCACGGGAAGGCAGCCTGGCCCCAGGGTCCGCACCAGCCAGTACGCATTCTACCTTTGTAAGTCCTGTTAACTGTGGTGTCATTTCACAAAATCAGATGTTATTCTGACATGGGGCGGATGGGACCAGACTCCTCAGTTTTGGAGCATCTGAAGCGCAACCTTGACCTTGTCTGCTTTGAGCTGATTTGTTCTTTTTGGTCAGAGGGGACTAAGACCTCTCTCTCTGGCTGCGTCCCCATCAAGAACACTTTCTTGTCCTTTTCCAGGGTTCTGGCCAAGGCCTGCTCCCTTCTGCCTGGGCCTGGCCTCTCTGGAGGCCTCCATCCTGCCGGGTCTTTCCAGCGTGGTGCCGGGGCCTGCCGGGCCGGTGGTGGACAGACGGAGTCTGGCGCAGCCTTCCCACCCCCTGCCTTGCTGGAGAGACCGCGGCCCCTGGCGTGGCAGGAGCACAAAGCCCTTTCACACCCTGTTTCCCCCGCTCCCACCTGGCTCTGATTCCCTCCCAACAGCCCCAGGCTGGTGGCAGATGGTTCCGCCTCTCCATTGCAGAGCCCGCTCCTAGGAGGCCCCAACACATCAAGAGCAGATTTGATTCTGGGCTTTCGCAGGCCGAGGGGCAGGTGTCTGCAGGAGGGGCACGCGTTTATTAAACACCTCCGGAGCCAGCTGCTGGGCGGGCTGCTGCTCCGTGGGGCTGTGTGTAAGGGAGATGCTGAGGCCGAGGGTGGTGTGGGTCTGACTGCCCAGGCACAAGGGGCTCTCGTGGCAAGCCATCCTGGCCTCAACTCCTCATCTGAGCCATGGGGACAGCTTCCCGGGAAGAGGAGAGAGGGAGCGCTGCATCTTGTAATAGCAGTGATCATGGTGATGAAGGTGATAATAATAGCTAAAATTTATTGAATGTTTGCCACGTATCAATCTCTTAGTGATAAGGCTGTACATGCGTAATCCGCTCAGTAATCAATATTAATGATGTCTACACAATGTGAGGCACCACTGGAGGTGTCAGGGAATGCTACAACACAGGTGCTCACCATACCAGCAATTTGTGTGTACCGCTCTCCCCGCTTGTCTGTGATTTCACTATCCATAGTTCTGGTTACCAGAGGTCAACAACAATCTGAAAATAGTAAAAGGAAAATTCGAGAAACAAGCATTTTGTAAGTTTTAAATCGCGTGCTATTCTGAATAGCATGATGCAATCTCTCTGTCCCCCTCCATCCTGCCTGGGACGTGTGTCAGCCCTTTGTCCAGTGTGTCCGCGCTATATATGCTACCCACGCTTAGTCACTGAGCAGCTGTCTCCACTGTTGTGGTACTAGAGTACTTGTGTTCGAGAAATCCTTATTTAAAGTAAATACATAAATATAATAAAAAGAAATCCTTATTTTACATAATGAATCCCGCTATTATGTATAATCATAATATAATAATTAAACAGAACAACAACCACAAGAAAGAAATCCTCGTGGTGGGGCACGTCTGTCATCCCAGCAACTTGGGAGGCTGAGGCAGGAGGATTGAAAGCGTAATGACAACCGAGTGAGACCTTGTCTTACAATAATATAAAAAGGGCTGAGGTGTAGCTCAGTGGTAGAGCACCCCTGGGTTTAATCCCCTATACTACACACCACCCTGCCCCGCACACAAAATAAATCCTTATTTTATTCAATAATGGCCCCAAAGGGCAAGGGCAGTGATGCAGAGGAAGCACCAGGACACAGAACATGGAAGGACAGATTGACTCTGGTATTGTGTGGTCATGCTGCAGTGCAAATAGGAAAAACCATAGTGTGTGTGGGGTTTAGTACTATTCATGGTTTCAGGCATCCTCCAGGGGTCTTGGCACATACCCCACTCAGATAAGGGGGGGGGGGCTGGTATAAGATGCTACTCAGTTCTCACGACAGCCCTCCAGGTAGGTGCTTTTACAATTACCATTTTACAGATGTTAAAAAGTGAGTCCCAGAGAGGTTGAGTCATTTACCCGAGGTCACACAGCTGGTAGGTAGCAGCATCAGGATTTGAACTCGGCAAGGTTAGCTGTACAGATTGTGTTCTTAAACCTCCCCGTGTTCTAGATGTGAACAAAGCTGCCCTCAGAAGGCAATGGATTAACACACTGGGATGAAGTCAGCCAGGAGAGATCACATTAGACGACACGATCACAACACTCTGTTCTCACGGTAGGTTGGTGTGCTACTGCATTTTCCAGGTGAGTGAGGTGAGACTTTGAGAGATTCAGTAGGGAGCCAGAAAGGGGCAGAGAGGGACTCAGACCTAGGGGCTTGGTCTCTCATGCTGCAGCCTGAGGCTCCCTGCGCTGTGCCCTGGTTGGGGAAGAGGGCTTTCTGCTAATGACAGGGCGTGGGGTCTGTGGGCCCCTCCAGGAGGACCTGGACTTGCTCTTCCTCTGAAGCGTGGGGAGGAAATTGCCTTTGTCTCTGCCTCGCTCATGGTCAGCCTGCGGCCTGGTGTGTGCGCTCGAGCGGCCCCCCGGGGCGTGCGTGTGTGCGTTTCTGCGTGTGTGCGTTTCTGCGCTCGCTCATTCCTGTGCCTCTGCGCCCTCCCTGCCGCCTCCTGCTCACACACCATCCTGACCTGTCACTGGGTCACCTCGTAATTGATGAAAATGTGCCAGGTACCTTCTCTTAACTCCAGGGTGATTATGACAATTTTGATGATTATCAAGTTAAAAAAAAAAAAAAAAGGAGAAAGAGAGAGAGAGAGGAAGGGGCTGGGGGCTGGGACTCACTGGAGAGCGAGCGAGCGTGCTGTCATTAAGCGACATTGTGTGAGATTGTTCGCCTTCAAAAGGCAGCTGTGAAGAGGAGAGAGTGTCTTTTTAAAAAAGGCCCATTATGCAGGCAGCACGGTGCTGGCGGGAGGACCGTGGGGTGTAATTAGGGCAGTGACAGCCGGAATTACATGGTGTCTCGGGCTGCAGTGCCACCTCTGGGGCAGGGGGTGTGGGGGAGGGACAGGTAATGGCTGGGAAGTTTTGGACCCTTGCCAGGAGCTGCAGGGTCCTTTGGCGAGCAGGGTGACCTGGGAGTGAGCAGAAGGGACAGGGAATGCTGGCTGCCAGAGCTATTTATCTCTGCACCGGGGAGGTGGCCTCTCATTTGGGGAAGCCTTTATTGATGGCTTGCTGTCCTTCCAGGCTGTTGGAGCCTCCCACCCCTCTAGGAAGTTGGCAGAGGAAAACCAATTGTGTGGGATGGAGGAGGAAGGTACGCGATTTTCCAGCTTCCTCTGCTCAGGTGTGCCGTCCACTGTAGGGAAGCTGCAGCCTCCTGCTGGCCTGCCCAGGGCGTGCGGGCTGGTGGGCAGGTGCTTACCTGCAGGGCTGGCTCCAGTCTCACAGCGGCACCCCAGAGAGGGTTAAAGGGGCTCTCCCCGGCAGGTGGAAATGGCCAACGCCCCAATTCTTTCTAACCTACCACAGAATGGGGCGTTGCAGGTGACTCAGTCTACCCCCTTTTCTCTCTCAAGAGTGGCATCCTGCCGGGCGTGGTGGCGCACGACTGTAATCCCAGCACTTGGGAGGCTGAGGCAGGAGGATCGCGAGTTCAAAGCCAGCCTCAGCAATGGCAAGGCACTTAGCAACTCAGTGAGACCCTGTCTCTAATAAAATACAAAAAAGGGCTGGGGATGTGGCCCAGGGGTTGGTGCCCCTGAGTTCAATCCCCCGTGCCAAAAAAAAAAAAAAAGTAGCATTCTCAGCCTCTGCTTGCACAGCCCACCCCCACCGCCAGGGATCGTAGTTCTTACTCAAAGCCCAGTGGGCTGGTTTAAATCCTGACATTGGTTACCAGTGTGACCTTGATGCTGACCTTTTTGAGCCTCAGTCTTCCCACTGTGACATGAGCATAGTCATCATCCCGTGGGGCGGGGCTGCGTGAGGACTAGAGCAGAGGTGCGGAGGACCGAGCCCAGTGTCTGGCCGACGCTGAGGCACAGATAGACTTTCTTCAGGAGCTGCCTGGGCTGATTTTACCAGAAGATAACCCTTTAGTATAGGAGCTAAAAGCGGGCGGCTTGGCGGCTTCTCCATGGATCCTGACGCCTCTTCCCAGGGCCACGCGCTTGGCCGTTCACTGATCGCCATCAATCAGTGCAGGTGAGGTCTGGGAGGGCCAGGCACTGTGCGGGCACGTGGTGTCTGCAGAGCGGCTGGTGGAATTCCTTCTCCAGCACCTGGCCCTATCCCTGCCGGCCACTCTTGTCTGTGCCTGTCCTGTAGTGAGGGGCAACCTGGCCACAGCCCTAGCTGTGACCTGACCAGGAGCAGATGGGCCAACAGGGAGGCAGGGTATTTGGGGTGGGGAGACAGTCAAGGCCCGAGGGCTGAGACTTTTCTGTCCCTCAGGGCAGCCAGGAGAGGGGGTTCCAGCACCCACACTCCGGAGCCCAGCCCGCCACAGACGGGCCGCTGGTCCTGGAGGAGGCTGCTTGCTCTTGACCTGGGAATGTCCCAGCTCTGAGCCAGCTGCTGCCAATGGACCACAGGGTCACTGCTGTCCACCAGAGGGGACTTCAATGCTGTTATTACTTTTTTTTTTTTTTTTTTTTTGACTCTAACAAGCAAAGTCAGAACCTCTGTTTCCTGGAACTCCTTGTGCTGTTGTTTAGATAAGTTTAAATGAGCTGTGATTAAGCTAATTTTGAGGTAATTAACTTGGGGAAGGAATCCTTCACTTCTTAAAATTCCAAGTGACTGTTCATTATAAGAGGGAGCCCTTGCAAGGCAGCCACGCGGCTTCCAGGAGCCCCGCTTAATTAAAACATAAGGAACTCAGCCACAGAGCGAGAGTTTACCGTCATTAATGAAAAATGAATATTCTTTATCTAATTACACGGCATAATTAATTGGAGTCTCCAACCACAGAGGCAGAGGGGGCAGGGGAAGCCACGGAAGGCAGAGGTTCCTGCTCCCGCAGACCCCAGGAAGGGCTCCAGCCTGCCTCTAGCCCCCACTGAGGACCCCAAAGTTCAGGGCCCAGGGAGACCCCAGCCCAGGGGCAGAGGGCCAGGCAGGGAGGGGGCAGATCCCGCTTGTCCTTGCCTCTCTCAAGGGCGGGAGCACGTGTCCCAGTGGGTCCCTTTGGTGGCAGTTTGAGCCTGTATCAGCCGTCCTGGGTCCTCTCATTCTTTTGTAGATTTGGTAAATTTATTGAGTACCTACTATGTGCTAGACTGAATAAAACAGACGGAAGCCCTGCCCCTTTTAAGCACACGTCTTGGAGCTGTGATGATGTCGGGCGAGTTCCTTGATGTTGCATTCCTCAGTTTTCTTATCCACAAACTGGAATCAACGCTAGCGCTGGTCACAGGTTGTCATGAGGCTCAGATGAACGGACGGACACTCACGGAGCGCTTAGAACCGCACCTGGTACACGAAGGGCTTGGAAGTTAGTGTCCCGCCCCTCAGTCTGGCTGGGCTGCCGACTCCCCGAGCTCAGACCAGCCCAGGATCTCTTTGTGGGTCTGCCCTGTCCCTTGATGCAGTTTCTAGTCTGACTCAAGGGCTTTCTGGGAGGTTCTTTCCCTTTTCCCGTCTTCCTCTCATTTGCACAGAGCCAGGCGCTGGGATCTGAAGACCAGGAAGGCCCCACCCACTTCTGGGCAGGTGCGCCAGATCTGGGCACATCTGTCGGTGTGGTCCCTCTGACCACCAGGTCCCAGGCCTGGCTCACCTTGAGCTGATCCAGCCCTGGGTGGAGCAGGGGGCTGCTTTTGCTTTGCCCCAGTTCATACCCCCTTGCAGGCTGGCTGGGGCCAAGCCCCCTGGGTAGCATGGGGAGGCCAGTCACCAGGAGGTCCCCTGTCTCCTCCCGGCAGGACGCCCCTGCTGGCTGCTCCTTGGAGGTCTCAGGGTGATGGCCCTCCTTCCCAGGTGGGGGTGCTGGGGGTGGTGGCTGCGCCTGCCAGCCCGCTGCTCTGGGACTCTGCCTCTGTCTCTTGACCTGGTTGGGAACGCATCTTTGGTGTGGGAGCCACAAGGGTGGAAGAGGGGCGGGGGCTTCTGGCTGAGCTAAGCCGATCACACTCTGGATGTGGTTTCTGTATGATCTCCAAAGTGTTTTGACATTGTTGTTGAGGAAGAGGGGCACGCGGCCCTGGGGAGGGGCCAGGAGGGAACAGGCAGCGATTTGTGGGATCAAGCACAGGACAGCCCTGGAGAAGACACCTGTAGGAGCCTGTCGTTGGCTGTCCCCAGGAGCCCACTGCCCCCAAAGTATGACTTGAAGTGCTCCCGGCACTTTGGAAAGTCCTTTGTTCCTTCCTTTCTGGGGGCACCAGAGCCTCCCCAGGGGCAGATTCTTAGTGGGCCAGGAGGGACCCGGGGACAGAGTGCACCAGTGGCTGTTGAGCAGGAACAACGTGGGCTGGTTCCCATAGCTCCTCCTGTCACCCTGATGCAGCAGCCTGTGCGGTGGGCCCCTTCCTGGCTCAGCGCTCCCCCAGACCCGCTTTTCCTCAAAGCCACAACCGCTTCCATGCCCCCAGTATTGCAGACGGGGCCTGGGATCCTGTCTGCGAAGCTGATCTGCGGCAAACGGCGTTACACTGTCAGGAAGGAGAAGGTTCCTGGGCGGGAGAAGGGGTGTCCCTGGAGTCCCCGGCCTCTTCTGGGTCGGCTGCAGCCAGAGGCTGGGGCTGAAGCAGCCTCTCCAGCTCCCTGTCGGCCCCAGCTTCTCCTTAATTTGATGATTCTTGAGATAGCGGGAGGCTCTTAGCTCCCTGCTCACAAGGGCGGGTTTGAGAAGCCAAATCGACTGCTAGCGTCGTTTCAATCACCTGTCTGAAAGGCTCGATTTAACTCTCTGGTCAGGAAGATGGGCTTCAATCAATGTTCATCCCAAAGAGCACATTCCCCCTCAAAATCACTTTGCATGTTATTAAATAATAGCGTCACCCCGGCGTCTCCCTGGAGCCCCTGGTTGCATTCTGAGAAGAGGCACACGACACGTTAGAAGGTGTGGTTTATCTCCGCAGCCTCTTCCAGGTCCAGTGTGCAGCTCTGCTGGCAGAGGGACAGGTGACATTTGACTTTCCAGGAGGCAGAAGGAGAAGGTCACCCCCTTCCCAGCGGCAGGACCGTGGGAGATGCAGTAGGGCCTTGTGGCGTGAAGGTGCGCCCATCCCAGCACGCAGTTCAGGAAAACAAGCCCAGTTGCTCTGGACGGGCCCTGGGGTCTTCCCCTTGGGAGACACAGCCCTGGCCTTGCCCTTGGTCGGAGCTGGGGGTTGTATGGCTTTCCTGAACCTCATCGTCCTTAATCGTCCAACCTGGTGGAGTTGTTGTAAGGAAAATGGGTCCACACATGCGAAGTGGCTGGTTCCTACCAGAGACTCAGCTAATTGAAGTTCCCTTTCTGGAAGGTTGCTGATCCGTCTTGGTTATTTCTGTATTTTGAATGTCTGGTGCAGAGAAGCCATTTACTAATTCGAACAAATGAATAAAAAAATTTTTTTTTCGGTACCAGGGGTTGAACTCAGGGGCACTGGACCACTGAGCCACATCCCAGCCCTATTTTGTATTTTATTTAGAGACAGGGTCTCACTGAGTTGCTTAGCGCCTGGCTTTTTGCTGAGGCTAGCATTGAACTTGTGATCCTCCTGCCTCAGCCTTCCGAGCCTCTGGGATTATAGGCATGCACCACCATACCTGGCCAAATGAAATTTTTGTAAAAAAGAAATATGTATAGTTCAGAAATTTTACTTCTAGCTGAAGAGCTAGAGCTGTAAATTTCCTGCTTAAAAAAGGCATGTTGTGACATGGTGTGGTTTTGCTTAGGCCAGGGGCCAGCAAACTGTAGCTCATGAGCCAAAGCTGCCTGTTTTTGTCAGTCGTGTTTATATTGGAACCCACCCGAGGCCTAGCATTTGCATGTTCTCATGTGTCTGCGGCTGTGTTCACCCTAGACAGCCGAGCCAGGGTGCGACAGGAGCCCTGCGGCCCACAGAGCTGGAACCAGGCTCTCCTTTTCTTTCTGGAAGAGTTTGCTAATATCTGGTTGAGGCCAGTGGTTCTCAAACCCTCGCCTGCATCAGAATCATCAAAAGAGCATGTTGAACACAGACTGCTGGACCCCAGCCCCGAGACCCTCATGTAATAGGCCTATGGCAGGGCCTAAAAATGTGGATCTCTAAGAAGTTCCTGGGGATGCCGGTGCTGCTGACCTGTGGGCTGCACTTTGAGAACACTGGCATGGCCTGTTCCTTATGCCCCAAATGCCTTTTCTCCATCTGCCTTTCAAACGGCAACCCTCCTTCAAAGGTCAGTGCCGGTGCACCCTCGGTCACACTTTGTGAATTGAGCACCTACTATGTGCCAGACACTGAGAATGTCATCGGACATACACTTTGGTGGATAAAATAGATACATTGTTTTTCCTTGAGAGGCATATAGTTTAGTGGGGATGTGAGCAATGAACAGATGGAGAGAAAAAAACCAAACAGATAGCCGGGCGTGGTGGCGCACGCCTGTAATCCCAGCACTTTGGGAGGCTGAGGCAGGAGGATCGCGAGTTCAAAGCCAGCCTCAGCAATGGCGAGGCACTTAGTAACTCAGTGAGACCCTGTCTCTAATAAAGTACAAAAAAGGGCTGGGGATGTGGCCCAGTGGTCGAGTGCCCCTGAGTTCAATCTCCCGTACCAAAAAAAAAAAAAAAAAAAAAAAAAAAAAAACAAACAGATATCACCACCCGTGGGGATGAGTTGGAGGAAGGGTACCACGAGCAAGCTTACCGTGCATGCTACTTTTTAATTTTTGGTGCTGGGGACTGAGCCCGGGGCTTGTGCATGCTCAGCACACACTCTACCACTGAGCTCACCCTCAGCCCTGGATTCTACTTTTGTTGGGGGTTATGAGTGGCCTCTCTAAGGAAGTGACATTGAAGTTGAGATCTGAAGGATGAGAGGAAGCCATCCCAAAAAGGAATGAAGAAGGGATTATTCCAAGTAGAGGTTGCGGGGTGGGAAAGACCTTGTTGCATCTGAGGGAGTAAAGGAAGGCCAGTGTGGCTGGAACAAAGAAGAGCACGGCGTGAGCCAGGCAGGTCTGGGATGCAGGGAGGGGTGGGGTCCGTTTGCATCGTTGGCCCCGATTCTCTTGTTCTTTTTTGCAGTGTTGGGGATGGAGCCTGGGGTCTGTCCATGCTGGGCAAGCACTCTACCGCTGAGCCACATCCCCAGCCAGGCCCTCATTCTCGACTCCTCCCTGCATCCATACCCTTGCCATGGTGTTATTGGGCTGAGTGGCCTTTCTGTCCTGGCCTTTGGGTTTGGCCGTGTGATTTCCTTTGGACGATCATATCTGCTTAGAAGTTCCAAGCCCAGGCCTTGAAAGGAGCTGTATATTCTCACTTGGTTTCTCATAACAGCTGTCATCACAAGAAGAACTCATGAAGGCGGACCTGCTGGTCCAAAGACGCATGGAAGAGCCACCAGGGCCAAGTCAGCTGATCCAGCTGATCTAAAGGCACATAATCATTCGTTGTTGTTGGCCCACTGTGTTTTGGAGTGGTTTGTTTTGGGGCAGTTTGTTACGCGGCAGTAGCTGACTAAGACAGCCATGATGAGAAATTCAAGCTTCATTCAAAGCACAATCAGATGCCACTGAACATCTGATTAGCCTGAGCAGTGACTTGAGGGATCTGGTTTGTGATTGTAAATGGTCTCTGGCTGCTGTGAGGAGAGTAAGGAGTATGGAGGAGACGGGAGAACCTTCTGAGCCATGGTCTGTACACAGACTCAGAGCACAGTGCTTGGCACAGAGGTGGTGCCTGGGATCCTGCAGCACAGCTTTCTGCAGGCTGGACGAGGTCTCTGGGCCCTAGGCTCCCCAGATGCTCTCTGCGCCCTTCCTACCAGTGACCTGGCGGTAACCGAGCTCATTGTACTCCTTCCTCTGGAGGGTAGGATTCCTGTGGGGAGGGACCCGGCCCCTCCCTCCTAGACATCTCTGGGCCCCTCTACCCTCCCTGCGTAGGCTCAGCTCAAGCAGAAGTCAGTAACCACCCGAGATGAATGAATCGAGCCGCTCCTCCTGTGGCCGTTTCAAGTTGGAGTTTCACTTCAGTGGTCTCTAACAGATCCAGACATTTAAGTGACTTCTACCAGGTCACTAGGTGGCTTTCCTTAAAACCTCATCAGCAAACAGAGACCACGTGAGCGGTTTCCCTTTAGCCTCAGGATGTGCAGAAGTAGATGCTGTGGAGAGCGAGCTCTGTACCAGGAGCAGCTGTGACCCCTGTGCCAAGATCGGGGAGCCTCTCCTGAAATACTGTAGCCCACAAGCACCACTGTGATGGGG
The DNA here is from genome assembly GCA_025594165.1 of Tamias sibiricus. Classification (NCBI taxonomy): domain Eukaryota; kingdom Metazoa; phylum Chordata; class Mammalia; order Rodentia; family Sciuridae; genus Tamias; species Tamias sibiricus. Next base: position 31,339,458 of record CM046658.1, on the reverse strand, counting down.
GCCTGTTCCATGCAGTGTTCCCCAACAAATTTTAGCTTCAAAATCTCTGGGGGGGGGGGAGAAAAGCAGGCCGTATATACACAATCCAATTTAAATAAGAAAATCTATTTGTCTGAATTAATCCCGTCCACCCCGCTCCTCAGTGTGTTTGCTCAAGAGGCTCAGAGTGTGTAACCAAAACCTTTCACGACTAACACCAGGATTATGCCCGGAGGAGCACGCCAAAAATGGGGATAGACTCTGGATCGTTCTGTCTCTGGAAATTTCACAGGAAGACAAGAGCGGTCATGTGAGACACTCCTCCGTAGCCTCCGCTTAGCTGCCTGTTTGGGAGAATGAACTTGAAGCAATCCCGTGGTTCAGTGCGGCACATCACTATTTGCTGAGCGCCAAACACGCACCCCTCTCTGGGCTAGGCAGTGGTGGGTGGCAGAGGTGCCCAAATGCAGTGCCGGTCACCACAGTCTTGATCTTCGTAAGGCGATAAGATCATTTTTAGAGCAACTTTTCATTTAAAAAACATTTTTTTTTTTTTAGTTGTAGTTGGACACAATATCTTTATTTTATTTATTTATTTATTTATTTTTATGTGGTGCTGAGGATCGAACCCAAGACCTTGCACGTGCTAGGCGAGCGCTCTACCGCTGAGCCACAACCCCAGCCCCAAGCAACTTTTCTATTTTTTTTTAATATTTATTTATTTACTTTAGTTGTACACAGTGCATTTTTAAATTTATTTTTACATGGTGTTGAGGATCGAACCCAGGCCGCGCATGTGTTAGGTGAGCGTTCTGCCACTGAGCCCCAGCCCCAGCCCACAACTTTTCATTTCAAGTCAGTTTCTCTGACTAGATGGAGCAGGGCCTGGGTCTGTGTTTCTACAGCACGGAATCACCAGTGTCTGGCAGGTGCTCACTAAACTGTGTTTTATAATGAAGTCTAATCTACGTTTAATGAAATACATAGATCTTATGGATATGTTCTGATAAGTCTTGATAAGTGTGTTTCCCATGTAACCAGCACCCTAACCAAAATCTACAGCAGCAGTGTCATTCCTCTGAAATACAAGATGAGTGACCTGGGTAATCAAGTCTTTCTAGTAGCTGTTTTTTTTTTTTTTTTTTTTTGGTGGTTCTGGAGGTAAAGCCCAGGGCTACTCTACCACTAAGCTACACCCTCAGTCATTTTTTTTTTTTTTTTTTTAGTTGTAGATGGACACAATATCTTTATTTTTATTTATTTATTTTTATGTGGTGCTGAGGGCCTCACATGTGCAAGGCAAGCACTCTACCACTGAGCTACAACCTCAGCCCACCCCCAGTCATTTTTATTTTGAGATAGTGTCTTGCCAAGTTTCCCAGGCTGGCCTTGAACATGCAATCCTCCTGCCTCAGCCTCCTGAGAAGCTGGGATTACAGGCATGTACCACCACACCTGGTTCTCCAGTAGCCTTCTTAAAAAGGAACAGGGGAAATTAATTTTAATAATTGTGTTAGCCAGTTTTCAATTGCTATAACAAAATGCCCGAGATAATCAATTTGTAAAGAGAAAGTGTTCATTTTTGTTCATAGGTTTCACGGTTTCAGTACTTGATTGGCTGGTCTTGCACAGGTTATGTGGGAGTGCATAGTGGGGCAAAACTGCTCTCATCACAAACCAGGAGCCAAGAGAGTGAGGACCAAGCCAAGGTCTCACAATCCCCTTCAAGGTCACACCCCCAATGACCTAAAGTCCTCCCACTCGAGGTTTTACCACATCCCCTCAGTGCCTCCCTAGGGAGCAAGACTTTGACACCTGGACCTTTCTGGGGACATTCAAGATCCAAACTTTTGCAGTAATATATTTATTTAACCTCACCTGTCTATGTTATTGCTCCCATATGTAAATCAACATCAGATTCATAATGAGATTGTCTTACATTTGTTTGCTCATCACAAGTTTTTATAAACCAGGGTCTATTTTATACTTAAAGCCCATTGCAGGCTGACCACATCCAAATCCTGAATAGTCACATGTGGCCAAAAGCTGTGACAACATAGACCCAGGAGGACACTGTCATAACACAGAACATGTTCGCCCCTTTGAGCCTGTCCCTCTGTCCCCAGATACTACCGCTGTTCTGAGTTCTGACTCCATAGATGCAGGAGCCCTGTTTGGGGAGATGGCTAAGATTGCGGTTGACTACGGGCTTTGGACATGTTTGGGCATTGGCGCCTTCCATAGTCTCATGGGACTTGGCCCGGGATCTTGCGAGACTTGGCCGGAGATCTCGAGGGACTTGAGCGAGATTGCTGATGAGGTCTGCGCCATTTTTGGAGGTTAGAGGAGCGTGGACGGCGTGTCGGGGTGTAGTTAGAGCCAGAGAGAAAAGTTATCAGAATAAAGAGCTGTTTGTTTCCAGTTCGTCTCTAAACTTCTTCCCGCGGCTTCTTTGCTCCAAGCGGCCATCGCTTCAGGCGACTACACATAGATAAATTTTGCCTGTTCTGGAACTTTGTATAAAGGAACTCCAATGGCAGGAACTCTGAGATCAGTTTCTTTTACTCACTGTAATATTTTTGAGATCCATGTTTGTGCGTTAGTTGTTCCTTTCTTGCTCCTGAGTGGCATTCCATTGTTTGCTTAGGCCCTGTCATTTATCTGTGCTTGGTAAAATATTTGGTTTTGAGCGAAAATCAGTTCAGTGCGACACAGGCAGCTACATGAGGAGTCCCTCCCCAGAGGACAGGAGGAGCAAGAAGACGGGAATTCAGGAGGAGGGTCGGAATAATGTGCTGGAAAAGGGGGCATTTGGGTTTGACTTAGTGGGAGTATGGATGGGCAGGGGAGGCCTCGCCAGTGGACTAATGGCTGGAGCAACAGCTGGAGGTGGGTGTGGGGCTGGGTCTGGGGAATGAAGTCTCGGAACAGGAAGGTGGGCCGACCTCGAGGGTCTTGAATTCCACCATAAAGGAGCAGCTTCCAGGAGTGTGATCAGCTGGGCTCGGGTCTCCACCAGTCAGGAAGCCCTTCCTGGAAGAGGAGGCGCTTGCAAGGCCTCGAGGGACGATCTGTCCTCTCTTTCCCAGCACCCCTGCACTTGCCTCCTGGCCGTGGTCCAGGCTGTCCCCTCTAGTGGGCCTTCTCCAGCCGTCCTGCTTCCTCCCAGGGGGAAGGCTGCCCACGACGTGGTCTCCTCCCCGCCAGCCCTGCCAGTCATGCTTCCACAGCGTAGCCCGGGGGTGGCCAGCTGCTGCGCTTACCTGGACGCACATCAGCCCGAACCTGTCTCAGGTAGGAAGCGTGCTGGCTGGGCACTTGTCATCATGCCTGCCAGCTGCTGGAGCTCCCTGGGCTTGGGGCGCACCATCCAGAGCCGCCACAAACACCCCAGAGGAGGAGGGAGCTCCTAGCACTGTAAGGCCTTGGGAAATGACCCCGGATGGTCCCTTGCTCCCCACGATGTCTTTATGCATCACAGCCAAGGTGCCGCAGGGAGGGAGAGGCTGCGGGTCATGCCATCAAGCCTGGTCGAGATGCACCTTCAAGCAGTCACACTGAGGCTGCACCTGGCCACACACCTGGTCTCATTGACTCCCACACCAACCCAGGGGGGCCCAGCATAGCTGTCTCCTTTCCAGGAGTCAGGAAGCAGAGCTCTGACTTGCTCAGGGTGACTTATGCTGCAGAAAAGTGACGGAGCCAGGGGCTGGGTCCCCTGGGGGTGCCCTAACTCCAACCCCGGTGATCTCCACAGAGCCAGGCTGCCTGTCGGGCGCCCTGGTCCCCTCCTGGTCCTGACTGCCTTTGAATGTCCTCTCTCCCTTCACCTCCTCAGCTCATTTCTTAGCTCAAGACGAGGAAAAAGAAAAAGGGAGACGGTGAAATAAATTTATGGCCGTGTTAGAAACATTGGATTGAAGAATTGATCCCTACGGCTAAGTAATTTCCCTCTTTCGTGCAAAATATAAATAAATCTGTATGTCTTATGCTGAGTGATGAGCCCTGGCCGCCGGCTGGCTTTCACGACGTGAAATGCCCTTCAGAGGCTCCGGCTTCCTCTCCTTGACCCCGTCAACGAGCTCTTCTAAATCGCCCTGGTGTTCTCCCCCAGGCGGGGCTGCTGGCAGCGTCCTGGTCCTGCCTGCTGCGGTTGGTGGGGACGCCTCCCCAGCCCTCCCAGAGCGCAGCTGGACCCTAGCAGGTGTGGCCCGGATCTGCTGATTTTCCGAACCATAAATAGAGCCGCTTAATTATCATTGTTCCTCTTTTCTCTAGACTCGAGGGGAGGGGCGGGGAGTGGGGGTGGGCCTCTCGAGTGTGTCATCACCCAACGCGGAGCCTCCTCTCCCCGAAGGTTTCATCTCATTTCTGGGAAGAGGTGGCCAGCGTGGCGTACCCTAAATCAATCGTGGGGGACTTTAATCCTCTTCTCTCCTTGTTTAATTTTAGTGCATCCCCTGGGGTGGCCCTCCTCCCCAGCCTCTGCGTGGCTCGGTGAAGACCTGGAAAGCAAGCATAGGCCGTGCAGGCCGCCAGACGCTGCCCCCTTCCTGGCTGGCACAGGAGGGAGCTGGCTGTCCCCACTGCTGTTGGTGGGGTTCTCTGGGCTGGGTGGCTCAGGAAAGGCTTTTCTGAGGGGCAGGAGTTTTCTAGAAGGAAGATGGCCTGGGCGTGGCCATCTCTGAGGGGCTGTCTCTGGGGGGCCAGGAGTGGATACAGATGTTCTCGGGCATTAGGGACCTGGGTCTGTGGCAGGGGCTGAGCTGGTTGCTGTGAGGCAGACGTGTTTACCTGCCAGAAGCGGCAATGAGGGGCTATGGGCGGAGAAGCCCACAGAAGCCTTGCAGCCACTTCAGGGGGGTATGAAAACGAGGGCCTGCGGGGGGTGTGGTGGAGGGCAGTGGGACTCTTCCACGACCAGGATGACGTGGTGACAGTTTGTGACCTGCTGTGGTGAAACAACCAAGGGGTGGCCCTGGGGACCCAGATGTGCACCCACCTCGGAGAGGTCGGGGACTCGGCTGTGTCCCTGGAGGAAGAGGGACTGGGCAGTGTGTGTGTTAGTTCTTCGTCACGGTGACCAAAATATCCAACAAGGGTGATTTAAAAGGGGAGAAGTTTATTTGTGCGCATGGTTTCAGAGGGTCAGTCCACGGAGGCCACTCCACTGGTCTGGGTCTGAGGTGAGGCAGAAGATCACGGCAGAAGGGCGTGGGGGGTCGCTATTCCATTGGTGGTGTCCAGGAAGTGGGGGCTGCAGGGACGATGACCCACCCCCCAGTGCCACACCTCACCTGCCACAGTCACCACCAGGAAGTCCATTCACACTAGGAGGGCCTGCTGAGGCTGCGGCCCTCCCACACAGTCGCTCACCTTCGAACGTCCCTGCGTTGACAGGAGCTTTTGGGGGACACCTCACATCCAAACTGTAAGAGGCATCTGCTTTGAATTTGAGGAAAGCATCCAGGAGAGGGACGAGCTCTGGCCCCAGTTCTCTTCAGGGGGAGGGAGAGGATGAGGAGATCAGCCGTGCTGTCCTGCAGCAGGCTTCTCTGCCAGCGGCTGGTGCTGAGGTCCCTGCAGGCCCAGCCCTGGCCCCGAGGTGCACGCAGGCCGCCCACGGGCAGCTCCTGCCAGGGTCTTTGCTGGGCTTTGTTCCCATGGTCAAGACTCAGGGACCCCGTCTCCAGTGCCTCTGAAGCTCCTCCAGTGTGTGCAGTAGTCCCTACTGGATACCAGAGCTCGAGTGTGTGTGTGTGTGTGTGTGTGTGTGTGTCTGGGACTTATCCCAGTGTGAGTCCCTGGCCAATACGCACCACGCACCACAGGCGGATTAAGGCTTCCTGCTGTTCTTGGCGTGAGATCCAGAATGACCCAGGACCCCTGCAGGCCTGGCCACGCCCACTGCCAGCCTTGCTTTCTTCCTTGGGCCACACTGCTCCTTCTTGTGGGGTCTCAGAGCAGTTAACAGTTGTCTCTCAGACTCTTCACACAGTTTTCTCCTGTTGTCTGGTACACTCTCCTGCTCTTTTGCTGGAGAACTGCAGGTCTTTCTTCATTCCATTTTTTAAATTTTGTTGACGTGCTGGGCCTCAGTACATGCTTAGCAAGTACTCTACCACTGAGCTACATGCCCCTAGACTTCTCAACATTCTTAAGACCAACCGCTACACACAATCCAGTTTGTCTTTCTGAATCCAATTTTCTGATTGTGATTTTAACCAGCATTGAATAGAACAGGTCTCTTACCTCCTTTTGTGTGGGTGTTATACTTCTAGTAATGCAGCCTTTGAGTACTAAATTAGTTTTGGTAGCTGGTTCGTGGCATTGACTCACCTATCATCACAGACTTCTAACGTCCCTGGAACTGTCCTCTCTTTCAAGGGTTATGCGTTCAAGTCTGCTCATATGCAGCTTGTCCCTGGCAATAGCTGGATCTGGCCTCAAGGCTGGTGGGGACCAGTACCTCCTGCTCGTACTCCCAGACCCTTTTGACTCTGTGCCTCTTGCAGCTCACTCTGGCTCTGCTTGTGAATATAATTGAAATTTCACAGTCATCAGTTTTTTAAAATGATTTTCTGAGCATTGGAAGATGGCGAGAATCACAAAATGTCTTCAGAATATCCTTTGCGAAGCTTCTTGCAGAAGTGACTCTGCCATCTTCCCGCCTTTCCACGAGTGTTTTCTAAGTCCCTACTGTGTGTCGGGCCCTGGGCTCAGCGCCTGGGCATTGGGGGGAGGCATGGGGGCGGGGCTCTGCCCTCGTTAGGGTCTAGCACGTGCGGAGCTGGCTGCGTCTAGGCGCTAGTGGTGGGATAACCATCAGGCAGAGCTTAGGCGAGCAGCGGGGATGCAGAGGGAAGGGAAGGGAAGGGAGGGAGGCTGTGAGGCGCCCACCGGCTGGATCCGGCTGCTGTGTGGAAACCAGGCTGGGAGTTTCGGGGCTGGCTACAGTGGGGAAGTGTCCAGGGCTCCCGGATACAGGGAGATGGCCAGACGACCTCTTTGGGATCGAGTCTGGCTGCTGCCTTCATGTTTGAGCCCAGCCCTGCGCACTCCTGCCTGTGAGGTGCCGGCATGGCGCCCGCTTCCCTTCCTGGAATGGCCGACGTCTCTGCCACCTGGACAGACGGCGCCCCAGCCCTGCTGTCTCTGGGAAGCCCTTCTCCACGGCCCCCTCGGGAGGCTGCAGGCGCCCGGCCGGGACTGCTGACCCCTCAGTTCCACCATGGACAACTCTGGAAGCCTCGTGTCCCACGTCCAGCCAGGCAGGTGCCACTGGTGGCAGTGCTGGTGACGGTGACTGAGCCGCAGGAGCCCCTCGCATTGAAAAGCAAATGGGGAAAAAATAGAAACACCACAGTGGAGAAAGCCAGGGACAGCACCTTCCCTAGGAGATTCCTGGTGACAATCACGTGACCCTGACAAGAGGCGGTGGGAGGGAGCTGCCTTGCTTCCCCCAAAACCTGCAGCCTGGCGCTCTTCATGGGAAAATATCAGATAAACCCAAGCTGAGAAATACCCTATAAAACACCTGCCCGCGGCTCTCCAGAAGTGTCAGGGTCGGGGAGAGGGAGAAATGGCCACAGATCAGAGGAGGCCGAGGCGCAGGACAACTAAGTGCAACGTGGGGTGCTGGATCGGAGCCCGCAACAAAGGCCAGGCGAGGAAAGACGGGGTCAGCCCACCTCATCGAGGTAGCGATATCGTGCCAATATTATTTTCAGAATTTTGACAAAGGTGCTATGGTGAGGCGAGACGTTACCACTAGAATGAGCAGAGTGAAGAGCCTAAGGGAATTCTCTGCACTGTGGTTGCAACTTCTGTAAGTCTCGGATTAGTCCAAAATAAAATGCTAAGGAAGAAAGAAAAGAAGGAGGAAAGATTCTGCAAATAGAACTCTGGGCTCAGAACCAGCCCCGCCACCTCCGCCTGTCTGGACGTGGACTTGAAACCTGGCCCTGGGAGCCTTATTGAGAAGGTGACCCTGCCGGCGGAGTTGACCTCAGCGTTCACCTGACGTGTGGCCCGGATGGAGCGAGTTCATCACGAGGCACCCAGCGAGCGCCTGGCCCACAGGAAGCGATCGATAAGGTTTAGCTGTTATTATTGTTATTGAAGAGGGAGGAAGTGTGACTTCTAAAAGCCAGGAGGAATGGAGAATATGCCCGGTGACAGAATTCAATAAGGTTTGAATAATTCAATACGATTCAATTAAATAAACATCAACCAATTTTGTCTGTGCGCATGACCTTGTCCTGGGGGTTGGAGAGAGAATTCAGATCTGGTCCTGGCCCCCATGGGCTCAGACACGGGGACAAGGAGATAGATGCACCTGGTGTCAGGGGACAGGTGGGCACTTGGAGGGACGGCGGGTCACTGTGAGGTCTGAGGCAGAGCTGGTGGAGGCTGAGGTCGGCTGAAGAACCAGGAAAGTGAATGTGGTGACCCTGGCTTGAATTCTGACATATGAATAGAAATCTTCCAGATACACAGGCCGTGGGCCTGGAGTCCCGGGAAGGGACCGGTAGGACCTCAGGAGCTGGGCTCGGTGCTTTGCCTGGCTTCTGTCACATCCTCTCCGCCCCCTGCATGGTGGGCGGATTATTACCCATTTATAGTGGAGGCTGAAGAAGCTTCACATGGGAGGGGTTCCCAAGGTCACAGACCACTGACTGGCAGAATGTGTAGCGCATCCGGGCCGCCTGACTCCAGAGCTGCCTGTCATGATGTAGGAACAATGACCCTGCAAGCTGAGGGTGCAGCGTGGGTCACGGTGTGTCACCAGGAGAAGCTGAGGCTTGGTCTTGGACCTCTGCAGAGTGTGGAGGAGGGAGGCGGGCTGGCGAGGGGGCTGGGCAGAGCAGGGGAGAGTGATAGCCTGGGGGTCTCCGCGGCTTGTCTGGGGGGCCCTTCCATGGGCTGCACGGGGGCACAAGGCAGATCTGGGTGTCGGGCAGCTTCTCCCACATCTGTGGGGTATGGTGAGAGGCAGACTGGAGGCAGGGAAGCTAGGGACAAAGGGAAAAGCCAGTGAAGAGACAGGCACGGAGGAGGGGTGGTCAGCATTGTCAAAAACCTTCTGCCGGGAAATGAAGGCACGGGAGAAAAATGGGTTTTGCAGGAGCTCTCACGGAAAAACCCAGGGTTCAGAATAGACAGTGAGCTTCGTGCGACCCAGCTGGGTGACGTGGCTGCAGGGTGACGTGGCTGTGGAGGAGCAGGAGGTGTTGGTTCCCACCCTCTGATCCAGGCTGCCGGCTCTCCACCTGGATGAGCTCCGGAGGCCCCTCTGCTACAGAAAGGAAGCAGAAGTAGTGGAAGTAGGAGCGCGCCCTCCTGCAGGGGCAGCAGAAGGACCCGAGGGCGCTCGGGGCAGAAGGAAGCGGTTCAGAAGACAGAGCCAACACTGTTGACCCCGAGGACCAGGGACGGGGGCCAGCAGTGAGGGGCAGGGGTTCCCCTGGCCTCTGCCTCTTCACCTCCCTTCCCTCTGCTTCCTACTTCTTTCTCTGAGACCTTTGTTTTCCTGGTGGAAGGTCCCTGCCCCCATTGCAGAGCCCCAAGTACTCAGTGAGTCCTGCCCTGCCCTGCCCCTCTCTACCTCCATCTCCAGGTGCCCACAGTCCTCAGGTGGGGATTCCGATCAGTTCAGGTGGAAAAGGGCAGTGGACAGAGCCCCCCAGCGGTGGTGCCAACCTATGAGAACCTCCTGTCCGGGCTCGTCCCAAGTCAGTACAGGCTGATTCACCCACCTGCAGAGATTCCGGAGGAGAGGGTCCTGAGCAGAGGGAGGGTCTACTGCTTGACATGCGTCCTGCCCAGAGAGGTGGGGCTCCTGCCATCCCAACCAACATCAGGCTCCTTCGTGGGACCGGAGGCACTGGGGCTCTGTGCCTGGGGTGCCTCGAGGGTGGGGAGCGGCCCTGGCCTCTGGTTCTGCGGCTCCTGAGCTCTGGACTCTCCAGGGTGGGGGTTGTGAAGCTAATTGACTACAAAGAGTGGGCTTGAAATTGGAATTTTCTGGGCCTCCAGGTCCCTGGTCGCAGCATCTGATGCTCATTAAGCCGCAGGCAGCTGAACTGGCTGTGTGGATGCTGACTGTGCAACCTGGGGAGGGGACAGCCGCCGGGCTCCAGCCTGGAGTCCAGCCTGGCGAGGTGCTGACAGGACGCTAGACAGAGGCGCTGTCACGGTCTCGCTGCGCGGGCCCCAATCTCAGTTGCAACCTCTCTGCCTCTGCCTCTCTCGCACACACATGACCCTGGGGACTGGCACGGGGGACCCCGGGTCTCACTCCTTCCCAGCTCCTGACCAGCTGTGTGACTCTGGACAGTCCCGTTCACTGGGCTTCGGTTTCTATAACGACGCAGACAGAGGGATTCTGGAGCCTGGGAGGCTGGGTTCCTGCTAGGTCGAGAGGCTGAGAATTTGTCCGTCATGGGAAGAAAGTTCCAGAACCTGCACCAGCCCATCGCGCTGGCCTGCGGGTGGAACATGGCCACCACGTCACTGGGTTGCACAGGGCCACACCCCTCTCTCTTTACCCCCCCTGACGTCGTTCAGGGTGTGCTGAGCTGTTCGGGGAGGGGGCGCCCAGCTGCCCTCTCTTCCCCTCGTCCTCCCGCAGAAGCCCTCCTCCGCCCACTGCTGTTGAGTGGCGCCTGGCCGCTCTGCCCGCGGTGTGCTAGCTGGGAGGTGTGCTAGCTGGGAAGCGGCTGCCCTGGTTCAGCTTCACCCCCGCTTCCTGTCCCCCCTGAACCCTGCACAGGGCCTCAGAGCTGAGAGGCGGAGAAGGCCCACCACGGGGCCACACAGGTCCGCGGGGGACCAAAGTCCTCCACCGTGCTGTGCAAACAGCCCCTTCACTCCCGGGTCCAGCCCTCTCCACTGTGCTGGGTCTCCGCCCAGCAGGCTGAGGAGAAGCCCACTCGGGGAAGCCTCCAGCCCATCCCCTGGTGAAGGAGGCACGTCACCTGAGGTGCCCCACTCCTAGGAGGACCAGGTGTCCTGCCCGGCCCAACCAGGGCACCACCAGCCTCTCCATTGATTTCTATCTGAGTGTTTATGTCAATCAAAATTAACCAACAGTTATCGAGCACTTATTGTGTAGCCAGCATGGGGGAAATTGCTCTTTTCTTAAAAAAAAAAAAAAAAAAAAAAAAAACACTTTTCTGCTCTCTGCTTTTTCTCTCCCAGATTTCCCAGGCTTCTGGAAGGGATGCCTTGAATAATTCAGCCTGCCGTGCGCGGATCTCTGGAGAGCACAGCCTGGCGGCTACTTTAATCACTGAAAAGGTTTGGAGTCAGTTATAATCAAGCCGGAGCCAATGTGGAAATGCTCATCTCTGGCTTGAAAACACGATGAAAGGCAGCCCGAGGAGGAGACAGAACCCGAGGGGAGACAAGGAGGTTGGTTCTGGGGGCTCTCAGGTCCTGCTCACATTTCTGAAGGTGGTCGCAGACCCCCAGCCCCGGCCCCTGGGGTCTCTCTTGCTTTTAGCAAGATGCATGCCCGTTTCTCTCTCTGACCTTTCCTAATGTCACCCTGAAGCCCACAGAGGGGCAGAGAGAGCGTTGACAGGAGCTCTCTGACTGGGCTTGGGGAAAGCTGTTACCACCTTTTAAGGAAGGGTAGAGGGAGGTGATGGGGAGAAGAGGGTGGAGCTGGCGGGGGTGGTCTTTCTACCTGGAGCTGGCCTGGGTTGGGCCTGTGGAGGCCAGGGCTGGGTGTGGGGCGTGATATCTCTAGACACCCAGGTACCTGGAGATAGTACCAGGGTGGGAAAGCGGCCCCAGGGATGGGAGTGTGTGTGTGTGTGTGGGGGGGTGTGTGGGGGGGGTCTGTGATGTGGTCTTAGGGGAATCCTGGGACCTCATCCAGGTTCCCGCCTGAGGGGTGGGAGGGTGGTGGGGGATGGAGGTGGGTAGAGCCAGGAGCTGTGTCTGGTGAGACCTCTGAAGCGTGGGGTGCCAGTGCAGCACAGAGGTGGTGGCCCTGTGCCCTGCTTACCAGCAGACCTCTGAGACGGCAGAGCAGAACTGGTGTGCTGAGGGTCCCGGCTGTTTGTCCTATCGATGGGGACACTGAGGCAGCCTGGGTGGGTGGACTGCAGGAGGTGCCCCCTCCCCCAACGCCTGCGCCATTCCTCCCCAAGGCCAGACAGCATAGAGGACAGGAATGGCCCAGCTCCCCGGGAGAGGACAGCTGCTGTCTGCCTAAGCTCAGGAGCCCCAGGGGCTGCTGCCAGCCAGGGCTCAAGGGTGTGTTCCTCTCTCTGGACCCTGCAGGAGACAAGGTGGGGCACTCAGTCCTTTGGGTTGTTCTGGTGGGGGAGGGTCCCATTCTCTCCTCCTCTTCCTTCTGTCTCTGAGCTAGCAGTTCTGAAAAGGTCTGGTGGGCTGGCTGGGGTGGGTTCTCCTCCTCCCTGGAGCCAGCCTTACCTGAGAGTAGTAAGAGCTGAGGTGGGGGTGGGCAGCCAGGGCCAGCTGGCTCTGGAGGGGGCATTTGTGGGTGGGAGCTGGTCCGCAGGCCAGTGGGTAAGAAGGTGCTGTCCCACTGGTGCAGTGGTGTATGCCTGTAATTCCAGCAGCTCAAGAGGCTGGGGCAGGAGGATTGCAAGTTCAAAGCCAGCCTCAGCAACTTAGTGAGGCCCTAAGCAACTTAGTGAGGCCCTGTCTCAACATAAAAATTAAAAAAGGGTTGGGGTGTGGCTCAGTGGTCAAGTGCCTCTGGGTTCAATTCCAGGCCCCCCCCCCACACCCCCTTAAAAAAAAGGTGCTGGTCCCAAGTTTTCTTTGGTGGGTCTTTCCCCGCCCCTCCCCAGGACCTCTCAGGAGCAGGAAGGTGGCTGGACCAAGGCAGGATTTAGGAATTGTGGGATTGGCCCAGGTGCTATCCGAACACTGGTCATGTGGCCCCAAGGCTGTGACAGTGGAGGGTGCGGGGCACTGGTGCACCACCCATGGGTGCCCAGGCTGCTAAGGTCCAGTCTCAGCTCGGCTGCTGACCGGGGTGTAACTCACCACCCTGGCTTCTTCACCTGTGAGATGGTGCGATGGTGTAGCAATGACCCACAAGCCGGAGCCTGCCGAGCCGGCGCAGTGCCCAAACCACAGGCACGCTCGGCACCAGCTCCCAGGGCTCGGGGGTGTCTCCACGTCCTGCGACTGTGGAGGAAGATTCGCTTGTTCCCGGGATTGCCAACTCTTCCACGCCCCACCGCCTGGGGAAATACTGGTTAATCTGAAAAAAATTTTTTTCTTTGCAGAGTGGTGAGGCCACAGCCTGTGGACGGGACTCGCCCTCAGCACTCCCCCCGTTTCCGTAGAATCAGCAAAAAGCTGACTGCATTCTGTTCTGACCATATCCCGCACAAAGGAGAACTGAACCCCGAGAAGAGCGTGTCTGTCTGTCCACCTGGGGCCAGGGGCAGCTTGACGCAATTCCTTCCAGATCTGCGGCCACGTGTGTGCAAATACGTATTTCCTAGGGATGCACGCACACACTCCCCCCTTCCTCTGTCCTCTCTCTTTCTGTCCCTCCCCCATCTACTTTCACAGGAGAACTGACACCATTTGGTGATCTGCTCTGTCTCCTGTCAAAATCTTTCTCATCTCTACCAGATATTGCACTTCCCAGAAGATATAGGAATAAAAAGGGGGCAAAATATTTTCTTACAGCCCCAAGGGAGAATCTTAGGAAGGAAGCACTTTGATAAAAACACTTTTAAGCCGGGTGTGGTGGCACACACCGGTAATCCCAGCACTTGGGAGGCTGAGGCAGGAGGATCACAAGTTCAAAGCCAGCCTCAGCAATGGCGAGGCACTTAGCAACTCAGTGAGACCCTGTCTCTAATAAAAATACAAAAAGGGCTGAGGATGTGGCCCAGTGGTTGAGTGCCCCTGAATTCAATCCCCGGTACCAAAACAAAAAACAAAAAAACACTTTTAAACAGTTATTTCCCTTGATTAAAACTTCAAGATATCTTTAAAAAACAAACTCTAGGGGAAAAAAATTCCATATATATCTCATGATTTCATCACCCAGGTGTGATTATTGTTACTTTTTTGGCACAATTATTTATTGCCTTCTGTAATGTCCATAGTTGTATGTGTGTGTGTGTGTGTGTGTGTGTGTGTGTGTGTGTAAGCAAATGAGAATCACATTGTAACACCTGTGATTTACATGTTCATAGATATTTTCTCTCATCACTGTATATCCCATGGGTCCAGGTATATGGTAGCCAAGAAGATATGGCCAAATTTTCCCAAATGGAAGATCTGGTAAAAAGTTTGGGGGTTGACTTGAATATATGAATATTTGGGGATGGAGATGAAATCATGAAATGCTGATTTATCATGTCTAACTTATAAACTTAGCTCCCTGTAAGTTTAAATGTCGTAGATATTTAAAGCCACGTATGACATAAAATATGCTAAATCTAGCAAGCTTCCTCTTCCTGTTCCTTGTTTCCTTCTTCCGTTTCATGTTTCATATCAACTCTCCTGGCCTCTCCACCCTCCCTGAGGGGGCTTGTGCATTACCCAACCCAGCTGTCCCGAGCTCCTATTTTCATTTTCTTGTCTCCCACGTTTGAGATTGAGATGCCACACCTTTAAAACCTGGGTGCGGAACCTGTTTTTCTCTGGAAATTGTATTCCGACCACAAGTATCCATTTGCATGACATTAGGACTGTCTTTTTATTTCTCCTGAAGTGTGTATTAGCGATCTCCACAACAGAACCGCTTCCTGGATTGCTTTTAAAAGTGATCTTTAAAGGCTTGTTTACAATGACAGCCAACACTTGGAATTGTCAGGTCACAACCCCAAGAACAATTACTAAATGCCTGTAAATTTCTTTCTCTCCCTTTGTGCCAATGCTGGTAGGTGACCTCTATAAACTTCCCAAACTAGCCGTGATTGAGGTCAGGGAGGGCTAATGTGATTTCCCCAAACACCACTTTGTTGTTTAAAATAAAGTAAGAAAGAGTGTTGCTTAATAGGAGCGTCTTTGTAACAACTTGAATTTAAAGAGGTTTTTGTCTTTTCTAGAGGTTCGTTGTGGGAACATCCTCATGTTATGTTTGGAAATATGTGGTTTTTTTTTTTTTTTTTTTAAAGACAAGATTAATGGAAGCGTGGTTTTCCATCTGCTGGCTACCCCCCAATTTATTTAATCATTCCTCTATTGTTGGACAGTTCAATTATTTCTGCTTTTCCCCTATTATAAACAACGAGCCACATTCTTGAACCTATATCTCTGGCACATTGCAGATTATTTCCTGGGGACAAATCCCCCAGAGTCCAATGGTTGTTGGGTGTTTTTGCAGATCTTGACACGCCATGCAACGTTGTCCTTGGGAAAAGTCACAGCAATGTGAAATCCTCAGCTGTGGACAGCGGAGGCACTTCATAGTGACCACGCGCCTTTCTGAATGGACCGGGGATGATGCTTCCCCAGAAACTCACCCAGCTCTCTGTAGAGTCAGGATTTATTGGAGCTGTAGAAGCCTTTAGAACTCACCTGGTCCAGCTGCAGTTTCCCGTGATGGGAAACTGCTTCCCCCAAGAGGGAGCCCAGAGCCGGGCGCGGTGGCGCACGCCTGTAATCCCAGCACTTTGGGAGGCTGAGGCAGGAGGATCGCGAGTTCAAAGCCAGCCTCAGCAATGGCGAGGCACTTAGTAACTCAGTGAGACCCTGCTTCTAATAAAATACAAAAAAGGGCTGGGGATGTGGCCCAGTGGTCAAGTGCCCCTGAGTTCAATCCCCGGTACCAAAAAAAAAAAAAAAAAAAAAAAAGAGGAGCCCAGCCATGTCCCCACTTCTTCATCATGGACCTAGCCTGGCTGTGTGGGACTCACCCCCTCACTGGGTTGGGGGAGAGGGCAGTTGAGTATAATGAGTACCAGCTGGGGTGCCCGGCATTGCACCGAGCACCACTCGATGAAGCTGGAGTTACTGACCCACGTGGTAAAGCTACAGAGATTGAGGCTCAGAGAGGCTGAGCAGCTGGTCCAAACTCACACAGCTGGCAAGTTGGAGGGCTGGGATCCAACCCAGGTCTGTCTGACTGTTTTAAGCCCCACCCCATCTTCCTTAGGTCTTCCGTTTTGGGGCTACTCAAAACAAGCTTCCCCTACAGGGG
Organism: Tamias sibiricus; assembly: GCA_025594165.1. Classification (NCBI taxonomy): domain Eukaryota; kingdom Metazoa; phylum Chordata; class Mammalia; order Rodentia; family Sciuridae; genus Tamias; species Tamias sibiricus. The sequence goes on along the minus strand of CM046658.1, from coordinate 31,323,326 downwards.
AGACTGCCCCCCCGCCATGGTTCCCACCACAGCTGGAGAGCTCACCCCTACCCTTATCAGGACAGCCCTGACCACAGCTCTTTGCTCTGTTGTCTGATAGGTGCCCCCGTTGGGTGGCTGCCCTGGGTTGGCTTGGTTCATCTGGGAATCTGCCTGCTGTGTGCACTGTGGTTAGATTTGGCCCGAGCCCCTGCAGGAGGTGGGGAGGTGGGAGGAAAGCAGAGCTTGACTCTCCCCCTTTTCCACAGCTGCGTGGAGGGACAGAGGCAGAGGTGCCTGCAGGGGTCCCTCTGGACCGCATACTCATCTCTCTGCCTCCCGCACTTCTTCCTGGCGCCCTGCACCGCTGGCCAGTGTTGGCTCAGGCCCAGCAGGAGGCGCCTGGCTGCAAGACACGGAGCTGGGAGCCCCACAGAGGCATTGGCTTCTGCTTCTCAGTCCCACTTTGATGCTGGCCATGCTTGGCTTCTCTAAGTGACTGGCTAGTGGCTCCTGCTCTGGGCCTCCAAACGCTGCTCCAGACCTTGGCTTTGCAGCTCCTGTGGAGGGTCTTATTCCTGTAATCAGCTCTGATACCAAGGTGCCCACAGGGCTCCGGCCCCCCAGCTGAACGCTGGCGTGAGTGATGTCATTGTCATGGGATTTCAAACCAGCCCCCCCCCACTCCATGGCCAGGACCCGTCGTGCCCTGAAGAGGCCCAGCTGGACCCACCAGAGGCTGAGAAGCCACAGAGGAGAATCAGAGTGCTCGATCATTACACACAATCACAAAAGGCAATAAACCACTGTGCTTGTTGGGGGGCTGGTTTGAAAAACCATTTTTCTTTTATTTGATCGATCTGCCATTATAAGGCACTGCATATCTATGCAATATATTTAGTTAAAATATGCTAAGTAAAATTTAGTGTAATCTGATTAGAATAATCTAAATTGGAAAGTATTTATCAGCTTTAGTGATTCACCCAAAGTAATGCTCCTGGCCTTTGGAGAGTGGCAAAACACAGATAACATGCCCTCTACCATCTTGGCCGCTTCCAAGTGCTCCGTCTGTGGCTTTCAGTGCGGTCACGCGACCGTGGGGCCGTCGCCTCCATCTCCAGAGCTGCTTCATCACTGGGGATGGAAACTGCACCGCGAGGCAGCGGCTCCCCCTTCCTCACTCCTCTTGCGGTTTCCAGACACTCTGATTTTCCAGCTCAAGGCTGTAGTTTTCTAGGCAAAGCCATGAAGATGGTCAGAAGACCAGTGGTGGCCTGGGGGACGGTGCTGGTGCTATAAAGGTGACCGCACGTAGCGCATTTGCCCAAACGCACGGAGCGTCCAACACCGAGAACCTGAATGTAAACCTCGGACTCCGGGTGACCACGATGGGTCACGTGGACGCGTCAACAGTAGCCACTGCACCTGGGGCTCTGGAGGGGGATGTAGATCGGGGGGAGGCCGTGTGTGTGGCCAGGTAGGGATAAAATCCTAAAAAACCAAAACCAGCCAAGACATGTTTCCCAGCCTCTGGGTCTGCTTTTCACCTGCCTGAATGACACCATGGTCACTTCTGCAGCCGTTCCCCACGTGGAGAGCTTTGGGCCCCTCAGCCCTGACCGGTCAGCCCTGGGCCTCCCCTGTGGGTCTGCAGGAAGACAGGTCCCTCGAGGAGACTGCAGCAGCATGTCCGTTTGTAGACTGAGGGCCTGAGGCCGGGCGAGGCCCTCAGAGGAGTTTTGTTCAGCCTGCTCTATGGACTCGCACAGTGTTTGAGAATAATTTGAATTCACTTTCAAGGTTTGAGACTCTAGGGTTCCACGTTCAAATCTGACCTTCTGGTTTCTCTGAAAAATCAGGAGACCTGGAGCCGGAGGTGGTGGTGCATGCCTGTAATCCCAGGTATCTGGGAGGCTGAGGCAGGAGGATCCAAAGTTTGAGGCCAGCTTTGACAACTTAGCAAGATCTTATCTCATGATAAAAAATTAAAAAGGCTGGGTGGCTCAGTGGTAGGGTGCCCCTGGGTTCAATTCCCAGGACCCCACCCACGCCTCCTGGCCAAGAAAAGAGACCTGGCCACATTGGAGCTCTCTTCCTACAAGACAGAGGTCTTGGCAGGGCTGAGTAGGGCTGCCCCTTTGAGGGCAGAGTTGTGCTCTCTCACCTCTACAGACCAGACCAGCCCTGCTGAGCTTAATTTCAAATGATTAGCACCAGTCCCTTTACTAGTTGGCACTATGTGCTATTTGGCACCTGGGTATTTGAGTTTTAAGCTCTGGTCTAGAGCCATAAATCACCTCCCAAGAGTGGGCCTATGCTCCTATTAATGCGGCTTTAGGGTTCTTGCTGTTTGTCTACTCCTCTCAGCTCAGTCTCCTAACTCCCTGGCTTTTCTTGGGCACTTGTCCCATGACATCTAGGGCACGATGTGTAAAGCAGGACATAGTGATTTTGGTGGTTTTTCTACCTTTTCTTAGAACTGAGCGGGGAAAGACTGGCGGCTAGTGCCTGGTCAAGGGCTCATGATGAAGGCAGGGTTTTGATTTGGGGACCAGTTCATGGCCCAGATCTTGGCCTGCTGGATCCTCTGACAGCATTCTCCAGCCGTCCTCTAGGTGCTGACCTTCGTTTGGTGTGAGTCACTGTTACTGTCCCGGTCTTCCTGCCTGGCCCTTGGACTGTGGCCCAGGAGGGCAGAGCAGTTTGTGATCTGCCTTCGATTCCCTAGAGCTAGGTGGGCAGTACCATTTTTTTTTTTTGTTTTGATTGGGGGTGGAACCCAGGGGTGCTCTACCACGGAGCCACACCCCCAGCCCTTTTTATTTTTTTTATCTTGAGACAGGGTCTTGCCAAGTTGCTGAGGCTGTCTTTGGACCCCGGATCCTTCTGCCTCTGTCTCCGGGTAGCCGGGGTCACACGCAGGTACCACTGCACCCAGTCATTAGGATCTTTTTTTTTTTTTTTTTTTTTTTTTTTAATACTTTAGATGTTGATGGACCTTTATTTTATTTATTTATTTACATGTGGTGCTGAGGATCAAACCCAGTGCCTCACACATGCTAGGCAAGTGCTCCACCACTGAGCCACACCCCCAGCCCTTTTTATATCTTGAGTCAGGGTCTTGCTAAGGTGCTGAGGCTGTCTTTGAAGCCATGATCCTTCTGCTTCTGTCTCCGGGTAGCCGGGGTCACACGCTGATACCGCTGCACCCAGAGGGTAGAGTCTTAATAGGTGTTTGCTGATTCCGATATTTGAAAGGTCCAACTGCAAAGTTGTAGAGTAGCGCTGGCCTGACAGAGGGGAACGGATGTCAGGGAGGAGGTACTGCAAGACCCTGGAAGAGCACCCGCACCAGGACCGGGGCCGCTCCTCTCAGCCTCCGAGCGGTCTGAACACTCGTGCGACCCGGGCCGCGAACGCAGGACTCAGCCGCTCCTTGCTGCTCGGGTGTTCGTAGGTAGCTGCTGGCAAAGAGTGAAGTCCCCGGGACTCAGTGAAGTCCACTTGACTGAAACGGGGGACTGAAGGAGTTGGAAGTGGGCACGTAGCGATGCTTAGACCTCCCTGCAGGAGTTCCAGGGCTGCGGAGGCCTCCTTCCACGCGGAAGCAGTCCTGCCTTCAGAGTTAAGTCAGAGTCCTTCCTCTGCTGCCTTTTGCTACATGATCTTTTTAGCTTATTTTTTGCTGTACTGGGGATTGGACCCAGGGCCTTGATGTGAGATGTGGTAGGCAAGCTGTCTACACCACGGAGCTATGTCCCCAGCCCTTCCCTGCCCTTTTAATTGTATTTATTTTTGAGACAGGGTCTTGCTAAGTTGCCCCGGCTGGTCTTGGATTTGTGATCCTCCTGCCTCAGCCTCCCATTGAGCTGGGATTAGAGGCGTGCACCACTATGCCAGTGACTTTTAGCAAATTTTTGAGCCTCAGTTTCCTCACCTGTAAAATGGGAATGTGCCTCCCCTCAGGGTAGCTGTGAGGATTATTTGAGATATTTATGTGGATCCCTGGGCGCAGTGCCTGGCGTGTCTTGGGCCTCCCATAAATGATGGCAGGAGGAGGAGGCCGAGGGGTGAGGGCTGGGCAGAGGTCCCAGCCTCCTGGGGAAGATGAAGGAGATGTCCTGGTGGGACTCATCCCCTTGCCTCCGCGGGGGCTATGAGGAGATGGGAACAGCAAACCCTGACACTTGCTGGACAGCTCCTCAGGTGGGACAGAGGGGCCCTGGGAGAACTCGCCCTTTGGTTTCTGCAAGGGGAGGGAGGGTGGCCGGGGGATCTGGCTGCAATGAGGGTGGACTTAATGAGATGGGAAAAGCACAAACCTGGGAAAAGTGAACCAGTTATAGCAGCCTCAAGGACGGGGGAGATGGGACGCCCTGGACTTGGGGGTGGGGTGTCTGAAAGGTTGCCCCAGCAGCCCAGGGGCTCAGGCTCCGAGATGTAGGAGGAAGAGAGGCCGGTGGCTGAAAGTGGGACTTCTCCACACAGCGGAGGCTGATCTCACGGGTGCTGGGGACCCGTGACGCCTGCAGGACTGGTCCAGGCGCCTCGCTGTGGACAGGTGTTGCCACCCGTGGGCTCTGCTGGGGGACTGGGTGTGTGGCGGCCCCACCATCCGGGCCTCTCCAGGCCTCTCCAGGGACCCTGCAGCTGGAGTGGGACCCAGGGATAATCCTGCTGATCAACAGCTCCTTAATCTGCTCCTGCTGGTCGCTAATCTTATCTAATAATGCCACCTCTTGAGTCCTCTCCACTAGGAGCTGTGCTTGGGCACATTTCAAGGCCCACTCCCGAGAAGAGGGTGCGTGGTTGCAACTGGGCTGCCTCCTCAAGCTTGCATTTCCTCCTCAGGTTTGGGGGAACCGGCCTTAGGCCTGGCTGGATGCATGCAGCCTTATTGCCCAGAGGAGGCACGGGAAGGACTGGATCTGTCCTCTTTCCTTCCCAGGATGGCCTTCTAAAGAGTGTGGCATCTCCTGGTAGGAAAATGAGAGAATCATTAAAGTCCAGCTTGCTCTCTGTGCCCAGGAACTCTGCAGGGACCCCTCCTGTCCCTCGACCTCTTGGCCCACTCCGCCCCCCATCAGCAGCTGGATCTCCCTCTTGCCTTGCTCCTGCCCCTGACCCCGTAGATGAGGAGGGGCGGGCACGTGTGTCAGAAACGCCCGTGTTTACATGTGTCTCTTCTCTGGCCCCACAGAGCACAGCTCCCCGCCTTTTTATGCAGGCGGGGGACACTGGGGATTGAACCCAGAGGCACTTTACTCCTGAGCTACATCCCTGGTCCATTTTATTTTTATTTTATTTTTTATCTTGAGAGAGGATCTCGCTAAGTTGCTGAGAACCTTGCTAAATTGTGGAGGTTGGCCTTGAACTTGTGGTCCTCCTGCCTCTGCCTCCCGCATGGCTGAGATTACAGATGTGCACCTCTGTGGGCTGAGAGAACCAGGCTGCCCATGGGAGTAGGTTCTTCCTGGGGGGCCTCGAGGGCATCTCCCTGCTCCTCTCACCCTGACTGTGGAATCTGGGGGACTGGGACGTGTTTTTCCAGGGGTCTGATCCTACACTGCGTTGGGCTCTGTGGCTTAGCTCTTGGGATGGGCTTGGCTATTTCCAGTCCCTTAGTCCTTGAGAGCTGTGGATGGGACCTCAATTTGGTGGACATGGGCACCTAAGGCCTGGGCGAGGCAGGAACTGCTGACGCTTGGTCCTTCCCACCATCTTCCCCAATTAACTTTTTTTTTTTTTTAATATTTATTTATTTTGCTTTTAGTTGTACACAATGTGTTTTTTACGTGGTACTGAGGATTGAACCCGGGTCGTGCACGTGCTAGGTGAGCACTCTTACCGCTGAGCCACAACCCCAGCCCTCAATTAACTGTTAGATAAATTCAGGCTGACAGGCCACACCTCCCAGGTACCTTAAACAGGCCACACCTCCCAGGTACCTTAAACAGGCCACACCTCCCAGGTGCCTTGCTGAGCCAATCATGGCACAGGGGGTCCCCTTCCTATGGAGTCTGGGGCCCCTTGGACCACTGGAGTTGCTGCTTAAACTCCTGCTGGGATGGAACTTACCCCTTTTTTCTTCATTGCCCCCTTCACCCCTTTCTCTTCTCACCGGCCTCCCCTTCTCTTCCTTTCCCTTCCCCTCACTCCCCTTCCCTCCATGGGCCCCTTCAGTCCCCACCAGCCGTTAGGGGCCGTTTAATAAATCCCTTTGCTACATGGCAGTTTCTGGCGTGGGTTTTTTGCCTTTCATTAACCCCATCCACAGTAAGGAGTCAAGGACCCTCTCCTGCTCAGCCTGACCATTCACAGCAGCATTTATTTATTATTTTATTATTATCATTACTATTTTTTTTTTTTTTTGGTACTGGGGATTGAACTCAGGGGCACTCGACCACTGAGCCACATCCCCAGCCCTTTTTTGTATTTTATTAGAGACAGGGTCTCACTGAGTTGCTAAGTGCCTCACCATTGCTGAGGCTGGCTTTGAACTCGCGATCCTCCTGCCTCAGCCTCCCAAAGTGCTGGGATTACAGGCGTGCGCCACTGCGCCCGGCTATTATTATCATTACTATTTGTGGTACTGGGGATGCTCTACCGCTGGGCTAAATCCCCAGCCCTTTTCATTTTGACTCAGGGTCTTGCTAAATTGCTGAGGCTGGCCTCAAACTTGCGAACCTCCTGCCTCAGCCTCCCAAGTTGCTGGGATTTCAGGCGTGTGCCACCGCACCTGGCCGCATGCTCCCTTCTCCTGCTCAGGCCCACCCTCTCACTGTGGCCAGAGCGCTTGGCCAGTCTTCCTTGGAAATGCCACGTGGATGCCGGGGATTTTTCTTACCTTTTAATGACTTTTCAGAAATTTGACTTCCAAGACTCTACTATTATCCATGAAAACAAGAACAAAAACAAAACACCCATTCCAGTGCTCTCAAGGGCTCTCAGGGGAGGAGGGAGTGGCCTGGAGCTCACCGGGAGCTTATTCCCACCAGTTCTTAACCCAGGGGCCGACCTGCTCTGCTGACACCTGGCTGCTAGGTAGGCGCTTCCTTTCCTAGGGACCCTCACACTTTGCCCTTGGTAGAATGCCACTGTGGCCTCATTACCTCTCTTTCCAGACCCTTCCTACCATCTGGGAGAGCGACCACAGCTACGGGTGCCTGCCATTCACGCACTCCCTTCTCAACGCTCTCCCTCCGTGAACCTTTCTCCACCTTCATTAGCACCTAACCTTCACCACGCCTGTGAGCCCTGTCCCGAGGAAGGCCCGCTCGGGTTCGTCAGAACCAGAGGTCACGTGACTGTGCTGCCCTGTCTCCCCATCACCCCACCCCTATCCCTCACGCATGCGGGGCCCTGAGTGACACCCCCAGCCCTTGCCACATGATCCTCTGTGCTCACCCTTGAATGCCCTTATCATCTCTTTGTTCAGATTCCCCCAGCTATGACTACGGCTGGCTCGCAGGATGTCCAGTCGGCCGGTGGACGGGCAGCCTTTAGCCAGGTGTTCTCTCTTTGGCCAATCAGAGGTGGCCAGCTGGTGAGGGGGTCACGTGATGCATATGGTGGCCAGTTCCACTTAGTAAGGGCCACCCGGTGCCCACATGACAGATAGCTTTAGTAAAGGAAGAGGCCAAGCCTGCCCTCCTAAACCCGCCCGGGGCACGTGTCTGGATCCTGTCTCCTTTCTGCCCACAGAGCCGGGGCCTTGGCACCTCCGCGCTCCCGAGCTGGGTGGGGGGCAGTAGGGACTGAGCAGCCAGCTAGGCAGCCACTGGGAAGGACCAGGAGGGCCACTGGGAGGGGACCTGGAGGAGCGACGTCAGGGCCCCTGGCGGGGTCTGCACAGGTGCTCCCTGCGAGGCCGTGGGCGGGCTCTCCGGCACGGGCAGATGCCTGCCAAGGCCCAAACCCTGGTTGAGTCCTGAAGATGGCAGCTGCACTCTGGGAGGCCTGAGCAGGAAGGCGTGGACCCTGCAACGGGGCTCGAGGAGGTGGGGGTGTCTCGTTTGCTGAGTGGGGTTGGGCCGCAGAGCGGACATCTGGCCACATGGCCTCCCGCCGGCCTCTCGGGCATGGAGACGGCTGAGCCAGCTTCCAGCCTGTAGGGCAGCTCACCAGGGACTCCAGGTGCTGAAATCAGACACCCCCATCTTTCCTCTCCAGGTCTGGCTTCCTTTGTTTAGTTCACGTGGCTACTGGAATGTTCTTGACCTTTCTAAGATATTCTTGGAACGTGACCAGTATGTGCAATAGAGAAAACCTTGGTTTGAGGAACAGGGACGTGGGGTCCAGTCCCAGCCTTTCCATCTCACTGTGTGATCTCGGGCAAGTCCCTTTTCCTTAATTTTTCCATCTGGTTAGGAGGTGATGGGGTGACCTAATCTATAAGACCCTCCCTAGATCTCCAATAATAATCATCACACCATCACTAATATTTATTGAATGTTTTCATATGGTTTGTGATTTATCTATATCATTTCATCAAATCTTATACGTATTTACCAGCCATTTCCAGAGAGGAAATAAAGGCTCAGAGATGTTAGGCAACATGCCCAGGATCACACAGCTAAGAAATGACGGGGCCTGAAACAATTTCAGCACCTCCCGTGGACCCTTCCAGAGGAAGGGGGTTGCAGACAGGGGGACTGTCATTCTTGAAGGCACTGACAGCTTTCCACCTGCTCGCGGGGCCCCATGCTGTCCTCCCGCTGACAGTGAAGGAAGTTGGCACATCTAATAAAACGTGGCGGGTTTCAAAGCGCCTTGTCCTATCATCAGATAGCGGCTAGTCCACAGCCCTGTCAGTCAGACGTCACGCCGCCCCTGGATCCAGTTTTTTGTCTTTTAAATACCAGAGCTGGATTGGGTCCTGGGGCTTCCGCGGGGAGGCCTGGTGTCAGATCTGCAGCCGGGTGAGTCTTTGTCAGGCAGCAGTTTCTTCCTCACACTCCAGCAGGCCACAGGCCCCTGCTCCGCAAGCAGGCGCCAGGGAGTGTTTCTTAAATTAAGAATTTGATACATTCCTTCAGTTCCCCTCCAGGGGTTGGAGAGAGCAGAGAAAGTGACGGCCTGTGCTAATGTGCAGGTGTGGCGCTGCATTGTGAAGGGGATCTTGACAGTCTCCAGGACAGAAAAAATGTCCCCAAATGACCCTCAGTTCTTGGTGAGAAATGCTAACTTGAGTAGTGCTGAAGGGGCTGTCATCCCCTGGAAGTCCAAAGCCTGTCCGTTTGAGGGTCAAATGACAAAGGGGAAGGACACATGTGGATGTGCACGCAGGTGTGTTGTGTACACGTGTGTGCATGTGTGTTTGCATGCACATGTGTGTACACGCACACACACGGGCATGTTTGTGTTGGGGTGCAGAGGCACCGGCACTCACCTGTTCAGAGAGGGTACTCTACTGAGGGGGAGCACCGCACAGGGAGTCTGGGGATCTGGTTTGCTGGGTGACCTTGGAGCCACCTTCACGTGGCTATTGTGAGCCTTTATTCATCCTGGCTTATGAGAAAAGGTGCCCGGCACAGGGTAACTGCTGACTTCCAGGCAGGGAACCTGTCACCCTGCCTCGATGGGGACAGATGTCCTAGGAGGTGGAGGAAGTGGGACCTGGGGAGGGAATGGCAGGATGTCAATCAAAGGGGAGTTCTGACCTGACTTTGGCAGGTTTCATGGCTTCTCTGCGCCTCGGTTTCCTCATCTGAAAAATGAACTAATAATAGTCCGGGTTGTTGGGAAGATTAAACGAGTGCTGATCGGTGTTTGGCAAATGGTGAAACATTATTTTTTGATACATGAGTTTTTATTGAAACTCTACATATGTATATATTTAAATGAATGGACTATTTTTAGAATAGTTTTAGGTTTACAGAAAAATTAGTCAGGAAGTAAGGAGAGTTCCTATATACCCCCCTGCCCTGCCAGTTTTCCCTGTTAGTTACACCTCATATTAGAGGAACCGATATTGGCACATTACTGTTAATTGCAACCCCTGGTTATGCTGGGGTCTGTTCTTGGTGTTGCACATTGTGTAGGTGTGGAGGAAGGTATGACAGGTGTCCCCCGGGACAGCATCTTAGAGAAGGTTTTTCACTGCTTGAAAAGATCCTCTGTCCCACTCGTCCATCCCGCCTTCCCCTGACCCCGGCGACCAGTGAGCTGGGATCTCGCTAGCCCTGCCCTTTCTGGAAGGTCAGATTGGACTCACGGAGTGGAGGCTTTGGATGGGCTTCTTTCACCCAGCAGCTTGCATTCGGAACCTCCGTGTCTCCGCGGGGCTGGGCAGCTCCTTTCCCCCTTGCTGAGGGACGTGCCTTGTGTGGAAGGGGCTGGGCCACAGTTAGGTATCCCCGCACCCTGATGGGCATCTTGGCTGCCCCCTACTTTGGCCTTCTTGGTTGCTAACATCTAGGAGGGGAAAGACGTGGCTTGAGGGCCAGGACTTGAGAACCCACTGAATGGCTCCACGCTCGGCCTGGGCTGCGGCTGCGGGTTCTCGGGAAGCTCTTGCGTTCTTTGACCTTCCCCTCCAGAGGTGAGCACGGGCTGAGGGCCACACTGCTGCCCGGGGACGCCTGGGCAGGGAGGGCTCAAGGCGAATGGGAATTCAAACCTCGGGTCACACGGGAGGGGCAGGTGACAGATCACAGGGGCGCTGCTCCACACTGGGTGGATGCCGGGACCCAGACCCAATGTCTCTGCCTCAGGCTGCCACCTGGCTCTGGTGCTCCCGGTCCCAGCTGGAGGTCTGGAGGGAAAGAGCGCTGGGGGACCCACCACTGTAACCGCAGGAAGTGGGCACTTGGCCCTGCTCGCACACTATTGGGCAGAACTTGGTCACATGACCTGACCTCACTGGGGTGGAGGGGAGCTGGGAATGAGGCCCCGGAATGAGGAATAAGTGCATGGATCTGTGTAGAGCCCTTCATTTAGTGCCTGGTCCACTGTACTCCTGTGTGTTGGTTGGTCCTGTGATGATTTGCTAGGGATCATCTTGGTCCCTGTCTTGGTCCCTTCAGGCTGCTGTGATGTAATTCCAGTGCCGGGGGCTTGTGTCCAGTGGGAACGTATTTCCCACAGTTCTGGAGGCTGGGATTCCAAGGTCAAGGTGCTGGCGGACGGCGAGGTTGGCTTCCTGTTTGCAGATGGCTGTCTGCTCACAGCTTCAGCACAGGGCAGGGGCTGAGCGACCTCTCGCAGTCTCTTTTATGAGGACACTGATCCCCTTGGTGAGGGTTCTGCCCACATCCAATCCTCGGAGTCTTTCAAGTGATCTAGCCAGTAGGCCTCCCAGAGCCCCGGAGACCTCTGGAGGGGCCCAGCGGGGTCTCCCCACTGGTTTCTGCCAGAGGTGCTTCCTCCTGGACCTGCTCCTCCCTGGGTGCTCTTGGGATTTCAGCGGAAGAGAAGGGTCTGACACTTGAGGGAACTTGACACCATGGCCTGGGGCGATTCCTGGAGGCTACACATGGGCCCTGCCACCTGCCCAGGAGCCTCGCCTGGCCTCAACCTTGCCTCTAGGTTCCAGTCTGGCTTCAGCTTCCTCAGGGCCACCAGAGGAGGGCGGTGAAAAGGACAAAGCAGGCCTTGGGGACTGGCTGGAGTCTACCTGGAGCCCACCCCTGGGCACTTGCCAGCCTTCCCGGTGGGTGGAAGTGGTCTGATTCTTCCTTCCCAGGGCCCTGGTGGGCAGGCCCAGGCTCTGGGTTTGCAAGTCCCCAGGCTAGCCACTCACCTCCCACTTGACCTCGGGCAGGCCATAGCTCCCAAGTTCAGGACTTCACACCTGTGCCTGATGGATTCCTTCCTGTGGTGCTGCCCCCAGCCCAGGGCCCAGTCGCTGCAGGTGGTTTGAGTCTGGCTCTCTTGTCCTGAGTATTTCTTTGTCTCTCAGCCTCACAGCATCTGTGAAGGGGATGAGCTTGCCTCCTGTCACCTGTGCCAACAAGGAGACTGTGGGGCACAGATGGGTTTTGAGGTCAGCAAGACCCAGGTTCAAATGCTGGCTTGTCGCCTATTTGAGTGTGCGACCCACACCTTCAGCTTCTCATCTGGGAAATGGGGATAACAGGACCTTGCTCAGAGGGTCTGTGTGAAGATTTATCAGGGCACTGCATAAAGCCCTCAGAGTAAGCTCTCAATAGATGGCAGGGATTGCCAGCGACTTGTGAGCCTGCAGAGAGAGAAGGTTTAAAATACTAAAATGTGCATCACCGTGGGCCTAGACTTGCTGTAGGGAACCCTGAAGGATGGAAGTGGAAGTCTCGCTCTGGGCCAGGCTGCCCTCATCCAGCCACCTCAGCTCCCTCTCTGGAGGTCAGTTCCTCCACTCCTTCCATGAGCCATAAGCCCCTAGGGGGCAGACAAGGAGCCTTGTCAAGTTTTGCTTTATAAACTCCCTGTGGCCTGAATCCAATGAAGCCAATGGCCAGGTGGTTGCTCTGCGGAACCACTGGAGCACGGGCGTCTCTGTGATGAACAGAGCTGTGGGGAGCGGGGAAACGCTGCCTTCCTCCTTCCCTTGCTGTGGGCCTCTGGGGGCTCCCCTGGGCAGGGCTCAGCCTCCTGGTTGTTCTTGCCTTTGGGACGGGGCTTGTGCATGTGACTCCAGAGTTTGAAAGCAGCGTGAACAGGCACAACCCACTGCCAAACCTCCCGCCAGAGACCCCAGCTGCTGTGGCCCTCTGTGGACCCTTCTGTAGCCCTGTGACCTGGAGATGGAGGAGGCCAGGCAGACGGATGTCAGGCTGGTCTGGCTGCGGTGGCTGAATGCCCCACAGCCACCCTCTGGCCCCCAGGACAGTTGACTTGCCCTCACTGTGCTCTCTTCTTCCATGTCACTCCTGTCATCTCCGCAGGTCCCAGCCCAGCTCCTGTTTCAAGACCCACTGCAAACGCTGCTCCACGAAGCCTTCCTGGCTCCCTGCCCCTCCCCGCAGGCAGGGACGACTTTTTCCTGCCATCAATTCCCAGGGTGCTTCTGGTGTTCATTACCTCATATCTATCTATTTAATTTTTTTAAGTTATGAAAGACATGCTTACTTATTTTAAAGCTCAAGCACAATGAGGATTTATACCAAAAAAGTTGCCCTTCCCACATCTCCTCCTCTCCAATCCTCCCCTTCTCACCCCCCCAGTAAGCTCCATGAAGGGTTTGGAGTGTTCCTTGCTTGTGTTTCTTCCTGGTTCACATGCGTGTGTCCCTCCATGCACACATACTGTGGCAGGCAGCTTCCAACAGGGCTCCCAAAGATCCCCACCCCTGGTATTCATCCCCCTGTGGGAGGTGGGTCTGTTGACTCACTTCTAATAAATAGAATATGGTGAAACTGATAGGATGTCACTTCTGTGATTTGATCCCAGGAGACTGTGACTTGTGCCATCTTGGTTTTCTCTCCTTGGCTCTTCTGAATGTACTGGCTCTGAGAGCCTAGGCCACCTTGCAAAGGGCTGAGGGTGGCCAGCAGCCAAACACCATTGACAAACTGAGGATGTCTGTCCCCAAGCCTGGAGGAACCAAATTCTGCCAACAACCCTGTGGGTGAGCTTGGAAACAGAGCCTCCCCCAGTCAAGCCTTCAGATGATTGTAGCCTTGTGAGGTCCCACGCCAGGGGACCCACCTGAGCCCTGCTGGATCTCCAACCCATAGAGAGCACAAGACAATGGCTGTGTGTGGCTCCAGCTGCTATGATGTGGGTGATGTGCTAGGTTACAGGTGGCCAATACACCGTAAATGCTGGTGCTTTTAGGATAAGCTCAAGCCAGTGAAACTGAAGAATCAGCAGGGACACACAGTCCTGGTGGTAAAAGACAGTGCAATATTTCTTTCCAAAAATCCAGCCATTTCTGTTCTCATGGGTCAGAGTCCTCACATCTTCATTGGAACTGAATATTATTGCTTTTACAATTTTTTCCAACCAAAGGACAAAACGAGTGGCTCATTTTGTTATAGTTGGCTTTTCCCTCACTGTAAGGGAAGCTGAGTGCTGTTCACACAGACGGACAGCAGTTTTATTCTTATATTTATTGTCCAACTGTATTTTATTAGGCAAAAATTCATTGAGCTCTTCCTGTGAGCCAGTGTAGTTAGACAATAAACTGACAGGAAGGACCTTGCCTTCAAGAGCTCTCAGCTTAATGAATATATACAGAAATACAAACTATTATGCTGAGTGCTGAAATAGACAACGCACCCGACGTTCTGGGAACACAGACGTGAGAGAGACCAACATTTCCTGAGGTTTCCTGGGATTGCTTGAGAAGATCCACGGAGGAGTAGGAGTTTGTCAAATGAGGAAAAATACAACACGAATGGCACTCCAGCATGAGCAGGTCGGCGTGCGGCGCAGAGCAGTAGAGGAGATGGACAGGGCGCGGTGGAGCAGGTGGGCGTGGCCTGCGGACGCCGTCGCTGGGGCAACAGGGAGCCTGGTAGGAGCGGGCGCCTGACGTGAGGGGGCTTTCTTTGTGCGCGTGCCACGTCACGCTGACCCGAGGCCGTGCCCGCCCGCAGTTCCTGTGTCGGTTTCCTGGGTGTCCTTCCTGGCACGAGCGGGCATCCGCGCAGATTCACAGACTGGGTGAAGCATTAGGTCCTGGCCCATGGACGGGGCTGGTCAACTTGGACTGCAGACGTGGTGGGCTATGAGGTGGGAGTCGTAAGCGGAGGCACGAGAGATCCCGGAAGCCAGGGGAACAGACAGATGGTTGAGGACCTCAACCCCTCCCCGTGGGCCAGGTCCCGCATGGGCCCCTGCGACCGACCGCTGACTGGGGGCGTTCTTGTGGCTGCCCGTGAGCACGGGCACAGCTTCCCCTGGAGGGTCCTCAGGGATGAGGGTGGCGCTGCCCCTCAGGCAGGCGGCCTGTTCCTCCCTCTCCTCCCTGAGAAGCCATGGTGGAGGCCAGTGCCTTCCTCCTCACGATGTTCTTAATAAGACTCGACGGTCCTCATGGGCGGAGGTGGATGAGCCCGAAGGAGCCCTTCACGCTTCTCCCATGCCAAAGCCCTTCCCTGACACACGCGGCCCTCTCCCCATGCGGGGACTCCATTCAGTGTTCTCTCCATCAGAATCCCTCAGGCATTGCCAGCCTCCTGACTGTCACCCACGGGGACACGCCGGCTACTGCTGTTAGCAGGACTGCCCTTGGCCTTGGCTGTATTGAGGACCCACCTGCCACAGGAGTAGGGTGGTTCTGCCAATGGTGAGAGCCGTCCTGTCTTGAGAGCCTGCTGCTGGCCGGGCCCTGTGCTGGGGGGTCGCCGAGGGATCTGCCTCAGTCTTCTCAATAGTCCTGGGATGTTTGTAGGGTTACTCTCAGCACCCCGCCTTACAGATGAGGAAACGAGGCCAAGGTGATGCCCTAGCTAGGGAGTGGCCAGGACCCGCACTGCATTGTAAAATCGCTCTGCCTGTGTGCGGAAGCCCAGGACCCCGGATATTCACCAATCAAGCCCTCCATTGTGGGTTCCCACTGGGGGCCTTAAAGGATACGTCTCCGCTGGCACTAAGCTGGCCACTGGTGCAGTGTCTCTGCATGAAGCACCCCCTTTGGGCCTGGGGGTGGGGGCTGGATGCCTACTTTGGCCTTCTGTCCAGAGTGAGATGAGCACAGGGGCACGACTGAGCCTGTGGCCCTCTGTCTGCCCTTCTGCAAAGGAGCTCGGCTTTCCATCTGGAGGTGCGGCTGAGTGTCGGTGCCAGCAGAGGGCTTGGGTCTTGGAGCAGTGGGTTGGCGGCAGGAGAATAGGGTCAGGGCGAGTCCTGGAATGACTACCAGGGGTCTGTCCTGGCAGTGGGCCCCTGGCAGGGCTGGAAGACCCCAGGAGGAGATGCTCAGTGACTTTTGGGGCAGGCATCTTGGTCTTCATCTGTGTCTGGCTTAGTTTTGCTTCTTTCTCTCTTCTTCATTCAATATGGAAATAACATTTTTCCCCCTGAACATAAAAACTCATGCTCTTTTTTTAAAAAAATCAGGCAGTATAAAAGTTTAAAGACAAACATAAAAATAGTCCATAATCCCCACCGTCCAAAAATAGGCCCCAGAACAGGTTGGTAAAGAGCCATTTAGACTTTTTCTGTGTTTTCCAGGATGGGCTTGTATGATGGAGACTGGATTCCTTCTAACTTCTCCCATCATGGACCCCTTGTCCCTCAGCTGGCTTCTCGTTCCTGATCTGCGTGGACGTCCATCTTTGGATGGACTGTTGCTTATTTCTATCTTCTTGGTGGTCATTTTTGCTCCCTAAAATACAGATGTGAGAAACTGGTCATGGCCACTCCCCACACTGTCCAGTCACAAGCTCTCGTCCTGCTTGTCTCTGCCCTGCCTGGACAGAGGGTGCTGGGGTTCGAGAAGGACAAAGGAGGGAGAGAGAGGCGCAGTGTCCTCCCAGAGCAGGGAGGAGGGGATGAAGGAGGGTGCATTGTGGGCACCAGGCTGGCAGGGAGACTGCGCCTGGAGAAGGGACGGGGAAGCAGGGCCCATGCGGTAGCCGTGCTCGGGGTGATGGACAGAGCTTGCCTGGCTAACTGGACATTCCAGATGAAAACAAATCCCTGGTCCGTGAGAGGAGGAGAGGCCAGACTTGCATCCATCCATCCATCAAATATGCGTCTGCATCCATCCCGTGAGTCGGGCTCCGTGCCAGGCATCGGAGTCACGCAATTGAATAAATCATGGTCACGCCCCTGTGGCATGGAGGGGGGGAAGGCTGTGACCTCTGCAGGGTGTCTGGGAGGAGGGCATTTGAATAGGGCAGCAGGGGAGGGCTGGGCATTCCAGACTGGGAGAACAGGGTATGTCGGCTGTCAGGCGGAAAAGCGGAGCACGTGATTGACAGGTAGGTGAGGAGGAGGAGGAGGCCAGATGGCAATGACCTAGGTTAGGCTGGTGCAGCCAGGTTGTGACGGGCTGTGAATGTCACGCAAAGGGATTCATTCTGTAGGTCTTCCGGAACCTTTGGAAGATTAGAGCGAGCAGAAGATGTGATCTGAGAGGATCCCTGGAGCCACCATCATGGGATATGGTTGGAGAGAGGAGATGAGGCTAAGGGACCAGGCAGAAGGCTCCACGTGGCCTGGGAGAGAGGGGGAAGGGTCAGAGCCAGGCACAGCCTGGAGCCACAGACCTCGGGGCCAGTGTCGAGGAGGTATTGAGACAGGAACTGGTTTTGGGGACTGAGGGGCAGGAAGGAGGGAAGTGGCCAGAGGGAGGGGGAGCTTGGGCTGTTCAGTAGGGGAAGTTCCATGTGCTGAGACAGGAAGTGGGGGTGTTGGGAGGGTCGGCGAGACAGGACGCAGCCACGGCAGCCAGGGCAAGTCAGCCCACGACATCTTAGTCTATTTTGTTTTTTGATTCTCACAGACTCAGAGGGGCCTTGGATACCCCACCCATCCCTCATTTCATGGAGAGGAAACAGACCCAGATAGGGGAGTGATGGTCCTAAGGTCACACAGCAAGTCTCTGGACAAGCTGGAGCCACAGCCAAGTGCTGTGATCCCCAGGACAGTGGTCCCTGCTCACCAGCTGCCACCAGCTGCAGCAGTCCTGTGGGTTCTGGAGTCAGACACACCGGGCTTGGGATCTGGCTCTGCCACTCCTGGTTGGCAGACTTGGGCAGGTGCCTCAGCCCCTCTGAGCCTCAGTTTCCTCATCTGTGGGATGAGCGACTCACTGCTGGTCTGATATGCAATCACGAGGACTGGCCGGGATGTGGGTGGAAGAGGCCTTGCTTTGGCCTGGCACAGGATAAACGCCCCTTGTGTGCTGCCGCTTTCCCCTGTCCCTCAACATCGTCATCCTCCCACCTCAGGGCCAATCTTCTCAATCTCATCTGAGATCTTTCAGCTTTTCTGAAATGGCCAGGCTTCAAGTTACTCTGTGTTCCACTGGGCAAATTTATTAACTTTTCTGTTTATATCTCTAAAAAGGGGAAATGATCCTTGCTTCTCAGGATTTGGGGGGCATTAAATGACACAGCATAGGTGAGGCTTGTGGTGCAATGCCCAGCCCCAGGGTCAGCCTTCCCTGAATAGTGACGATTCCAACCCTGGTGGCTTTGGTGGGGTCCCACCTGCAACAGAAATACTAGTGAGCACGTGCCTGGCATTGCGAGGGGCCCTCCAGGGTGCCCTGGAGCGGTTTGAAAGCCTGATGAAGGAAAAACGGTCTCCTCTTTGCCGCGCCTCCTTTCAGCTTATTTTGCTTTGATTTCTCTATTTGCTACTAACCATGTTTGAGTTACCTGCCTCTGTGATCTCTACATTAAATACGACTGTTCGGAGTCAGGGGGAAGCTGTGTTCTTTCATGCTTCTTTCCCCTTTCTATTAATAAAAACAAAGCATTTGACATCTTTTGGGTTAAAACAAAATCTTTTTTTTTTCTTTCGGAATCAGTAGGATTGGAAGCGACTTTTGGATGTTCTTGGACCCTCTGGACTCCTGGGTTACTAACCATGAATGATCTTAAAGGGCTTCATTGGTATCTGCTGTTGGGTTTGTTCTAAAGAGAAATCTACCATTTCACGCAGAGGGTAACAGCTGAAGTCTTTCGTCTCAGGGCCTTTGCACGTACTTTGCCAGGAACACACACTCAGATAATCTTATAGGTTTCTTATTTATTTCTTAATAAATCTCATTACTAATATTCTGTTATAAATGTTAAATGTTTCTTTGTTTCCTAATCAGACAGGCCTTCCCTAACTACCTTATCTAAAATACCTCTCCCATGCTGGGCTTGACGGTGCATGTCTGTAATCCCAGCAGCTGGGGAGGCTGAGGCAGGAGGATCACAACTTTGAGGCCAGCCTCAGCAACTCAAATGAGGCAAGGCCCACCACAGGGCGTGGACAGCTGGCAGCAGGTTATTCTCCCATCAGTTCTCAGCCCCATCTTTTGTGCCAATTCCCTTCTCTTCTCCCTAGCTCCCCTGCTGGGAGCTCTATACCCTTTTCTTCACCTGTCAAAATCCTACGTGCCAAACTGGAGGTCCTCGAAGAAGGAACTCAGCCTCTTGACTCCTGGACGGGGTTTCTTTCCAGGATCCAGAGGGGTGGCAGAGTGGGAAGGGGTGGATTAGAACCAGCCCCACCTGGATTCAAATCCTACACCCAGCTGACCACTCAGCAGCTGATTGCAGAATCCTGCTGGGCCTAGAGACCTGGGAGCAGGGGCTGAAGGGCAAACATCACACCGGGGACAGCTGTGCAGCCAAGAGGTTTATTCAACAGCCTTCGTGGCTGGTAGCAAAACCAGAGAAGAGGTGCTCTGGTCAAAGGTCGAAGAGGTGCTGGGAGAGGGGAGTCAGGGAGAAGGGAGTGTGCAAGCTCTGGTGGGAGAGGGGAGTGGGCAAGCTCTGAACAGAAGGTGGGTGCTTGGTCGCACCGGCTGGGATCTCTGGAGCTATCAACTAAAGCAGCTGCTGTCTGGCTGGAGGATGGAGCTGTTGGCTAGGAGCGGCCGTCGGGCCGAAGGTGGTGGGTCTGGAGCTGTTGCAGTGGCTTCCTCTTCTCCACAGGGTCGAGCTGACGTGTCTGAGTGGCTTCCTCCTCTCAGCAGCAACAAGCTGGTGTGTGTGTGTGTGTGTGTGTGTGTGTGTGTGTGTGTGTGTTCTGAGTCTCTTGAACAGGGCCTTATATAGGGATTTCTGGTGGGCGGTGCACCAGAGCAACCCCAACGCCACTGGCTCTTTGCCCCTAGAACAGGGAAAACTGTAAGCCTATTGGCTCTTGCCTGGGGAAAAGAAACATCCTGTTGGGGGGGGCAGGAAATCCTGCCCGGAGAATGAAGCAAGGTTGCTTTGCTCAGGATGTGGAAAACTCTGGGGGGGGTGGGAGGGGCACCCTCCTGGCGCTGTGGGCAAGCAGGAAGAGGCCAGAGATCCTCTGGATCTGCCCTTTCTCTTCTCAGTTTTACCAGAAAGAACAGGGAGTGCAAGCCTAGCTTCTCTGCCCTCAGTCTCTGAGACTGGGAGTGGCAGGTTGACAGTGGCTTATCTGAGATGTCAGAATGGCAGGCTCCTGTTTCTCAGACACCCCAGGCTTGAAGCACCTGCTTGTCCACACGTTTTTTAAGCCACCAGTTGCAGGGGAAGGCTTTAAGGAATCTCAAAACAGCCTCTCCAGCCCTGGGTCCTCGACTCCCTGTCTCCAGGGCCTCTCGCTCCCTGGTGGCTCAGGGCACCTACCTTGCTGTGGAATGAGCACCTGCACGTGAGGCTAGAACACCTGGACAGACGTTGAGCCTCCGACACCTGCTTACTGGGTGACTCCCAGAAAATTGCCCGGTATCTGCGAGTCCTCATTTCTCCATCTCTAAAACTGTTTTGCTTTTTTTTACAGGACTGTGGTGAGGATTTTATGTGACAAAGTTAGTCAGAGCTCCTCAAACTTCTTCACCAAAGCAAAACCTAACTACAAGAGAGAGGAAACACATACCCTGGGGGTTTGAGGGTGTAGCCGAAGGCAGCCCCCCTCCCCCAGCTCAGAAGTTATTTGAAGTCTTGCTGCAGCTTAAAAATTCATGCGAATTTTGCATTCAGCTCCATAGTGTATCCATGTGGCTTCTTTTAACAGAGACAGTGTTTTAAGTTGCTTCCCATTGGGTCATTTTAACGCCAGCAGGATGGGGCCCTGTTTGTCATGTGGCACACATATTCCCCGGCACACAGATGGGAGCCCCCAAGGGTTGTGTGTATCTAGTTTAAGAAGCATCCGCGTAAGGAGAAGTGTTCTGGAAAGAGCAAAAAAATGCTACATAAAGGTCAGGGAGTTTTAATGTGACTGTTGGCAGTAATGGGAACACATCCATCAGTGAGCAAGATGGATGATGGGAAGGGAAAGAAAGAAAAGCAACTGGAGAAGAAGGAATAGCAATGGGGTGGGGGTGGGGGGGCATCGGCCAGCACTGAATGCAAATTCTAAATGGGCCAGGCTCCAACCACACTTAGAGGACCTAAGCAAGGGGGGAGAATTCCATGTGGATTGGGGCTCAGGATAGTGGGCACAGGTGCTAGGGCTGACCTGTGCTTGGCACTGCTGAGGTCTTCTGTCCTCTCCTGCTGGGTGGCCAGAACTGAGAAGGATGCTGTTCAGTGATGTCCCAGGGAGTTATATACTCACTGACTCCTTTGGCTTAGGGTGACTTTCCTATGACCCACCCCACACCTCTGTCCTCCCACCATCTATGGACTTCTCTATTCCTTTTATAGCATAGGCATGTGAGGTTCCTCCAGCAACCTCCCAAAGTCCTTTTTGTTTTGAGGCCCTTCATGTCTGTCAAAGCTCACTGGAGGGTTCCGGCAAAGTCCCAGAATTCCTCCTGTGGGTATGCAGATTGGGTTCCGTTGTGTCATGGGCTGTAGGTGCAAATCCTTTTAGTCTCTTTTCCACTCCCCTTAGTTTCTTTTCAAAATTGCAAAGCTCCCATGCAGAAATATTCACACTCCACAATATTGCAGTGTCTGAAAGCAAATATTTCCCAAGAACTGTGGGAGCACAAGCAAACACCTTCCTTTCTTCCTCTGTTATTTCTGGGCAAAAGCAGATAATGAGTTGCCCTTTTTACAATTAGTGTTCAGTGGATTTTTTGCTCTGTTATTCGGAGCAAATATAAACACGGTAAGTTAAAGGCATGGATTATTGCAAAATAAAATTGGGATACACGAAGCTTAAAAGTCTTAATTTTAAACTACTCCTCACAATAGGCCAGAAACTTGATCCTCTATAATTCTTTGCAAACAGCGTTTACATTTTATTATTGAATGTGTCTTCTATCAGCCTATGATGAGATTTGGCTCATGTTTTTGCATAAATATAATAAAAGGAGGCTTCCCAGTGAACATAGATTTAGGGAATCGTGTTTACTTATTTCTCTCAATTCAAAAGAGTATGAACTGGAATTTTTTTGTTTCAGTAATTTTTTTTTTTTTTTTAAAAACACAAAGGCTGAGTATTGTTTCTTTCCACAAAGAACACAAGCCAATCTGGGGACAATTATGGTTTTTTAAATTTCTCTCTGGGGATGGCAGGTCCATACTGAAAATGTGCCAATCAGCAAACAAGGCTCCATGCTACCCAGACAGGCTGTAGACCTGGTGGGGAGTTGACGGAGGGCCCAAGCTCCAGGTCAGCACAGCAGGGGAAAGGGGACCCCCCCTGAAGAACCACTAGAGGGGAGGGTATGTGAAATGGAGGTTGAGGAGGAGGGGACTGAGAGGATAAAGGAGAGCTACAGCAGGAGGCTGGTGCTCTAACATTGTTCTTTGTGTTTATCTAGTCCTTGCAGACACCTGCTGAGATTACAGCCAGGGGCCATGCTGATTGGGGGCTGGCTCTGGAATCTCAGAGGCCTCCTTAGGTCTAGAGCAGGTAGGAGGCTGTCGGGAAATGAGGAAGGAGTGGAGTCAGTCAGAGCTAAGCCAGATATGAAGCCTTTTCTGCTTCTCAGGGAAGCTTTTTGACTGTGAGCATAGACGTCACCTCTTTGAGCCTCAGTTTCCTCATCTGCAGGATGGGAGAATAATAGAATTTACTTTGAAAGATTGTTGTGAAGCTTTGCAAACAAAAAGAAAAATGTGTGAAAGATACTTCATTTTTTGCCTAGTTTGTGTCTGCCAGTTGTTGGTGGTTGGATTCAAGCTGAGCTGACATGCTCATGCTCAGAAGTATTGGCTGATCTGGGTTTGGACCTCAGTCTACCTTGCATTAAAGTGAGTTCCAAATGTCTGTCTTGATTATAGTTCAAAGCTCCAGAGGGTGGGAGCAATTTTAGCCTACCTCAGGTATCTCAAATACCCAGTAATTGTATTTTGAGTTGCACTGAATTGAATTTCCCCTTTAAACCAGTAATTTCTGCTCTAGTTGGGGTTTTCCTTTTGTCACGCTGTTTCTGCCATGAGGGCCCTGTTCTCCACAAACCCCCATCCTCAGCAGTATTTTCCTAGAACACTTTCCCTGCAATACACACCCAGAATCACCAGGTGGCAGTAGAGTGTCAGGACCCTTTGGGGAACCAGGCCACAAGAAAGAGGATTTCTCTCTTTAGGGAGACATTTGAAAATGGATTTCTACTTATTAAATCAGTTCTGTGAGATTAACCTACTTACCACCCCCAACTCCAAGCATAGCAAGCATCACAGCAGCTAATGAGACAAAATACAAAGTGTTTGGTACACTCAATTATCTTTTTTCAACTAATCCCTAAAGAGCATCTAATCCAGCGCTCCCTTTCCTTAGGGAAGGCTTTCTCTCGACATTCAGGTTTGTTCCACTTGGTCTCCCTCCTCGTGGCTTTCTTCTGCTCTGGCTCGTATTTACTGGTTTGGCCCACACTTCAGTGTGCATACTCTGTGGCGACCCCAGGCAGGGGACATGTGTGGTCTAGGGTGGGGAGGGCTGGGGTTCTGGAAACAGAGTACAGGGTCATAAACCCAAATGCCAAGAGTCTGGGCACTTAGTGAGCATGAGTTGAGGGGCCTTGGGCAGCCTGGAGACCTGGGGCCACAGCCTTTCATTGCCACCCGATTGCTCCAGGCACAACTTGGCCCGACTCTGCAAGGTCTTCCTGTTCTTCAAGTTAATTAAATATAGATTTTTAAACATAAAATCTCTGGCTTTAAAATTCTGGGCCAGCTTTATTTTTTGGGTAGAGTTTGAGACTGAAAGAGGGACCTGCATGATGGGCAGGAAGAGAATTGTGTCCGGAAAATGTGGGAACCCAGGGGAGGGAGAGCCAGCTCTACCTGAGGGACAACTGGGTCATTCAGCATTTCCTTCCTTCTTTTTTTTTTTATTTCTTCCTTCCTTCCTTCTCTCGTTCCTTCCTCTTTCCCTTCCTTCTTTCCTTCCTTCCTCCCTTTCTCATTCCCTTCCTTCTTTCCTTCCTTCCTTCCTCCCTATCTCTTTCTTTTTTGGTACTTGGGATTGAACCTAGTGGTACTTTACACTGAGCTACATCCTTTTTATTTTGAGACAGGATCTCTGTTCAGGTGCTAAGGCTGGCTTCAAACCTGTGTTCCTCCTGCCTGTCCTGGAGCTGGGATTACACGTGTGCACCGTGCACCCAGCAGTAAATGTTTCTTGTGTCCGTATCGTGTGCAAAGCTCTGTGCCAAGTGCAGGGGGTGCGGTTCCTAGGTGAACAAGGTCAACTGCCTTTGCCTTCTGGCGTGGAGAGCAGCCTCCTTGGGGAGACGCATACCAAACACTGATGAATCTGAGTTCCATTCTTCTGCCTCTTCTTCCTCTCTCAGTAGAACAACCGTGGCCAGCCAAGTTCCCCCTGGCACCTGTCAACCCCAGGGTGCACCTCCTGTCCTCAAGGTCACAGGTCCCCCCTCAAGCTTCTCCTTCCGAACTGCAACGTGTCTGGGCCTTACCCGACCACTCCCTGTGCACATCTCTCTTTAAGAAAAGTGACTGGACATTTGACAGAAGACACAACAGCACATTTCCCAGCACATCCTCCTGGGAGCTGAGAGAAATGTCACCGTCCGCCCCACCGCAGCACCTGTGGAGAGTGGCTGCTGCAGGGACTGGGGTTGGATGCTGGCTCTGACACTCTCCGCTGCGCGACCCTGGACAGAACAATACGGATGAGAGCTAAATGCTTCACAAGTGCCACTGCTCTAATTTTGTGGAATGTTTTGTGACGTGAAGGCGAAGAGTAGGAGATGTTCTTGGTGCTGTACAACTCCCCTTCACTGTTCAAGCGGAGGACTTGGCCGTTTCCACGGATCTGACCGTGGTGAGTTGAGCACTAGCTTTGCCTTTGGCTGAGCCTGTTGGAGGCTGCAGGGTGAGAGGCAGGCAGGGAGGTGTTCTTGCTAGAACCTTCCTTCCAGGTGCCTCCTGGAAGACGGGCCAGTGTTCCAGTGGTGGGTCCTCTGTTGTTGGCTGTGGGGCGCTCTCCTGCCTGAGATGACCCTGACCTTCCTGAGGGAGGAGCTGATGTTATTACAAGGCGGAGCCCACTAGGTGCTCCATGTGCATTATGACTACTTTGAAATGGTCTCCCGTGTGCAAAGCACATTCACATACCTTGCGCTTTATAATGATCATGCTCATGATCAGAATAAAATACACACCAAGGCCTTGGCAGGCATGGAGTAGGTCCTCAGTAACTATATTTATTTATTTATTTTTTAAAATCCAGGGAGTTTCTGCTTGTAAACTGCTTGTCAGAGTGCCTGGTGCCTGTGAAGTGTTAAGGATTGTCAGCAGCATTAATACTGACAGGTATGGGATGAGGCCATGTGTGTAAGGCACTTGGCCTAGGGCTGGGCACATGCCTGGTACCCAGCACAGGGCTCTTTCCATCCCCTGCAGCCTCAGATCCTCACATACATGATCTAGGTGGCAGGCTCCCTTTCAGTGGCTCTGGGGCAGAGGCAGCCGTCCTTCTCCACCTTGCAGGCTGTCCTCTGTCTGGCTTCTCTGAGCTTTGGTGTCTCCCCAGCACTGCCAGGACCTCTGAGCAGCCTCCAGAGAGAAGCCCTGGTCCACCTGCCCCAAATCCACCCTCAGATGCACATGGCTTTTAGAGCAGTCTCTGGTCTCAAGCTAAAAATATGTGCCCCTTCTCAAGGTCTCTCTCTCCGGGGACCTTCTGGGGCCCTGAATCTGTATTCAGAATCAAGGCTAGGGAGGGGATCTCTGGTCACTGAAGTTTTCTCCCCCAACCAAACCCCCTTTCCAGGTGAGCCACCAGCTTCCCCAGTACCTCCCAGGTGTTGGGACCACCTTGGTATGAACCGTGAGGACCTATGGCCCATGCTTAGGTCCTGCCCATCTTCTCAGAGACTTTGGGCTGCGTGGACATCGTCATTGGTGGAACTGGAGAAGATTCCACTCTGCTCCTCTGCAGGCGAATACATAAATGCTCACACATACTCCCCCCCGCCCATCACAGTTCGCAAGAATTCAAGCATACCACACAGTCAGGTCTTTACCTGGACACACCCATGCCTATCCAGGTCCTCACGCAGGCCTGTACACACGTGTACACACACCCAGGCTCTCACCCAATCTCTCTGTGTCTTGCACACAAACCCAGGCGCATGCACTTGTGCAAGCGCACACGCACACACACACACACACACACACACACACAGAGGTCATCGCCCAGGTTCTCTCACACTCACACTTGCCTCCCTGACAGTCACTCTTGCAGTCTTGCAGAAGCTCCAGGTGTCCGAGCACAAGGCTCATCTTTCCTCACACCTTGCAGATGTTGATCCCCACCCCCAGGCGTACCCAGGAGCATGTGCCCTGTGTCTTCCCCAAGCAGGGCACAGGCAGGTGGGCAGGTGGGTCCTCTGCACGCCTTGGCACGTGCCTTTCTCCTGCTGGGGATCCTGGACCTGCCTGTGCCCCCAGAGGCGCAGACATCCCATCCACACGCGTGCGCGCCTGGCCCCTCCTGGGCTCTGGGAGAGCACGCACGCAGCAGCGCGCTGGCTGTGATGGAGCGCTTCCTTTGGGCCTCTTCGGCTTGTAACAGATTAAAGGCGAACAGGCATTTGTCACGGGGAAGTGTACCCAGTTGTGCTGGAAAATGGACTTTTCGATGAGCGTGTGAGCTTGAACCTGTCACAGAGGGGAGAGTCTGTGTTATTGCAGCCTGCCGGGCCGCGGTGGCCGTCGCGGGCTTATCGGCTGTGGCAGGCGTCACCTCCGACTGAAAGGATCCCATTACGGTAAGTAATGGCTTAATCACAGCCAGTTTGTAATGGAGATGACCTCTCCGTGTCCCGCTGGCCTCCTCCGATGGATTGCACCTCTCCACACCGTGACTAACGGCGTCCCTTCCCTTCTCTCCTGAGAGCGAGCCACGGCCCAGTCGGACACAAATCCACAGCTCCCAGGGAGGCTGTGGTGAGTGGAACAAGGACAAGGACGGCCAGAGGAGGAAGGGCACAGATGTCACCTGGCCCGACCATCTCAGGCAGGTGTGGAGGCTGAGACCGAAGAGGCCAGGAAGCCACCCACGGCGCTGTCTCGATGCCAGCTCTCAGAGCCTCGGATTTCAGAGTGCAATAGTAACGACAGCAAGAGCTTCCATCTGAAGGGCATCGTCAAAGCGTTGGCCTTCTCCACGTTCCTCTTGCTGGAGCCCCAGGAGGTCAAATGTTCTTACTCATACTTGATGGATGAGGAAACTGAGGCTCAGAAAGAGCAGGTGACTAGCCCAGGGTCATACCACAGGTGAATGGCTGAAAGGGGACTCAGCCTCTGGGCTGGGCACCTCTGAAGCCAGTGTCTCTGGTTGTTATGTCCAGGGAGATGCCCTTTGGCTTTCAGGTGGACTGGCACCTTAGCAGGGTCTCTTGCCACCCTCCTTGCTGAGCAGTGCTGTCACTAAGTCTTTCTAGCCTGCGTGTTCACGTGCAGGGAAGCCACCATTTCCTGCCTGGAAGCTGTGTGAGCCTCCATCCATGGCTGCCACCGAGGGGGCTGAAGGTCACTCCAGCCTCAGCTCAAGGTCAGGAGTTCTTGGGTGAGACAGGAAGCCTGTCTCTGCTGGTGCCCACACCACCCGTTCCTGGTGTTGACTGAGGGGTTCTGGGCTGGGGGTCAGCTGTACCGTCCGCTTTCCCTGCCCCAAGCACGGGGCAGTTACCCAGCAGGCTCAGCACACACATCCGGATGTGCAGGGGAGGGATTCAAGGGCTCTTTTCTTTCCCTGCAGTGCCTCCTTTTTTTTTTAAAAAAATTTTATTTATTCATTATAGTTATATACAATATTGGGGCTCATTTTGACATAATTATACAAGCATGGAATTTAATTTGCTCCAATTCAGTCTCCACGACTTCCCTTTTTCTCCCCTCCTCCCTCTCCCTGTTCCTTTCTTCAATTCTCCCAGTGTTTCTTCTATTTATTTATAGGTTTATTTATTTATTTTTTTGGTACCGGGGACTGAACTCAGGGGCACTTGACCAATGACTGGGCCACATCCCCAGCCCTTTTTTGTATTTTATTAGAGACAGGGTCTCACTGAGTTGCTAAGTGCCTCGCCATTGCTGAGGCTGGCTTTGAACTTGCGATCCTCCTGCCTCAGTATTTATAGTTTTTAAAAGTCAGTGCCTTGTAGACGTTCGTTGAGGTGAAGTTCATGGGTGTGTATGCACGTGTGTGCATGGGAGCGTTGTCGGTGTCATTCCAACGGTCCTCCCTTCCCCTCCTCCTTCCCCTTGCGGCTCCTTTCTTCTACATCACACTTAGGCCCTGAAGAGAAGGTTGGAGCTCTGGAAGTGTGGGGTTGAGTCCTGGCTGCACCACTGGCCAGCAGCATGAACTTGGACTGTCCCTTTGCCTCCCCCGGCCTGGGTTTCCTCACCGGAGCCCTACTTGACCATGCCTTGTGGAGGTGTGAGGTTTCAGTGGCATCATGCGTGTGACACACGTGAAAGACAGCCTGCACAGGGGATGAGATACCACGGGCAGAGCTGGAGACAGGCCAGGCCCCTGTCAGCGGGCGGGACCCGGGTGCTCTTGATGACCCTCATGGAAGGCGGTAATTGCCATGGTGAGTGACAGTCGCCGCGGGGCTGTGAGGCAGGCACTCTGCTGCTGGGGAGAGCTACTTTAGAGCTCCCCAAACTCTAGGCTACAAGGGACATTATTATCATTATTTTCATTTTACAGAGGGGTCAAATGAGGTCAGTGATCTTGCCGATGTCACGTAGCTAGAAAACGGAGCTCCTGCACACAGACCCGGGCTGCTGGCGGGGGGCTGCTGTGTGTGTGTGGGGGGCTGCTGGCTGGCTCCTGTTAACCACCCCACTCTCCGTGTTTGGGATTTTTGGGAAAACCCTGAAGCCTTTCCTCTGTGCTGTCGGAATGCAACGTGAACCCTTGTCCTGTTGCCCGTGAGCACCAGTGTGGCTGACATTCCAGTCCAGGACAAGGACAGGAGACTGGGGCAGCTGGAGGGACAGGCTCTGAACCTGAGCTATGTCCAGGAAGGCAGTGGGCCGTGGCGAAGAGGGGACGTTGGAGGGAGGCCTTGACTCTGTGCCGAGCTAGCTGAGGCAGGCAGCAGAGAGAGCGGGGCGAGGTTCCATAGAAGGAGCGTCGTGGGGGCTCGCAGAGGAGGCTTGGTGCTGCAGACCAGCTTCTGCTCCACGCGTCGCTGCAGGGCTTCCTGTGACACGGCTGCTGCCCCGTGACAGGAAGAAGGGAAGCAGCCCCTGGGTTTCATTTACTTAGCAATGTCTATTCTAGAAAAATTGATGAAGTGCTTATTAGGTGCCAGACGGTGGGCCGAGCAGCCACCGAGTTGCACTTAGTTGGCAACAATTATGCAACAAATATTTATTAAGTGTGTACTGTGGGTGGGGCCAGGCGCTAGGGATTCAGAGGGGAGTAAGACAGACAGGACTCCTTCCTACCTAGCAGTTAGCCAAGACGATACACAGAAACCCAGCTCAGCGTCCTTGGAAACATTCACTCTGTGCAGGGGCCCATATGTGATCTCCTGTCATCCTCACGACAAATCCACAAAGAAAAACCATAGCGCTGCCCTTTTTTTTTTTTTTTTTTTTTTTTTTTCCAATGAGGAAGCCAAGACTCAGAGAGCATAAATGACTTGCCTGGGGTGCACAGCAGGCAGGTGATGGAGCCAATCTCGATCTGCTGAATGTTTGTGCTTTAACCGATGTGATTCTTCCCTACTGACACTGTCCCTGCAGTCTTGGGGCCACACTGGGCTGTGGAGTCAGGGAGGGGGGACGCAGCCCTGCCCTCTGCACCCGGAGGGCTGCTTTCTTCGTTCTCTCCCTCCCACTCCCACCCACCCTCCCAGCTTCCCCAGCCCCCAGTGTCTGGGCCTTGCTTCCCCTGCAGTTGGGGAAAGCTTATTCTCATGCTAATTGCAAAACTAATTGTTCTTATTGCAAAATCCATTATATAGTATATTTATATTGCAGATAATGAGCTGTTTGGATTAAATAGCTCACTAAAAGTCAATAAAAAGAAATTTGCTTCCCTGTTCCTCCCCTCATTTTTCACCGGCACCGTTAACACAGCCGTCGTTCTCCCTGAAGGCTGGAATTCATTAAAGCGCCTGGAGCTGCAAGGGGGCGTCGCTGTGTGGTGTTTTCCTCTTCCCCTTTAAAAAGGCATTCGCGGAGAGGGTGGAGAAGAGGGCTGCAAGACAAGGGGCAGGTGCTTGCCCCCGGCTTTGGTGATGCAGGTGTGACTAACAGGGAGACATGCACCTTGATTTCCAGCAGCATTGCAGAGCATGGTTCTCCAGAACAGAATGCAGGGCTCCGTGGGGTGGAGCACGTGCTGGGGGTGGGTGGGAGTGAAGGAGGGGCATGAACCAGGTGCTGTGCTCTGTCCTTCCAAAGTGGTGGAGGCAGGATGGGCTTGGGTCAGGAGCGAGGCCAGGAGAGGAAGCCTCGGGGACTTGTGAGGTCATGCTGGGGACAGTGAGGCACCCAGCTGGGAGTCAAGGGTTTGGATTCCCAGGTTCTGTTCTTTTCTAGCACCTCACCATCTCTTGGGGACTTCCAGAATTTTCCCATTCTGGCCATTTCTTCTGATCTTGGTTCTAAACCTGAAAGTGGCTGTTTAAGCCAAGATCTGCCAGGAGGAGAGCTGGTCTGTGACGTTCTGAGGTTGCTGGTTCTGCCCTCTGTGGTCACTGTGCTTCATTTCTTAAAGCCAGGATGTGTCAGGAAGAGCTGGAGTCAGGACGTGAACCCAGGTGCAGGCCCCCAGGAGCAACCCTGAGTGCTCAGGGGGGATGGGAGGCCCTGTTCCTTATTTCTCCTCTTGGGAGCAAACCTCACTGATAGAATGGCATGATCT
Source organism: Tamias sibiricus (assembly GCA_025594165.1). Lineage (NCBI taxonomy): Eukaryota > Metazoa > Chordata > Mammalia > Rodentia > Sciuridae > Tamias > Tamias sibiricus. The sequence goes on along the minus strand of CM046658.1, from coordinate 31,292,519 downwards.
GAGAGTTGAGATGATCTGGATGGAGGCCACAGACCCCTCAAACCTACAGCAAGGAGCCTCTTCTAATCCCATTCATTCAATAAATGTCTGTTGGCCCAAATGGTCTGGATGTCACGTAAGGCCCTGGGGATGGCGCTAAGTAAAAACTCACAAGGTCTTTTCTCTCCATCTGATGGGAATGTGGGGGTGGGGGCAGATATTAATCAAATAGCCACAAAGATGAATGTTTAATTAAAACCAAGGACCGTGCTTTGAGGGAAGGAGAATGATCCCAAGAAAGCAATCCCAGGAGGCCCTCACCTGGATTTGGGGGGGGCAGGGGATGTGCCAGTTGACTGAGCTCCGTAGGGTGACTTCATCAAGGCATGCCATGGACCCCAAGACCTCATGCATTGACATTTACTTCCCATTGTGAGATATTCAGGGTAGAAATTTAACCTGACGATGATGGTGGTGTCTTTGGGAGGTGATTGGATTATATAAGGTCATCAAGATGGACCCTATGATTGAGTCCTGGTGGCTTTATAAGCAGAGTGAGAGAGAGAGAGAGAGAGAGAGAGAAAGAGAGAGAGAGAGAGAGAGAGAGAGAGAGAGAGAGAGAGAGAGAGAGAGAGAGAGAGAGAGAGAGAAGCATTCACAGCGACCTGAGTTCTCTGACTCTGGCTGTGTGAAACCCTGCACCACGATCTCAGGACTGTGCCAGCAGGAAGGCCATTACCAAATGTGGTACTTCAACCTTGGATCTCCAGAACTATGAATCAAAACAAATCTCTTTTCCTTAAAAAGTTACCCAGCCTCAAGTATTTCATTACAGTAACAACGACATGGACACACACAATGAAGAGGAGGGGAAGTTGTGAGCAAAGGCCACCCCCAGGGAGGGACCGGAAAGCAGTGGTGGGACAGTGAAAAGACCAGTGGCACGAGGTTGGGATGCCAGGAGGGCATCAGCTCAGGCAGAACCTGACACATCAAGAAATTAAAGAGTTTAATCTTCACTGCAGAGGCAATGGGGAACCACTGGAGGGTTTATAGCAGAGAAGTGACATGATTTGTGCTTTGAAAAGTTCACTTTGGTTGCCAGCAACATGTCAGAGGCAGTGCTGGATGGTTTAAGCTGTAAAGAAGGGTTGCGGAGCCTGTAGAGAGAGAACAGAGAAAAGGCAGATGGAAGACAGCAACTTGGTAAGGATGGGGGAGAGGCAATTTGCCCAGAAGAGATCAAAGTTGTACTAGGAAGGGAGAAGAGAGGCTGTCCAGCTTCCCATCCATTGCAATACTGAGCAGACCATCAATTTGGAGGCTGATTTTATACTCAGAGGCGGAGGGGCAGGAACTGGGTTCAGCACCATGGACAGCTCTCCAAGCTCCTCTTGTGAACTGGGGTGGGGGGGGGGGGGGGGGACGATCTGATTTTATTCCCTAGGAGGCTCAACTCAGTGCTTGAAGGGCTGGTAAAGTCACTGCAGGACCTGTGGTCTCCTGGGAGTGAGGCAAACACCGATGTGGGGTCATTCCTGCTAAGACATCCAGGACCTGTGGGAGGGAGAGCCTTGGCATGGGCCAGCATAGAGCAGGGGCCTTAGGGACCTCTGGGTGGTACCCACAGATTAACAGCAAAGGGAAAGCAGCCAGTGAAAGTCCCACTCAGGGCTGCTGAAATGACTGTAATCTCTAGTCATCTTTATTTACAGACTTCAAAGGGAGATGGGAAGAGAGAGACAGCAGGATGTTGGAGCAGCAGTGTGGCTGAGATCAAAGGCAAAAAAAAAAAAAATGTGGTCCATGCACTGCTCCCTCCCCCAGGCCTCAGCATCCACAAAGATGCTGGCAGGGAGAGGCTCTCCAGAGAGGAAGAGGAGTCTCCAGAAACTGGGTCCAGCAGAACGTAACCCCCTCCCCGAGGATCCTCCTGGGAGGAGGTCTGAGGAGCTTAGAGTCCTTTCCTTATGATGCCCCTAAAACTTCCTTAGGAAATGATCAAGGACCCCAGGAGGAGATAACAAACTCTCTGAGCCTCAGCAGTGCTCCCTTTGAGGGCTTCCATGCCACAAGATTCCCCTCCAGCTCTTCACAAAGTTGAGAGTTGTCATGGCAGTAGGTACATGGAAGTGGGCAGGTAGGTATGGAAGTGGCAGCCCACGGGTAGGTTCAGGAAGCTCTGGTTCTTTTTGATGCATCTCTGGGTTTTCTTAAGAGCTGGAGGTTGCTACCCTCTGTCTGCAGTGTTGGGACCTACCTTGCTTGGGAGCCAGGCACAAGCCTGATAACTAAGAAATGAAAGAGTCTATCCCCTGTCCATTTCTTCCTCGGCAACTGTACGGCACTCACGTAAAACCTCATACCCCCAACATGTACAGTTATGTGGTGGGGCCAGTGGTAGTAATCAGGGCAGCCTGAGCTCACTTTGACCTTCACCTGTGTTGTAGGGGACTTGACATAAGGAATAGATAAATAGCCCCTGGTAACGGGCTGGACTCACTGGGGAGAACCTGGGCCCCTGGGAGGCTCTGAGAGTGGTTTTTTCCCCTAGAGAGGAAGGAGTGAGTGGCTGGTGCCCTGCCCCATCCTGGAGGGTCTCCCGGCCCCACAGGGGAGACAGACGGGTGCTTGGGAGGAGGGGAGAAGAAAGTAAAGGCAAGGAGAGATGTGTGTGTGTCCGTCAGTGCAAGCACCTATCTGTGTGTGTGTGCAGAGAACATGTGCCCCTGCATGTGCTAAAATAAGAGCGCACCCCTCTGCATAAACCCATGCGTGGCGGGTGGGGAACACAGGGATTCTGTGAATGAAGCCTTGATGCAGATACGAATCTGAGTTTGTATTTGAGGATTTCCGTGCTGGGCACACTTGCATGAAGCGTCTCTGCACATGTTTGTGATGCGACATGTGTTGTTGTGAGCGTGCGTGCCCCTGTTGCACGGTCCAAGGGCGGCGTGAGCTGTGCTCCTTCCAAAGTGGGGGGGACCAGGGTGGGGAGGGAGTGCGTGCGCGAGAGTGCCGAGTGGCAGGCGTGACAAATGATTAATCTATAGAAATCTATATTCTATTCTTCCATGCGTCCACTCCGCCCTTCTCGCGCTCCCATGCATCACCTCCGGAAATCCATCACCGACTCCCAGCCAAGGACGGGCTGCGAGGAGCGAGTGCCTGCCTTATTGATGGACTTGCTGGGCGCTTTTTGTGCGTTTGGGTACGTGGAGCAGGAACGCTCGCTCGGCCTCCTCGTTTGCTCTCATTCGTTTTTTCATTTGTTCTGTCACTCATCCAGCTAAAGGTTCTTGAGTGCCTACTGTGCGCTGGTGGTGCCGCGTGCTCAGGGCATAATACCAGAACGACAGGTGCAGTCCTCACATCCTCTGAGCTCAGGCCAGGGGGGTTCCAGACGGCACATGGGCATTTTGGTAGGAAGGGAGGCTGGAGGTGCAGGGTGCTCTGGGAGAATAGAGAGGGGTGGGAGATTAACCAGGGTCGGGGGAGGTCACACAAAGTCTCCTGAGGAGGTGACAACTAAAGGGATCTCCCAAAAGTGATAGAAACCAATGGAAGGGAGGGCAGGGAACAGCACGTGCCAAGGGAACAGCATGTGCCAAGGACCAAGGGCAAAGAGAACCTGCCCCTGGGAAGAGCGGTTCAGCGGCTGGCACTGGGTTGCGAGGAAGGAAGTGCCACAGAGGAGGCGATGGAGGTGACAGGGACTAGGGAGAGACCATCGTGGCCTGTCGCAGGAGCTGGATTTCATTTGGAGGGTGATGGGGAGCCACAGAAGGGCATAGAGCAGGTGACAGGGTGCTGTGTTTGAGAAGGCCATCTCTGGCTGGGAGTCAGGGGACTGGATTGGAGATAGTTCAGATGCCCTGACAGCAATTCCAGGGAGGGACGCTGGTGGCCTGGACTAGGGGGCGGCTTGGTTTAGGGTAAGGCAGTGGACAGAGGTCTGTGGTAGGATCCAGAGAGGTTTTGGAGGTAGGATGAAGAGCTTGGTGACAGTCCAGATGCTAGGCTAAGAGTGGCTGGGCGACCCTGGGTCACTGGACATGTTCCTCTACCTCGTTGAGACTCCATTTGCCCATCTCTAACATGGGATGCGGGGGCTGGGGTGTGGCTCAGTGGTAGAGCACTTGCTGGCAAGCAGGAACCCCAGGATTCAGTCCTCAGCAGTGAGTTAAAAAAAAAGAGGTGTTGGGGGAGGAGGTGTCCACGCTGCTTCCTAGGGTTGGAGTGCGACCGTCTGGGTGACTCTGCATTTCTGACACCAGTGGTGTCCTTCTGGGGAACAGGATGTTTGCTCCTCCCTCCCCCTGGATGAGCCATGTCCGGATCAGCCCCTCCTAGGAGGCTTCAGGATGATCTGCCCGCAGGTTTCCTTAACCACACCCCCCGGCAGCCTGCGGACTGTGGGGCCCATCCCAGAGGCCTGCTGCTCTTAGCCCTTGGGGGAGACTGGAGGTTTTCCAGCCCAGCTCCCTGGTCCACAGATGGTCAAACAAGCACCTAGAGAGAGCAAGGACCTCCTCAAGGTCACCCAGCATGGCATCTACTCTGGAGGTGCTGAGGCCGTAGACCACCCAGGACTGGCCGAGTCCTTGAAGGCCGTCACGCCCACCTCCAGCCTTCGGACGCATGCATCTCAGCCAGCCCATGGGTCACCTGTTCCCAGATGCCATCAGGGAGACCTTGGCCAAGGCACATGGTTCTGGGATGACCTGGGGGTGGAAAAGGGCACTGGCCTGGGCCCCAAGGTGGTTCCAAGGACGGCTAAGTCCTCCCTGGGTCCTTGTGCGTTGAGATGACAAACCAGAGATGGGTATCCCCTCTGATCTCCCTGGGGAAGCCACGCAACTTCCCGTCTCAGAGGCCTCCCTGAGCCCGGTGCCTTTGCCCATTTGCATAACGCTCCGTTTTGCGGAGGTTCTCTTTAGACATGGCGGAGAGGACACTTATAGCAGAAGTGTCACCCCCTCCGTCCCTCTCCCTTCCCAGTGCCCATCGCTACAACACCATGAAGTCTTCCGCAGAAGCTCCTCCTGGGGCGTGGCAGCTGGACGGGAGGAGCTGGGCGGTGGCGTGGGTGGCGGGAGGGTGTCCTGGTTGGCACTTCCTGCCGGGTCTTGGAAGCACTGCCATGTTTTCAAAGCAGAAGCCAGTCTGCGAACGGGAGCCTGACTCGGTGGGAAGAGCTGAAGAGTGCCAGGGAGAAGGCCCTGCACACTTAGGATAGTCTCGAATTAAGTGACAGCGGGCACAACACGGTGGGGGAGACGGCTTGTGTTTCTTTGGAGCATTCAGTCACAATTCATCATTATCCAATTTTTTCCCCCTTGGGTTTTCTCGCGCGCACATTTTTTATCCTGATCTGACAGCTAAATGAGGAATCACACTGCCTACGTTATCTGTTTTGTTCAGGAATTAATCCGTCGTCAAACACCGACTGCCAAGTGGTTCGTGTGAGCAGGACTGCCTGCGCGGGCCCCCAGACAGCCCCGGGATCAAACAAGGACCCTCCGATGGCCACCTCCCTGTGGCTTTCTTAGAGGAATGGGAAGAGGACCCGGCTCCGTGCGCCAAGCACAGACTTGACGTCACAGGCCAGAAGAACTCTCTGGAGGGGTTCAGCCTGATCCTCTGTCAAGTTCATGGGGTCATTGTATAGGAGGTCATTCTGCCCCTCCCTCTGCCTCTGACAGCTTTGAGAAGAGAGGCAGGGACCCCTGACCTCTGCAAAGGTGTTCACTCCTTGAAATACGCACCTCTTCCTGTGCTTTGCCCTTGGGTGAAGTTTCAGGGAACCAAGTGAAACTTCCACTCAGCCGGAGAGAGAAGCAGAGAGTGTTCAAGGGAGTGTTTGGTCTTCAGAACTGGCTCAAGTTCCTTCTCTCCTCCCTTATTCATTCCTTCTCTCCTTATTTTTCCTTTCTCCCAAGTTCACCTTCTCTCTTTCCCTCTCTTCCTTCTTCCCTCTCTTTTTCTCCTCCCTAAATTTTTGTTCCCTCCTACCATGATGGGTAAGGCAGGCCTGGCCTCTGCAGTCAAATAATTGCAAATGGGCTGAGTTCTTGGAGGGAGGGGCACAGGCACATCCAGACCGTGTGGGGGGCTTGGTGTCCCGGCTGCAGAACCAGCTGCAGGAAGCTGGGGGATGGATGGGGGAGGCTCCAGCTGGAACGAGAACCCCCGGGCAGGGTGGCGCTGTCCCAGGACCGCGGCTACCTCTACAGGCTACCTCGCCCGTGAGACCTGGAGCTGCGTGACAGGGGGACCACATCTGATCTTGTTCACCCCCATTGGGCCCAGCTCCGAGGGCAGCCCTGGCAGAGTTCATGTCTTCCAGAAGTAGGTGGATCTGGCACGAGGCAATGAGGAGGTGGAGGAGAGAGGGCTGGCCATGCGTGGAGCCACCACCATCCCCAAAGTCCTGGATTCCAAGGTGGCTGCCAATTTCCTGCCAATCACTGGTGCTCCCAAAATATTGCTTTCTGTAGATGTCACCTTACATGGCCTCTGGCGTGTGCAGAGAAGGAGAGGGTGACTGTATGAGGCAGGGAGGTGACAGCACAGCCAGCTAAGCACATAGACCTCGTAGCCTTGAGGTCCTGGCTCAAGGCCAGGTGCTACTGCTTCCTGTCAGTGAGACCTTGGGCAAGAACTCGGATCCCCTTAGCCTCGGTCTCCTCCTCTGTACCCTGTGTGTGACGATGTTGGGATCTGTGTCTTAGAGGCACAGTGATTAAATGGGCCAATGTGTAGCTGGGACTCCTGCCACCTGCTCTTCTGTGCCGGGTGTCACAGGAGGGCTGAGAAATTAGTCCAGGCCTCGTCTCACTCGCTGCAGGTCCCAGCATCTTGCCCTGTTTGTCTCTGGCCATCACAGTGACCTCCACATCCCTGCGTCCCCGCTTCCTTCCAGGTTGCCCAGGTGGGGGATTCTGGTGAAGAAGCAGCTGGCAGCTGGGGTGGAGGGTGGCAGGGATCACGTTGTGAGAGGGTGATCATTTATTCAGCTCGGCCTTGACCGGGAGCTGCAAAGAGATGGCTGTTACTTCTGGAAGGGAAGACTGGGGCGGGGGCGCCTGCCCCTTCTGACCTCTCCTGGCTCCTGGAAAACAGGCCTGGGGGTCCCGGGAGCTGCCCCGGGTGGGAACCGACAGCAGGAACCCGGGGTGAGGGAGGGCCTGCAGATCGGGCCGTGGAGAGGGGAAGCCAGGAGACAGAAGGACCCTGCCCCCTGTGGAAAGGACAGCGGCCCAGAAATGGGGCTCAGTGTCCCTGCCTTGTCTGGGGTGCCGGCCCAGGCTGGCCGCAGGTCTTCTCATCCCTCCACTTTCTTGTGAGTGGCGGCTGTCTTCTAGGCAGTGGGGAGAGAGATGTAAAACTAATCCACACTCTAATAAAAACAGCCTCCGATTAAATATGTATGAACACATATTGATTTGGGGATTAAACAGGAAAGAAAATTGAGCCTGTAATTGAGCTGGGGAACATGGACAGGGTGAGGCTTGGGATGCGCTTCTCCAAACACACCTGCCGGGGTTTCCTGGGAGGGGAAGGGACCCTCGGGGCAGGGTTTTCCCTTGGACCTTAGCCGCTCCTCAGCATGAGGGACCGGCCAGCTCCCGGTGGCTTTGGGAGGACTCTCTGTCCTCTTCCTCTGGATGTTCAAACTGGGGACCTTCACCGGAGGACAGCTGCAGAGGAGATGTCATTCCTTTGGAAGGAAAAACCGTCCAGTGTTCACCTGCCCGGTGCAGACCTAAGGAAATGGAAGGAACTGAGCTGGGGTTAGCTTACAGCCTTGACTTCAAGTCCAAGGTCGTGTTCACTGCAGGCCAGGGCTGGGCAGTCTGATTATACCAGAGCCTGCAGAGCCCTAGGCTCCTGCATCCTCCAAGCTGGGAGAGCTTTTGGCTTCAAGGCCAACTCCCTGGCTGAAAGTTGTCACCTTCTTTCACTAATACAAAGTTAATCATCTAACTTCTCCCTGGACGACTCCAGGGCAGGGAGCTCATTATCTTTCAAGGGAAGCTGAGCACCCCATCTAGGAAGGAGCCTGCGTGTACTGTGCTGGTCTGTAGGTTGCGAATCTGTTCATTGGTCAGAGAGAGGAGGGCAGGTGTGGATGGATTGGTGGTTGTTAAGCACCTACTGTGTGTCAGGCCTGTGCTTGGCAGACTCACCTAGACTATGGCCTTTTAGCTTCTCAAGGACACTGACACGTAGATCTGATTTTTTCACTTTGTAGGCTGGAAAACAGACTCAGAGACATTGAGGAATTTGCTAAGAATCATAGCAACAATGGAAACCATTTATTGAGCACCTACTACATGTCAGGCACTGTACATACATTACTGTCAGTTCTCACAACAACCCTGGAAACTAGATGTATTTCTTCCCTTGTACAGAGAGGAAACCGAGGCTCAGAGAGCCAGAGACATGGCCACTGTAGTGCATAGCCTAGCCACAGTGATTTTGGCTACTTCTTGTTTTGCCCTGGAGAAGTGTGTGGCCTCCTGGTCCCCTGCTGCTAACTCCTCAGCGTCCCCTGCCCCAGCCCCTGTGGTCCGACCATGGCATCCTGTCTCTCTGGTTTGGCTCGGGCTCCTCTGGTCCTGCCCCGCAGGCCACTGCGTGCCCAGCCCCCAGGAATCTTCTGGGCCTTATTCATCATTTCCCAGCCGCGTCCCCTCCCCCATTCTTCTCCGCTGCCCCCCACCCCTGTTCTGAGGCCTGCTCGAATTCGCTTTTCCCACGGCCCCACGCCCTCAATGAGCGCGGGCCACACCTGACAGTCGACAGAGCTTCTTCACATGTCCTCTCACCCGAGGTTCATAATGACCCGACGCCCCGTAGGACAGATGAAGAGTCCGAGGCACAGACGGGGAGGCCATCTGCCTCGGGTCGCAGAGCAGCGAGTGACAACGTCAGGTGTGTCTTCCCAGATGACACTGCTGTACCTGTCCTGGGAACGGGATGCCTTTCTCAGAGCCCACAAAGACACCCTGAAGCCACATGATGAAGTGGAAGAGTGACAGAGTTGGATGTGGGCTTTACAGAGACCCGAGTTCAAGCCCCAGGGCTTCCTCTAGCTGGCTGTGTGACCCTGGGCAAACCGTGTAACCTACCCGAGCTGTACTTTTCTCAGGCTTTGACCGAATCCATCTCTGGGACTGCGTTAAGGACTCACACGAGCGTATTGTCTAGAAGTGCCCCTGGGGCCCCGGGTTGGCCTGCGTGGCTAATTGTTGGAGGGTCACCTGCTATGTCCATCCTGACCCTGGGAAGAGGGAGAAAGGCATGGGACATGGGGTGGAGGGACAAGGAGCACAGGTGCCCCAGGCAGTGCCCAGCTCATCAAGACCCACAGGGGACCCTGAGAGCTGTCCCCAGCCAGGCTGCCTCTGCCCTGGGGTTATTAAAGCAGTGATTTGATTTTAACCAGGGTCTGTGTGTTCTTCAGGAGGCCGTGGCCTCACTCCAGCCTGGTTAGAGGAACCACCAGGCAGGGTCAAGCCTCTGCCCGGTGAGGCCCTAGGGACCCCAGCGTGCCCATGGAAGCCAGGACCTGTGGGGCCCAGGGTGCTCTGACGTGCGCCTGCCCCACGGGGTGCGGCTGCTCAGGTGCGCTCCTCAGGGTCTCTTTGGGGGGAGACCTGTCTTCCCCACTCCGTCCGCTCCCAGCACTGGCTCCCTCCTCCTGCTGGGGTTCTTTCCCTCCTGTGACTCCTGCCCGTGCTCTGTGAGGGGCCCCTTTGTTCAATGCTCCCCCACCTGACCAGTCCACCTGGGCCGTTTGTGAGCTCTGGGACCCCGGCTGGTGCAGCCCGTCGTCCCCTGCACCTCCAGCCGTCCCCAGCCATTTACGTGGGGTGGGGGTGTCCCTTTGGACCAGTGATTCCTCTGCTGAGCCAGATCTTACATAGTTTGGACCCAGCAGCGGGAACCCCTGGCAAGCTGTCAGCACCCGCGGGCCGAGAGGCACAGGAGGGAGGGGCCCCAGAGCCTGGTGACAGCTGGGGCCACAGTCGTGGAAGGAGGCAGGGAGGCAGCTGGGGGAGCTGGTGCTGGGGAGCCTGGGCTGCGTCCCCAGGACTCAGGGCAGATCGGAGGGGCGAGAGGAGAGTGCTGGCCAGGGAAGGACCACTCGGGGCTGTCCTTTCCCCCTTGGCGCCTCCTGAGCGTCCTGAATGATTTGATTGGTGGGTGGCTTATTGGCTTTCTTTTCACCTGGATGGTGGGCCCCACAGGGCAGGGGCCTCGTCAGCTTGGTGCCTGGGGTGCCCCGGAGCTGAGTATGGGCCAGCCACGCAGCAGGCCCAGGTGCTGTCTGGAACGGGAGGATGAGGGCTGAGAACTCGCACGAGGCCCTGGGTGCGCTCAGCTCGACGGCTCTGCTGTGCCGGGGCTCCGGGGACATCTTTTTTTTTTTTTTTTGTCCTTCCAATATTGGGGACTGAACCCAGGGCTGCCCGCAGGCTAGGCAAGTGCTCTGCCCCTGAGCTACATCCCCAGCCCTCGAGGTCCTGGGCAGACCCTGGGCAGTGCTGGCAGGAGTCCTTGGCCAACTCTGGCCCCCTCACTCAGTGCGTCTGGGGACAGTGTCCTTCCCCGGGCTTATCCCCTCATCAGCAAGCAGTCTCGGAGCTCCTGCCGCGTGCTGAGTCTGGAGATGACAAGGCAGGGCTGTCCGATCTGCACACTGCCCACATTCACGGCCTGACAGTGGCATAATGCACAGCCTTGGCTGTTTGGATGTGGCAAGGTCCTCTGTGACACCCGCCTGACAGCGGTGTCCCCGACAGGCAGTGGCCCTGCCAAGGGCATTTCCCCACGGTGCAGTAATTGTGGAAACCCACCTCTGGCCGCCTTAGTGGTGCCCAGTGAATCCCAAGGAGCGTTCCTGACGTCACTGTCCTGGGAGCGTCCCCCGAGGCCCTCTGCTTGTTGCTCAGAGGCCCTGGCAGACGCGGCACTCGCTGCCCATCCAGCTGGCCAGGCCCTGGGCTGCGCATGCTCTGTACGCCATGCAGCCGTCCAGGGGAGGCTGCTCCAATCACGTCCACCTGGATCTCCCAGCCCCACGGAAGGCACTGGGAGTGGAAGCCGGAGGCGTGGAAAGGGGAGGGCAGGAGCTGGAGCAGAAGAGACAGCAGGCAAAGCCCAGGTGCTCTGGACTGACAGAGACCCTGCAAATGGCCGCAGCTCCTTGCAAATGACGTATGCAATGAGGAGCATGTGCCGGGGCCGTCGTGCTCCGGGGCTTGGCGGGCTCCCCAGTGCCCCCGCAGCACGGCTGGCAGGGGCCCTTCACTCCAGCCCCTGCCATTCAGGGAGTCCTCTGAGGGTGGCATTTGGCCCCCTCCTCCCTCTGGTCTCTTCTCCAAACGAGCTGCTGCACACGTAGGTGCCTAACCTGGGCAGCAGACCGTTTAGCCCACCCTAGTTCTCGGAAAACAGAGCAGGAGGGGCGAGGGTGGCAATGAGCAGGGAGATCAAACGCAGTCTTGGATTTCCCAGATGGAAAGCCAAGCACAGAGAGGGAATAAGCTCCTCCAAGATCACACAGGGAGCAAGTGTCTTCTGCCCAGAGCCCAGGGGTTCACAATGGCACCGACAGCAAAGTGTTCTCTTTTTCTGTGGTGGCTCCTCCCCAGATCCTTATTTCTAATCCTGTGGCTTTGAGTAAGCCCCATAACCACACTGAGCCTCAGTTTTCTTGTCTGTAAAATGGGCACAAATATACTACTTGGGCAAAGCTGAGAAGAAACTGCAGAGATCCTAGACCTGTGCTGGGCCATCCTAGGCAAGCAAGATTGACCCCAGCCCTGACCTCTTGCCAAAGCTCCAACCCCACACCTCCAGCTACTGGCACCTGCAATTCAAGAGGTGGAGGAAGAAAACACACCATTGTTTGAGCCCATGCTATGCAGCCAGAGCAGCATTCAAAGTCCTTGTGAAGGGCAAAACATCACACTGGGGACAGCCATGCAGCCAAGAGATTTATTCAACAGCCTTTGTGGCTGGTAGCAAAACCGGAGAAGAGGTGCTCTGGTTGAAGGTCAAAGAGGTGCTGGGAGAGGGGAGTCAGGGAGAAGGGAGTGTGCAAGCTCTGGTGGGAGAGGGGAGTCAGGGAGAGGGGAGTGGGCAAGCTCTGGACAGAAGGTGGGTGCTTGGTCGCACCAGCTGGGATCTCTGGAGCTATCAGCTAAAGCAGCTGCTGTCTGGCTGAAGGCTGGAGCTGTTGGCTGGGAGCGGCTGTCGGGCTGAAGGCAGTGGGTCTGGAGCTGCCGGCTGGGGCAGCTGCCGTCGGCTGGAGGTGATGGGTCTGGAGCTGCCGGCTGGGGCAGCTGCCGTCGGCTGGAGGCGACGGGTCTGGAGCTGTTGCAGTGGCTTCCTCTTCTCCACAGGGTCGAGCTGATGTGTCTGAGTGGCTTCCTCCTCTCAGCAGTGACGAGCTGATGTTGTGTGTCTGTGTGTGTCTGTTCTGAGTCTCTCGAACAGGGCCCGATATAGGGATTTCTGGTGAGAGGTGCACTAGAGCAACCCCAATGCCATTGGTTCTTTGCCCGTAGAACAGAGCAACCTTTAAGCCTATTGGCTCTTGCCCGGGAAAAGAAACATCCTGCCTGGGGAAGAAACATCCTGCCTGGAGAATGAAACAAGGTTGCTTCTCTCAGGATGTGGAAAACTCTGGGGTGGGGAGGGTAGCCCATCTATCACCTTGGACCCCACCTTCTTCATCATGCTCTCTCTCTTGCCTTTGTGAATGGCAGAAGTCATTATTGGGCCACCTGCAGGTTCTGATCCTGATGCACAGAATGCATCCAACATTTGTGTAGTGGACTCCCTCACTTTTTTCTCAAAGAAGTTTCCCTAACCTCAGGGCTGAACTCGGGACAGCCAATTTTCTTTTCTTTTCACACTGCTAGACATTTGTGTTTGTTGGGTGTGTTCCTTCATCAGTTGAAGCCTCCTTGTGAGCAGGGATGTCCTTGGGCCTGCTATGTAGTAAATGCTCACTAAATATTTTTAACACGTGGATGAGTGAATGCAGGTCTTGCTTTAGGAGGTGGAGCAACTCCAGGGCATTATAGTTTGTTATTCCAGGGAGGTGATGCATGCTAAATAATAACACGATGATTTAAGTTCCATTCAGAAACATGCTATCCCCACAGCACATATAACAACAGCACAGTCAGAAATGGAAAGACTTAACCAACCGCCCTCAGTGGAGGAGAAGAGGGGTCAGGAAAAGGGAGAGCTGGGAGGGCTTCCTGGAGGAGGTGGCATTTTAGGTGATACTTGAAGGATGGGTAGTTATGCTAAGGAAAAAGGAAGGGAAAAGCATCTCAGGTAAGGGAACAGAGCAGCCAAAGTCTCTGATTGGGGGGGGGGGGGGAAATCAGTGCTTTGATGGAGTGAGAGGAAGCCGGTGGCCAGAGCAGAGCAGAGGGGGGAGCTGGAGGGAGAGGGAGCTCAGGAGAGAGGCTGAGTCCCTGAGGGAGGAACCTCTGCCTGGTTTTGGTACCTCTAGCCCTCCTTCAGGGCTGGCGCAGTGCTGGGGATGTGGCGCCCGTGAAGAGCGCTTGACGCGGAGCCTGGCAGACCTGGGGTCTCACCCTTACTCGCCTCGAGCAGCTCCCTTTGCTTCTCTGAGCCCGTCTGTCCCTCCTTTGCTGCTGTAGGGACAATGGCACCACCACCCCCTCCAGGAAGGTGCTCTGAGCCTGGGATGTGCAGAGCTGCCCCGCTTGCCCCCAGGGAGAGCGCAAGGCTGTTCTGGAGGCCTGCTGCGGCTGCTGCGGCTGCTGTAGCCGCCTGCCGGGCTTCTCCCGCTGTCCCTTGACAGGGTTGGGGGTCTTCTCTAAACCCAGGGACAGTCAAAACCCAGAACAATAGCACGCCTTCGATACGGTGCGTTTAATTTTTCAAAGTGATTCATTTCTGAAAACAATTTTTGTCTCCATAAATCTTCCCAGTAGCCCCGCAGCTGCTGGCCGGGCGGGGCGGGTGTCTGTGGAGGGCGCAGTAGCATGATGAAGAGGCTGAGGCTTGGAGACGGGCCCCGCAGGAGACTCAGCCTAGCACCTTCCAAACCTTGAACGTGCAGGAGGCTGCGCAGAGTCTATTTCATCAGGCCTCCGGTGAGTAGCGGGGGTTCCGTGGTGCTTGCCTACGTGGCTGGGACACAGAGGCCAGCGATGGCATCTCCCAGCAGCTCCTCCTCTGTGCCAGCCACTGCGTCCGGAGATAGGGATTCACAGAACACAGGGCAGCGGGGCCGTCCCGAGGAAGCCAGCGAACAGACTGTGGGTCTCTTGTCCACTCTGCGGCTTCCTCCCCTGACCAGACACTCCAGCAGCTAAGACCCACTCTTCCTGCCCTCACCCTCCGAGGGTCACCCAGCTCCCTCTCTGTCCCTTGAATTGAGCCTGCTGAGGTCTCATCTCAGTCCTGTTGACAAATCCACGCCGGTGCCAGAGATCCTGCTGCCTCTTCCTCAGTCCCCAGAACTCTCACCTGGCCTGTCCCCTGTCACTTGCAGGGGACGTGGGCTGGGGACGTGTCCCGGGGACGTGTCCCAGGGGCTGCAGAGGGCCAGGAGCTGTGTGAGGGGTAGGAACAGACTAGGGCGGAGATGTCGGCGTCCTGGGCTGCGGGGCCTTCTGTCCAGCCCTGTCCAGTCACAGAGTGTCTTGGCATCCTGCACATCAGGCGCTCAGAGCCACCTCAGGGGGTCCCTCCTGAGACACGTGAAGAAACTGAGGCTTCAAGAATCTCTGTGACCTTGCTGAAGGTCACAGGCCCCTCTGGGCAAGGCCTGAACTCCTAGTCAGGGCTTCGGACCCCAAGTCTGGTGTCGTCTGGAGGCATCTCCAGGGCCACCCCGGGGAGCTCGTTTTGGGGCGTCTGCACTGTTTCCCAAACATTAGGACGGGCGGTGGAAGTCACACTGCAGGGCCATCTCTGGCTGCCTCCCACCAGCTGTGGCACAGAGAGTGGGCTTCGTGGACGTCAGCCCAGCCCGCGCTGCGCACGCGAGGCCTGTGCCGCCCTCTCCAGCCTCCTCCCGGGGCCCCATCCTCCCGGGAACTGTCTGTCTCCTGCCCCCTTCCCTGTGTCTCTTTTTCTCACTCCTGATCTCTCTCTCTCTCTCCCTCTTTTCGGAGAATAAAATGACTGGACTTGGCATTATCTGCTGGTTTCCATGGTAATAAAATCTGTTTCCGATAATGGCCCTTCCCTGGCTGTGGTTAGTTTTGGTAATTTTAGCAACACTGTTGCGCGGGCCACCTGCATTTCAATACCGTGCAGGCTGGATTCGACTGCTGCTTTCAGGTTGAATAGAAATAAGGGAAAGTGCTTGCTCGAAAATTTCTGGGCTGGATAAACGCTCAGGAAGAAAAGGAGAAGTTACGTAAACCCCAGGCTCGGCTCCGGGATCCTGCTCGGCTGAGACTCGGGCACAGCCGAGTCCCTCTCCTGCTTACCATCCCTCCACGGCCTTGGGGCCTCCGGCAACTTGGCCCCGATCACCTGTCCTGCCTCGTCTCCTGTCCCCACCATGCTCTTGGCCATCAAGTGCTATTTCTTTTTTTTTTTTTTTTTTTTTTTTTTTGTGGTACCAGGGATTGAACTCAGGGGCACTCGACCACTGGGCTACATCCCCAGCCCTTTTTTGTATTTTTATTTAGAGACAGGGTCTCACTGAGTTGCTAAGTGCCTCACCATTGCTGAGGCTGGCTTTGAACTCGCGATCCTCCTGCCTCAGCCTCCCAAAGTGCTGGGATTACAGGCTGTGCGCCACCGCCGGCATCAAGTGCTATTTCTTGCCTTGGAGTCTGTGCACCGTGCGCCACCGCGCCCGGCATCAAGTTCTTGCCTTGGAGTCTGTGCACCCATCGTTCTATCTTCCTACAGGGCCCTTTCTTTTTCTCTCTCTCTCTCTTTTTTTTTTTTTGTACTGGCGATGAACTCAGGGCTACTTAACCACTGAACCACATCCCCAGCCCTATTTTGAATTTTATTTAGAGACAGGGTCTCACTGAGTTGCTTAGTGCCTTGCTGTTGCTGAGTTGTTGAGGCTGGCTTTGAACTCGTGATCCTCCTGTCTCAGCCTCCCGAGCTGCTGGGATTACAGGTGTGGGCCACCACCCCCGGCCTATTGGGTTGTTCCTGTCTTGATTGGTGAGCGCCCTGTTGTCTTGACAAATATTCCGAGTCTCCCCAATCCAAGGTCTTCCTGCTTGGATCTCCCCTACACCCTCATAATTTGTATGCTCTGTTATGCAAACGTATCCCATCGTATTGGCATTTTTGTTTGACTGTTGTTCTCTCCCATGACACAGTGAAATTTTTGAGAACGCGACCCTGGATGCTGGGTTCTTCTCTGTGACTGCTAGGCCTGGCAGGTAGCATTTACTCCTGGATTAATATATATATAATATATATATATATATATATGTATTAATATTATATTATATAATATATATTAATATTAATATAACATATATTAATATATATTAATATATGTTACCATATATATATATGGTAACAGCTACCACAAAAGGTTCCCTTTCTTTCTGTGCAAGGCACCCAGGTAAACATTTCATGGGCATCTTCCCACTACTCATCTCCCCTGTGAGGGAGGCACACTTATTCTCCCCATTCACAGATGAGGATACTGAGGTTCATAGAGGTCCAGGTGCTGGCCCAGAGGATGAACTGGCTGATGGATTGGCTGTTAGTTCAATGACTGTGGAGAGAAATGAGTTCGGGTGGATGCCTGGCTTCCTTTTGGGTCTGTAGGAAGATTTTCCTGGAAATCTTTTTTTGTGGATCCATATTTTTTTATTCTAATTTGTTATATATGACAGAAGAATGCATAGCAATTAATATTATACATACAGAGCACAATTTGTCATGTCTCTTATTGTATACAAAGTATGTTCACACTATTCATGTCTTCATACATGTACTTGGGGTAATGATGTCCATCTCATTCCACCATCTTTCCTACCCCCAACCCCCCTCCCTTCCCCTCCCTCCCCTTTGCTCTATCTAGAGTTTGTCTAATCCTCCCATGATCCCCCCAACCCCATTATGAATCAGCATTCTTAAATAAGAGAAAACATTCAGCTTTTGGATTTGGGGGATTGGCTAACTTCACTTAGCATTCTATTCTCCAGCTTCATCCATTTACCTGGGAATGCCATTATTTTATTCTCTTTTAATGCTGGATAGTATTCCATTGTGTATACATACCATAGTTTCTTTATCCATTCATCTACTGAGGGGCATCTAGGTTGGTTCCACAGTTTAGCTCTTGTGAATTGTGCTGCTGTAAACATGGATGTGGCTGTGTCCCTGCAGTGTGCTGTGTTTAAGTCATTTGGGTAAAGACTGAGGAGTGGGTCTCCTAGAAATCTTTAGGGGGAGCCATGCGGGCGCTGGCTGCTGGCAGATGTGGTTCCTTTTCCTCTGGAGCAGTGTTGGGGGGCAGTGGGAGGGCTGGAGGAGGGGTGGAGGGGAGAGAGCAGATGCCGAGGGGCTGCACACAGATTATGCCGAGGCTGTGAACTTTTGGGGGAGAGTATTAGGGAGACCTGGGGAAGGAGGGCTAGGACCTTGAGCATCCCAGGCAGAAGATGGGCCGATTGACCTCTAACCCGCTTGACTCCTCTGGATGTGAAGGACCTGCGGGCATCGGGCATGGGCGGGCTGCTCGGAAAGGCCAGAGGGGAGGGTGCAGGGAAGAGCTGGGAAGGACGCTCCGGGCCTCTTCCTGCCGCAGCTGCTCTGATTTGTGTGCAAGTCCAGCCTCTGACTCCCCCAGGACGGACTCTGGCGGCAGCGTCTGTACTCAGAGTTGAAACGGTTCTGGAGAGGCACTTAGTCAAGGGGGCCGCGGGGATGCTCAGAGCTTTGGGTTTTCTTAAGCCAGGGAACCAGCCTGCCCTGCCCTCCCAGGCCCGCAGGATGGTGGCAGGGCTTCACTGTGAGGTGCAGAGCCCTAAGCTCTTACTCCCCAGGGGCAGGGCCAACCAGGATGGGGCCTGATGGGCCCTTCTGAGGATCAAGTTCTGGGAGTGACCAAAGGCAGAGAAGGAGGCTCCCTCCCAGCCCTGGCCTCCTGGGGAGAGGGGTTGAGCCACACCTCTTTCTCATCCAGTGCAATATCAGGTTGCAGGTGCAGCCAAATGGTCCCCTGGTATCTGACCACTTGTGAAATTGGGTAAACTGCCTTCAGAGGACAGGACAGGAGGGGGTTATTGATAGTAACAGTGACCTCTTACACAGCTCTCATGTTGACAGTGAAGTCGGTCCTAATAGAGTCCTATGTTACAGGTTAGAAAACAGGGACTCAATAAACACACACACACACACAAGAAAACCGAGGCACAGAGAGGCTCAGTCCTTTGCCCAAGGACTCTCCCCCCATCCCCCCAGTGGCGGAGCCAGGACTTGAATCCAGGTATGGTCTCTTAACCACCCAGCATGAGGAGTGTAGAAAATGGAGCCAGGCATGGTGGCGCACACATGTAATCCCAGCAGCTCAGGAGGCTGAGGCAGGAGGATCACAAGTTCAAAGCCAGCCTCAGCAACAGCGAGGCGCTAAGCAACTCAGTGAGATCCTGTCTCTAAATAAAATACAAGACAGGGCTGGGGATGTGGCTCAGTGGTTGAGTGCCCCTGAATTCAATTCTTGGTACTCTGTCTCCTCCAAAAAGAAAACACAACTGGGATCTTGAAGAACATTCCCTTCTATCTTCCTCACTCAATAAACACTTTATAAGCACCTTCCAGGCGGGGCTATAACGATAATGATGATGATGATGATGATGGGGGGGGGGGGGTCAGGGGTTGCATGGTGGGAGAGACAGGCGGGCTGGGTTGCATGGCCCCCGGAGGAGCCGTAGGCTGATTGGCTGCGGCCCAGTGATAAGCCTCGGCTGGTTGTGGGCTCACGGATCCGGGCTTGGCTCCCAGCTCGGCTACATCCTCGCTGCACAGTCCTGGGAAATAGACCAGGTCACCTGGGGCTGGGGCTCTGCTTCTGTCAGATGGGAGGCACACGCTTCACACTGGCTCTCCCGCGGGCTGGCCTGCACGTCCACGGATGATAAATGATTCTGTGCTTTACAAATTTAAAGATCTCCCCAGGGGTGAGGTTTTTTTTTTTTTTTTTTTTTTTTTTTTAAATATTTGTTCTAGAAGGAATAGTCTTTCCCTCAACGTGGGGATCCTGACCAGGGATGTCTCAGAGGCCACTCTGCTCCTTATTTTGCTCCTCCTTCCCCCGCCAGCCTCCTCCCCAACTCTGCATCAGCACCTTGGCTCTGCTTTGTACTGGGCAACGTCAGTAGCTGTGAATGGAGACACGAGCGCGGAGACGGGGCAGTTGTTGAAATGGCCTCTGGCAGACACGGCCCGTCTGAGACTTCTTAGATTCAATTTAGATCGACTTCTAAATCCGGCATCGAGGAGAGTTGTATTAAGGTCCTCCGTATCACTCCCATTTTGCAGAAAGTAAAACTGAGGTACGTGGAAGGTCTGGTTGGCAACAGGGATAGACACACACCTCAGCATCTACTTAAGATTTTGCCTGAAGCCACGATTTTCCCCTGGAAAGGAGGTGACCCACTCCGAGACAGACCCACCGGTCACCCCAAGGACCAGGAGTGTGATGCTGCCCTTCCGGGGCTCTCAGCTCTTTTCCTCTGAGCCACGTCTTTGTCTGTGGGTGCCAGGTTCCCCGCTGGGAAGATGCTCTGAAATGGTCTGCCCAACCCTGTCACAAAGTGGGAGTTCCACATTAGACAGCTCAGAGCTGGAAGGGCCTTGGAGTACAAGAGGGGAAACTGAGGTCCAAAGGGGGAGGGATTCACTCAAGGTCACTCTCTGGTGTCCTTGGTGAGTTCACGCATCTCACCGACTTCCTAAGCCGAGCCTATGGAAAGACCAGGCCCCCCTAATTCCTCTTCCCATCAGGCAATAACTGTCTTGTTTAAACTGTCTCTAGGATTAGTCAAACAATCAGAGATCATAGCCAACAGCCGCCCTGTTCTCTCATTACCGGGTGCCTATAATTAATATTTATAACCAAGAGGGTGCTTGTCTTTCTTTGCTGAAAGGGAATTCAGCGTTTCCAGCCAGTGGCTGCAAACATACAGTCTCTTGTTACCCATCATGGAAAAAGAGTTTGCCGCCTTCGGTCGACGCACTTGTAATTGTAGCTGGCAGAGAACAGAGCCCGGGCGTGGGGGGAGGGGCAGCCACAGAGACCTCGGTGGAGGGTGCCGTGGGTGGAGGGGGGAGACAGGCTGGGGGACAGGGACAGAGATAGAGGCAGCAGAGCGGTCACAGAGACACGGAGACAGAGAAGAATACAAGAGAACATGGGCAAGAGGGAAAGGCTACAACACCCCAGAGAGAAAAGGGGGTTCAGCCAGGGACTGAGAGAAAGAAGGAGTGGGACTGACGGAGAGGGAGGAGGAAGGAGATGACAGGTTTACAGGAAGAGAAAAAAAGAAAGCGAGGAAGAGCTTGCAGAAGCCCACTGAGAACAGCAGGATGAAGACAAGATCTCCAGAGAGAGGCAGAGAGTCTGCACAGTGACGTGGCGAGGGAGCCATGCAGAGAGGGCAAAGATTGGCAGGCGGGCATAGGTGCTTGGCATGGACCTAGCTCTCAACCAGCATATGCCCAGCACCCAGTCGGCACTCAAAGGAGCTCCCCCAGCATAGACCCTGGGAAAAGCTTCCCAAGATGGGACGTGATGTCCAACAGATGGTCCTGCCCCCAGTACAAACCTAGCCTATGATAAGTGTCCCTGCCTGGGAGTGAACCAGACTTAAAGTTGAATGGATCAGCAAAGAGACGAGGTCCCCGCATGCAAACCTTCGCTTGCGCTCTTCCCGGTGACCAGCAGGGGGCAGTGAATTGCGCTGGGTTGGGGGTGGGAAATATGGTTCCTAACTCTGCCACTGAATTGTCGACGTGGGCAAATGTCTTTCTTTCCTTGTGCCTCCGTTTCCCCGTGTGTTAAATGAGGGGTGTCTCAACTGGTCTCCGCGGTTCCCCCCAGCTCTAGCACTGCGTGACTTCAGATTCCCACGAGCTCTTGCTTCATTCACATCCTGCTTGATGGGTCCCTCATATTCCAAACCCAGCCCCGCCATCCTCCCAGGGCTCATCGGGCTGTGGGGCTGGGGCATCCTGGCAAGGACAGGCTCTTCCCAGGGCCACCTGAGGCTCTGATTTGCACATCAGAACTCAAGCAGGGCTTTTAGCTGTTCATGCCCCGGGGCCTTGGTGCAGTAGCTGGAGAAGAGGAAGGAGAGCCAAGAGGCAGCCTTGAAAGCGGGGCTCTCGGGAGCCATGAACTTGACCCTGTGAAAGGGGATGCTGCATGGTTATTTATGAGGCAAAGACAGAGCATGTGAGGAGAAGCCATTTTTTTAGGAAGGGTGGAAAGGCAAGACTGGTGATTTGGGAGCGCCTGGTTAGAGACAAACCAGAGACGATGGAGGGTCATGATGGCCCCTTTATTTAACAAGTAGAGAAAAATTCCACCTAGAAAACCACTCCTCAGACTCAGTGGCTTAAAATAACAATGCTTTCTTCTCATGGTTCTGTGGGTCAACTGATCCAGACTGGGTTCATCTGGGGATAGCTCTGTTTCACCTGTCTTCCCTCCTCCACCTCCTGAGACCAGTGGGCGAGCTTGGGCACGGCCTTCTCATAGCGGACGCACTGGTGCAGATGACCAAGCAGGACCACGCGAGGTCTCTGCAAGCCGGGGCTGAAGCTGGCACACCACCAGTTCTACCCCAGTTTATTGGCCGGAGCCAGTCACGTGGCCAAACCCAAACCAAGAGGCCGGAAGTACACCCCACCTGCCAGGAGAGGGCGCTGCAGAGCTCAGCAGAGGGCGCTGTGCGGAAGAGGCAGGCGCCCAGGCCAAAGTGAAGTTTACCAACTGCACCTCCGTGGGCAGGCACCGTGCCCACAGGTGGGGATTCAGGAAAACAGGTAAGACAGGGAGGCTGCCTCGCGGAGCGCACAAGAAACACCAACAAGTGAATAGCAAATCACAGACCATGATAAGGGGAGTCCAGGGGTGTGGCAGGAGAAACTGAGGCATCCACCTGGACTTGGCCTCTGGGCCTCTCTGAGGGATCTTGGAACAGAACTGAAGGGTGGGGATGAAGGGGGTGAGGGGCACTGCGGGTGGAGGGGGTGTGGACTCCAGAGCCAGTGCTCTCCCCAGGTCACCCTGCTGCCTCTTGAGGAGGGAGCCCCAGCCGTCTTTGAGATGTCCCCTTTCTCCCATCACTAGCCACCTTACATGTCACCTCTGACTCACCACTAATGGGAGCCCAGTTGGCCACCTCTCTGCTTCTAGTCCATCCATCCTGCGGTCACAGAGTCCCCTTGGCAGACATACACTGACTCTACTATGTCCTTCCTGGTCCTAAGCCCTTCAAGGGCCCCCGAGAGCCAGCAGAGGTCCAGGCCCCAGGCCTCACATTCTAGCTCTGCACAGGCCAGGCCAGCCCCGCCCAGCTTCATCTCCTGCCCTAGGCTTAGTCCCTTCTCTTCAGCCAGGCCAGAAAATGTATCCCCCCCCACCTTGCACGGGGGATTAAACACCACGCCTGGCACCCAGCTCACTCTCAGAGCCTTCTCTGTGCTCTGTCCTCTGTGTTTCTGCCCTTATTGCCATTCCCTCTTGCATGCTTGGCTAACTTCTACTTTTCTTTTAAGACCCAACTCAACCCCTCTATGGGGCCTTCCCAGTTCCCTCTGGGAACTCACCCCTCCCTTGTCTGGGATGTCCGTGCAGTGGACCACCTCTATATGACCCTTGCCATTTTGTGCTGAAATTGTCTGTAGGCAGTGACAGACGCAGCCTTAGGACCAGGGTCTCCTGACTGTGTTTCTATCACACTCTGTTGCCTTTGGGAGCAGGAAACCTAGATGGCCTTGATGAACCCCTGTCCATACCCAAGTCCATGTCTGTGGCCACCTAGACCATGAACTCTTTGAGGGAAGGGGACATGTCTTGACCACTTCTGTTGCCAGCTGTAGGACTGGCTGTCATTGGGAGGGTCTGTCACCATTTGGCAAGACTGTCTGAAGGTTCTGGTGTAAAGGCCATCCTCTGTCCTCTATGTCTTGGTCTTGGTGGTGGGCAGGGTCCTGGGCCAGGGGAGAGAGGCAGGGCTCATTGAGGAAGCTGGCCCTGACACAGGGACAACTCCTCTCTCCACCTGCTTTCAAGTTTCAGATCCAGTTATGGGTGGGAGCAAGACTGAGTGTCTGATCAGCATTAGGGACAAAATTTCCAGGGAGAAGCAGAGGGCCTGGTGCATAGTAAGGCTCCGTGATTTCTTGAGTAGGACGATCTATGGGTACTCCTGAGCCTAAAATCTGGTCCCCTACCCGACATTAGAATCACCTGGGGGAGTTTTTCAAACATCCCAGTGTCTGGGCACCAGCCCAGTCCAACAAAGTCAGGATCTGGGGCCAGTGTCCAAAATGGTCACCAACTTCTATGTTCATTGGAGTAAATGGACAAACCCTGGAATCCGAGTGGCCTATCTGGGTGGAGGGAGTTCTCCTTATGTGAAGTCCATTCTGCCCAGGGGGTGTGGGAGGGTGGGGGCTATGTTCCATACTGTCATAGGTCCCAGCTGATGGAGTCCTGTCACCTGCAAGAAGTGGCTCCCAACGTCACCTGGGCCTTCCTGTCTAGTCAGCAGAATGCTGATGTTTTATGAGGGGCAACTTGGGAGGATTTTATGGGCCAGGCCCAGGAGTGCTGAATGCCTCTTCCTGTGGGCTGATGCTCTGTCCATGGTAAGGGAAATTGGGAAGTCTAATTCTTGATGGGAGGCCACTTCCTAGCCACAGTGGGAGAGCATCAGAAACCACCAGTGGGCTGGCCGCAGTGGCTCACACCTGTAATCCCAGCACTTGGGAGGCTGAGACAGGAGGATCGCAAGTTCAAAGCCAGCCTCAGCAATGGCGAGGCACTTAGCAACTCAGTGAGATCCTGTCTCTAAATAAAATACAAAATATGGCTGGGGATGTGGCTCAGTGGTCGAGTGCTCCTGAGTTCAATACCTAGTACCCCCCCGCCCCCCCAAAAAAAAAAATCAAAAGAAAGAAACGACCAGTGGCCTGTTGGATACTGTCGCAGGGCGATTCTAGCCAGGGTGCAGAGTTGAGAGCAGCTGGTTCAGAGCGCCACGGCTTCATAAGGCATCTCCTCTAGGTCCTCGCACCCAGGCCTGAGAGTTCCAGGGTCCGTGCCAGCTCCCGGACCACTGCGCCTTCCTGTGTGGTCATGTTTCTGTAGCCCTGGAGACGGGAGGGCCGGGCCTCTGTGTGGAGGCCACGGAAGGTTTGGAAGCAGACAAGTGGAGGAACTGCTCCGGGTTGATTTGGGGGAGGGGTGTGCAGAGGCCCGAGGAGGGGAGCTGCCCATCGGTTGTGTCTTGTCTCACTTTTGACTCCAGACAGATCATCTCTGTGTCCAGTCCTGGCTGGCCTGGGGTCTTCTCAGCCACATCCTACGCCAACACCCACGCCCCTCCAGGAGGTCTTCTGTTCCCTCTTCCTGACTGGCCACCCTCGAGACCATTCAAGACTATGTTCCAGGCTCTGGAAGTCATTCCACAAAAGGAATTCCTGATGTTTTATGCCGCAGGAACACGATTGTAGAAACTGTGTATAGTCTCCCGAGGGGATGTCTGTGGGGAAGTGCTCCTTTGTGTATATATGGAGTGTTTGTAGGGGAAATAAGGGCTTCATAGTTATTCGTTCATTCATCCATCCAACAAATATTTATGAAGATCAGGTCCTATACGAGGCACTGGGGACACCAGAGTGACCACAACAGGCAGAGAGGTCCCTGCCCTCATGGAGTGTGTGGCCTTGATCTCCTTGGCATTTAATCAACAGTAGGTCCATCAGCCACCTGTTCCCGATGCCCGATTCCTGAGTCCATTAGGGTTTTTCAAATCCCAGCAATTCACTGAGCTCCTCTCATTATGACCCAATTGTACCACAGGCACAAAGGTGCATTCAGAGCCGGTGGACTAAACAGAACCATCCCTTCCTGAGAAAGGGTTTGTCAGGAACTCAGGCTTGGCACATTGTGCCTGAAGATGACAGGAGTCCAAGGACTGGCTGCTGTTTGGGACAGGGTTTATTTATACCACTGCATTTCAGGGCAACTTGATAGTCCTTGCCGTTTTACAAAGAATGTTTATTGTATATCTGGTTATACAAGGAGCATGTACACATTCTAGAACATTCAGGAAACAAAGAAAAGTCAGATGAAGAAAATAACGATCACCCACAATCTTACCTCCCAGAAATAACTGGCAGTAAAAGTTTTGTGTTTTTTCTTTCCAGTGTTTCCTTTAAGGCTTACATTAAAACACACACACACACACACACACACACACACACACACACACAGTTGCTATCCAAACAGTATTACAAGTGTTTTCTCATTTTATTAGCATTTGTCACAGGCATATTTTTAAATGACTACCTAGGATTTGAATAGATGCATCTATCTTAATGTACTGAACTAATTCTCTATAGGAAACATTTGTGTTGTTTCTGGTTTCTTGCTTGGTGGAAGTGAAGCTGGACTGCACCTCTTCATGCCTGCAGATTTGTCTGCCTCTCCGATGCTTTCTTAGTATGGATTCCTTTGGAAATTAAGGCGTTCAATTAGAAAATGGACAGTTAGAAGAAATGCTTCTCAAGACAGGATATGCAGGTGACCAGAAGCACGGAAGACGAAAAGCTGATTATTTTCACTGCTTATCTGGAAATGCACATTAAAGCCACATGAAATCCCACTGTTCCTCAGACAGGTAACATGAAGAAGACCGACACTACCAAGTGTTGACAGAGATGTGGAGGAACTGGACCTCTCAGATGGGGCTGGTGTGGTTGAAAATGGAACACACGCTTCAGAAAATAGTTTCTACTGAAGTTTTAAGCCCATCCCTGCCTAGGACCCGGCAATTTCCCTCTCAGGCACATCCCAGGAGAAATGAGTTCACATGTCAACAAAAGAATATTGACTTCTGGAGCTGGGGATATGGCTCAGCAGTGGAGCATTCGCTTAGTGCGTGCGCGGCCTGGGTTCGATCCTCAGCACCATGTAAACATAAATGCATTGCATTGTGTACAACTAAAGCAAATAGATAAATATTTAAAAAAAAAAGAATATTGACTTCTGTCCTGCTCACCAGGGTCACCAGCTGGAAATGCTCTAAGTACCCATCAGTATGTAAGCAAATAAGCATATTGTATTATTTTTATGCAAGGGACTACGACACACATACACACACCAAAAAAAACAACAACAACAACAACAACAACAAACAAACAAACAAACAAACAAAAAAAAGAGAACTAACTGTTGGAACAGGAAACCATATTGACAGATTATATTGAATGAAAGAAGCCAGAAAGAGAGATTCTGTGTGATCTCATTTGTAGGAAGTTCAAGAGCAGGCAGAATGAATCCAGGTTTATTAAAATCAGCACGGTGGTTCACTCTGGGCAGAGACACAGACTGGAAGGCACAGGAGGGATGGGTGCTGGTGCCAGCAATGTTCCCAGCCTTATCTTGGTGACAATTACATAGGTGTATAGAAAAGAAAAGAAAAGAAAAAAGATCGAGCTGTAAACAAAACCAAATATGTTCTATTTGCTCGACTGTGTGTTAGGTTATCTTTTAATTAAAAAATACAACAGATCGTAGGATGGAATTGGGATGATATCAGAAGGTAAACTGCCAGGAATATCAGAAATGCAGTAACCCAGCTCTCCCAGCACCCGTCTCTGAGATTTTAAAGAAGCCACACACAAGGAACAGCAGGAGAACTGGAACCGAGGTGTCATTCCATTAATAGCCATGCGGGTGTGACCTAGTGTCCCCACTTGGGAGCTCTAGTGCAAGACTGAGTCGGGGTGTGTGGCTTAGGTCTGAGGCTGCAGGGAGGCTGACAGCTCCCTGTCTCCTTCTTGGTTCAAATCCCGAGACAACCTTCTCGGGTCCTCCCCACAAGCTCTGGCCCCTGGGAGAGAAGCAGCAAGCAGCAGCCAGAGCACCTCACTGGACTCAAATGCACAACCACCGCTTGCTAATGAGCCCAGGCAGTGGGCAGCCATAGAGGGATTGAGTGGGGGTGGGGGAGGTCAGGTGGCCTAGGAATAGCCCAAGCCTTTCTTCCCTTCTGATCCCCAGAAGGGCAAAGGAAGCACCCCACCGGGGTTTTGTCAAGTCATCCTCCAGGAGTTTGTATCAATTTCCACTCCTGTGAACTGCACGGAGAAACCGGGTTTCACCACATCCTAGCCAGACCTGAGTGCTGTGATTTTCTGAGGCCGGCTAGGAAGCTTGCGTGTGCCTGCCTTTGACGACATCTGCATAACTTCCTGTTCCTGCCTGAGTGGCTCTGAGTCTGGGGCAAGGCTGAGAGAAGCCGCAGAGGATTGGACTGGGAATTGGGGAAAGAACCCAGGCCAGATCTAAAGATGTTCCAAAGCTGGGTGCTGTGGCACGTGCCCACGAATCTCAGCAGCTTGGGCGCAAGTTCAAAGCCAGCCTCAGCAACTTAGTGAGGCCCTAAGCAACTCAGCCAGACCTTGTCTCTCTTAAAAAAAAAAAAAAAAAAATTATATATATGGGCTGGGAATGGGGCTCAGTGGTTGAGCACCCCTGGGTTCGATCAATGTACATATATGTAATAAAGGATGTCCTAAAGATGAACATAGTGTACTGGAGCCCATGGCAGGGGTGCTCTCTCTGGTGACATTCAGATGGTCACAGACAAACGGAGGAACCACGCTGGAGTTCAGCCCCATTGCAGAGGAGCCCCAGCCACTGCTTTCTGCTCCTACCAGACTCTGCCAACAGCAGCCAAAAGCCGGCTGCATGACCTGCCCCTCCAGGCAGCTGGCTGATGAACCCCCACCAGCCCAGGGGCTCCTTCCTGGATCACGAAAGACCCAGGCCACCACGAGCCTTTCCCCAAGCCCTTTTCTAATTGCACCAACAAAAAATGGGGCCTTGGTTGTTGTCATGGACGCCGTTTCTTTGACAGGTGAGGCGGGACCCTCCTTCCTGGGGTTATGGGCCACGGGTCGAGGGCTCTGGCCAGTCCTCCCGCGAGCTCGCCGGGGCCTGGCCGGCTGCAACAGCGCCCTCCTCTGGCTGGGTGGAGCTGGGGTCCCGAGCGTTCTGAGAGCGCGCAGATGGCTCCTGGGCGCTGGGGGAGCGCCGGGCGGTTTTTGTCTACAAGTGCTTTCCTGAAAGCTGTGTCAGCCCGGCAATTAGCTCCCTCAATCAGGGAAGCGGCTCGTGCGAGATGAGGCGCATCTCGGGGCTGATTGCCGGGATTCGGGAGCGGGCTGGCTGGCGAGCAGCTCCCGCGCTCTCCCTTTCTCTGTGTCGCTTTTCCTTTCTCCATTTTAAATAACTGCTTGATTGTAAAGAGGGCTGATTCACTACTTGAGATTTCTTCTGTAACTTTGTGGGGAGGTTAGGAGCAAATCACTGCCTCCTCCTCGTCCCTCTCCCCTCACCGGGCCTCCAATCCCTTCCCTGCCCCTGGCTCCCGCAGAAAGGCAGGGCCAGGGAGAAGGAGCCCAGAACTGGGTGGACCTCCCCACCCTGCCCGGTCCTAACTGCAAGTGCCCTCGCACCCCCAGCATCTGGGGCAGTACCTTACCCGCTCGCTGTCGAACAGCGCTTGCGTGTATGTATGAAGACATAACAACAAACCCCGTCATGTGTACGACTGAAATGACTGAAATGCACCAATAAAAAATGGGAAAAAAGAGAATACTATAAATTGAAGTTAATGGACAAGAAATACTTCCTTATGTCTAACTCCAATTCCTCCTATTGAATTTTATTTTGTTAGGTCTTCAAGAGAAATTTATTCCCAATCTCTCTGATGCGTCCTTTACCAGCCTTCCTTGCCCTCCCTCTCTTATTGTTTTCTCCTCTTCCCTTCCTCTGGCAAGAATTTATTGAGCACCTAGGGCATGGAGACCAAATATTGAACAAAACAGAAACAGCCCCTGCCCTCATGGAGCTTATAATCCACCTGAAGATGTATGGCCCCCTGGGGGTGGGGGAGGATGAGCAAGTGCAAAGGTCCTGAGGCAGGCATGTCAGAAGTTTAGGGGAAAGAGTTGACAAGGAGGTCAGAGAACTGGGCAAGGCCCAGATACACAGGTGCAGCAGCCATGGTGAAGACTTGGTTTTTATTCTAAACAGGAGGGGAAACTACTGAGGGTTTTGAGCAGAGGAGTGGCACCATCTGATTTGGGTTTTTAAAGTGTCATCTGGCCGCTCTGTGCTGGTTAGGGTGCAGAGGGGTGAGAGTGGAATCAAGAAACAACCCCAATAACCCTCTTTTCTCCTGGTGGACTGACCTCTCCTTACATCTGACAGCAGGATCCAATTCAGCCAGAAGTGTCACCCGTAGCTCGGTGGCTGTTCAGTGAGGCAAAACCCTGAAGTCACCAAGGTGTGATTCGTCTTTTACAAAGAGAGGAGTTAAAGAGACCGGTTGTAAAATTCAGCCCAGTATTGTTGGTTTTTTTTTTTTTTTTTTTTTCTTTAATTTAAGCATCTACTGATTTTTTTTTTTTTTTCTCTTTCAGATGTTTTGTTGATCAAATTATCCTCTTGACATGTTGGGGACCATCTTTGTTTCCCAAATGCCACCTAATGATGCCGCAGTGCAATTAAGACTAATTTTCTGCAAAAATAATGGGAAGTTGTTCAATTTCACAAAAGAACAAACCTTGGTGTTTTTATTGTTATTCTCTTTATTATTGAGGCCATTATTATTGCTGGACGGGAAGAGGCAGGCGGCAGGCGGAAGAAACACTTGGGAAGGAAAGAGAGAGGGTCCCTGAGGAGGTCGGAGTGTCTGGAGCAAATATCTAGAGCTGGCGTCTCACCGGCATCACCTGCTCTTTGTGGGACCTTGGACAAATGACCTCACCCAGCCTCGGTCTCCTCATCTGTAGATTGGGTGTACTGATGAACTCTCCACCACAGGGCTGTAGAGGAGTGGATTATCACGTGGGAGGTATTGTGCTGTTTGGGATTGGGTTTGAATGTGGCAAACGGCGGCTAGCACCAGTAGTTGTTTCCTTCTCATTCACCTCCATGCCTGGTGGAGACAGTGAGGAACTGGTGCCAAGCTGACCTGTCATCCAGTCCTCAGGGACCCAGGCTCCGTCCACCTCCTGGTCCAAAAGGGTGGGCAAAGCTCCATCCATTGCACCTGTTTTCTGCAGCCAGGTGGAGGAGGGCCAAAGGACACGGCAGCTGCCTGTCAGGAAGGCTCCCCGGCACCACTACATAATACTTCCTCTTGCATCCTTTTAGCCAGAATCTAGTTAGGCACGTGGGCAGACCTAGCTGCAAGGGATGCTGGGAGATGGAGTCTTTATTCTGGAACGTCTTTTATCTTGCTGAAAACTAATCCAGTACAGTGGGGAAAAGGAGATGTTGACTGTCTGTTAGGAGATGGGGGAGGCCCCTCCCACAGGTAGCCCTAGAGGAAGGAGGTGGAGCCGTATCCTCCTAGACTTCGTCCCAAATATCACATACTTTTTTCCTCCCTCTCCTCCACAGTCAGTCAGCTACCACCCTGTCCTCCCAGTTGCCATGGAAACAGCCCTGGCTCAGGTGTGATCACCGCTCACTAGGACCACCGCCCTTTTCAAAGGCCCTCGATGACTTCTCTGTCTGTGACTGGGATCCAGTTGGGCCCTCACTCCCCACTGGATAACCGCCCTCCACCCACAAACTCAGCCTTCAGACCCTACAGAGTGTCCTGTGTTCCTGCCGTTCACACCCTTTCCTAGCAGCCAAGCAGACTGTCTTCCTGCTGGCTGAATGAACCACATCCTCTGAACTTCTCTGACTTTGAACTTGCTGTTTCCTGTACTCATCTCTCTTTCCTGCTCGGAAAACTCCTATTCATGCTCTGCAACCCATCTCAAACGTCCCTTCTGGTGAAGTCTGCAGCACCCTGTCACTCATTTGACTGTGCCTCGCTCTAATCCATTCCTACTCTCCACTCCCCCACTGTCATGGGGGTGGGGGCGGGGTGCCTCCGAGCCTCCTGGAGAGCTGCCTTGTGGGTGAATTTGACCAGTAGGAGGCGCTGGCAGGGAGGGAGAAACTGGGCGTGTCTTTCTCTTTTCTCTGGGGGGCGTGGGGGGCAGGGTGTCTGGCAGCGACTCAGTCTCCTGCCCAGGAGTGGCGCCCTCTGTGGCTCCTCCCCGGGGGTCTAGCTCTCTGCAGAAGGACCCTGGCTTCTGGGCTGTCATCGCTTCTCACCGTCCGTCCATCTCCAGGGCTCTCCGTGGCTTCCCCGTTGCTCTTTTTTTGGGGGTACTATTTTGGCCTCTTGATTCTTCCACCACCTGCGCGCCCCCTCGTGTGACCCCCCCAGGGCTGGTTCTGGCTCTTTCTTGGCCAGACCCGAGAGCCCCGCGCAGCGCCGAGCAGTGCTGAGCGGGCGGCTGTGGGGTGGCGGGGCTGGCCCAGGGCGCCCATTCATCAGGGCAGGCCTTCAGGGCTTGCTGGCCGAGGTGTCGTCCACCAGGAGACGTGGCCGAGAGGCGTCGTCCTGGAAAGGGGCTTCCTCCACTCTGGGCGGGAGCCGGAGGGAGGGGGAGGGGGAGAACGCAAGCCCGAGGGTCCCCCGGTCTCCTCGCCTCTTTTATTTTAAACGCGGGGCCTTGCTTCTGGGTTCAGGCCGGGATTTATGAGTGTGTTTAGGCGGCCACTCGAGGGGACCTCTGGTGAGAAATGTTCTCTGCCACGCTCTGACAGCAGGCGGAGGGAAGCGGCTGAAATCACCAGAGGGAGGTTTCCTTTAGCTGATGGAGGCTCCCAGCCCAACCTCCACCACCTTTCCTTAAATGCCACCTGGAAGGGCTTGGGAGAGGAGGAGCGGTGTCCCTTCCCTGGGTGGGATCATGCTTGTCAGACAGGGAGTGCCCTCAGTGTCCCAGATTTTAGTTTGCTCTGAAGTTGTAACAAGGAGATGAGGCTTAAGTTGCAGTTGGAAGGATCTGGATGAGACATTGGGAGGAACCCTCACCTCATCCTTGCTGCGTGGAGGTATCTCTTCCCAGCCCCCTGTCCACTCCACTCTGGCCAGGCTACCCTTCCCTTCACCCCTTGACCCTACCCCTGGGCCTTTGTACCTGCTGCTTTCTCTGCCTCCCTGCTCTTCCATCTCACTATTGGATCATTCTTGTTATTTAGATGTCAGTTCAGGTGTCACCTCCTCAGGGAGGTCTCCCTGACTGCTCCATCCAACATGGCCTGCAACCTGTCCCCCTGCCTGGTCTTATTTCTTTATCGTGTTTATCACTTGGTAATTATCATACTTCTTTATTTTCTTACCTGTTCACCTTCTGTCTAAATGCACTGGGTTATCAGTTTTGCGAGGGCAGAGGCACTCAGAACAGGCGTGCAGGAGTAGTTTTTCAACGAGTGAGTGGATGGGTTGCTTTAAGAGCCCTAAGCAAACTAGTTATCATGGCCCAGAACTGATGCTGGGTGTGCTCAGCAGGAGTCTTTCTGGGAAGTCCTCCTGGGAGCGGGATGGGGAGAGAACAGGTACAATACTAGGTTCTGCACCACAGGGTTGACGCAAGGATTTAATGACATAATGTCTGCAAAGCACTCAGCACAGGGCCTGGCACATATTCAAGGGCCCCGTAAATGTTGGTAGCTGTTAGGATCAGATGCGTTCCCGGCCCTCCACACGGAGGCCTTCCGTGATCCAGAGGTGGCATCTAGGCTCTCTGGGCTGAAGATGGCCATGTGCCAGGGCTGACCACGAGGTTGCCTGAGACAGCCCTAGTGTGGAGGCTGCTGGGCCAGAGGCCAGAGGACAGCTTGCTCTCTGGGGCTGGGAACCACTGTCTTCAAGCCGCCAAGAACAACCTAGACAGGTATAGGACAGTTGCTCAGAGAGCAGACTCGGGACCCAGATGGCCTGGATTTGGGTCCTGGCTCTACTCTTTGTTAGACTGCAGTTTACCCGGCCTCTCTGTATCTCGGTCTCCCCGACTATAGAATTAGAGCAACAATAACACCTGCCTCGTCAGCCCTGCTCAGCCCAGGTAGGACTGAACAGTCAGTGCGATGTCTGTGTTGGCTGTTAGCAGTGACAACTATCATTGTTATTAGTTCTCTGGGTGTCATGGGCTGAACTGCGTCCCCACAGAATTCACACATCTAGGTCCTAACCCTGCGTCTCAGAATGTGGATGGGTTTGAGACATAAATAGGGCATTGAGTTAAAATGAGGCTGTTACGGTGGCCCCAACCCAATCTGCCAGGTGTCCTTGGATTAGGACACACAGACAGGGACAGGGGCATAGTGCAAAGAGGAAAAGCCACATGAGAACCCAGAAGCTAGCCAGCGAGAGAGGCCTCAGGAGAAACTAAACCTGCCGACACCATGATCTTGCACCCCAGCCTCCAGAGCTGTGTGATGGTGGCTTTCTGTCAAGTGGCCCGCCTGTGGCATTTTGTTATGACAGTCTTAGCAGACTAATACTCTTGGTCAAGAAATTCACAGGTCCAGAGAACTGGGCTGAGAGCCCTCCTCCCCCTCCTGCGAGCCCCCTTCCCCATCCTGGGGGCAGCCACAGGGCAGGCTGCCGTGTCCCTCTGCCTCCACCTCCCTGAGTCAACCCACAGGTGCTGGAGCTCAGGGTCCCTCCTGCCTGGCAGTTGGCATGCAGGTGACATGGGGCCAATCACTTCATCACACTGATCTGTTCACCAGGTCAGAGCAGTGTTCAGGAGGCTGAGGTCACCCTTCCTGAGATCTGCTTTTGATGACAAGAAAGCAAACAAGCAAGGTGTCCCTCGTCTGGGCACTTTGTTAAAACAACCTGTCAACCATCAGTCGTGGGCTGGCGACAAGCTCAGCGCTTTCCCAGGGCATTACCAGTTTCTATTACTTCCATCACCAGGGAGCCTGAGTGACTGACGGGCAGTGAGCCCCCCTACCCCCACCAAATCCTCCCCAGCTCAGATGACAGGGAACGAGCTCACAGCGCCCTCGCTTCTCGGGGGACCATGCAGCCACCAGAGTAGAAACTCCTCGGATTGAGAGACTAGAAACGCAGTTTTGGGGGCCCTGGGAGCCAGCCTTATTTACAGATGGGGAGACTGAGGCCCAGGAACGTCGAGTTGCTTATAACATACTGAGAATACTGACCCATTTCAGGGACAGTGACAAAATGGAGGGTGTTCATTAGTGGAAGGGAGATGGGAAGGAGCTTGCAACCATGCTGGGAGGGTCAGGATCAGAAGCAGCGGCTGGGCCTGGGAAAGGTCCGACCACGCGGAAGGGTGGGAGAAGGCAGCTGGTCTCCAGGGGCCCTGGGGAAGGGGCTGGAAGCGCCGCAGGAGGATGTGCAAGCGCTAGAACCGGGACTCTGCGCACGGGAGTCGCTTCCACAAACAATCCTCAACGCGGGCTCCACGGGCAGCCTTCCCCCCTTCTCTCTCGCTCCTCTGCCTCGTGCCTTGGAGTCTTACAGCCCTACTCTGCAGCCAGCCAATCACAGGGAAGCAGGCGGGAAGGGGCCCATTTGATTGGAGCAAGGCGCTCTAAGGCGGGGCCAGGCTTTTTGATCGACTGTCAGGGCAGCTTGCCCGGGCCAGATCTGAGGCTGCCGGAGAAGACTGGCGCTTTGCTGGAGGGCAGGGTGGGCAGAGGCTCCAGAGCAGCTGGTCAGCCCGGGGCCTTTGGCAGTGGCGGTGGCTCTGCTCAGCTGGTGAAGTGATGTTCTCCTCTGATTGAGCTAATTATGCTGATTGAATTGCCTCCCTCTCCCTTCAGTGCCTCCTCCTGCCTCCCCCTCTCTGCCATCTCGTCCCCACCCCCTCCCTTTGGAGAGAAAGGAAAGGTTTCCTTAATGTGACTGGTAATTGTTATGCACACAGTGTCAGATGTTAATGTTGGCCCTGATTGACAGCTAATCAGCCCATCAGCTGTACAAAAAGAGTGAATAACTTGGTAATTTGATTTCCCCTGATTCGCCTGCGTGGGATGGCAGGAAAGTCTAAATTAGCAATCAGGGAGCCTGTGGCAGATCCTGGAGGGTGGCGGTGAGGATCCAGGGGCTGCAGAGCAGCTGCTGCCTGGTGGGCCAGGTATCATGGTGGGCAGCCCCTACTGGCCTCTGCTTGGGTGGCCGGGAGGAGCTTCCTGAGCAGCAGACTAAATGTGGAGCTTTGGGCTGTGGGGTGAAGTCCCCATCTGAGGATGCTCCTTCCTTGGGCTGGCCTCTGGGAGAGGGGGACATTGGGGGAGTCCTCACATGCTGATGCCTATGACACCTGTGATGGAGGTGGACGTGGTTGGCTCGTTAGGACTGTAGTGGCACATGCCACCCCCACCCCCATCACGTCCCTTAGAAGCTGGTTGCCAGGGTTTCCAACGTGTGACCCAAATTTTTCCAATTCAGGGAAATAGGAGTCCCCTCACTCAGCTTTTGGCAGCCTCCATTCAGGTGAAATGGAGCTCAGGAGTAGCACCTGTGGATTACTTGGTCCCAAATGAAGCCATCACCAGCCCAAGCTTCTCCGCTGGTGGGGTGGGGGTCGGAGGCAGCATGAGTGGCAGTTTCTGCTGTGGCCTGGCCCAGGAGGCCCCCACCTCGCTAGCAAAACTGCCCACGCCTCATGACACCTGAGCCCTAGACACCTGCCAGCCAGAGATTCCAGTGTGTGTCCACAGCCATGGATGCGTGTGGATGCCTGTCCTTTTATGCATGGGGAAACTGAGGCCAAGGAGGCCAGGGGCTTGCCTGAGGTCACCTAAAGGCTACTGACGCAGCTGGGCCCCACCAATTCTCCTGCCCAGCCCAGCAGTGCCCAGCCCAGACTCTCCAGTCGGTCCTCTCTCTTCTGCTCCTCAGCCCCTCTCCCTGCACCCCACCACAAATGTGGAGCCAGCTGGGGGTGGCTGGTGCTGGGCAGCGTCAGGCTGGAGATGCCTGGTGAGGACTCTAGGTGGCAACAGCACATTGTTGAGTGGTGGTAGCTCGAGGGCTTTCAGGGATGCTGGAAGGGGAGGGACCTCAGCCCATCTGAGTGGGGGCAGGGCCTTCCCATCTGACCCCAGAGGCCCTCTCTATTCCAGCTGTCACCACCCTGTAACCTTGATAGACCAGCCACCTGGATGGGGACAGAGGGACTGGAGAGGTAGGAGGAGACACAGAGCAAGAGCCACACCTCTGTCCTTAAGGAGGCCTGGGGAGGGACTGGGTCTGTAAGGGGGCAAGAGCCAGAGGCAGGTGTTGTGTGAAGACTGCAGGCCCTGGCCTTGACCCCACCTGAGCCAGCATCTGCAGGACGCTGGGGGGCCGAAGTGGGGCCTGAAGTCAGCAGGTGAGGTTTGGAGCAGCACAGCCCCGGGACCAGCTGCAGGGCCTGTGTGGCTCTGTAGTGGAGAGTCTGGAACTACCACAGCCATCACACAGACCACGAAACTGAGATGTTGCTCAAGATCCCGCCCTGGGAAGAGGGGATAACCTGAGTCCACTTTGTGTCTAAGTTCACCCTTGTTCCCCTGGAAGGCACAGCAGGGTGGGGGCTGGTGGCGGGAGGAGAGGGCGAGCAGCGGCTGTGGGGAGTGGGCCTTGGCATGTAGGGGCGTGGGTCTTGGGCCTCAGGTTCCAGGCAAGCTCCTCAGGCAGAAGGCCGCGCCTCCCAGGCAGAAGGCCACACCTTTCCAGGTGCCTTGTGAAAAACCAAAACCTGATCAGCAAGTCCCTTGTCCACTACCACTACCTCCCCCCATGCACTCAGGGGGTGGCCCCTACTCTATTTAAGGGGACTGACATACCCCCCCCTTCCCTTCCCTAGACAAATAAACCCTTTTATTTCACTAACACGGTGTTCCCAGCTAGGTGGTTTTCTAACAGGGTCATCAAGGTGGACTCCAATGCCAAACACAGAATGGACCCAGACTCGGGTTTGAGCATGGCCTGGATTGGAACAAGGGTGTGAGGCGGGGGGCAGCTGGCTGCGCTGAGCCGCTGAACTCAGAATCTGCCTTCAGGTGGGCAGGGTTCATTGCCAGGGGCTGCATCTGAGGCACTGGGCTGGGCGCCATGTTACTGTGGTGGACCAGACTGCCCTTGCCCTCCAGAGCTTGCTGTGTGTGTGTGCGTGTGCATATTGTGTGCGTCCATGAGCACGTGTGGATGCGTGTGCCTGGCCAGGGAGGCGGCCACGTCAATCACGCCAGCTGCGATTGCAGCTCACGTGGCTTGGGCTCTTCTTCTGTGTCAGGCTCTGATTTAAGGGCATGACATTTGTTAGCTCATTTAATCCTCCCGACAGCCCCAGGGTGGGGGGTTCCTGCTCTCCCCACTTTACAGACATCAGGACGTGCCCCAGCAGGAGCAGATGTGGCCTCTGAACCCGGGCCTTTGGTTTCACGGCCGACCCTTTCCATGGCCATCTGAAGGTGCCCTAGCACAGGACCAGGCGAGCTGGGAGGGAGCAGGGCCTGCTGAGGGCGCTGGGGCACACTCGCGGCTCCTCCTCTCCGGCTGGCATCCTCCCACAACCAGAAGGCTGGTGGGGACCCCATCTGTCAGTGAGGCCACCGTGGCCCTCGGATGTCACGCAGTGGGGAGGCCAGGAGCTGCCTCCCCAAGCTCCCTGCTCCTGTCACCCAGGGGCCCTGCATGCCAGCTTCTGAGCTGCCCAGGCCACGCAGTCCTGTCCCCACCCTCAGGCCTCTGGGGGTCTGCAGGCAGCAGACCTTGCTGGCCGCCGTCTCTGAGTGACATTTTCATGTTCTGGCTGCGCTGGCCTCTGCGCTCTCCCCGGAGGCTGCCTGCGACACCTGAAGGGCAAGCTGAAGGCTCGGCTGGGAGAGGCTTCGAGAGCCTGGCCCCTGACCGGCCCTCGCTTCTCTCCCCCAGGGCCAGTTGTCCCCGCACTCTACCAAAGGAGCTGGGCCTGGGTCTCCGCCTCGTGTCTCCTCGGGGAAGCCAAGGCGCTGGCTCTCCACACCTGTGGACTCCATCCCCGGACTCCTGCTCACTTCTCTCTAGGACACCTGGTGGTTCCACAAGGGACGACTTCCCAGCAGCACTGGGCATTTCTAAGGCCATCCCACCCAGGTGTGTTCTTGTCACTTGCTCTCCCAATCCACCTTGACCTCAGGCTTGTCTTCCACCCAGCAGGCATCTGAGAAGACCTAACTGACCCATGGACACGGTGTCCACGGCACCTCACTGTCCTTGTGACCTTGTTGGACCCGCAGCCCGTCTGGAGGTCAGTCCCACGGACCCGTTCTAGAGATGAGTAACTGACACTTGAGAGGGTGAGTGACTTGCTGGTGGTGACAGGGTGGAGCAGACTTCTGGAACCCAGAGCCCATGCCTGGGGACAGAAAGACCCATGTCCCATTGCCTGTGGGCCCCCTCTCTTGTCCCAAATGTTGACCGGAGTCCCCAGCAGAGGGTCAAGCCCACCCTAAGGCACACAGGTGGGTGGCATGGGTTGGGAGGTAAGGTGCTTAGGACAGACTGACTCCGAGGCTGGGCGCCCAGGGACAGGTGGGTGGGGACCATGAGCCAGGCACTAAAGGGACAGAGGGAGTAAGCGCTGTCCTGTGCCAGCTGTGGGGCCTGGAGACCGTCGGGTTTGCTGGAGAGCCCTTGCCCTCACAGCACTGAGACAGCGCGGTGGGCTGCGGTGGGGTGGGTGGGGAAGAGCTGGTGACCACGGGGCTCTGGCCCTGGTCCTTCTCTGGTCCACTCACTTGGGAGAGGAAGCGGGGAGAGAGACATCTCCTGAGCGCCCACGGCCAAGGGCCAAGGTGGTCAGTCAGGAGCAAGGCCCCAGAGTCCTGGCTCAGCCCAGAGGCAGCCAGTGGCCCAAGGAGCCTCCTTTCCCAGGGCCAGCCACAGCAGCCAACCTGGGCAGAGCTGCGGTCACTGCAAGGCAGGAGGCCTCTGTCACAAGGGGTGGGAGGGCTGTGCCTGGGGGGGACAGGTCTCCACCCAGCCAGGCTCCATGTAGATCACACACACACACACACACACACACACACACACACAGCACACACACACGAGCACTGTCACAGCTCACAGGCGTGCGCCATCACGTACACACATGCCCACACGCACGCAGGAAGCACTGTCCCCAAGCCGGCGTCTCTGGCCACCTCCACAGGCCACGACCCACCCGGAGCCTTCTCCCAACAGCACTGCTCATCCAAGGCCTGGGAAGACCCACATTCTGACTTTGCAGGGCTGACCCGAGCTTCTGCATTCCTGGTGGGTTCCAGGTGACAGAAGCAAGCCTCCTTCCCCAGGCAGACCCCTCCCATCCCAGCACCCTCCGGACCACCAGCGCAGCTGCAGGCCGGGCTCTGCCACCTCTAACGCAGACTGCCCTTGGGTCACTGGGAACTCCGCCCTCCCCCTGTGCTCCTGCCTTAAGCTCTACCTCACACAGCCCTCGGGGTTGCAAATCAAGGTCAAGGCCTCCTGGGTTTGCTTTCCTCCTGGCTGGACAGTTCCTTAGGATCTGGGGCCATCTCCTTTGTGCATTCAAAAGCTGGTACAGGTCCAAATAATACCAAGACGAATAAAAGGATGGGCATCAAGTTAGAAAGCTTCTGCACAGGAGAGGAAACCAGAGAGAGAAGAGAACCCACGGAACGGGAGGAGATTTTGCCAGCCACTCTTCCAACAGGGGATTCGTATCCAGGATACATAAAGATCTCAAAACACTCACCACCCCAAAGCTAAACAGCCCAGTCAGTGGATGGGCAAAGGAACTAAAGGAGACTTCCCAAAAGAAGAATTACGGGTGGCCAAAAGATAAGTGAAAAAACATTCACCATCTCTAGCAATCAGGGAAACGTAGATCAAAGCTCCACCGAGGTGTCGCACCACGGCTAGGACAGCCGCCGTCAAGGATGCAGACAGTCGTGCGCGCTGGAGAGGTGGTGGAGAAAGGAACACTCAGACGCTGTTGGTGGGACTGTGAACTGGTACAGCCACACGGAAATCAGTATGGTGGCTCCTCAAAAAGACGAGGCATGGAACCTCCACAAGACCCAGCTCTACCACTCCTGGGTATTTATCCTGAAGAATCAGTCGTCGTACGACAGTGACACATGCATACCATGTTCACAGCAGCACAGTTCACAGTAGTCCAGCTATGGAACCAGCCAGGTGTTCATCCAGGGGCGAATGGATAAAGAAAATGTGGTGAATATACACAGTGGCGTTTTATTCAGCCATAAAGAAAAATGAAATGATGTCGCAAATGAAAATGAATGGAACTTGAGAATACTATTGAAACCGCTTTTTACCGTGACGAGTTCTTGCTCCCCGAACGCTGAAGAATAACGCCGAAGAAGCACTCCGAGGCAAGCGTAGAGTGGAAAGTGGACAGCTTTATTTAAAGGATAGCAAAAGACTTCCCCAGAGGGAGAAGGGGGACCCGGAAACCAGGAATCCAAAGGGAGGGGAAACTTTCTCCCTTTTATATCTGAAATCTTTCTTTTGTCCCTTTCATGTTCCCTATCTCTGTCATTCCTAGGACAGGAATGTCAAAAGGAGGGCCCATGGTGGGTGTGAGATTTACGGGAAGGGTTTAGGGCTAGTTGATTAGCATCTAGCATCTCTGTTTACTGGAAGTTGTTTCATTAACATTCCATAAGATGAGCCCTAAACTTGGGAACATTAACCATCTTCTCTCTCTTGGAGTTGCTCTGTGATTTTCCAGGACTCAGGCTGACTCCATTTTCCTTATGGACTCCATGTTCTTTATGAAACTCGATGTTAGACCCGATTTGCCTGACTACACTCACTACCTAGCTTTAAATCTGGCTTCATTCCCCCCTCTAATTTCAGGAACTCCTTACTGCTGTAAGGACATGGGGCGACGACCGAATCTAACTTCTTCGACTGAGAGGGGGCGAAGTGGGGCCAGCAGTTTGGAGTCCCCGTTTAAAAATCGGGGTCATCGAGTGGTCGCACGATGAAGTCCAGTTGAGAGTCAATAGAAGGGTATTTGAGCAACTGGTGGTCTATAAGAGAAACAAGAATTTATGAGTACTGGAATGAGATTAATGCAATAAATGCCACAGCATAAGAATAATACCAATTGAATGATGAGGACAACAAAGACTAGCAATTTTTCCACCATGAAGTTAACAAAAAACCAGGAACTAATATATTGTCCCCATGACACGGCTGGTGAAGACATGGCTTCTATCTGAGCATGCAAGTTTATTAAACACATTGCCAGAACTATCAGGGATGTAAACACAGCATTCAGTTTTAATAATGGCACAAGTACCTCCTTGGGCTGCAGTGAGGACATCTAAAGCCATTCGGTTTTGTAAGATGGCCTTTCTCATAAGCGTTTACTTCAGTGTTAAGGAGAGAGATACAATTCCTCAACCTCAAGAAGCGCGGTCTGGGTGTAAATTGTTCAAGGTTTCCACGTGCCACATTACATCCTCTAAACCAATATGTGGAATAAAACAGTGAAGCTAGATGATCATACCAATGAAACACAGATCGTCCCCATCGGTGTTTGAGATTGGGGAGGTTTGCTGGTTGTTCTATATTTGGGGTCCATCTCCTTGCATCCAGGGATACCCAATAGTACATCTTCCTAACCAGCCTGGGGGAAGCCAGGGCCACAAGTTGTTTCCACATATCCATTGTGTTCCATTGGGTGCTGGCCAAATAACTCTAGGTCTCCACATAACCAATCATTAGCTTGTAAAATCACAATTTGTTGGCATTGTGACTCTGGCGTCCATCCTAATTCTCGAGTAGCATTAGGCCATTTGTCATAGGTATGGTTTCGCTGCTCCCAACAGATTGGGGCTTCTTGGTTTAGATGCCCAATGGTGGGAGTAAGCCATAAGTTTCCATCCCAAATCTGATAGTAACCATTCTTTATATCTGTAACATATTGATGGTGCTGATGGCAGAGAGCGAGAGCTGGATGGGCCTACATGGGTACTTAATATGTGGTAGAAGTCTGAAGATTGGTCTGTTCTAAGGTGAAAATCTTTCCATGACCTGGTTGTGATAAAGTTTTCATTTATAGGCCATAAATTAACATTGGCACGGGAAGCAGTTTGTAAAGAAGGTCTTTCTTCCCTTTGTTCTAACATTAGGGATTGTAAATTTACCCAGTCACTTCCCTGTAGGGAGATAACCCACCAGGGTAGTCCTGAGGTGCTGGAAAGGGGTAATAATCCACATATCCAGCAGTTATCTTTCTGTAATCTAGTGGCATATTGTTGGGCCCACATTAGAAAAGAATTAGTTTCAGTGGACCTGTCTATAAGAACAAAGAAGGAGAGAAGAAAAAGTTTACATATCACCATCATCTCTGCGGAAGAGATATTTTAGGTCTTTCTATTGGGGGTGCAGGAATACCGTCCTTGGGAAGGAGAGGTCTCTTCATCAGGTGCCGTCTCAGACTGTAAGCCTTAATCCGAGAATTGAATGAATCCAGTTCTCTTGTCCCAGCACCTTTACTTGCAGAGGGGTAGATAAGATTACAGAAAAAGTCCTTTCCAAATAGGATCTAGGTTTGGGGAGTTTGAAGGTAATGGTCTTGATCATAACTAGGTCTCCAGGCTCATACAGAGTGGAGAAGTAGCTGACTCTGATAGGGGATATTTAACTAATTTCAGCTTGAAATTTAGCCAACTTATGTGATATGAGCCACTAAGTCTGCAGTTTCCTGATCTTTGACAATGTCCAATTTACCTTAAAAATGGCCTCCCATATAAAAGCTCAAATGGGCTGAGCCCTAATTTCTTTGGGGTGTTCCTGATTCTGAGTAGTGCTAATGGAAGCACCTTAGGCCATGGGTAGTGGGTTTCCTGAGTGAGTTTTCTTAGATGCCTTTTTTAAAATGTCATTAGTTTTCTCTCTACCTTTCCTGAGGACTGAGGTCTCCATGCACAGTGAGATGGTATTTAATTCCTAGTGGAAAGATTGGTGTAGGGTGTGGTAAAATCTTCCATTGGGAACTAGCAGGTAAATAAAGCTTGCTGTCTTCCAATTGAATCCACCCTGAGGGTAAGAGGCTACCCCATCCTTTAGATAAGGCCTGGTGTGTTTCCTCCTGAGTATACTGAGGTCTTATCTCTGGAGGAGGGCCTGCCCATGTCACATTTTAATAAAGGTAAACATAATGGTCTCTCTGGCCCCGAATTTCATTGTAACAGAGGTCTTAAGTTTTGAAAGTAAATCCCGTCCTAATAAAGGGGTGGGGCACTCTGGAACTATCAGGAATGCATGAGAAAACATCATTCCGTCCCACTCACAACTCAGTTGGGGGAGTGAACTTTTCTAGTTATACACCTTCCAGACACTCCTTGCACCGTCATGGTTTTAGAGGAAAGGGGTCCAGAAATACGTCGTGAGAACAGAATAACTGGCACCAGTATCTAAGAGGAAAGTTGACCTTCTTGGCTCCCTACGGAGAAGCAAACCCGGGGTTCAC
Source organism: Tamias sibiricus (assembly GCA_025594165.1). Lineage (NCBI taxonomy): Eukaryota > Metazoa > Chordata > Mammalia > Rodentia > Sciuridae > Tamias > Tamias sibiricus. The sequence continues at coordinate 31,248,902 of CM046658.1, read as the reverse complement.
GTGTGGTGATAGGAGTTACGGTGAGCCAGAATCGACCCCGGCCCCATCAGGCCTGTGTGGGAGAGTCTGGCCTCAAGGACCTACGCCCCTCAGGACACCCAGCTCTACCACTCCTGGGTATTTATCTTTGGGGGGTCTTCCCTTATGCAAAGAAGAAAATCAGTCGTCGGACTCAGCGGCCCGCGCCAAAGAGAAACTGTTCCTATTAGGGACATCTCCCTATCTCTGGAGCTGCGACAGTGACACATGCATACCAATCTGTTCACCAAATTTCAGGGACACAGTTCACAGTAGTCCAGCTATGGAACCAGCCAGGTGTTCATCAAGGGGCGAATGGATAAAGAAAAAATGTGGTGAATATACACAGTGGCGTTTTATTCAGCCATAAAGAAAATGAATGATGTCGCAAATGAAAAGCACTGAATGAATGGAACTGAGAATACTATGTTAAGAGAAATAAGCCAAACTCAGAATGTCAAGGGTTGTACATTTTCTCTCCTATGTGCAAGCTAGAGAGGAAACAGGAAAAGAAAGGTGGGGGTGGGGATCAGTAGAGAAAAGAGACTCAGGGAGGGAGGGAGGAGAGGGGGAAGGTAAAGGGAAGTACTTGAAAGGGAAATCGACCAAATTATATTGTTATATCATGTGCATATACGAACATGTAACAACAAATTCCACTACTATATAATTATAGTACACTAATTTTAAAAAAGAAAACAATTCAAAAATCAAATCAAATCACTGAGCCGGGCGCGGTGGCACACGCCTGTAATCCTAGCACTTGGGAGGCTGAGGCAGGAGGATCACGAGTTCAAAGCCAGCCTCAGCAGTGGCGATGGACTTAGCAACTCAGTGAGACCCTGTCTCTAATAAAAAATACAAAAAGGTCTGGGGATGTGGCCCAGTGGTCGAGTGCCCCTGAGTTCAATCCCCAGTACAAAAAAAAAAAAAAAAAAAAAAGAAAAAAGAAAAAAATCAAATCACTGTGTTTTACAAAGAAAAAAAAGTTGGTAAAATCCCTCAAATTGTTATGAGAACTGCTGCTGGGAAGTCTGCACCTGAGCAGGTACAGTGAGCAGCCATCACCTCCTTTCATCTATACATCATACTCCTATTGATAAAGCCTCTTCATGAACTAAATTTCCTTAGCAGCTGCTTTATTCTGCTGGCCCATAATTTACTTTGTGCTCCTATAAGGACATGAGTGTTTTGTCCTTATATTAGTTCTTATCATATAACAGTGCCTAAGAATTCTGTTACAAGGCTGTAGTTTGTGCTCAATAAGCCGAGTCCTTCCTGGCCACATGTGCATTCAGCAGTCTCTGCTGGCCCCTTGGTGGCTAGCCATCGGTGTCCTCTCTGTACTTTCTGCTCCTGCCCCCTGGCCCCACCGCAGTGCAGGAACCCCAGAGGCTCAGCTCCTCTCTTCGTCTTCCTTCCCCTCTGGAGCTGGGGTAGCAGGAGAGGCCCCAGTTAGGGAACCCGATGCAGGCGCCAGCCTGTCCACCCAAGGAGCCCCCCAGCACCCAGCCTTGAAGACCTACCACGTGCCACACTGTGGGTCCTACAGGGAACGGTGGGCGGAGGTGGGGACTGGGTCACTGCGTTCACTCATCCGTGCAACCAGCACGTGTTCGCCAGACACCCTCCTGGCCACGGCTGCTCTGGGCCCTGGGGCAGCAGGAAGGGCGAGGCAGACCAGGCCCTTGGCCTCGCAGACATGGCGTTCCACTGGGGGGACAGGCGAGAAGACAAAGCCGGGGGGTGGGGGGGGAAGGGCCGGGGAGGGAGAGCTGGAGCAGGCACTCTGGTGGGGGAGGACGGGCTCTGCGGCCAGAGGAGCTGCGCACACCCCTGGTGGCCCCGGGAGGTTGCCAGCCCTGCCCCTCAGGGTTCTCAGCCCCTGGGCGATGACAGGCCACTTGTGCAGTGCCTGGAACGCAGCAAGTGCTTCCCATCAGAGCGGGAGCCTGGGGGTCTTGGCTGACCAGGCGCTATTTCAGGCTGGTCAGGGTCCAGCAGTGTCCAGAACAGGAGGAAGGGGGAGCGGCAAGCACAAAGGCCCTGGGGCAGCAAGATGCTTGACTTGTTGGGGCCTTTCAAAGAAGACCAGTGAGGCCGGAGGGGGAAGGCCAGAGAGTTGGGGGCTATCACGTGGTCCAGCTTGGGGGTCACTGTCACGGTTCTGATGATGAGCTAAAGCCAATGGGCAGTGCCAAAGGGACCCAGTCTGGTTTGGCTTCTCAGGATGCCGTGGTGCAGGGGTGGCTTGTGAGGAACCAGGAGCCATGAGCTGAGGACTTGAGTCCCAGCCCAGGCCCGGCTCTGAGCCAAGCCCAGAAACGCAGGCGGAAACGCCGGCCAATAAGAGGAGCCAGAGAAGTGCCTCCCACTGTTCCAGAAGCTTCTCGACCCTCCAGGGCCTTGAGGGGAGAAGTAAGAGAGCCTGGGGGAGCTGGAGAGGGTTGTCATTTTGCATCTTAATGGCATGCTAAGCAGGCCCGTGGGCAGGGCCAGCTGCAGAGCATTAGCTGCCACCAAACTCCGGTGACTCAGGCCACAGAGCCTTAAAATATTTATTTTCCTCTGCATTTGTAATTCAGCATCTGCGAGGGAGCCGCGCCAGGAAGCGGAAGTGGGGACCTGTTGGCCACAGCAGCCAGGAAACAAATCGGGGCAGCGGGGCCCTGAGGCTGGGCACGCTCACTGGGCCGTCCCCGGGACCTCCGGGACAGCGTGACGTCCTCCATCATGGGTTCGTTTTCTGCCTTGCAGCCCCGGCCTGTAATCTGCTGCTTGAACCTCACACCCCTTTGGGTCCATGTGAGGAGAAAATGCAGCTTCAAGTCAAATGCAGCATAGGAGTCTGGGAGGGGCTCTTCTAGAGAACGCATGTCCCCATGTCCCCAAGTGCCACCCAGCCCCGACTGAGGGGGGCTAAGCTGCAGGGTGGACCTGTGGGCACCGGGACACAGGAGGGGTCAAGGCAGGGAGGACAGCCAGGGAAGGGGTGGGCAGATCACCCCTCCCCACAGGTGGCTGCTGGGACCTCACTCTGAGGCTGGCGGGCCGCTGGGTCTCCACGAAGAGCTCCCGGTTTGCAGGGAGAGCGAGCAGCTCCTCAGAGCCCAGAGAAACCTCCCGCTGTTCCCCAGCAGCGTCTCTGGCCGAGGCTGGGGACACTTGGGTCCACCCTGTACCAGTGGCAGGGACTAGGTCACCTCCGTCCTCAGACACCATGGCGGGAGATGGCAGGGGAGGGACAGGCACTCCTAGGAGGAGACACGGATGCGCAGAAAGCTAGACTCGCTGCTGAAAATCGGGCAGGTGCTGGAGCTTGGGGAGCGCGGTCCTGCCCCAGGGACAAGGCTCCCCTGCCCTTTATGTATTCCTGCCGCTGCCTCTGCCATCTCGGAAGCCGGGCACCGTGATCCAGCCCACCTTTAACAGCTGGAGCTTGCTCAGCCTGGGGCCTGGGCTTCTGCAGTTGGAAGGACTCAAGGCAGATCTTGGGAAGAACTTCCTGAAGGAGCATCCAGAGAAGGAAGGAGAGGAGGCATCTCCAGACGGCCAGGCTGGGGTCTCTCTGGATGGCAGGAGGGAGGCCACCCTGCAGGGTGGGTGGTCCAGGCGCTGAGAGACTGCAGCGAGGGGCCCAGGGAAGCCACCCCCTTGCAGGTCCACACTGCTCCCCTGTGGGTTCTGCGGTGTGGGGTCAGGGACAGGGACGTGCGGGCAGGTGCCCCTCTGTATTTCGCGGACTCTTAGAAACGAGAGACGTCTTACAATTAGTGGGGTCGTAAGGGACAGCATCTTTCTTTCTAGGGGTCTACGCAGTGACAGGGTTTCTTACAGTCGGAGGACAGTTCCATGAGATGCGGAACTATCCCGATTTTACAAAACAGGGAAACGGTGAGAAGGCAGCGGCGTTAGTGGATGATATTCGTTCAGTGTGGGCCGCACGCCAGGCCCTACCTTCAGAAATTCGTCCTGGTTCTTCTTCTTATTCCCATTTTGCAGGTTAGAAAACCGAGGCCAAGAGGTTGCTCAAGGTCCCGGGCCGAAGGAGGGGAGCTGGGCTAGAGCCAGGCCGACACTCCTGAGGCTGCCTTCCCGGCCGGTGCTGGGACGGGAAGAGCCCCGCAAGGTCAAGTGGGCGGTTTCAGCTCAGATCCCGCCTTCTGCACGCCAGGTGGGTGGGGCTGGGGACCTTGAGCTGCTGATGGCGAGGGCGGGAGCTGGGTGGCGAGGGCGGGGGTGGGGAGGAGGAGAGCCTCACCGAGGACGCAGGGGGCGCTGTCGCCCTGCCACCTCCCTCCCCCGGTTTCTTTCTTTGCCACTGTTTCTTGTACTCTGCGACCTTTTCCAGGCAAGGGTGAAGGTCAGTGTGTCCATCCACAGTGGTCCCGGACGTCGATGTTGTCATTACTGTCAACGGGGGGATGGGCTGAGGCTGAAACGGACAAAATCCAACAACCCTCCCGAGTTCCGGTTGGCCCAACACCATGGGGGGGGGGGACACGGGCCACCATCCCCTCACCCAACCCCATCTCCTTCTAAATCAGATCCTGTCCGTCCCTGGGATCGCTTGGAGTGCCCTCGCCAGCGTCCCCAGCCGGCTGTGCCTCTCTGAATGCCACTCCTCGCTTGCCGGGAAGGGGACCCACCCCAGGCTGCCCCCCCCCCCCCCAGCGTGGTCTCTGGGCCTCCACCGGGGGCAGGCGGGTCCACGGCGTTAGACTTGCTGCAGATGGCTGCGGCAGGATTATGTATTTCATCTGGAAGGAAAATGGGTGACGTCTACGTCGTTGTGAACCGTGACTTCTGTGTCGCAGTGGATTCTCACAGTTCAGCATGTTACTGACAGTCAAGATTTTCTCTCTCCAGAAAATTGGGGAGGAGGGTCACGTGACACCTTCCCAGTCCCAGTGCTCGGCTCACATTAAAGATGAGGAAACTGTGGTTCAGGATGGTTGGGGGCTGACCCAGGTGACAAAGATTTGAAGGCAGTCGTCTGATCCCAAGACTAGGCATGGACTTTGCATTATATTCATTCATTCATTCATTCATTCATTCATTCAGGAAATGGCTTTTTGTCTCTCCTATGGGTCACCCTCTGTGCCAGGATAGCAGGGACAGTCATGAGCAAGTCTTCTTTCCAGCCCTAAAGAGCTTTAACCTCCTTCTTCTCCCATGACTGCCACTGAATTATAATTTTGTCCTAACAGAGGTCCCCTTTCTGGTCACCTCCGCTGCCTGGCTTGTGCCACCCAGCTTTGAAATGGAGGCACAGCTGTCTTTAAGGAGGAGTTCTGTCAGCTGTCGGCTTGGGTGAAATGGGGCAGGAAATGACCCAAGATCCCAGGAGAGAAGGAGTGGCCCATACAGAAGTGTGTGTGGGGGGGAACGTGGTCAAACAGGGCCCCGTGGAAAATGGGCACCAAGGTCCTTGGACTGAAGCCCCGTACTGACCCTTCCTGCCAATCCTTCTGCACCCATCGCCAGCCCCAGACCGCTCCCTCCCCTTCCATGGCCCTTCAGGAGTTGAACCCATGCCCCTGCCGCCTGCCTTCCTGCCCGGTGAGCCAGGGGATGGGATTGTGGGTAATGGTGATTTGCACAGGTTTGGTCAACTAGAAACAAGGGAAGGAGACTGAAACACGAAAATATCCTTGGAATTTACACAACTGATATATTGTAGCTCAGCCAGCTGTTAACTCCTTGGGATGAGAGGTGGCAGAAATAATTCGCCACCAACCTCACATTTGGTTATTGAACCTTTGCAAAGGACCAGGTGGACCAGGCAGCAGAGTGGCCAGGAATCTCTCCCCCAACCCCTGGGCGACCCCTCGGCCAGGTGAGCTGCTGCTTGGTGGGACACTGTGGTGGGACGCTTGTGTGGCTGGCCCTGGGCATGCGGGGGTGAGCAATCCCCCCCACCCTCCAGTGGGAGAGACAGGTAACAGAATATGTGAATACTCAAGCCAGATAATGAGAAGTGCTTTGGAGGAAAGAAGTCAGAGAAATGGATTGAAAGAGAGGGGTGGGTAAAGAGTGGAGGAGGCCAGCGGCTTCTAGGTGGGTAACTGGGGCCCTAGATTAATTCTGGAGGTGTTGTCAGGGTACCTGGCTCTCTGCTGCACAACCGCCTATTCCAGTTACTAGCTGTGTGTCTTTGGCAAAGTGACTCAACCTCTCTGCGTTTCAGATGTCTCATCTGTAAAGTGGGAGTGATCGTACCTGCCCCAGGACTATTCGAGATAAACTATATCAAAGCTCCTTGGTGCCTGTGAAGCGTTCTATACACGTGAGCTGTTAAGATCGCCATCACGGTACATTCACTTATTCCTTTCATTTTTCCTTTGCTGCTCCAGGGGCCTTCTCTGTGAATTCTGGGAGGCCCCTTCTTGATTTGCTGCTCTGGGCCAAAGACTTGGGTGTGAAACGGGCATACATGCAGTGTGACTTGCAGGACCCCCGCACGGCGGCCGACCTCTTGCTCCCTTCTCCCCAGACCTGCCACCATCCCTGGTTCCGATTCCGATTTTCCAGGACAGGAACCCGGTCCTAAACCTCTGTCCAGGAGGGGCCCCTGGCTTTCTGCCCCGTTCCTGCTGGCTCCTCTTTCCCAGGGAAGGGCCACCCCCCTCCCAGCGCCCAGCGGGGCTGCCTTGGTCTGCGGCACTCTCTCTGCCACCCAGCTCTGCGTGACACCTGTGGGCGGGAGTCCCGGGCACAGGAATGACTCCTCCGTGTTCTCTTTTACTTTTATAAAGGCTCAGTGGACAGACGAGAGATGGGTCGCAAATGATCTCCACCTCCGTGTGGCTGCCTCTGGGTGTCCTGCCTCTGGCTGTCATTGTAGTTCAATGGCCCTCTCTGGGCAGCCAGTCCCTGGCCCAGGCTGCCCCGCAGCCCACGCCATACCATCCTTCTGCTAATCCCCACAGGGTAGGCAGGACCGGCACCAGGACACGGCCTTCCACGCCCATGCTGTGCTGTCCTCTGTGGTCACACCAGGTAAACACAACCCTTACTTCCCTATGACGCCTTTCAAGCAGGTTCTCTCCATCTTGGTGGCCCACTAGAGACACCCTGGGAGCTTTTAAGAAATACTAATGCTGGGTCCACCCCAGACCAACAGAATTTCTGGGGAGGATAACTGGGCATTGATATTTTCATTTCTTTCTTTCTTTATTTATTTGTTTTAGTTGTACACAATGCCTTCACTTTTAAGTGGTGCTGAGGATCGAACCCGGGCCACGCACGTGCTAGGCGAGCACTCTACCACTGAGCCACAACCCCAGCCCTGGGCATTGATATTTTCTAAGTTTCCTCCAGATGATTCTAAGAAGCAACTAGGGCTGAGGATCACTGCTTTAGAGAGCCACGATACTTAGCTTGGCCTCCACCAGCTTCATCTCCCCCTGAGTTCTCCCAGGAGCCACTGTAACCTTCATAGGATCAGTTTCCAGGCCTCTGATCATTCTAGTCACTGTCTGCTTCACATACCCCAGCTGGTCAATGTCACTTAGAAAATATGATTTCTACACTAAACTGGACTCTCTAGAACAAGACCATCACCTCCTTTGCTCATGATGTTACCCCTCTATTAATATGACTACAAATCAAATACCTTCTTTCTGCCTACACCCCAATCATGACTTATATAAGGCTAACCAGTCTCTTCCCTTCAATAGCTCCTTCTCCATTATCCTACTTGGCTTCCACCAACCCAAGAATGCCTGTTTAAGTAGGTCAAAAAGTTAATTCCACAAACGCATGCAATCAATTCTAAGAAAACGCTTCAGGACTCAGTGCAGCTTTCTGCCGGGGTCAGAACGGGTCCTCTCCTTTTCTAACAGGTGCATCCTGAGTGTGGCTCCATTCGTGGCCCCTGATTTGGGATGTGCATAACAGGTATCCACCTCTCCTCCGCTCAATACCTGCTCTTCTTAAATTTAAATAATAGATTCCATTAAAAGAGCATTAGCATGGGGCTCTCGTAATTAATCTTCTCCGGAGAACTAATAGTTCAGAAGGCGCGCGGCGGAGCAAGGGCATCATACATCACTAAGCTCATTTATCCTAATTGATTTATCTAGGAATGGCAGGGGCAGCCGGCCTTGTGCCCACAGCCCAGGGTGGGGGCCCAAGGGTGCCCGCGGTTGGGGGCGGGAAAGGAGTGGGGTGTATGGTGGAGCCAGGGCCAGCAGGACCGGCTTCATCCTGATCACAAGGCAGAAAACAACATAATGGCCCAGCCTCAGAGGCGGCCCCGCTGGAGGCTTTTAGAGGCTCTCAGAGCTCTTGTGGGGCGCCCAGATTACACAGGAGCTATTTCACATCATTAAACCCCCCTACTTTGTCCCTGGGTGCCACACACTCTCTCTGCATCAGGCCAGGCTTCAAAGTGGCTGCTTTGCCAAGGCAGGTGTAGCTGCTGCGGCAGGCTGACCCTGGCCCCGGGACGCTTCTGCCAGCTGTTTGTTTGCTGGCTTCCCAGCCCTGTGGCTGGGGCTGGGGTGCCGGGGTCAGCATCTGCTCAGCCTGCCGGTTTAGTCGCCTGCTGCTGTTGGACGGGGGGCTGGAAGGTGGGCATTGCTGGGCCCCCAGAGCCCAGAGTCCCTGCAGGGATGATCTCCCTGCCCCCACCTCCCACCTGGAACCCACCCTTCCTCAGCCTGCCTGCAAGTGGGTGGGCGCTGAAATGATCCCCAGCGCTGGGCAAGCCTGCTGCTGTTTGATCCTGCATCTGTTTTTCTTTACCAGCGGGAACCAGGGCTCCAACAAGGCAAAGCAGAGCCTGAGGGGATACAACCTGTGCCAGGCGACACCCTCTCTGGCCTCCTGGATCTTTCTGTGTGGTGCTGTGTGCTGAAGGGGACCTTCCCCAGGCTCCTCTGCTGGACCGCCTAACCTCCCTCCCCCATCCCCCTCTGGAGCCTCTGCTCACTGGACTCTGTGCCCAGCCTCCCCCGCCTCCAGGCTCTAGCCCGTCCTGGTCTCCATCCTTCCGGCTTCTCCTGAACCAGCCTCTGGGCAGGCGGAAGCTGGTGCCTGGGCTGCAATCCCCACTGCCAGTGTCTGTCTTATTGCCTCTGTTTATCTGCCGCCTTCTGCACTGGATTCCTGCTTGTTTCCCCAGGCCTGCTCTGCACCCCAGCCCATCTGTCCAGAGCTCTGTGTGCCCAGTCTCCACCCAGCGTTTGCCAGCTTTGTCTTCTCCTTGGGGCTGAATCCTGGCCAAACCCGACAGACCCCGAGAAGTCGTGATGCTGAGTTTCTGTATGCTGCCCGCGGGATCTGGCAGATCCTTGGACGTGGCCCCCGAGGTTGCCCCTCCTGGAAAATACTGGATCCCACCCTGCCCCTCCCCCCTTCCTACTGCAGTACTCAATTGCAGGAGGCCTGCGGAACCGGAGGCATCTGCAGACTCAGGTTCGTGCCTGCGTGACCTTGGGCAACTCCCTTCCTCTCTTTGAGTTTCCATTTCTCTATCTGTGGCAAGAGGGTTGGAAAGAGTGATTCCCAAGGGGTCTTTGTACCTTTGAAATAAAATGGAAAATAAGAGACCCTGAAGACAGGGGGATTAATATGGTGGCCAAATCAAGCTGGCTCCACTCTCCCCTCTGCCTGGGCCTCCACCTCACCCAGGACTTGGCCCTGGAGTTACAGGAGACTCTCAGCACAAGGACCCCGGGCTCTCACCTTTGGAAATGGTGCAATTTAATGGTAATACAATTACAGATGTGCTGGGATTGAAACAGCCCATCTTATCTCAAACTCATCTTCCCCACCAAGTATCAGGGCAGGTGCTGATCCCTAATAGCTGCCTAAATGAATTCGCCAGGCAGCTGGGGGTTCCTGGAGAGGGGCTGAGAGCAGGGAAAGAGGATGGGAGGGCAGAGGGGTGGGGAGAGGGAGGAAGGGGCAGGGAGGGAGGCAGAGGGAAATAACAGAGAGAGGAGACTGAGAAGAAGGGATGGAGGGCAGGGATGGCAAGGAGAGAGGGGTGAGAGCAGGGAGGGAAGGAGGGTGCTGATGAAAGGGAGGGAAAGAAAGAGGGAGGAGGAGGAAACAGAAAAGGGGGGGGGGAAGAGAAATGGAGAGAGACAAAGAGATGCAAAGACCACAGAGACCATGAGGAGGAAGATGGTGAGGGAGGGCAGAAAGGGGGAAGGAGAGATGGGAAGGAGGCAGGGACTCCTGGGGGAGATGGCAGGGGGAGTGCAGTGGGGAGGGAGAAGAGGATGGAGGGAGGGAGAGGGGACTGAGAGAGTGTCAGGAAGGAGGAGCTGGGAGAGGAAAGGGAGGTATACCAGGAGGGAGGGAAGAGGAGGAGCCAGAGCTGGGGGGGGACAGGGTGGTGGGGAAAGAGGGGGGAGGGGGAGAAAGGGAGAGAAAGAAGAGGGAGGGAGAGGGAGAGAGAGAGGGGGAGAGGGACACAGAGGGGGGAGAGGGAGAAAGAGGAGGGAGGGCGAAGGAGAAGAAGAGAGAGAGGAGGGAAACAGAGGAGGGAGAGAGAGGAGGGAGGGAAAGATAGAAGGAGAGAGAGAGGAGGGAAAGAGGAGAGAGTGAGGGGGGGGAGAGAGGGAGATGGAGAGGAGAGGGAGGGAAAGGGGGAGAGAGAGGGAGATGGAGAGGAGGGAGGGAAGGAGAGAGACTGAGGGAGAGAAGCGAGTAGTGGGCTAGAGGAGCTCTTTATTTCTGGATATTGAGCTTCTCAGAGCCACCAGAGGAAGAGTCCAAACCAAAACAAGAAAAGGGAAGGCTGGCCAGGCTGCCCCCCAGGGGTGAGCCTGCAGATGGAGGAGGAAGGCGCTGGGACGTGGGACCCAGAACTAGGCAGAGGGCTGCGCGCGCTGGCAAGGAGGGAAACGTGCTGGTCCGAGGGCCGGACCCAGGTGACCAGGCGGCCCGGCCCGAGGGTCTCCGCATCCCCGCCTTGGCCCGCCCGGCGGCCGGAATCAGCACCGCGGACAGCGCCTGGGCCGGGCTCCGGGGGCGGCCCTTTGGGGCAGCTGGACTGCAGGCCCGCGAGCTGCTGAATAGATCAATTATTTTTCAGAACATGGTTTTGATCCCGATGTTACTTCACTGGATCACTGAGTGGAAAGGGCTCACAGAGAAAATGGCATTTTTTATCACCCTGGCAAACTGCTCTCGCGCTGATGAGATGAGCCACCCAGCGAGCGCGCGCGCGCGCACATATGATACATAACTAACCAGAAGCATAATCTTCTAAATTGAAAGCCATAATGTTTGCTGTTGGAGCTAAATATTAACAGGGCGTTGTCTCCCAACGACCCTCGGGAGGCAGCTGGCTTAGCAGGAGGCTGTCGTCATATTCAAGCAACTTGATTAAATTCCTTTCTGCCATCAGAATTAAGAAATGAATAGTTTTATGAGAGTCATGCCACAGAGGACAGGAAAATGAAATGCTCAGGAAAGAGAGAGGGCCGCTCGCCTGCCAGGCCCTGCCCTGCGGTTGTGGAGGGAGGCTATCACTCTTCCTAGAAGGGGAGGGCTCAGGACGGTAGACCACCCCTGAGTGATGGGCCTCTTGCCTCCCTGGGGACATTCCCACTGACTCCTCCTCCCAGTTCATCAGCGAGACTGAGGAACAGAAGGAATCGTCCTCCAAAGCCTCTCAATTATTCAGACAAGAGGCAGGAGCTAGTCTCTGGAGCTAGATTTCCTGGGTTCAAATCCCAGCTCTGCCCATCACTGGCTGTGTGACTCAGGCAAGGCACTTAACCCCTCGGTGCTGAAGTTTCTTTAGTTATGAAATGAATTTATGCAAGTACTCACTGTGCAGAATTGTTGTAAGGATTTGGTGAATCCCAGATGCTTAGACCAGGGTTTACTACATAGTAAGCACTATACAAACATTGTTATATTATTTGATTTAGGTCAAACTATATTAAAGTGCTGTATGGTAGGTTAAAAAGGCCCAATATCAACAACTTAATATGAAGTTTATGTAGCAAGATTTTTCTCTGCTAGCTTTTTTTACTCTTTCCTGCCATTTAGCTCTGGCCTCAAGAACATTCCCAAGTTTCCATTGCTTAGAGGTGGACTTACGATATGAGTCTTTTGCACTCAGAAAAAAACATTTTATCAGAAAATTCTAGTTAGCAGCAGACTCAGAAGATTTCATCTTCCAAATTTCTCTTGGAAGGAGGAAGGCAGAGGGAATCATCATTCATTGGTCACCTTACAAAGCATCAGGCACTATGCTGGCTATATGACAATATTGTTTGCTTTATGTCCTCAATAATCCCATGAGGTGGGCATTGGCACCCATTTGATAGATGAAGAAACTGAGGTTCAGGGCGGTTGAATGATTGGTTGAAAGTTATACAGCTAGGGAGGCAGAACAAGAATTCAAATCCACTATGTCATTCAAGGGAAGGAAGTTAGGATGGAATTGATGTTTGAAGAATCCTGTCTTATCCACCCTCATCTCCACATTTCTCCTCCTGCCTTTTTCCTGAAGGATCCCACGTGTCTGTGTCTCTGACAAACTCAGACCTCCTCCTTTTGTCCTTTGTTAAATGACGAAAGCAAAGTCAAGGCGATAGCCCTGCTGAATCTCAGCTTCAAAACCCTGGTCCTGGGAAGAGCTCTGTTTAAATGGACAGCCTGTGATTCCTGGGAATCCTGCTCCTGTAAATAAGGCGATTTCCATAGTAAATTGTCTAGGGAAAATAGAAAGGCGTGGGAATTAGAGGCGGAGGGCCCTGGGAGGAGGGGAGAACTGGAAAACAGCTGCCTGAGACATTGTTTGTATTGGAAAAGAAATAGTCATGGGGGAGAGAAGCAATGCGTGAAATTCCTTTTTTCCCCCCTTCTTACTTTGAGTCCATTTGAGCCCTAGAGAGAAGCAGCAGAGAGCGTTCTGTTCTGACCATTAAAAGCTCTGGTGAGGCCGACTAGGAGGGCTGGCTCTGGCATCTCTTAGGAGAATGGGGGGGGTCAGAGAAGGACAAGTGCCCCACACAGCCTTGGGGTGGTGCAGAAGCAACTGGGACACTGGCTTTCTATTTGGAAAGGTGCCGAGACCCTCTGGTTGGCTTCCTAGCCCTGGGGGGGGGGCTGACCTTGGGAAATTCTCCAGGGGCAACTGGGGACTTGGGTGAGGTAAATAGTGCCATCAACTTTCACATCTTTATTTAATGCTTTTCACAGCTCTGTGAGATCGGTGGCATTATCTTTATTTCACAGAACAATTATGAATAAAACAGTAAGAGTGGCGGTGGTGGTGGTAGTGGCGGTGGTGGTGACAGTGAAAGTAGCCATTGTTGCTGAGTGTGCCCTGCTGCCTGAGGTGTGTCTGTGAGCACTGTGGTCTGCAGTGGATGTGGCAGGAGTCCACCCATCACAGTGGAATGCTGTCCTTCTGTACCATGGGGTTGTCACCCGGCAGTGCTGCTGGTCAGGGGCCCTTTCTGTTCCTAACCCAACTCACGTTTAGATGGTGCCATGGCTTGGTCCTGTTCATGGAATGGAAGGGGAGATAATGCATGTGCCCTTCTGGAGAAAGGTGGACAAAATAAGGTTTGTCTTTTCCAACTTCTTTTTTCTGTCCACGGGCTACATGCAGAGGGCTCTTTGCCCCCAGGCTGGGCCACCCAAATCACCACATGAAGGAAAGCTGCCAACTAAACAGAAACAATCTCATTCAACTATCACATAAATGAGCAATACACTTATGTTGTACAAGCTACTGCAATACTGGGGCTTATTTGTCATAGCAGCTATCATTACTCAAACGAATATACATACACAAACTCATTTAGTCTTCACAATAATCCATCTTAAAGAGGAAGACTCCTAAACTCAGAGGTTTGGTGATTTGTCAGAGGCTATACAACCAGCAAGTGATTCAGCCAGGACGGGAAACCAGATCCCTTTGACTCCTGATTTATATCATCAAGTTGCTCCCAAAGCTGTGCCCTTCAAGTGAGGCATGAGAGCAAAATGGATGATGGAACTTCTGTGGTAGAAATTTGGGAAGGACACCTGTCCATGCTCCAGAATTAGAATCTGTGTGGGTTGAAGAACAGCTTGAGGACGAAAGAACTTAGAAGAGACAGTGGCAGTGTCCGCTGGACAAGAAAGGCGGGCTTTTGTGAGACTTGAAACTGGAGACTCCAAGCAGACTAAGGGTCTTCCAGGAGGCTGAAGTGAGGGCCCGAAGCCAAGAGCACGTGTGTGATCCTTCTCCTCCAGGGCCCTTACTCTGAGACCTGGGACCCACAACAACCACCACCATCGTAACTGTAACAGGAGACCCGGTGGTAGATGGATAGGGGACTTACACAGCGCTTAGCATGTGTCAGCCACCATCCTAGTGCTGCCCATACCTGAACCGAGCCATCAGAGCAGCCTAAAATGGGAATTGTTGTTATTTGCCTATTTTGCAGAGGTGAGAACTGAAACAGGACAGTGGCTTGCCAAAGTCGCCAACCTGTTAGGAGAAGAGCTGGGAAGGGAAGGAACCCAGGCCTTCCCTCTCTGAGATCCATGCTGTCTGTTCCGGGATGGATGGAGCTGCTTACAGGAGCACAATGGGGCCAGCTCTGTCTGGAGTTGGGGATCAGGCCCAGCCTGGAGCAGAGGCCCCCTCAGGAGACCGGCATGAAGTGTTGCAGCTCGAAGTGCCCGGCTTAGCTTCAGCTGGCCTGGGAGCCGTCTAGATCTGCCTCTGGACCTGTTGGGCTCTGGCTGAATTTTCTTGGGCAGTTTTCTCTGAAATCATGACTGACTTCATTTGGGGCCTCCACAGAAAAGGGGGATCAGTAACTGGGATTAGTAAGGAAATAAGTGCATGTCGGGATGAGTTGGTGGTTGAAGAAATACACTGTGGACACGTTCTGAGAACAGAACTTCAGAACAGGCCCGGGTCTTTGGTGTGGACACATTGCTCAGGAGGGTCGCAGCTCAGCAATGGCAGAACTTCAAAGAGATGGGTGGGTCTGAGTACATGGACACCCTCCCTGCCAATGGCCCGGCAGTGAGGGTCAGGATGCTGGGCTGCTGCTTGGGTCAGTCTTAGCCTTTCTGCTGCCTCAGAATAGCAGACTTGGTGGCTCGCAGACCACAGAAACTTATTTCTTATGGTTCTGGAGGTGAGGAAATCCAAGACCAAGGCCCAGCAGATTTGGTGATCGGTGCGGGCTTGCTTCCTGGTGAGCTGTCTTCTTGCTGCGTCCTCAACTGGTGGCAGGGAAAGGGTGCTCTCTGGGGTCTCTTTTGTAAAGGTGCTGATCTTAGTTACCTCCCAAAGACTGCACCTCAAAATACTATCACACTGAGATCCAGTTCCAAAATAAGAACACCCGGGGACAAAAACAGTCAGTCCACAGCCATCAGAGTCAGTTTGTGCTGTGTGGCAAACCATCCTGGCACTCGGTGGCCACTGAGCCATTCTGGGATCCAGGCTCAGTTAGGCGGATCTCAGCTGAGTTGCTTATGTGTTGGCTGGGCCTGCGTGGACTCTTGTGGCCTTGCACATGGGTTTGGTGGTTGCTGAACTGTCGGTCAGATGATGAGGGCGACCGAACCACATGTCTCCCTCTGCAGTGGGTTTGTTCACACAGCAGCCCTTTCCAAGCCTCTGTTTGTGACATGCTTCCTAGACTGTCCCATTAGTGAAAGCAAGTCACATAGCCAATCTAAGAGTCGGTGTGCAAGGGGGCCAACTCAAGGGCGTGCAGCCTGACCGCGCTTCCCTCCACCTCACGTGCACACCTGTGGTAGATGCGGTGCGATGAGGAACAGGACAGCTCTGGGGGATTGTTCCTAAGGAACTCTGGACCTAGGGGGTCTAGGCTGGAGTCCTGCTTCATTCCTTAATTATCCGGGGGATGAGAGACCTTGGTCTTTCCGCCTGCATCTTGGGGACAGGTTATTGCGATGGTGGAATGAGGTGGTGCTGGTGGTTGTCCTTTGCACGCTATAAAACCTGTGCAAGTGCCAACTGTTACTTTCTTCCCCACTAGGAACGCAGGGGCCCTTGCTCATCCTCCCAGGGAATTATCCACTTTGTTGGAAAACCTTGGCCTCTAGGAGGACAGAGCCCAGCTCTCCGCCCACGCCTCGAGCAGGCTGCTCAACACCAGCGTGCCCGGGGAATGCAAAATCACTTTAATATTGGCTAGAAACAAGTGTAATTAGGAAGGTAAATCTGCTGAAAAAAACATATTATGCAAATGTGATTAGCAATGACTTTTGAGTTCTTTGTTGTGGGAGAGTTTTCTGTTCCTTGGCACAAATGTGGAAAGTTGGCTGCTGGGTGTCTGGGTGCCTCTTAGTAGGTGCTCTGGAAATGGAGTGCACAGAAGTGGGAAAAGGGGCCTTCATCCCTGGGCACTGGGAAGAGACTCCTCTGTCAGTCCCCAAGGGAGTCTGTTGGTCCCACAGGGTCTTGAGCACATCTCTGCAGAGGAGGTTCAGGGGGCCAGCCATGGTGTTGATGAGGCTCCCTGGGGGAGAAGGGGCTGTTTTCTTCTGGGCTGGGTCTTCACTCAAATAAGAAAAACTGGAGATATGGTCTAGGGGCAGCCGGTTTCTGCAGTGGGGCTTCGGCTGGTGAAGGTTGGTTGAGGGGCTGGTGAGATCAGCATGATTTGAGATGGGACTTTGTCTCTGCTTGTGTCCCTGGGAAGGTTAGGCGGAGCCAGGAGGAGGGCGGGGCCAGGAGGAGGGCGGGGCCAGGAGGAGCTTCCTTTCTGCTGGGGGCCTGGTCTGTTCACTGATAGCTCCGTCCCAGTCTCTGGGCAAAGGATGGTGTGTACTCCATTCAGGAGCATTCTTCTGGACACATTCTGGCTTATCTCTACTCCTGGGGCTCCTGTATACAGACCACAGCCCCCCTGCCCAGACCCTGGGGACATTTGGGTCTGGAGTAAGTGAGGGTCCTGGGAAAATTGAGATAGCTTTTTAGGGTCCTGAGGTTTAGGGGATGCTCACAAGTCCCCCTCTGGTCCGGCTCTTCTCTGGATTTTCGAGATCTCAAGATCTCTTTGTGTGTCCCCATTTCTCCCCTGTCCCTTTCAAGGCCCAGGGTCCCTGTTGTGTTTCCCTCCCCACTTCTGAAAGGACTGCAGAGCCCCTGGGAACTCTCAGAGGAATCACTTCTGCCCAGGTCTCTGTTCCTATTGATCAGAGCAGGCCAGGGCGTGGGGGGCAGACGTGGTAAAGTCAGCCCTGCTTCTGAGGGCCAGGGTAGAAGCTGGGGGAAGCCCAAGGTCCCAGTGAGGCCCAGAGAGGCCCTTCTCGGGCTTCCATTTCCAGCGACCTCTGGGTCTCCCCCTTCTCTCTAGCTTCTCCAGGCCCCTCGTGCCTGGGGTGGCCAGAGCTGGCCTCTTCCTGCCCACAAACCTGGTCTTCGTCAGTGCTGGCATCCCTGACCCTGCCTGGCCCTCCTCCTCTCTAGCCACGTCCCCACGTCCAGCTGTTGCCAGATCTCCCCAGCGCATGCTTCCCTCACCCTCCTCCACTGCCTCCGCTGCCCCCCGCCCCCTCCGGCATGGTGAAGAACCCCCAGGTGGCTCAGCGCACCTGGCTCCAGTCTTACCCTGGTTCACCAACACGCCGCCCCCACAGTTGTCTTCTAACACAAACTATTGCCAGGACCTCCATCGTCCACAAGTGACATCAAAGTCCTTGTGTGGCATCCAAGACCGGCTGTGATCTGGCCTCTTCTCTGCAGCCCATCTCTCCTGAGGCCCCTCACAGCACACCCGGGGATCAGTGTGCCTCTCCTTATCCCAAGGCTCCCTGTGCCTTGGGCACCCTCCCTGTACCCCCTGGGACCTCTCAGGCTGCGTTTCATGTGGCTTCTGCCATCTCCGTGGGCTGCCCCGGCAGGGTGCCTTTCCCTCCTTCCCTGCCCTCCATGGCTTCCCTATTACAGCCCTGATTGCATTTCTGTTATTGGTTTACACGCCTGTCTCCTAATCGGCCAAGCTGCCGGAGGGCAGGAACTCCAGCTTATTTATTTCTAAATCCCCAGCCGAGGTCCCAGCACATAGTAGGTGCTCAATTAGTGTTGGTTGAATTGAATTCCTTCACAACTCATGGAATTGATTCGATTTGGAAATGACATTGCATCCAGAGAACTGGTTTCTGTCTCTCTCAGGGGCGCGTGATGATACCGTTCGCCCCTTCGTTGCCTGCTCTGTGGGAAGAGCACAGAACTCCCGCGTCTGGATGGAATTGACCGTGTGGGAGGGGCGGGGCGCCCCAAGTGGAATGGGCTTTGCTTTTCTGGGAAAGGTGGTCTGCAGCCGAGGCCCCCCGTTGTGTGGGGGAGATGAAAGAGTGGGGCGCCGTATGACTTTCCATAATCGAGCCAGAAGCTAAAAGTAGCCATGCTTCCTCCTGGTTGACAAATAGGGAGAATAAATTACCGGGGCACTAAAAGTTGCATTAGGCAAATAAACATTTCGACAAGAATTATATGTGACATTCAAGAGAAAGCAAATAAACCCTAAGTTATGGGGACCTGTCTAAGCTCTAGGAGAATTAAGTAACTAAAAATCGTTAGTAGCAACTTTGACAGGCTGTTAAACCTTCCCAGCCTCCTGCCCCCCGCCCCTCCAGGGGTTCCCAGAGAAACCACGTCTTCTGTTCCGCGCTGTGTGTCTCCGGAGAAATTCTCAGGTTCCTGGGACCTCAGATCTGGAGGAAACCGAAAAGCCTCCAGGCCAGTGCTTTCAAATGCTGCTCCATCGCACCCAGAAGCCCCTCTGGGTGTGCAGGGAAAGCGCTCCCCCCAGGCCTCACCCTGTCCAAACACCGAGTGCCTCTTTGATCTGGATGATATTAATTAGGGATTAATTAGAAAGAAATTTTCTTCTAATAGAAAGATTCTGCTACTACGTAATTTGCAAACCACCATCCTAGAGCAAACTCACATCTCATGGAGGAACTCCTAGAATACTCTGGCAAGTAATTGTCCAGGCTCTTGAGCGCCTCCAGTGATGGGGAGCTCATTCTTGGGTTTATATTCAGACATGAGAGTCTCAACCCAGGACTCTGGAGCTAGAGGCTCGAGTTTGAACCAGGCTCTGCTACTTACTTACTGTTTAACCCCGGGCAGTCACTGAAGCTCTCTGTGTCTCAATGTTCCCATCTGTGAGAAGGAGAAAATGCACCTGAGTTTCCTGTTGCTGCTCGTGTTCATCGGCTTTTTGTTGCTGTGTCTGAGATGCCCAGCAAGAACGACTTAGAGGAGGAAACATTTATTTTGGGCCACGGTTTCAGAGGTTCAGGCCATGGCCAGCCAAGTCCATTGCTCTGGGCCAGAGGTGAGGTGGAACATCCTGGTGGCAGGACATGGTGGCAGAAAGCTGCTCATTCACGGTGGCAGGAAAGCAGACAGAGAGAGAGAGAGAAGATGAATCCTTCCAGGGCATACCCCCAGGACCCGCCTCCTCCAGCCATGCCCCACCCACCTACAGTTATTGCCCAGTTAGTTCATTCAAATTATGAATCCAGCAAGCGGATTAACCCACTGATTCGGGTACAGTTCTCACAATCTAATCATTTCACCTCTGAACACTTCTACACTAATAGGAGCTTTTGGGGAACACCTCATATCCAAACCATAACATCGCTGTAACACGTTACAACAAACTTAGTGACTTAAACAACTCAAAAACTTATTAAATATGTTTTTTCTGGAGGTGAGACATTTCAAGTGAGTCTTGAGAACTTGAAATAGGTGTCATCAGGGCTGCGTTCCCTCTGAGCCTTGTCCTTCTAAAGGCCACCTGCATTCTTTGGCTACTTCTCTTCCCACTCCATCTTCAAAGCATACTTCTCTTGTTGCTTCTCCTCCTCCTCCTCCTCTTCCTCTTCCTCCTCCTTCTCATTCTCCTCCCTCTGCTCCTCCTTCTTCTTCTGACCTTCCCCTCCTGCTTTTTATCCTTCTTCTCTTCCTCCTTTTCCTCCTCCTCTTTCTTCTCCTTCTCTTTCTTCTTCCACTACTTAGGGATTGAACTCAGGCCTTGAGCACGCCAGGCAAGTGCTCTACTATTGAGCTACACCCCAGCCCCCCCTCCTTTTTTTTTAAATTTTGAGACAGGGTCTCACTAAGTTGCTCAGGCTGGCCTAGAACTTGTGATTCTCCTGCCTCAGGCTCCTGAGTAGCTGGCATTACAGGCCTGCACCACTGTACCCAGCTCTAGTTCTTTCTTCTATCATCACATCTCCTTCTCTGACTCTGACCCTCCTTCCTCCTCCTCTCAAGGACCCTTATGATGACATTGGCCCCATCCAGATAATCAGGATCCTCTCCCCAACTCAGTTAAGGAGGTGACCCTTAACTTGATCACAACCATAGTGTCTTTTGCTGTGTAAGGTGACATCTTCCAGGTGCCACTGGTTGGGATGTGGACATCTCTAATGACTTAACCCAAAAATTCATTATATTTTTCTACCTACCACATAATGAGAGGACCTGCCTCAGGATGACGGTGAAGGTCAAACAAGGGCGGAGCACAGGGGTTGGCACTCAGCCAGGGGGTGTCACCTGTCCATCTTATGTGGCCCCTCTGGCTGTGCTCCCCTCCTCCCTGCCCTCCTGCACCTCTGTGGCCAGGTTCAAGGGCAGTGTAGGAGGTGGCGTTGAGGGGGTTTAATGGCTGGTGGGATGCCTGGGCTAAGTGAAGGCAGGAGGGATCCAGATGACCCCCAGGTTTCTGACTCTGGCTATGAGGACGTGATGACATCATTCACGAAGATGGAGAACAACTGAGGGGGAGGAGCAGATTCAAGGGGCGAGAGGTGGTTGTGCAATCTGGGGACTGCTGAGCTGGCAATGCCTGGGGCTGGAAGCTGGGGAGAGACCTGGACCCCTGATGCTGCTCTGAGAGCAAATTCTCGGCTTACAGGCAGGAACCGAGGGCCCGGAGGATGGGTCAGACCACCCGAGAGTGAGGAGGAGAGGGATGGAGGAGGGATCCTGGGACTGAAGAAGGGTCCACGATGGGGGAGCTGCCACCGGGTGGGGGAGCCTGAGGGTGCAGCTACCCGACTTTCACTCCCATCAGCCAGACCTGCCAGAGGTTCCTCGCCCACAGCTGCACACGGGGGACCACCCTCGGGGATCACCGTTGTCTCCTTACTCAGCACCCTGGCCTCACTGCGCCTCGGCATAACAGCCTGCTCTGGAGGAAACTTCCTGTTTCAAGACCAGGATGCTGAGTCTCAAAGAAGCCCAGAGACCTGCTTGAGGCTCGCAGCTAGTAGGACCCAGGCAGAGACTCTAACCGGCGTCCCTAGGTTGAGTCCATAGACTCTAACCCTAGGCCTCCCATGCACTCAGCCACGGCAGACCTGCACGATATGGGGGCCTTCTTCACCCGCGTGTGGGGTGACGCTGACATTTAACTTTGCTGTCCGTGGACACGTGCTGCCAGGTGTAGGCTCTGGCACTGAGCCTCCTTGGGAATCAGGAATCAGGCGGGAAGCCCCGCGGGGCCTGGGCATCTTCAGAGGCTGAAGGCCGACAGAGTAGGAATTGCGAGTCAGATTTAAGACATTTTTCCTTCTGGGAGGACAGGAGGGTCAATTAGACATCTTAGTGAGGATCCCCCACCGGGAGCTGGGCAGTGAAAACTGGCCTGGAGGCAGGTCACCTAGACAGGACTGGCTGCAGACCCCTGTGTCTCGCAGCGGCTACCCTTCTCTGGGACCTACGATGTGCCAGGCTCCGCTCCAGGAGCTTTACGCAGAGTCCCTCACTGAATCCTCACAGTGGTCCTGGGAGGGAAGCAACCTTGTTATTCCCATTTTATAGATGAGGAGACTGAGGCCACAGCCACACCCAGGTCACACTATCAGCTGGCTGCTGTCCTGCCCATCTATGACAAGAGGGAGGGTGGAGAGGTGGGAGGCAGGGGCCACTCCGTCTGGCTACCCATGCCTTCTGCTCAGTAGTCCCCCAGGAGAGGATTGCGCCTTTTCCTCCCTGCCAGGAGCCACAGGTTTGCCATTTGCAGGAAGCCCAAATGGCCCTCTCCTCTCCTTCCCTCCTCCTCTCTCCTCACCCCTGCTGAGCAAGCCCATCCCAGCCCATCCCAGGAACCTCTCCTTCCCCACCAGCATCTTTGCCAGCTCCCAATAAATTCAGGGCCCTCTGCAGCAGGGGATCTAAATTTAGACCCCGTGCTCTGTTAACTCTGTGAATAATGCTAATTAGCATAACAATTCTTCCTGCAATTAAGTTGGGGAGGGGGGAGGAGGTGGTACGTGGTCCAAGAGGAAATTACACAGGGAAGCTTCTCTTATTGCTGGTTTGGGGAGGCCTCGCTGGAGTATCTACTTGGCCTGGCTCTCTTCTTGGATGGCTGGATCCAGAAAAAACCTATTTGGGGAGGAGGAGGGAGTGTCTCTCTCTAACCTTATTGTTATGTGTTATTGGTGCATGTATTTAAGTGCAGCTTGGAGCCCTGCATGGAATGAATTAGGTTTTGTAAGCAAGCTGTCACCTGCTCTGAAAGGTGTGAAAAAATTATGAACTGCATTGTCCTGGAAACCACAAAACAGCACTTCTTCCCTGAAATAAACAGCTAAATTTGGGGTTAAAAGAAGTTGAAATGAAGTTAGTTGGAATGTAGGCTTATTGGTTTAGGGAGATTTGCTAATCTCATTGCTCTACCCAGCAATGCCACCCACGTGGCCTGCCTGTGGGTCTGGTTAACCAACAGTTTGGGTCTTGAGACTTCACCTGCTGCATGGAGCATTCACGGGAGTCTGTCAGGAAGTCTGGGATCTCTGCTGGATGGGACAAGGCTGGGAACCAAGATGCCTTGGGCTGGGGAAGATGGTGGAGATGCAAAGGGACCCTAAAGAGAGACTGTGCAAGGTTCTCCTCTGTTTCCCCTGTGCAGGAGCCCTAATAAAGGAGATAGCTAAGATTGCGGTTAGCTGTGAGCCATAAGCATTACCACCTTCCATGGTCTCGTGAGACTTGGCCCGGGAGATTGTGGGTCGTCCTCAGGGCCATTTTGTTGTTGTTGTTGGAGGAGCGTGGACGGCGTGTCAAGGTGTTGTTAGAGCCGGAGAGAGAAGCTGACAGAATAAAGAGCCTGTTTGTTTCCAGTCTGCCTCTGAACTTATTCCCGTGGCTTTGTTGCTCCAAGCAGCCATCGCTTCAGGCGACAACACCCCTGAAGACCCCAGGTCTTTACAAACAGCTCTGTGAGTTCTGAGGCTCTGCTTCAGTGCAGAACAGAAAGTCTCTCTCTCTCCTTTTGCTTTGGTCATAATACCTGTATTCATGGTATCTAACTAAGGTCATTTTTTTTTTTTTTTTTGGTACCGGGGATTGAACTCAGGGGCACTCGACCACTGGGCCACATCCCCAGCCCTTTTTTGTATTTTTATTAGAGACAGGGTCTCACTGAGTTGCTAAGTGCCTCGCCACGGCTGAGGCTGGCTTTGAACTCGCGATCCTCCTGCCTCAGCCTCCCAAGTGCTGGGATTACAGGCGTGCGCCACCACGCCCGGCTTAAGGTCATTTTTAAAATTTATTTTTACCCTTTTGTGAGCAGCTACTTATCTCTCTTGGCTTATGTGGTATTCATGGACAGTTAAAACCATAATGAAAGACTGAGTTGATCCACTCCTGATCTGTGTGAAGCATTACATGAATCTTGGGCTGCGAGTGAGAGATGATTCAGACCTGGTCTCGGTCCCAGGGAAGACACAGTCAACCTCGGGAGAGAGGACGTGGGAATGGGATTCAGCACGAGAGGCACTGGGTGGAGAAGAAGAAGTCAAGATAAAGCTCTTAAAGTTATCAAGTTGGTTCAATGACTCTAATTCCTGAACATCAAGTGGGGACATGTGGCCTGACAGGTGGTCTGAGCCATGTCTTCATGTGTGGCCTGCTATATGGTCTGACCCAGTGTCTTGCCACGTGGCCAGGCACAGGACCTGTGTTTGATTGACACTTGGTCTGACCGCATGCTGCCGTATGGACTAACGCGTGGATAATGGACACAGTAGATGAAGTCTAGTTGATCCCAGAAGGCTTGAGCTGTCCGGTCACGCCTGCTCTCTGGAACAGACGCCATGACTGAGGCAGACAGGCCACGGATGAGTGGCAAGACCACATCCCTCCTTGCGAGGACAGGGCCTTTTGGGCAAATGGGATGGTCCCTGGATGCATGCGCACATGCGTGCATGCCTACGCGCACGCAGACTCACACACAGCCGTGTGAAGCCGGCACCCTCCAAGTGCACACTCCTGCTCCTCCATCACTGGGGGGCGCGAGCTGCTGGCTGCAGCGATGATGGATGTGCCTCGTGTGCCGCTCAGCCCTGCCTCCCCACCTGCCTCCCCCTGCGCTCCGCGTGGGACGCTGCCTGCAGGAGTGGTGGGTGGGGGGGCGGGGGGAGGAGGGACTGTGCAGCCGTTTGTCTGGGGCACTGGGAGGGGAGTTGGCCACTTACGGTTGTGATGGATGGGAACTCGGCTCTGCCATCTGTTGGGGCTGGCAGTCTGCTTAGCACAGCACTGCACACCTGGCCGGGGTGTCCCTGCGGAGCTGGCTCGCCCAAGCTGAGGCCTGGGGACCAGCTCCCAACACTCCAGGGCAGGAGGCTGGCAGGGAGGAGCCCCACCATGCTCCCTGGGCCAGGAGGAGGGGCTGACCCGCTCCCCAGGAGAGCTGATGGGCGAGTCCTGTCCCCTCTGCTGTTTTTCTTACTCACTGGCCCTGGGCCTCTGAGAAGAGAAGCAGTGGCCAGGCCCGGGCATCTCTGGGCCAGGTAAGGCCTGTCACAACCTAGCTGTCCACCTCCATGAATGTGCAAAGCCCTCGGCACGGTCTCTGTTATGCTCATGCTCAATAAAAGTGAAGCTCACTGCACTCTGCTTTGTCCCCAGAGGCTGTCCCTGGGAGTGTGGGGCATGAGAATGTCTCAGAGTCACCTGGATGCCAAGTGGGGGATGGGAGGAGTAACATTTAGGGGTCTTGGTCCGAAGCCCAGACTGTTCATTACAAGCGTCCCTGGGAGCCACCCACTCAAAATCATCAACTTTGCAGATGGGAAGCTGAGGTCTGCAGACGGGAGGGCCACACACTCTCTTTCTTGCTCTGCCCTTCTCTCCCCTCTCCAGTGGGCCCTCTCCAGGCCCTGGAACTGGACTTGCTCAGCTAGGCCCTGCCCCAGTGCCTGGGCCTAATGGTCGCCTCTGTGGTTCCATCCCATAACTTCACCTCTTGGACTTACCCCATTCTCCTCTGCATGCTATGCTGCAGGGACTCCAGACTCTTCCTCAGAGTCATCTCACTGTTGAGGTCACAGAGTCCAAAGCCTGCTGTTCTGGGGTCTCATCCAGGATAGGCCTGCAACCTCTGTGGCACGGAGCAGGGCTTAGCTCAGGTCCCCTCCTGGGAGGCCCCTGGGGCCCCTGGAAGCTGCTGCTCTGGTCTGTTCAGAGGTGGGAAGAACCCAGGTGACCTTGTTGTCCTTGAATTAGACTGGGCCAAAGAAAAACAAGAAGTGTGGCATTTCCCGCACACCTGAATCTGCAGGTGCAGATCTGTAGCTGGTCTGTGCACTTTAAAGTGGAGTTAAGGGTGTTTCCGAGGGGAAGGGACAGCAGAGGCCTGGCAGCAAGAAAGTCCACCAGAGCCACAACCAGTTCTGTCTGGCTGAAACAGAAATCTCAAGGAGCCACCATGATTTGTCCCTGTCCTCGTTGGGAAGAGGGGAGACATGAACACACTTTACCATCATACAAGGGCGAGAGTCAAACCCCACAACTCCAGAGGAATTAAGAAGAGATGACACAGTTGTCATCTGGCAGGGCTTCTCAGAGGAGGTGACATTTGAACTTGCAGGTCCTGCTGGAACCTCCTGGAGGAGAGGGGCCTGGCAGGAAGCGATGGTCTTCTCATGTTAGAGTCAGGTGGGCACCGTGTGTAATGGGGCCATTTATTACGGTGTGGGCGGCAGGTAGGAGCTGCCCAGCTTGCTATATCCTGGGGCTGGTGACAGCTGGGCCCTTACCATCATTCCTAGGCCCAAAGGGATGAAGGGATGAAGAGGAGAGGAATCCCAGGATCCGCTGAGAGTATTGGACAGCACTCTCTGTGAGAGGGCCTGGGACCTTTGGTTACCCTGCAGGGGACAGGTAAGGAACAAGACAAGGAACACAGGCCTGCCCCTTCCCCTCCCGCTGAGCTTCTCCAGGGCAGAGGGCAGGGAAGAAGGGTGGAGAGGGAGTGGCAGGGCCAAGGGAAAGCTGTCCAGGCCTTTCCTGCCCAGAGACCCAGAGTCTGGAGGACCCGGATGATGAGGACAAAGGAAGGTCCACCCTGCTGGATGAGGCCACCATGCACCAGGCAGACCAGGGCTGTGTTTGCAGGCTCAGGATGGCCTTGGGGGAGGCATTCTTCTTCTTCTTTTTTTTTTTTTTTGGTACCGGGGATTGAACTCAGGGGTACTTGACCACTGGGCCACATCCCCAGCCCTTTTTTGTATTTTATTAGAGACAGGGTCTCACTGAGTTGCTAAGTGCCTCGCCATTGCTGAGGCTGGCTCTGAACTCGCGATCCTCCTGCCTCAGCCTCCCAAGTGCTGGGATTATAGGAATGCGCCATGGTGCCCAGCTTGGGGGAGGCATTCTTGCTTCCACTTTGCAGCCAAAGAAAATGAGGCTCAGAGAGGCGAAGCCATTTGCCCAAGGCCACATAACCAGGAGGCGGCAGAGTGGAGAGCCCACAGCCAGGTCTCCCTCTGGCTCCAAGATGCTTTTCCAGCACCATCAGCACCCCAGGAGAGACCCTGCTCCTAGCAGGTAAGCGGAGCTGCCTGGGGAGGGGTCGGTTCAGCAGGTAACAGAGGCTGCTGGAGGTGAGGGAGGCCTCGCCAAGCCTGCTTCTAGACGCGACAGCTGGTCTTTGTTTGTTTGCCTACCCTCCAGTGAGCTGGGGGAAGACTGGCTTCCTGCAAAAAGCAGGAGCATAATTCTGCTCCTCTTAATTGATTTGCAAATGTACTGAAGAATTGTGGTAATTCCTTTAAATTTTACTCTCATTCAAATTTCGGAGGTAAACATAATGAGAAAGGAGAATCAGCACCGTATAATGGCGGAAGAGAAAGGTCTGGCATTTTATTTTATTTTTACCCTGGGCGTAAGGAAGGCACGCTCACTATGAATACCTCATTATTTGAATTTCAAATATTTCTCTCGGGTTGAACACAAAAGGAAACCCTAAAAAAAAAAAATATTAACACACACTCGCACATACACACCCAAGCCATTTCTCCTTTTGAATATGTGACTCACAATGTCCTAGTTTAGGTTATAATAGCGCAATTGCAAGAATCAATCAGGCCTGGATAGATGTGTTTACTCAGAAGTGCTTAGAACGGAGACCAGTCAAAAGAACATTAATATCTTAAAACATTGAAATTATCTTTACCAAAGAACATTAGCGACGAGCGTTAATATTTGGGGTTTCTCTTCTGCTTGCCAAGTGTCTATATTCAGCTGAGCGCGGAGGTCAGGGTGGGAAGGAGGGGGAGGAAGCGCTTTAGACAAAAGCTCAGCATCCTGGAAAGAGCCTCAGGACCGGGGTGGGTTCTTCCTTCTCACAGTCGCATGGGGGCTTTGAAGGAGTGGAGTGCTCATGCAAACCATGGGTTCTGCGTCAGGCAGCTGGAGGAGAAAACCCTGCTCTACCACCATATTAGCTACCGAGCCCCTTTATCTACCAGTGCAGGGCCTCAGTTTCTATGTCTGTAGAATGGGAAGAATCTGCTCTTGTGCGTTTAGCTCTTCTAGGTCCCTAGAGGAATCAGGAACGGACACCAGAGGGTCCTTCTCTTCCTTCGGGGACGGGTTTCCTCGAGGCTTTCTGGCTATGACCAGTCTTATGTGGACATTTACATCGGGAGTTTGGACATTATCCTGAGGATGCTGGGGGCTGGAGTAGGTTTTAAAGCAGGAAAGCCATGGGGCAGGAGCTGAGTTTGGGACGGAGGGTCGTGGCGTGTTTGTTTATGGTGTGCGCTTGTATCAGTCTGGTCTCGAGTCAGTGTTCCTCACCGTCACACGTCAGCCCACTCCCGGGGGTTGGGAGACAAAAAGAGGGCTGACGATGGCTGATCACCCCGAAATAAAGCAAAAGACAAAAATATGAACGCAAAGATGAAAAAAACAATCGCATTACACAATTTGCACAAAATCCGTACTGTCACCTCCCTTCATGACTTAGGCGAGAGAGTGGGCCCCCCTCCTTGTGGAGAAGCGAGAGGCTTTGGGGAGAATCCATCTCAGGGTATTTGGAGAGACTATTTTTAAACGAGCAATGCCCAGAGTGCTCAGCCACACTGTGGACCAGCCGCTGGCACCTTCGTGATCCAGTTTTACAATCCTCAGTCAAAAGCACCCAAACAACAACCCAAACAGAGCCATGCCGAGCTCATCGTGGTTTCTGCACAAGTTAGGTTTTGTCCAGAACGGGTGCGGCGCAGCTCAGGAGCTGTCTGTCTGGAGGCACTCGGGGTGCCTGGCGGAGGAGCCAGCCTTGCCATGCTCTCTGCGGGCTGGTCCACACGTGCCGGAAGGTGGAAAGTGGCACTGGACGGAGCTGCCAGTCCACCTGCAGCACTTGTGCCCAGGGGAGCGATGATCTGATCTTCGTGGTGCTGGGCACCAAGGCAGTGGTCTCCCGCAGCTGGTGGGCAATGCCCGGGCACTTTGTGGTGCCACCAACATATCCTTGGAAGTGTCCCATCACACTTTGCGATGAATTGAAGGTAGTGGCGTGGAGGCCGCAGGATTCCATGCCCCCGAGGGAGGCTGGGAGAACATCTCAGGGCTGCTTGTTGGTGACGGTGACCGCCTGGCCAGCGGGGAGCTCAGGACTCTTCTCCAGGGAGGAGCTTCAGGCTGCAGTGGCCCTCTCCTGCTTGACGTTCAGGGCACAGCTTGTCCTTGGTGTCACTCATGGTTTCCTGCTCACTTAGCCATGGGAGGTCAAGCCATAGCCGCGTTGTGACAGGACCTTCGTGAAGCAGTCGGTCAGGTCCCGACGGCCAGGTCCAGACACGGGAGGGGGCTGGACAGGGCGTTTCCCTGTTAGGGTGGGTGACCCCATTATCACAGTGCCGGTGGCATGGCCAGAGGCACACAGGGATAGCATAGCCTGATGGCTGGGGTGTTGAAGGTCTTGAATACAATCTGGGTCACCTTCTCACAGCTGGCCTTGGGGCTCGGGAGGGCCTTGTCCAGGAACAAGGGGTGCTCCTTGGGGGCCATGAGCAACTTGAGAAGGTGTGACGCCAGATCTTCTTCGTGTTGTCTAGTTGATGACAGTGTCATGCTCTTCAGGTCCTTCAGGGTCATGTGTCTCTCTTGCTCTGGGCCTCATGGCCCAGGTCGGGGAATCCTTCTGGTCCATGCCTATCGTCACACCTGGTGCCTCAGGTGCCCCGTGATGGAGAAGAAGATGGCTCAGGGCACATGACTGCCCACAAAACTGGCCTTTAAAATGCCAGAGTTGTCAACAATGAGCACGGCAATATTGTCATCTGTGGGGAGCTAGGTGTGGCCCATTGGGGCAGAGACCAGGGTCCCGTGCTCACAGGTGGTCTGGGCAGGCAGTTCTGACTCTGTATGGAGGGTGGCCCAGAGGGTAAGCCTGGAGGCAGCGGGCCCAGAGGCGGGTGACCAGGACCAAACGGACCAAACTTGAGTTAGACTTCTTGGAGCTCTGTTCTCAACTCCTCCTCCTCCTTGGCCTGCTGAGCCCAGTTTCAGCAAGGATTCCCCAACCCTTCTACCTAACCGAGTCCCTCTTGGTAATTATCCATCCGCTGACTCCCTCACCCTGCCCGTTAGCCACAAGTCCACGGCTGCCCCTGCTGGATATGGAGATGAGCTCAGTCCTGTACGGAAGGCTCTCTCCCCTACTGCAGTAGCCCAAATAAAATGTCTTGCCATTTAAAATAAGTGACCAGTGCCACTTTACTTTGCCATGGGGTAAGCGGCACACCAAGCAGAAGCTGATGAGGACTAAAAGGAGGGAGAGGAGATGCCACGCTCTGCGGGTAGAATTAAAGTCTCCGCTGCAGGGCAGGAGAGGAGGGTGTGGAGGAGCCAATTGAAGACTTCCTCACGAAGCAGCAGAGAGGTGGCGCGGCAGCAGGAGGGTGGCTTTTGGGAAGAGAACAAACACCACATTTGTCTTTCTGTTGTTGAACTTGGCCCAGTTCGCTTTGGGTGCAAACTCTTGGGTGGCTTCCTCTCGGATGCCATCCTGCCGAGCTGCCCCAGCCCATCCCAAGGCAACCACTGAGCTCCTGGCGGTCCTGCCGACTGCGACTGCGCCTGTCTCTGCTCCGCTCTGGTGTCAGGTGCCTGATTTAAACAGCAGATCCAGGCTAAGGGATGCTGGCACTCCTCCACTCGGCAGGTATATTTGCATTTTAACAAGAACATTTAGGAGGTAATTCTTTTACCCTAAAGACAATGAAAGGAGATTTCGGAGGCCACAGACCAATGGTGGAGGCAGGCTTTTGAGAGGAGTGCTTTGGAATCAGGCAAAGACTGGGTTCAAATCCAGAATTCTTTGCTCCTAGCTTGGCTGCTTCGGTGAGCTAAGCTCAACAAATGGGAGCATGACTCTCAGCACTCAGATCCACGGCGGCGTCTCCACGTGACCTGGGGATAGTCATGCCTCCCCAGGAGCAAAGATGCGGGGCCTCCCCATTCTCAGTCCCCATTCTCCTCCTTCCCACCTGGTCGCAGCTCCTCTCCCTTGATCCAGGGTGTGTGGTCGAAATCTCAGTGCAGGAGAACTCCAGCCGGGAAGCTCCTGGCTTCTCAAGGTGGGTGGAGAGGCCACCCCTATTGCATCGCATTGGAGCAGGGGGTGGCAGAAGCAGGGCTTGCAGAAGGCGGCCCTATCATTAATCCCCCAGCATTTTCGCCACCATTGTGTCTTCCCCATTGCGATCAGCCAATTAGCGGTTCTGCGGTGGCAGCCACTTATTAGTGAAGACAAAGGCAGCATTGATTCCAATTTGCCCTGCATTTGGTTTTCTCTGAAGTTAAAGATTGCGTTTGGGCCGCGGCACTGGGGAAGAAATGCAGGGGCACTGCGGAGAGAGCACCTAAAATTAGCCGAAATAATTTTAGCTCTATTGTGAATGGCTAAACTAAATATAAACAGAAGAGAGAAGAAAAATCTCCGTAATGTTAATTACCATAAGCATTAAGTACCCCAAAATGAGGCGTACAATTTGTTTGGTGACACTCTGATAATTAGATCATTTTCTCTCATTGAGGCTCCTCGCAGGTCTGCGCGGAGCCTGGTTGTTCCTGAGGGGTTCTCTTGGGCCGGAAGCATGCTCAGCATTCTGTCCCGCGGGTTTCTGGGTCTACAGATTCTCTCCAGTCCAGGGGAGCCATGCCCTGCCCTTGTTCAGTCCAGCAATGGCCTGGGTTTTGTTCTAGCCTGAGAAATTCAAGGAGAAGCTTGGGCTGAGGTCTAGACTGCAGTGGACAGGAAGTGGTCCCTCCCTTCGTCGGCCTCTTCATCCGCATGCATTTTCTTTTTCATGGAGGCATTCACTGTGCATCTTGGGAACTCCTCTCTTATGTCAGGCATTGAGGGTACAGAGGCAAATGAGGTTCAGTCCTGCTTTCAAAGGACCTAGTGGAGGGGGTGATATACATATATGACATACATATACACGCACACACATATCAGATAGATATATTACACATATAGTTCTGCTAGATATAGGTTATATATAGTCTATAGTATACATATATATACTATATATACTATATATACTATATATACTATCTAGCAGAACTATATATAGTAATGATATATATAGTTCTGCTATTACTATACTATAATATATATAGTTCTGCTATATATATATATATACTACAGATATATGCTATATATAAAATATATAGCATACTATATATCCTATAGCAGAACTATATATATATATGTATATATATATATATATATATATATATATATATATATATACATGGATATAGTATAATAATACATTTTGGCATTGTATTATAAGTAGTTCTTCACATCTATATGGTATACACACACACACACACACATATATATATACATACTTTAAGCATTTTCTCTATGACCTCTTTGTTTGCAAAATGGCTATTATTGTCCCATTGATATTAAAAAGGCTCAGCGATGGCATGTGACTTGCTCAAGATCTCTGGACAGTGTGTCGTGGTCCTGGAGTCCTACCTGGCTCAAAAGCAACTAACTTACTCTCACAAGCTTGTCTTTCCACCTAGTCCACCATAAAAGGCATCCACACCGTGTCCTGGGGAGATGACTTGGTTTGGAGGAAAGAGTGGTTATGACAGTTCTCCCCAGTGTCTCATATGCCTGTGGAGCATGGGGCCTGGAGCTAGAGGAGGATGATCTGGAGGGGCGTGGCTGGGACTGAGCCAGGTGGGCTTAGTTCTGCCTCTCAAGTTGTTCCATGCCTCTTCCAGCGCCCACCTCCCTATTTTGCTCCCTGGCATGCAAAACTTTTTAAAAGCGTTTCCTTGGTTGCTGACTCCAATTCTTCACCTTCCACTCCCCTAACCCTCTCCAATCAGGCTCTGGTCCCCACTGCGCCACAGTAATCACTGCTGTCCAGTTCATTAGTGACCTCCGCGCTTATCGCTCGCCCCGTGTTGCTCTTCCTCTGCTGCAGCAGACACTCCTGGGCTCCCGTGGTTCCAGGCTCACCTGCCTGTCCCACCGCTGCTCTGGCCCCTCCTCTGGTCTGGGTCTTCCCTCCTCAGTGCGCCCAGCTTAGTTATTCCCCTCCCGTGCTAGGTTTCATCTTCTTTTCTTTTTTTTAAACCACACTTCACGGTAAGAAATTCATTTTATATTCTATCTTGTTAACTAGCCCTATATACAACTGAAACAAAAGTGTCATGGAACAATATATTAATCTTTACTGGGTACAATATACCCTGGTATTTTAATCTATTCTGTTTTATTTTATTTCTTTATAAAAATGCTGCTCTTACCCATAGACCCTTCTGCCAGACTTGCCCCGGAGCTTGGCTGGCACTCATGTACAGCTCCAGGTTGGTCCCTGTGGCCCCAGACTCCAGTAGCCCCAGGTTCTAGGCAGATGCTAGGAGACCTGGTGCTGGGCTGGCCCCCAGGGACCCAGCGATCAGGCTAGTCTCAGCATCTGGCTGCCTCCACGGCTAACCCCACAGGAAGGCCTCCAGGTCAGCCCCAAGAGACCCAGGCACTGGGCCAGCACCCACAGATCAGGCTCCGCACCTGCCCCAGAGGCAGGCTAGACACAAGCTCTAGGCCAGTGAACATGGCCATAGGTTTTGGCGGATTCAGGGTCTGGGCCTGTCCTGGTGTCCTGGCATCAGACGGGTTCCTACAGACCCAACCAGGCCAGACTCTGCAAACTCAGGACCCAGTTCCCACCCCTGTGGGTTCAGGCTTTAGGCCTGTCCAGTCCCGGGTCAGCCCCCACAGACCGCAGCTCCAGGCCAGCTCCAGGAACTAGGCCAATACCCTGGGCCCAGCCTCCAGGCCAACCCCTATGGATTCAGGTCCCCAGGTTCATTCCTGGAAACCCAGACACCAGACTATCTCAGTGCCAGGCTAGCAGCCTGTCCTGGAACCAGGTTGGCCTTGCGGACATAGGTTCAAGGCCTGCCCCTGCAGACCCTTGCTTGAGGTTCATGCCTGCAGACCTACTGTCTAGGCACGGTCCTCTGGATGCAGGCTCCAGGCCCCTCACCTGCTGAACCAGATACCCGGCCAGCCTGGTACCCCAGCAGCAAGCCTGCCTGCAGATCCCATCAGAGACTCCTCTCAGACTCTCTGTGCTGACTGATTAGTGAAAGGCTTTCCCTGCTGAAGGCAGTCTATAAAAATCAGAAGCAGTGCCTACTTTTTCAAATGCACAGACATAAATTCACTGCTGCAAGGATCGCCAATAGTCAGGATATATGACACTCCCAAAGGAACAAATTAAAGCACTGTAATGGACCCTAAAGAAATGGAAAATTATGAACTGCCTGACGAAGAATTCAAGTAATCATCTTAAAGAAGCTCAGTGAGCTGCAAGAAAACACAGGTAGGTAACTGAATGAAATACACGAATAAAATGAGAACTTTAACAAAGAGATAGAACTCATAAAACAGACCCAAACAACTATCTGAAAAATAAATAAAAAATAATTTCACTTAAAAAAAACTATAAAAATAATAATTAGGAATAAATTAAACCAAGGAAGAGAAAGACCTGAACACATAAAACTTTAAAACATCAATTAAAAAGACACACATTCTGTGCTCATGGATTG
Source organism: Tamias sibiricus (assembly GCA_025594165.1). Lineage (NCBI taxonomy): Eukaryota > Metazoa > Chordata > Mammalia > Rodentia > Sciuridae > Tamias > Tamias sibiricus. Next base: position 31,214,518 of record CM046658.1, on the reverse strand, counting down.
GAAGTATGGATATTTTTAAAATATCCACACTACCCAAAGCAGTCTACAGATTCATGCAATACCTATCAAAATCCCAGAGGTACTTTTTACAGAAATAGAAAAATAAATCCCCCAAAGGATCCCAAATAACCAAGCAATTTTGAGCAAAAAGAACAAAGCTGGGGGCATCACACCATTTGATTTCAAAATATGCTAAAAGTTATAGTAATCAAAACAGTATGGTACTGGCATAAAAATAAGTAGATCAAAGGAATAGAATAGAGAGTTCAGAAGTTAATCTGATCATTTATATTCAATTGATATTTGACTAAGGTGGCAGTAACACAGTGTGAAAAGGGTAGTCTCTTCAATAAGTTGTGTTGGACAAACTGGGTATCCATATGCAAAAAATGAAATTAGACCCCTACCTCACACCATATGAAAAAATCAATTGAAAATGAATTAAAGACTTAAATCTGAAACTATAAAACACTAGAAGAAAACAGGAAAAATTTTTTGTGACCTTGTTTTGGGTAATGATATCTTTAATTTGATTCAAAAAGTGCAAGCAACAAAGCAGACATAGATAAATAGGACTGATCAAACTAAAACATTTCTGCCCAGCAAAGAAAACAATCAACAGAGTGAACAAATAATCTAAGGAATGGGAGAAAATATATGTAAGGTATATATCTGATGAGGGACTAATATCCAAAGTATATAAGGAACTCACACAAATAAATAGCAAATGAACCAAATGAAAAAAAAATTTTTTTAATGAGAAAAAGATCTGAATAGATATTTCTCAAAAGAAGACACATAAATTTCAATAAGAATATGAAAAATATTAGTATTCTAATCATCAGAGAAATGCAAATCACAATGAGACATCATCTCATATCTTTCGGAATGACTATTACCAACAAGATAAAGATAAGTGTTGGTGAAGATTTGGAGCAAAGGGAATTTGTGCACACTGTTGTTAGGAAGGTAGTTGGTGCAGCCATTATCGACAACAATATGAATGTTCCTCAAAAAATTAAAACCAGAACTTTCATATTACTCAGCATTCCCTCTTCTAGTTAAATATCCAAAGGAAATGTAATCAGCATGTTGAAGAGACAGCTACACACCCATGTTAATTGTGAAATTATTTACAACAGCCAAAACACAAAGTGTCCATTGATGGATGAGTGATAAAGGAAATGTGATTTTTGTACACACACACACACACACACACACACACACACACACACACACAGGAAACTGTTCAGCATTAGGAAGGAAAAGCTCATTTGTGACAACTTGGATGAACCTGAAAGATATTATGCTAAGTGAAGTAAGCCAGTTGTACAAAAATAGACACTGCATGGTCTAAACTATATGGGGATGGGGGATGGATATGTTCATTTAGGAGGAATGAGGAGCTCTGTTGAACAGCAATAGTCACTACAGTCATTAATAATGTGTGGCATATTTGAAAATTGTTAAGAGAGTAAATCTCAAATGTTCTTAACACACACACACAAGATAAGTGTGTGAGGTAATATCAGCTAGCTTAATCAATTTCACAGTATATACATATCAAAACCTTATACCATACACCATACATGTATACAGTTTTTGCCAATTAGTTTTTTTTTAAAAGGGAAAAAGAAAGCGTTCTGACATCCTAAAGACAAATACGCTGATCTTTTGTTTTTTTGGTACTGGGGATTGAACTCAGGGGCACTCGACCACTGGGCCACATCCCCAGCCATTTTTTGTATTTTATTAGAGGCAGGGTCTCACTGAGTAAATAAGTGCCTCGCCATTGCTGAGGCTGGCTTTGAACTCGTGATCCTCCTGCCTCAGCCTCCCAAAGTGCTGGGATTACAGGCGCGCGCCACCGCACCCGGCTTAAATACACTGATCTTGACTTGTTAAATCGATTTTGCAACCCATCAATGGATTTAGGTCCATCATTTGAAATAGTCTGTTCCGACACTTGGAGCTAGTTCTCCCTCAGGGCCTTTGCACTTGCTGTTCCCCTCACGTAGAACCTTCTTTCTCCAGGGAGACTCATGGCTGCTTCCTTCTCTTCTTTCAAGTTTCAGTTCAAACATCCTTTCCTCAAAAACTCCTTTCTGAGTGCCCCCACCCGAGGAATGGCCTTGCCCTTCTTTCCCTCCTGCTTCACATTCCTCATGGTATATCCCATGAATTCCCTTGTTTACCTTGTTTCTTTGGACACATTAACTATCTATCCTTCTACCCCTAGAGAATAGAACTTGTCTAGTTTGTTCACAGATAGGACCTCAGTGCCTTGAACAGACCTGGTAAACAGCGGGTGCCCAATATGTGTTTGTTCAATGAGGAATAAACTATAGCTCTTTTGGGCAGCAACTGACCAAACATACCAGTGTTATGTCAAGTCACAGACTCACAGCCACAGATTATCTGTGTCTTAAGCTGTCAATCACTCTGCCTGTTTGTGTATATGCTCCCCCTGCTCTTTAGTCTCATTCAACATAAGATTTGCAGTGATGGGCACAAATACCTAAAATGAACAATAATAGAAAATTAGTTGATTCCAAATTCAAAGATAAAAATGCAGTGGTTAACTAATAAAAGCAGCATGTGTTTTGCCTGTAAGTGTTAAACAATGAGCCCATTTCTTATCTTATGTAACAGGAACTCCAGGGGTGATCCAGGGACCCAAGTTCCTTCTTTCTCCAGCTGGTAACACTTGCAGAGATCATGATGTCCCAAAGGAAGAAGAAGGACCATGCATTCTCAGGAGAGAGGAAACTTCCCCCGATGCTCCAAGCTGACTTTCCTTCACGAACTCTTTTTGGCCAGAATTGGGTACCTTGCCCATACCCAAACCAATCATAAAGAAAGGGAATAGAATTCCCAGGGTTGGCTTGGCTTCATCATGTGGGCTGGAATATATACTGGGCCATCTTCTGTGATGTTTGTGACACCAGGGGAGTGTGTGTGTGAGGTGATATGCATACTGTGAAGCATCCAGGAATGCATAGACCACACAGACCAACTCAGTGGCTGGAGGTAGTCTGCAAATTTACCTCTGACTTTCCCAGCCACCAAGGCAAAAAAGGGAAGACAAACTGTTAAAAATCCTATAGTGCCCATAAATTTTAAATGAACCAGCTGTTTGGGAGCATTCCAGCTCTTCAGATACTGAGATCTGAAAATTTCTCCCATCCGTCTTTGCAGGTGAGACCTTGTTGGGCCACTTGCAGGCCACACCCCTGGCCTTCAGTACAGCAGCAGGTTTCACATAGCTGTTTGGCTCTGATGCCCCAATGCCAAATAAACAGAGAACCCCAAAGCCTAGCATCAAAGCACAATTAAACATGTGATTCTGAATTTAAGAGATGGGCAGGAGAGGGGTTTGGAGCACCAGGTCTTTCTCAAGGACCACAATGAATATTATCTAAGGGTAGGATGTGGACTAGCTGGAAGAACGTACAATGGTTCATCCTTCAGGCAGCCCGCCATGAATATCTTTTCTCTCTGAAACTTTTTGATAAAGGAGGGGCAGCAGAGAGTTGGAGGTTGTGTTCTCTGGAAAGAACCTGCCAAGCAGATTTTCTCAGATATTCCTCGGTTTTGACAGTTGATGGAATAGACGGGATATTTTTACAATGAAAATTGAGGCACCTGACCAGAACTTGTACCTGGATGGATATCACAGATGTGGGTGCCGTTACACTTGGCCTCCCCCGTGCTTGTGAAATGGATATTGCAAACCTCTGCTCAGGGCTTCACACCTGCCTAGGGTGACCATGTTCCTGAATTCCCTTTTTCCTCTTAAGTGCAACTTGCGCTGTAGACCTTTCATATGCTCACTCTGTCCCCCTCTTTTCTGGCTTGGTTAAGTGTTCCTCAAAGGCCCACAAGTTAAAGGCTTGGTCCCAGGGTGGGGTGCCACATGGAAGTTGTGGGACCTTTGAGAGATGGGGCTTTGTGTGAGGTCCTGGGGTGCCAGGATATGCCCTTACAGGGCATTCTGGAACCTGGCCCCCCTCTTCTCTCTCTTTCCCACCTCCTGGCCCTGAGGGGAGTGATTTTGCTCTTCCACTCACTTCTGCCACGACGTGATGTCTCGCCACGGGCCCAAAACTACAGGGCCAATTGGTTATGAACTAGAGCCTCCAAAACTGTAAGCCCAAATGACCCTTTTCCTCTTTATAAGTTAATGGACTCAAGCATTTTGTTATAGTGGCAGAGCATTGACCAACACATCATCCCAACTGGAGTTCATTATTTACCATCTACCCGGCAGGACCTATGAATCTTAAATCTATTGGAAAATACCTTTGCTTTTCCACATGCAAATGAATCATACACTTCTCATCCCTGTCTTAATTCAAGGATGATAATCAAGAGGTTGGATAAGGAGGTACAGAACATGGGAAGTTGGTGTGTGTGTGTGTGCATGCACGCTTCTGGGCACGTTGGTGTGAAAGTGGAGGAATGTGTGTTTGCAAACATTGTTCTGTGTGGGAGGTTGAGTGTTTCAGCATTGTGCGTCCTGACTCTGTGGGTCCGTGTGTGTGCATTGACATGTCATCTACATTTGTGCATTTGTGCGGGTTCTGCCTCGTTAGACGATCTGTAACCTTCTGAGGTTTCTTTCTTTTTGGTGGATTAGCTAGACTCTAAAGATGACCCTCAGTGGACCCCTGGCTCTGGGAATTTGTGCGCTTGTGTAGTCCTCTCCCACTGGGAGGCTGGGATGGCCTGGGACTCAATTCAACCAAGAGCGTGCAGAGCAGTGATGCTATCCGGGTCCAGGTTTCCACTTTAAGGAGGTCTTGAAGGTTCTCCTCTGTGTCTTGTGAGGTCCTGAGCTGCCATGCGAGAAGTCAGGCTACCATGATAGAGGCATCACATAGAAAGACCATGTGCAGGAGAAAGCCAGAGATTCCATGGAAAGGAGAAAGATCCCTAGCCTTTCTGTCACCCCCCAGTCCCCCATCAATCAGGTGACATATGAGGGAGCAATCTGGGATGTTCCATCCCAGCTCAGTTCCCGGGTGACTGAATACCCAGCTGTCATCGTGCAGCAGAAGAGTCACCCAGCTGAGCCCAGTCAGTCCTTCAAATCAAAGAGATGGCTGTTGTCTTGAACCTCTGACTTGAGGGGTGATTTTTCAGCCACAATAGATAATTGGAATACTTGGGTAAAAGGTTCCCTTTCCTGTCTGTAGCTCCACACAGGAAAGGGCTGCTGGTCTGGTGGGAGGGAGGGAGAGAGGGACTGACGAGGTAGGAGAAGGCTAAGGCCATGGCTCCCCTCTCTCCCTCACTCCCTCTCCTTCCTGTCCTTCCTGTTACTTCTACATCCTGTCTGCATTGGGAGGAGCCTGGGCTTTGGCTGGCCTGGGTCTTAGGGAATGGTTGTGGTGTTTGTTGTCTTGCCTGGGAGCCTCCTCAAAGTGGGTGGTGAGCCTTTTGGGATTCCACCAGCATGCTACCAGGCCGGCAGGTGTCTGTTTAAGTGGGTCATTTCATCAAGGAGGACAGACACTGAACTGTCCCTGGAATTCCAATGGGTGAGGCCACTTGGAACACATTCAAACTGGGAGGCACAGCTGCTGGTCCCTAGCTAGTGCCTAAGCTGTGGTTCAGACCCCTGTGAGGACTGCTTGCAAATAGAAACAAACAAACAAAAAAAGAGGATCACAGATCTGCTTAAAGTTCTTCTGGGAAAAATATTCACCATTAGGAGAAGAAAAAGAAGACAGCAAAATCAGTTCAAGACAGTGGGTGGTTGGGACAGCCATCTGAGCTGGGATGAGGGTGGGGATTTCTCACAGAGGCACAGCCATGGACCCTGTTGAGTAGGGATAAGAGGAGGTTGCAGCAGGAGAGAAACTCTCAACTCCTCTGCTTCCTTAGGCCACGAGCATACACAGGGAGGGACTCAGATGATGACACAGGGCTGTTTCCTGGAAGCCAAGGCCCCAGAAGGCTGAGGATCAGGAATGCCTTCTCATTTCTCTTCTTTCTCATCTCCCTGAGATGAGATCTTCCTCTCTTCTTCACATCCAGACTGCAGCCTGGCACCTCACAGACTCAGGATTGATGCGCATTGCCAGCCACGGAAGAAAGGAACTGGCTGTGGCAACCCTTGTTCTGAATTCCCGGGAGGGAGTTCCGATTGGTCCCCTTGGTCAGGGTTCTTCTCCCTGATCCAATCAGCTACGGTGAGGCCAGTGTCAGGAATTCCAGACATGGCTGCCAGACTCGCCTCTGCTCATGGTTCAATTTCAGATTTCCTGGAAGATATTCAATGCGTCCAATCTCTGAGACAGTGAGCATTCAGGGCATTGGCTGCGTAGGCCTTCTTCTTCTTCTTCTTTTTTTTTTTTTTTTTTTTTTTTTTTTTTTACTGTGATGGGCACCATGATACAAGCAAGGTGCCTGGGGGAAATTAAGAAGGCATTTACTCTCAAATTTGTCAAAGTGTGGGGTGGGCCCTTGCATGACCCTGAGAGTGAGCACCTCCCTAAATTTTGCTCCCAGTTCTCTAGTCCCGGCCCTGCTGAGGGGAGAAAGCACCCCTGCTGCCTGCAACACTAGTTCCCTGGACGCTGGCAGCCTCTGAGCAGACAGTGGGAGCCCAAAGGCATCTCCTTGGCTCCAGGATGGCACCTGGACTGTGTTGGGGCTTGGTGGCAAAGGGGGCAGCACTTCCTGAAACGTCAGAGGCCATGCGGCGGTGTGAGTAGACTGGAAATACTCCTGGGAGTTCCTGGAGGTTTGGGGAGGCTCTAAAGGTGGGAGGAGGGCTGGGTGGGGTCAGTCAGAGTTCCCCCAGGTGGGTGGTGGGCAGAGCCAGAGAAATGCCAACTTGTCATTGTTACTATGAACTTGCTCTTAAATCTCAGAATGGGCGATTTTGCAAAGAGGTCACATCAGCTGGTGACATACTTTCCCATGTCCAGAACCATGTCATCACGCCAACAGTTCTGGAAAGGATGGGCGTTATCAGCTCCCATGCAGACACAAGCAAACTGAGGCAATGGCAAGAAACCCTGCTGAATCTTCCTCTTTAATTTCCAATTCTTATCTATCTCACATAAACTAAAGAAAGCATGACTAGGGTACCCTGAATTTCCAAACATGTGACCAACCTTTCCAACCTGGCATGCTGACAGTCAGGACTCAGACCCTTGCACACTGCTCTGCTGTGAGCATCAATCTTCTCTTCCTGATTCCCCACCCTTCCACACCGCACTGCCCCAGGTGTCTCGGGATTGTAGCTGACAATCCACAGCTCTTCTGCTCGGCCACAAGCTTCTAGTCCTGTTCCTTGGTATCTCCCACATCCCCTCACCTTGAGGGAGGGCAAAAAGGACAAAGCCCAAGCAGGTGGCAGCTTGGAGGACCCAGGGCTGTGGGCTCCTCTCCTGACCTAATAGCCTTTCACAGCACCCCAGGTCCCCTGCCAGGAAGCCACGGTGTCTTTGAAGCTAGAGCCTGTGTGATTCTTCATTTAAAGAAGATAAATCTTAAAACAGCAAAACATACACATTAAACACTTCATCCTGCCTGCTGTAGCGGGGGCTGCAATAGCCTTCAGCTTACCTGAGAGTAACCTGCGCTGGGCGAGCTCCGTTATCTTCAGGCTTGATGGAAGGCTGCCTCTAAAACACATTTGCAAGGAATATGCTGCAAGTTTGAAGGAAATGCAAAGCAATACTCCACTAAATAACCCTCGGGTCAAAGAGGAAATCACAATGGAAATAAGAAGATATTTTGAACAGAACAGAAATGAAAATAGGAACACATCAAAACGGGTGGGATGCAGCTAGAATATTCAGAGTAGACGTTTTTAACCTTGGGCAAGAATTCAGGGGCCCTGTGAACTTGGCTGGGGAAAAATACACCCCCCCCCCTACACACTGTTTTAAAAAACCTGGAGCAGAAGTTCAGCATTTCCTTCTGTGAGGACTATAGGCAGCAGACCACAATTGTGTGAGTGGTATGCATGACTTTGTCACCAATATCACATATATTGAATGGACACTGCCTATCAATTTAAGGATTGAGGCAATTTATTTTCTCTGCCTTGGTTTCACAATGTGCACTCAGGCTTGCACAGATCCAGAGACACAAATGGCAATGTTTATGTTTTTATGAGCTGTGTGAGCATAAACACTGAGGGAAGATGCTTAGAATTTTGCCAAAGAGGTGACAGGGGCAAGATTTTCAGGCTATGGTACATGGAAACGTCGGGAAATATATCTTGCAAAGAAGCCAATTGATCCGGTTCATACAGCAGTCTTTAAAAGGTCTCTGATCCACTATCAGTCTCACTTAAGAAAAAAAAAAATAAAAAAAAACGCTTTTATTTTGAAATAATTATTCACAGAAAATGCCATGATCGTAGAGAGAGGGTCTGGCTGGCCTTCACCCAGGGCGATATGCCTTAGTCACATAAGATGTAACCCGTGGGGATGCTAGTTACATCTTATGCAGCTGCAGTCTGTCAAAACCAAGATATTGGCAGTGGAGGAAAGAGTGCATATAATTTTATGTCATCTGTCAAGACACACATATAGATTGGTGTGACCACCAGAATCAAGAATCAAGACCACCAGCCTATCCCCATGAAGGTGTCCTTTGGGATACTCCTTTGTGGGCCACACCCTTCCATTTTTATTATTTTGTCATTTCAAGAACATTATAAATTTGTCAATTAAAAATAATTAATGAATTAAAGACTGTTATGTAAATGGAATCACACATCTAAGACTTTTGAGACTGGCCTTTTTTTTTTTTTTTTCCTCACTCAGATCCTATCCTTGGGATCCATCTGGGTGTTGTGTGTGTCAGTAATTTATTTCTTGTTATTGCCTCATAGTGTTTTGTGATATAGCAGTACCAGTTGGTTTAACTGTTTACTGACTGGAGGGCAGTTTGGTTGTTTACAGTCTTGGGCTATGAGCAATTGTATACCTGTTTTTGCGTGGACATGTTTCATTTCTCTGGGACAGATGCCCAGGAGCATAAATGAGTTGTAATGGTGTCCGCTTAGTTTTTTTTTTATTATTATTTTTTATTCTAAGATGTTATAAATGACAGCAGAATGCATTACATTTCATATTACACATATAGAGCACGTTTTTACAAATCTCTGGTTGTATGCAAAGTATATTCACACCATTCATGACTTTATACATGCACTTTTAAGGAAAGGTCCGAACTCTTTTTCAGAGCATGGTACCACCTTATGTTCCCATCAGCAAAGCATGAGATCTCTGGTTTCTCTGCATCTCTACCAGTGTTTAGTATTGCTGCTCTTTTTTATTTGAGCTGTTCCATTATGTGTGTAGTGATCACTTATTGTAGTTTTAATTTGCACTCATAATGGCTAGTTGAAGTTCATTGGCTTATTTATCACCTTATATTCTCCGGGGTGAGATTTCTCATGTTTTTCTTTTTGGTCTATTTTCTTATTGGGTGTTTTTTACACTGTTGAATTTTTCAAGTCGTGAAAAGATTCACATAAAATTTATCATCTTGGTCATTTTTAAATATAGTTCAGAGGTGTTAAGTATATTCCCATTGACATGCAAATGATCTCCAGAACTTTTTCATCTTGCAAAATTGAAACTCTGCCCATTAAGAAAACTCCCAGTTTCCCCCAGCCAGCCCCTTACGGCCACCATCTGACTCCCTGTTTCTACGAACCTGGCTACACTTAGACACTTCACATAAGTGGAATCACATGGTATTCGTCTTTTGTTGCTGGCTTATTTCACTTAGCACAATGTCCTCAAGGTTCATGGATGATGTAGCAGTGTCAGAATTTCCTTCCTTCTTTAGGCTGAATGATAGTTCATTATATATACATTCCATGTTTTGTTTATCCACTCATTCACCAATGGATGTTTGAATTGTTTCTGCCTTTTGGCTATTGTGAATAATGCTGCTATAATACAACTATCTCCTTGAGATCCTGCTTTCAACTCTTTTGTTTATACCCAGAAATAGAACTGCCTGATCATGTGGTAATTTTATTTTTAATTTTTTGAAGGACTGCCCCACTGTTCTCTGTGGCATCTGTGCAATTTTATACTCTGTCCAACAGTGCACAAGTGTCCCAATTTTTCCACATCCTCAATACTTGTTAATTTCTATTTCCAAAAAAGTATTAAAGATATTAGAGGGTAGGATACATTGTTGAGTTTTGAGAATCTTTATATATTCTTGATACTAGTTTTTTATCAGATGTGTGCTTTGAAAAAATTTCTCCCAGTCTGTATTTATCTTTGTCTTCTGAACGTGTTTCTCCCCCCAGTGCAAATTTTATACTTTTGATGAAGTCTAATTTTGCATTAAAAATTTTTTTTATCAATCATGCTTTTAGTGCCATGTATAAGAACTCTTTATCAAGCCCTAGGTTCATAGGATTGGCTCTTATGGGTTTTATTTTCTAAAAGTTTTCATGGTTTTATGTTTATGTTTAATCTATGATACATTTGAGTTGGTTTTTTATAAAAGGTATTAGGTTTAGGTCAAGTTTCTCTTTTCTGGCTTATGACTATCTAAATGTTCCAACAACAGTCTTTGGAAACATTGTTTTCATCCCTTTAGCCTGTTGATATGCTGAATCACACAGACTGATTTCAAATACTGAACCAGCCTCACATTTTTGGAATAAATTCCACTTGATTATGGTATACAATTCCTTTTATATATTGTTTTACATGATTTGAGACTCTTTTTCTGGGTGCATACACACATTTAAAATTACTAAGTCTTGGGTTAGGGATATAGCTCAGTTGGTCTTTTTGGTGAAATGATCCTCTTAGTATGTATATTTCTATCTCTGGTAATTTTGTTTGGAATGTATTTCATCTAATGTTAATAGAGTCATTCCTGTGTTCTTTTGTCGGTGTTTACATGATATCTCTTTCTTTACTCTTTTGTTTCCAACCTGCCTATATTGTTATTTTTTGAAATGAGCTCGTGGTAAATATCATGTAGTTAGACCATTTAAAAAATTCATTCTATCAGTCTTCATCTTTTTCTTGGTACATTTAAATCATTTACATTTAATGTAATTACTAATATGTTAGGACTTAAATCTCATATCTTTTGTTTTCTGTTTTTTCCCCCTTGTTTTTGTTTCTCTATTTTCTTTTTCCTGACTACTTGAACATTTTATAGTTCATTTGAATTGTCCATTGTATTATCAATGTATTTTTGAATATTTGAAAAAGTGGTTTCTGGAGGTATTACCAATACTTTTCACAGTCTGCCAGTATCAAATTTTGTCAATTTGAGTGGTAAGAAACCTTATCTCTCTTTGTATTCCTCTACCCTTTCCTATTTATGATATAATTGTCTTAAATATTTCTTCTTGATACACTAAAAATCACATCAGCATTATAATTATTTTTGCTTGAAATATCAAACACAACTTAGAGAACTCAAGAGAAGAAAAATCGATTTTATTTCCCCGTGTTTTTACTCTTTCCATTGTGTTTTCTTCTTTCCCGATGTTCCAAGTTTCCATATTGTATCATTTCCTTTTTGTATTTTGTCATTTTTCTACCTTCAAGTTCAAGTTCATTTAGTGATTCTTTTAAGGCTGGTCTGTTGGCCACAGATTCTCTTGGTTTTCTTTCATCTGAGAATATCTTTATTTCCTCATCACTTCTGAAGGATATTTTTGCTGGGTGTAGGTTTCTGGTTTGACAGCTCTTTTCTTTCAGCACTTGAAAAATGTTATGCCACTTCCTTCTGGCACCTGTAGTTCTGATGAGAAATCGCTGCCATTTGAATTGTTTTACACCTATAAGTAAGGTGTCGTTTTTCTCCTGCCACTTTCAAGGTTTTTTCTTGGTCCTTAATTTACAGAAGTTTGGCTGTAACCTGTCTTCAAATTCATGCTGTTTGGGATTCACTGAGCTTAAATTTGTGGGTATGTGTCCTTTGTCAAATTTATAAAATTTTAGTGATTGTTTCTTTGTTCAACTCACCCTTTTTTTTTCTTCTTCTCATTCTCTGATGACATGAATGTTAGATATTTAATATTAAAGTTTCACAATTCTTTGAGGTTGTGTTCTTTTTTTCAGTCTGTTTTCTCTCTGTTGTTCAGATCCGGTTATTTCTATTGTTCTGCTAGTTCACTGGCTCTTTTCTCTGTCTTCTTCATCTACTCACAAGCCAGTCCACGGAGGCTTTTTATTTTGGTCATTGTATTTTTTCAGTTCTAAAATCTTCATTTGATTTTACTTTATGTCTCTGTGTGTGTGTGTGTGTGTGTGTGTGTGTGTGTTTTAAACTCAGGACTACATGCATGTCTTCTTTCCATCTTCTACTTTGCTGAAATAGAAATTATAAACATATGTATATTTAAAGTCCATTTCAAATGTGTCTGTAATTTCTTGTCAATTGTGTTTTATAACGGTCACTTCAAAATTCTTGTCAGGTGATTCTGCCACCTGTCGCATCTCAGTGTTGCCATCTATGGAGTGTCTCTTCTCATTTGGTTGAGATTGTCCTGGTTCTTGATATAATGAGTGATTGTAGATCAAAACCTGAGTGGGTATATTGTTACTCTGGATCTCATGTCAATCAGTTCCTCTGTGTCTTTACCATAAGGTGGATGAAAGCCCAGCTTTCCCATCAGCCTCTGCGGGCCCCTCAGTAAGGTGTAGTCGCCTGAAGCGATGGCCGCTTGGAGCAAAGAAGCCGCGGGAAGAAGTTTTGAGACGAACTGGAAACAAACAGCTCTTTATTCTGGCAACTTTTCTCCCTGGCTCTAACTACACCCCGACACGCCGTCCACGCTCCTCTAACCTCCAAAAATGGCGCAGACCTCCTCTGCAATCTCGCTCAAGTCCCTCGAGATCTCCGGCCAAGTCTTGCAAGATCCGGGGCCAAGTACGGAAGGCGCCAATGCCCAAACATGTCTAAAGCCAAAGCCCGTAGTCCACCGCAATTTAAGCCATCTCCCCAAACAGGGCTCCTGCATTTTGAAATTGTGATCGCCAAACCAAGTATTGTCCCCCACTTAATGTTGCTTTACATAGACGTTTCTAGTCTGAGGGGGTTAAGCTAAAGGTGTTAAGGGACTCCAGTATATTTAACGTGAAAGGAGCTTGGGGTCCATATGTCATTACTGCCTCTTTGAGAATTTTTATTGTTTTGAAATCTACTGACTGGTGGCCCCTCTCTCCATTTTCATATTCAAATACTGGCAGTTCCCAACGTATCTGTGAGTTACCCTTGAGAGCACATAAGCGCTCAGAAAGACTTTTTATTTCTATTTCTAGGGTATGCAAACTCCTAGTGATTCCCTTTATATTTTTTGTAATAGATTCCACCCATGGGGGAGTGGAGGACATAGGTTCCTCCACTTGATGGTCCCTTATCTTGGTCTTCCTTAATTTCCTTTTGTTCATTTTTTCAGAATCACTTTTACTTAATTCCTCCTCACTACTACTACTCTCATTGGTCCTAACTGACTCAGTAACATCCTGAGTCCCGGATTCAATTGAGAGCATGTATCCTTGAACTATCTCTAATAAATCTTGAATAGCTTTAGCAGCTCGGATCTTTGTCATTTTTGAGCCCGCACTGATACTATCCTTACTGGCCCTAACTGACTCAGTCGAGGCCAAGCTTTCATGATCACTTTCACTTTTTTTCAAATTCTCCTCACTAATAACTGACTCAGCTATATCAAAGAATCTATCAAGAGCCTTGTACACTTGGGTCTTAGTTATTTTCGAACCCATTTTAACCGCTCTGACTAGAGACTCCTGCGAGGTTCCTCAGTTCTTACCTGCCGTGTGGATTCCCCGTAAGGGCCACCACCTGTAGTCGCCTGAAGCGATGGCCGCTTGGAGCAAAGAAGCCGCGGGAAGAAGTTTTGAGACGAACTGGAAACAAACAGCTCTTTATTCTGGCAACTTTTCTCCCTGGCTCTAACTACACCCCGACACGCCGTCCACGCTCCTCTAACCTCCAAAATGGCGCAGACCTCCTCTGCAATCTCGCTCAAGTCCCTCGAGATCTCCGGCCAAGTCTCGCAAGATCCCGGGCCAAGTACGGAAGGCGCCAATGCCCAAACATGTCTAAAGCCAAAGCCCGTAGTCCACCACAATTTAAGCCATCTCCCCAAACAGGGCTCCTACAGTAAGGGAGGAACTTTTTACTGAGGGTGGGCAGCAGTGGTGGAGTTCACGCCCTCACTGCCGATACCTCAGTTCTGGTCCCCACGTGGCCTCCGTAGTGGCTTCATTAACCTTTCCTTTATTCAGCAGTGGGGTCAATCGGTCAGGCATCAGAAGGGCTCATGTTCCGGGTGGAAAATGGCAGAGGGGTTCTGAGTTTTATAGGTTACAATGACGGTGAATTAATCACTGGAGACTGAGGCAGAACGTATGGGTTTGGGCACTAGAAAAAAAGTTGTGAAAAGTCCGAAACTCATTGTTCCTGGGAAGGAATGAAAGCTCAGGACCCGGGTAGGGCCCACCTCTTGTTTTTTTCCCCCCAGGATTCATTGTTACCCAGAACTTCACTGTTTGCTGGTCTCCTTCCGGGACTCATGGGCAGTGGGAAAGAGTGCAAGTCCAGGGCCAGCGGTCAGGGCTCAGTATCCGCCTCCTCCCTTCACTGGGAGGGATGACCGTTTGCTCTCCTCCCCCACTCCCAGGCCCCACACTGCCCTCCTGTTTTGGCCAGGCGCTGTCTTGGGGGATGATATGTTCCACAATGCTTCACTCTAGGCCTCTTCTGACACCACTGGGTAGTAAGGGGAGGGGCTCCTTGTGCTGCGGGGGAGGGGAAGACGCCAGGCTCCTCCTTGTCTCTCTGAGCTCCCACCACAAAGCCTCATTACCAAGGTGGGGGTGAAAGTCCCAGATCTGTACCTGCCTTTTCAGATGCCACCCTCGTGGGTGGTGGGGACACCCTGTAGCCATGTGGGGAGGGTGGAATTCTAAGCTCCCCACTCAGTCTTTGCTGGGAGGGGCGAGAAGGGGAGGACACCCCCACCTCCTGCCCCCAGGGGCAGTGTTTGGCAGTGCAGCAGTCCTCTGCTGGAAGTTTTGTCTTGCTAAGCTGTTTCTTTCTTGGTCCTTTGTCTAGAGAGAGCAGGTTTGTCCTCAGAGCATTTATTTGCTTTTTGTGTTTTACTCTGTAGCCATTGACATTTTCAGGTTGCCGGCTTCTCCAGCACCCAGTGGGACAGGCCAGGCAAGAAGAAAATCCAGGGAGCTCAGGGCTGAGTCATGCCTTGGGTCCCTGAGTCCCCAGCCAGTCTGTCTTCTTTTCTTCATCTTTCAGAGTCTTATATTTGTTTTATCTGTAACAGGCTAGGGTTTGTCGACAAAGATTAAAACTGAAACAAAATCCAGTTTTGCTCCGGAATAGAACGGCGACGGGAACACAGGTTCCATGCTAACTAGGGGTGTGTTTAAAGAGGCGGAGGAGGCCAAAGGCAAAAATGAGGATTACAGAAGACATTTGGAAACAATGATCTTTGGCCATAATGGTTAATAACAAGAGTGATGTCAGTCCAAGAGTTAATAGATAGCTGCTGGGCAGGTGTCCTTGCAGAAGTGGTTTTTGTGTAAGGTTGTGGTGTTTGTATAAGGCCTTTGAGGAAGATGGCGGCTCTGGAGGAGTCTTTCATGATGGTTGCTGTCAGACCATCATGTGTCAGAACCCTTCCCTCCCATAACCTCCTGCTGAAGCCAGAATTAAAGACAGGCAGTCAGTATAGATAGATAATGGGTCAGGTGGGGACCAGTTTGGGTCTGGAAGTTGCAATGTTAATGCCTTCACCTTTTCAAGATAACCTGCTCCAACCCTGCTGCTAAGGTAACCTGTCCCAGGAATTGTCCCTCCCTACAGGGAGTGGTAATCAGTTGTTAATGCTCCCTGGACCCCCTTCCTGCCTGAATCACTCCACCTTGGCCCCTCCAGCCCATCTGCTTCTCCCCTTTTGGCCGACCCACCTGGGCCATCTCCTGGGCCTTTGCCGGAAGGATAGAGATAAGGGGGAGAGAGCAGGAGAACAAAGGAAGCCTAGGACATATACAAAGGCAGAACACCCTCACTTCTTGGGATACCAGGATACCAGCTATGGCCCCCTTCTCCCTCCTGGGAGAAGTCTATGTTACCCGTTTTTTAAAATGGTGCACTTCTCTAATGTTATATTTCTACATGTGAGGCAGCAGAACGCATCACCAGTAACCGGCAGTAGCACTGCTTTATTTATTTCTGTTTGTTAGACTGGACACCATCGAATCCATTCTGATTCTGACAACTTTCACAGGTTTTTAGCTATGCTTAGCAGGAAGAATAGGGAGAAGTCCATTAACTCTTAGAAGCAGACGCCCAGACCAGTCTCATTTACTCAGACAGTGATCTAGAAAAGAAAGAACAACAACAATTAAAAAAACAAAACAAAACAAGAACAAGCTTTTTGTAGATGTTGGGGGCACTTTGATTACTTTACCTTAAGGCAAGGTCAGCAAATTGAAGAGCCAGGCGGCCTGAAGTCTTTTGACATCCCCATAACTAATCCTGGGCCTTGGTATGTTTATTAATAGTGTACCTCAAAAGCTTGACCTTATGGACTTTTGATTGCGTTCAACCTTGAAGGAAGGAAAAACTTGCTAAATAAGCTGGTTTTGTGAGTCACTTTATCATTAAGGCGAACAATGGATTAATTCAGCCCACTGACGGTTCACACTTAATTTTGGTGTCACAACATTGGCTAGATGCTGTCCTTGAAAAGTGGGTGTGTATTAATGGGGGGGTAGTAAAACAGACTGGCACTGGGGTGTAGGGGGCCACGGGTCTGAAGTTGAGAGCGACTTCCTTATGCTGAGAAGCAAAGCTGGGGGCAGCCCTGCAGGACCCAGCAGATGCCAAGGGAGCTGAGCATGGAGATGCCCCCACCCAGGCCCAGCTGGATCTGCACAGCTATATTCTCTGCCTCTTCTCTTAGCTTTGCCACCTTTCCTCCTTTAAAAGCTTTGCCTGCCCTGGGAGATTTTGAAGATGGAACTTTTGAAACAATAAATTTCTTCTGTCTTCTGTCAAAAGTGACTTTGAACAAAACCTATTTTCTTACCGATTTAACTCTGAATATTTCTGGAGAATCAAACATTTTGGCTTAATCTCTTGTTCTGGGCCAGTATTGGTGCCTCCCCTGAAGAGTTTTGTGCAGCCAGCCGGGAGCAAATAAATATCCTGCCCTTGAGCAAGATGGCTGAGCTGCCAGTGATCTCTGAGGAGGAGGCCACTAAGACCCTCGTGGCCAGCTGGGCCTGCAGATGGACATAGGGAAAGGTCCTATGCCTGCAGACATCTGAGTCCTGGGGGATTTGTCCCTCTCCCTACTACAGTCTTAAAGTCCTACTTAAATTTGCATTATTGGTGGGCTGGGGTTGTGGATCAGAGGTAGAGCACCCGCCTGGCATGCATGAGGCACTGGGTTTGATCCTCAGCACCACATAAAAATTAAATAAAGATATTGTGTCCACCTATAACTAAAAAATAAAAAAAAATTTAAATTGCCTTACTGGTAAGGAAAACAGGTATGGGTGTAGTAGATGGTCCACATTATCTGTCCCATCAGGGCGCACACTGAGGATTTTAGCTCTGTTGTTGAAGGCTTTGGACCTCGAATGCGCCATTTTGCAATACCATGTGTCTGAGACAAAAAGCTCTATCTGCCGTTTGAGTTTGAGTGAGATGTTTGGGGCTTGACTAAGCTGTTTGTGTTTGGGGGTATATTTAGGAAGAAAGGAACTTTGAGAAGCTCATCCAGAAGGTGCACAATAAGGGCCTGGTCACCTCCGCATCCTCACTAAGCTACCCCACTCATTCTTTGGTGTTCGGGGCTCTTCCAGGACACATAAGGATTGTCTGGTCTGTTGGTGGGAAGGATTCCTAAGAGCAGCGTGTTTTACTCACCCCAGACATTTCCTGAGCATACTCCTTCTGCCAGTTATCAGCTGGAACTCTATTAAAAAATAAATGGGGCCAGACTTGGTGGAGCACACCTGTAATCCCAGTAGGTCCGGAGGCTGAGGCAGGAGGATTGTGAGTTCAAAGCCAGCCTCAGCAAAAGAGAGACACTGAGCAACTCAGTGACACCCTGTCTCTAAATAAAATACAAAATAGGGCTGGGGATGTGGATCAGTGGTCGAGTGTCTCTGAGTTCAAACCCTGGTACCAAAAAAAAAAAAAAAAAAAAAAAAAAAAAGAAATGGATGACATTTATTCATAGTCACTTTATTTTTTCTCTGGTGAGTTTACTTCTTTTTTGGATTTTTTTTTTTTATTCTGTGAGCTAAAGTTATATGTTTTTGTTTTGTCTGATTAAAGGCTTTTATGTGTGTGTGTGTGTGTGTGTGTGTGTGTGTGTGTGTATGTGTGTATCTGAAATTTATGTGTGTTTCTGAAAAGAAACTCATTATTCAAGCTTTGCTGGCCTTAGTCTTTAAGATGTAAGCTTTCCACCTGGCCTCAACTTTGAAATATCAAATTTAAGACTTACAGACATGTTTATATCAGAACAAAAGTACGCTTTTAAAACTAGCAAATGAAAAAAATCTAAGCCTTACAATTTTCTTGTATGCCCCTATATGTTCATATGCTTATACTAAAATGCATAGTACTAAATTGCATATGTACTAAATTGCATAGTACTAAATTGACTTATAGATAAACTTATATAAAATGCATAGTACTAAATTGACTTATAGATAAGCAGCACATAACTTAAAACCTGTTAAGTTAGCCCAAATGCCTTTTGATTCACATAATTTTAGTAAATCTGTGATGATTTAAACTTGTTGGTAATGAGGTTGTCTTTAAAATTTAGTAACTCATCTTTCTGACCGCCTAACCAATTTGGATAGCTGTCTCTAGATTATGAAAACGTAATGTTCACTGTTTCCTATATATAGCAACACTTTAGGATTTTTTTGGCAAAGAAATAACTTAAAATGTCAACTATGCTTGATTTCCATGAGTAATCTAAAGATAGCTAATAAACTGAGTAAATTAAATAAATACATAGGACAGGCATTTATAGAAGCTCATTTTTTTAAAATCCTTTGTTTTGCTACAAAAGTCCACTAAGAAAAACTTTTCCAAATAGAATCAATGGTTACCAAAAAATGTTTGTTGATGTGACCTATGCCAGCAGTCTATGATAGAAACTGCAAGAGCATACCTACTTCTTTTATAATAGGTGAGCTATTGTTATTTTTTCTCTCTATTCTTAGGTTAGTTTGGATACAAAAATCATATTGTTTTTACAAGGAAACCTTAATTCAGAGCTAGAAATCTTAGGCTTTTTAAGCCTCAAATATTTATGTGTTTTCTTTTGATAACTTTGTAGTGCTTCTGTCTATATAAGACATTCATGGTTTGTCTAAAATATTAATTGTTAATAGATTCAGAAATTCACAAGTGAGATTATGCACTACAATGTCTAGACTGAGCTTAGATTGAGTTCTGAAAGATTTATCATTCCATATTAATTAAAACATATTGTAAGAATTCTTCAACTTAAGGAAGTTAGCTGTATTTTGGTATTTTTGACTTGTTCCAGGCCCAAGATAAGCCAAAGGAAATAACAAAAAATTTAAAATGCTAATTTGAAATACTAATAGCCTATGTAAGTTTTCTGTTTCCGATTTCTGGAGTGACATAATTTTTTTAAAAAAATATTTTTTTTTTTTAGTTGTCAATGGATCTTTATTTTTATTTATTTGTTTACACGTGGTGCTGAGAATTGAGCCCAGTGCCTCACACCTGCTAGGCAAGTGCTATACCACTGAGCTACAACCCCAGGCCGACATCATTTTTTAATGAGCAAAAATTGTGGTGTTTTTGTTGTCATTGTTGTTAATTGGTCATAAATTCTAATAGTACTTCAAAAATTAACAATTGGTTGTCATCTACACCTTTATTCAGTAACCCAAATGTTACATACGTTCCAGAATTTTTTTTTTTTTTTTTAAACTAGGATTTCATCCACGGGTGCTTAACCACTGAGAAACATCCGCAGCCCTTTTTGTATTTTATTTAGAGACAGGGTCTCACTAAGTTGCCTAGGGTCTCTCTAAATTGCTGAGGCTGGCTTTGAACTCATGATCCTCCTGCCTCAGCCTCTTGAGCCGCTGGGATTACAGGCATGTGCCATTGGGCCTGTCAGAATTTTCATTGTTATAGTCTTTATATTGAATATGAGAAATTGGATGTTCAATAAGTTTTTACACATAAGTTTCTAAAACCAGTTTGTCTATTTTAAATTTATTTTCATAACTTCCTTGTTAAAAAAATGTTCATGTGAGTATACAGACCCTATATTTGTGATTGGTAAAAATAAAATTAGCCTTCAGTAAAAATAGATTAAAATCCTGTTTAAAAGGCTCTGTGAACTCACATTCGTCTCTCTGCTAATCGAGAGTTAAAAACGAGGTTAGATTATGTTGCTTATAGAACATCTCAAGTAACTTCCATTTTTGGTTTTGTATTTTCTGCACAAACCGCCTGGATTTCATTGTTCTCATCAGCAAGGTGCTTCACTGCCTTCTGAAAATGTTAAAAAGGATTTTGTTCTATCTGATGTCAAAAGTCTAGCAATGCTTAAGTTTTAGAGGAACTAAAAGCAACTTTCAAAATGCATTCATTTCTAAGTAGGATCCAACAGTTTGACAATAACTGAACTGCTCTTAGTAACATGAGCAAAGACCTGGCTTAAAGAGCAACGATTTTATGTTTTATTGAGACATTTTCTTATGTTTTCTAGTGATTTCATTATGTTATTAATTGCTTAAAAGAAAATTAAGTCCTATAACTGTTAAGGTTCAAATCCTCATTTGTTCTAAAGTCTCTTTTTGATTTGTAACTCCAGTTGCGTGAACTATTTTTATAGTAATGTCGTGTTTTATTGATAGAAATGCTCTAACGCTTTGAAAATCTGCCTGGATATAATGCTGTTAATCTTGATTATCGTTCTAACATATTGCAGAGGTAACTAAATTGTTTTGCTAAATTCTTTAATATAACACCTTCCGTATAGTTTGTAGTCATTTTTACATAATGCGAGCTCTGTCTCTGTAGTTAATAAGAGATGCTCCTGCTTTGTTCGTCCTTTAGCTCAAGACAAATTTAAAACTAAAGATTTTCATGTAGGGTATGTGTAAGACGGGCTGTTTTAACAAGGTGTTTCCTCAACTGAACTGTTTACATTGTGACTTAGTTTACAAAGCACATTTTAGTATATTTTCAGGTTCTTAATCGATGAAATGACATTAATTCTTATAACTTGTGTTTGAGATTTTTGCAGTTCTGTAAACTGTCCCTAAATGCTAATGACATTATGGAATATGAGTTGAACTTTCCATCCAGATGGTGATTAGCCTTGATTTACATAAGGACTCTGGCTAACAGGCACTCTTTAATTCAGAACTTAATAAACAACGTTTTACAGACAAGTTGCTTTCCTTTGATTGGATAACGATGACAGAACTAAAGGGATTGTGTATAATAATTCAAATCTATTACAGAGTCTGAATTGCTTTGCTCTTATTAATGTCTTGTATTTTTCTAGCCTGAGAGCTAATTTTCCCAAAACTTTGTGTTGCTTAAAATTGGTTAAAGCTGGGGTCTTTTGACACAGACTCAAACTCTGTCACTTCCCCTTCGACACGGGATGATTCAAATAAAAGAACGTGTCAAAGCTCTACAACCTGAAGCTGAGATGTTTACAATCTGCAATCTCAAGGAGAAGTTGTTCAGAGATGGGGTGAGGGGATCATGTGGAGTCATTTGTCAGCTCCCCCACCAAAAAAAAAAAAAAAAAAAAAACAGCCAGGAAGTTATGGAAAGGAAGTTCTTATGCAAACTAATGCCAAAGTCCTTCTCCTAAACAGAGCGATGGTTCATTTCAGAATTGGCCTCCTATGGGAATAAGCATCTAACCTCTTTTTTTTTTGTACCAGGGATTGAACTCAGGGGCACTCGACCACTGGGCCACATCCCCAGCCCTTTTTTTGTATTTTATTTAGAGACAGGGTCTCACTGAGTTGCTAAGTTCCTCGCCATTGCTGAGGCTGGCTTTGAACTCGCGATCCTCCTGCCTGAGCCTCCCAAGTTGTGGGATTACAGGCGTGCGCCACCATGCCTGGCTTATCTTAGCCATTTTTAATTGTAAATGCCATTTTCAGTGGCATTAAGGACATTCACCACCACCTATGTCCAGAACTTTGTCATCTTTGTTAACTGAAACTCTATATCTATTCCCTTTCCTCACTTCCTCCAAACCCTGGAAATCACCATTCTACTTTCTATGAATTGGACTACTACATGTAAGTGAAATTATATGGTAATTTTTATTATATGTACCTTTACAACTGGCTTACATCATTTGGTATAATGCAACATGAGTCAGTTTTTATGACTATAACAAAATACCTGGGGCAGGTTAACTTGTCAAAGAAAAAAGACTTAGCTCGCTGTTCTAGAGGTTCAAAGTCTTCTAGAGGTTGGACGGTACCATTGGTTCAGCTTTTTGTGAAGGTCTAAAAGAGCAGATGGTTTTACAACAGTAGGAGCATGTGTGGGAGGAAGAAATCTCATCTCCAAATAGGAAGCAGTTTGAGGGTGGGACTTGTTCTTAATCATCTCTGAGGACAGCTCCCTGAGTGATCTAAGGACCTCCCACTAACTTCACCTTTTAAAGGTCCATCATCTCAGTACTGCCATACTAGGTACAAACTCCCCATACATAAACCCTTGGGGAACACACAAAAACCGTATCTAAACTATAACAAGTGCCCTCAAGGTTCACTGATGTGGTAGCATGTGTCAAAATTTCCTTCCTTTCGGAAATGATGAAAACTACTCCATTTACAATAGCATCAAAAAATAAATAAATAAATAAAATACCTAGGAATCAACTTAACGAAAGAGGTGAAGGACCTCTATAACGATAACTATAGAACACTAAAGAAAGAACTCATAGAAGACCTCAGAAGATGGAAAGACCTACCTTGTTCTTGGATAGGTAGAATTAATATTGTCAAAATGTCCATACTACCAAAAGCATTATACAGATTTAATGCAATTCCAATCAAAATCCCAATGACATTCCTCAAAGAAATAGAAAAGCAGTCATGAAATTCATCTGGAAAAATAAGAGACCCACAATAGCTAAAGCAATCCTGAGCAAGAAAAGTGAAGCAGATGGCATCACCATACCAGAATATAGAGCAATAGTAACAAAAACAGCATGGTATTGGCACCAAAACAGACTAGTAGACCTATGGTACAGAATTGAGGACACAGAGACTAATACATATAATTTCAGCGATCTTATATTAGACAAAGGTGCCAAAAATGTACAGTGGAGAAAGGATAGCCTCTTCAACAAATGGTGCTGGGAAAACTGGAAATCCATATGCAACAAAATGAAATTAAACTCGTATCTCTCACCATGCACAAAATTCAATTCAAAGTGGATCAAGGACTTAGGAATTAGACCAGAGACAATACAGCTAATAGAAGACAAAGTAAGCTACAATTTTCAACATGTGGGATTAGGCCCCAAATTCCTTAATAAGAATCCTGTAGTGCAAGAATTAATATCAAGAATTAGTGAATGGGATAGATTTAAGCTAAAAAGCTTCTTCTCAGCAAAAGAAACAATCAGTGAGGTGAATAGAGAGCCAACTAATTGGGAACAAATATTTAATACATGCACATCAGATAGAGCACTAATCTCTAGAATATATAAAGAACTCAAAAAACTTAACACCAAAAAAAAAAAAATAACCCAATCAATAAATGGGCTAAGGTATTGAAAAGACACTTCTAAGAAGAAGATACATGATTAATCAACAAATACAAGAAAAAATGCTCAACATCTCTGGCAATTAGAGAAATGCAAATCAAAACTACTCTAAGACTTCATTTCACTCCAGTCAGAATGGCAGCTATCAAGAACACAAACAACAATAAATGTTGGAGAGGATGTGGGGGAAAAGGCACACTCATACATTGCTGGTGGGACTGCAAAATGGTACAACCGTTATGGAAAGCAGTATGGAGATTTCTTGGGAAAATGGGAATGGAATCACCCTATGACCCAGCCATCCCACTCCTGGGTCTATTCCCAAAGGACTTAAAAAATAGCATATTACAGTGACACAGCCACTTCAATGTTTATAGCAGCACAATTCACAATAGCTAGGTTGTGGAACCAACCTAGATGTCCCTCAGTTGATGAGTGGATAAAGAAAATGTGGTATATATACACAATGTAATTTTACTCAGCAATAAAAGAGAATAAAATAATGGCATTCGCTGGTAAATGGATGAAGTTGGAGAATATAATGCTAAGTGAAATCAGTCAATCTAAAAAATCCAAATACCGAATATTTCCTCTGATATAAGGAAGCCGGTACACAGTATTGTTGGGTCAGGGTACATAGGAGGATTAGAGGAACACCATAATGGCCAAAGGGAAGGGGTGGGGAAGGGAGGGAGCAAGGGGGTAAGGAGGGGAAAAAAAAGAAAAAGTGGTTGAATAAGATGGATATCATTATTCTAAATACATGATTGAAGACTTGAATGCTATGAATATGCTTTGTATACAAACTGTTTTGTGTAAAAAGATGCTCTATATGTGCAGTATGAATTGTAATACATACTACTACTATAAATAAAAATAAAAAATAAATAAATAAAAAAATTTCCTTTCTTTCTACTGAGTTCCTTTTTAGGACTAAATAGTATTCTACCACATGGGTATACCACATTTTTGTTTATTCATTCATTCATCAATGGACACTTGGATTACTTTCACCTTTTGTTTATTGTGAATAATGTTGCTCTGGGAACATGAGTGCACAAACATGTCTTTGAAATTCCACTCCTGAGTCTTTGGGGTATATTTTCAGGAGTAGGTTACTGGATCACATGGTAATTCTATTTTTAATTTGTTAAGGAACCACCATTCTGTTCTCTAAATCCACTACACAAAATATATGGACATTTTGCACATTTCCATGTCATACTTGAGCAGGGACCATGTTAATCTCTTCTGTATTCTTCCAATCTTAGTATTTGCGCCTCTGAAGTGAGCACTCAGGACCATTTTAAACCAACATTGATGGAGGCTTCAGACACTTGTTTTCATCTTCTTCAAGTTGTAATTGACAAATAAAATCTGATATATTTGAAGTGTACACTTTGATGTTTTGATATATGTATGCATTGTGATCATCACAACAAAGCTAATTAGCATATCTATCACCTCACCTACTTATCACTTACTTTATTTCTTTTTTTAACCAATGAGAAAATTTGCTCCCCTCTTGTCATATTTCAGGTATATGTTATTGTTAAATGAGGTCACCATGTTGTACATTAGATTTCCAAAACTTCTTTCATGTTGCATAATTGAAACTTTGTTGACCAATATTCCCCCATATATCCCTTCCTCCATCTCCTGACAATGACCATTCTGCCTTATGGTTCTATGAGATTGGTTATTTTAGATTCCACATATAAGAGCTCATGCAATATTTGCCTTTCTATGCCTGGCTTATTTCCCTTAGCATAAGTCTTCCAAATTAATTCATCCGTGCTTCAAATGGCAAGGTGTCCTTCATTTTTAAAGATGAAATGTTATTCGTGTGTGTGTGTGTGTGTGTGTGTGTGTGTGTGTGTGTATCACATTCCTTTCATCCATCCATTCATTGGTAGATAGTTAGGCTATTTTCATGTCTTGTAAATATTGTGAATAATGCTGCAACAAACACTGGAGTGCAGATATCTCTTTGCGATTCTGATTTCACTACCTCTGATTTACATTCCCACCAACAGGTGCAAGTGTTCCCTATTCTCCAAATTCTCACCAATGCTTATCTTTGGTCTTTTTTGATAATAATTGTTCTAACAGGTGTGAGGTGATATCTCATGAGATTTTAATTTTGATTTTTTAATGATTATGAGTGAGATAGAACATCTTTTCATACACCTGTCAACCATTTTTATATTCTTTTTTAGAGAAGTGTCCATTTAGGTCTTTTGCCTATTTTTTTAAGTCAAGTCACTTTTTTTAAAAAAAATATTTCTTTGTTGTCAGTGGACCTTTATTTTATTTACATATATGTGGTGCTGAGAATTGAACCCAGTGCCTCACACATGCTAGGCAAGTGCTCCACCACTGAGCCACAACCCCAGCCCAGGTCACTTGTTTTCTTGATATCAAGTTTCGTGAGTTCCTGACACATTTTGGATGTTCGTCTCTTATCAGATGTATGGTTTGCAAATGTTTTCTCCCATTCCGTTGGTTGTATCTTGACTCCTTTGATTGTTTCCTTTGCTGAGCAGAAGCTTCTTAGTTTGATGTAATCCCATTTGTCTATTTTTGCTTTTGTTGCTGGGTTTTGGGGGTCAATCCCCGCAAATCATTGTCCAAACCAACATCATAACTTTTCCCTTATATTTTTTTTCTAGTAGCTTTATAGTTTCAGGTCTTACATTGAGGTATTTAATCTGTTTTAATTAATTTTTTATATGATGTGAGATAATGGTCCAGTTTGATTCTTCTACATATGGATGTCCAATTTTCCAAACACCGTTTATGGAAGAGACTGTCCTTTCCCTGTTGTGTGTTTTTGGTACTCCATATGCACGAGTTCATTTCTGGGCTCCCTCTTCTCCTTTGTTAAACTGCAGTGTTCTGCTTTAGCACTGGGACAGCCCCCA
Source organism: Tamias sibiricus (assembly GCA_025594165.1). Taxonomy (NCBI): domain Eukaryota; kingdom Metazoa; phylum Chordata; class Mammalia; order Rodentia; family Sciuridae; genus Tamias; species Tamias sibiricus. The sequence continues at coordinate 31,187,752 of CM046658.1, read as the reverse complement.
GAGGCTCATGTGCTGGGGGTGTGCTCCCCTCTGCATCAGTGTTCAGAGGTGGGCTTTTGGGCAGTGAGTGGGCCATAAAGATCCTAATCTCATCAACGGCCTCATATATTGAGGGGTCCATACCTGAACAGATATTGGGGATGGTAAGAACTGTAGAGGTGGGGGCTAGTTGGAGGCGGTAGGTCACTGGGGGCGTTCCCTGAAAGAGAATTTCTTTTTATTTCTCCTCCTTCCCCTGCTCTCCCTTCTCTCCTTCCCCCCTCCTCCTCTTCTTCCTTCATCTCCTCCTCCTTCTTCTTGTGTTTATTTAGTGGAATGAAAGTATATTCCAGAGGGAATGCACAATGAACTGTTCCCAAATAGAAAACAACCTGGAAGGATATTTCTTGTCCCCATCCCCCCCCCCCCCAAGAGCCACCTGACCACGAGCTAAAACCTCAGAAACCATGAACCCAAATAAATGCTCCTTTAAGTTATTTTCCTCAGGTATTTTGTCACAGTGACATAAGGTTGACTAACACAGTATGTCTGTTTATATGCCAGTACCATACTGTTTTCTATTTTTAAATCAGATGGTGTGGTGCCGTTAGCTTTGTTTTTCTTGGTAAAGATTATGTTGGCTATGCAGAATCATTTGTGATTCCTTAGGATTCTTTTATATTTCTGTAAAAAATATTGTTTGTTTTGTTTGTTTTGTTTTGTACTAAGGCACGAACCCAGAGCCTTGTTCATGCTGGGCAAGCACTCTACCACTGAACTACATCCCCAGTCTGCCATTGAGATTTTGATAGGGACTGCATTGAATCTGTAGATCACTTTTAGTTGTATGGACATTTAACAATATTAATTCTCAGTCCATGAACATGGGTTGTCTTTCCATTTAATATCCTCTTCTTTAGTTTCCTCCACCAACATCTTATAATTTTCTGTGTACTAGTCTTTCACCTCTTTGGTTAAGTTTCTTCCTAAGCATTTTATTCTTTTTCATGCTATTATAATGGGATTTTTTTCTTTTTAGATAATTCATTGCCAGTATATAGGAAACCCATTGACTTTCATGTGTTTTGTAGTCTGCAACTTCATTGAATTTATTATTCTAACAGTTTTTTTGTTGTTATTGTTGAGTCTTTAGGGTTTTCTATACATAACATCATTATTTGAATAGAGATAACTTTACCTCTTCTTTTCTAATTTGATATTTAAAAATTTTTTTTTATTTGTAGATGGATACAATACCTTTATTTGTTTATTTTTATGTGGTGCTGGGGATCGAACTCAGTGCCTAAAATATGGTGGGCAAACACTCTACCACTGAGCCACAACCCAAGCCCTGATATTTTTTTTATTTCCTTTTTGCCTCTTTTTTTAAAAACCTAAATGTATTTTTTTAATTATTTATTTACTTATTCATCATACACAAGTATAGTATCTTTTTACATACAACTGCTTGTACACAAAGTATATAAGTACCATTCAGATCTTCAATCATGCATTTAGGATAATGATATCCATCTCATTCAACCACCAATTTTTTCCTCCCCCCCTCCCTCCTTACTCCCTCCCTTCCCCTCCCTTTCCGTTGACCATTCTAGTGTTCCTCTGATCCTATGTACCCCCTTCCAACAACACTGTGAACTAGCCTCCTTATATCAGAGAAAACATTCGGTATTTGGATTTTTGAGATTGACTAAATTCACTTAGCATTATATTCTCCAACTTCATCCATTTACCTGCAAATGCCATTATTTTATTCTCTCTTATTGCTGAGTAAAATTCCTCCTTTTTGCCTCTTAGTGTTCTAGTTAGGACTTCCAATACTATGTTGAACAGTGGTGAGTTGACATCCTTGCTTTGTAAGAGTGATGATAAGAGTAAAAGCTTTCAGTTTTCTGCCACTGAGTATGATGTTAGCCATGGACTTGTAACATATGGCTTATATCATGTTGAGGTACATTTTATTCCTTTTATGCTTATTTTGTTGAGAGTTTTTTTTTAAAAAAATCATGAATAGATGTTGAATCTTGACAAACGTTTTTTATGCATCTATTGAGATGACTGGTTGGTTTTTGTCCTTTATTCTGATAATGTGGTGTTTCACATTCACAGATTTTTTTGTGTGTTCAAACATCCTTGCACCCCTGGGATAAATCCCACTTGATCATGATTTATCATCTTTATAATGTGCTGTTGAATTTGAATTGCTAGTATTTTAGTGAGGATTTTCACATCTCTGAGAAGATAATGCATCTATAAAACAAGAACAAGATACTATAAATAGTTTGTAGAAATAAAAATCATAGACAAAATTTTTAATGGGTGGAAGACAAAGTCAAGGTAATAGGACACAAAACAGAACAAAAAGATAAAGGCTGGAAAGTATGAGAAAAATGTGAAAAGACATAGAGAATAGGCCTTAGAAATCCCACACTTAACTAATAAGATTCCAGAAAGAAGAAAATATAATGAAGTAAGAAGGGAAAAAACAGGAAGCAGAGGGAAGGAAACACAAGAAAGAATATAATAAAAAAATTTTCTAAAATAAAATACACAGCTGGGCGCCGTGGCGCATGCCTGTAATCCCAGCACTTGGGAGGCTGAGGCAGGAGGATCGCGAGTTCAAAGCCAGCCTCAGCAATGGCGAGGCACTTAGCAACTCAGTGAGACCCTGTCTCTAATAAAATACAAAAAAAAAAAAAAAGTCTGGGGATGTGGCCCAGTGGTTGAGTGCCCCTGAGTTCAATCCACAGTACAAAAATAAATAAATAAATAAATAAATAAATAAATAAAATAAAATAAAGTACACGAGGTTTCTGACTGAAAAGGCCCACAGCCACATGACACTATGAGAGAAAAAAAGACCCCCATCAGAGCACATCATAGAGATATTTTAGAATCCAGGGTTAGGGATCCCCTAAAAGCTTCCAAAGAGCGAACTAATATGAAAGTATTCATATACAAAAATAATAAAATCTGAATGATGTCAGACTTCTCAATAGCAACATGGATACACCAGAAAGCAACTGAATATAGAATCAAAAATCTTATAGAATATAATTTCAACTGGGAATTTTATACCCTACTAGACTGTCAGTCAGGTATCAGGACAGAATTAAGGTATCTGCACCTACCCATAGACAATCTGCCTGCCTGGTACCATTTCATAGAAAGCATTGAGAAAATGTTCCAATGGAGCCAAATAATCCAAGAAAGGGAAAAGCTATGGAATTCAGGAAATAAGGAACAGCAGTGAAGAGAAGGCCCAGATTGACAGCTCAGAGGGCCACCAGTCCAGAGCGTGGAAGGAGGTTGGATATGAGTAAGTTGAAAGAATTAAGGCTATGCATATGGGAAATTTTGCAACTATAAATAATAATCTTTGAAAAACTGTTAGACAGAATTTTGTACATGAAAGGAAATGTAATCACATACTACTTAATCTGTAATGAAATCATAATCTGCTCTGTCTTACAATGCTGTAAATTCTTCTTTTGGGGGGGGGGGTTTACCGGAGATTGAACTCAGGGGCACTCGACCACTGGGCCACCTCCCCAGCCATTTTTTGTATTTTATTTAAAGACAGGGTCTCACTGAGTTGCTGAGTGCCTCGCCATTGCTGAGGCTGGCTTTGAACTCGCGATCCTCCTGCCTCAGCCTCCCATGTGCTGGGATTACAGGTGTGTGCCACCGTGCCCAGCTGTAAATTCTTATATTGGTGAGAAATCTTTTCTTTTCTGGAACCAATACTTATAGTTTGGGGCATGGGGTTGAGCTAGCCAGGTCCCACCCCTGTAGCTAGGGACAGAATCAGCTTCCCAGAAAAAATAGTGACTGGGGTAGGGGTGGGGAAACAGTGATTACACAAATGGGGATTAAGGTGGTTATAAGAGGAAAGGGAATGGGTGTTAGGTTGCGACCAAACAGCCAATGTCTATTTTACAACATAAATTATTTAAAACAAATTAGTGAAACAACTAGATGGGGCAATGAGACTATGGGGGATGGAAGAGCCAAAACATGATTCAGAATCAATACAGAATGTCAAGTGTGTGGGCCTGGAAGTAGCAATTGAAACACATTGCTTAGAAACATGGAGATAGCTAGTAGGGGGGGAAAAAGCTGTGAGCGTTATGGAGTTATCAGATGTGACCCCTGGGGCCAGACAGGGTGGGGTGGGATAGGGCTGGGCAGTAAAGTTTTTCAGAAGTTTTTTTGTATGATTTAATTTTAAAATGATGCTCATGCATTACTTTGATTAAAAATTAACAAGCAAACTCCAAGCTTTCATGAAAAAACATGAAATTGGATGAAATGAAAAAGCAGGGGCTGCCGACCACACAGCGACAAAGACGTGTCAGCGTGCAAGATTCCCAAATGGCAGCCCCTCCCCCGCTCCCCACCCTCTGCTTTAGTTAAATCCACAAACCATGAACGTGTGCAGTAGTCTGTGGCTTCCTGGACCTTCCAGCGCTCTGCCACGCAGCCCTGGGGAACTGGAAAAATGTGCCCTCGTCTGAGAAGCAGAGCTGAAGACATGTCAGGGCAAAAAGCTTGCAATGGTTTCAAAAGGGGAAACTCCAACTTTTCTCAGAAACTCCAGGGCGGGGCGGGGGGGGGGGGGCAGACACAATGCAGTCATACAACGCGGAGTTACAAAAGGCTTGGCTTTGGGGGGCCGCCTTTGCTCTGGCTCCTTTTTCCCTTTGGGGGAGACTCACCTCATTGTCCTGCCTGTGTCAAAGGCGGCTTCGCTGTGATGCTTCTCTTTGCCCCCACCCCAGGGAAGTGCTGCCTGCAGCAGCTCTCCAGGGCCTCCTCTCTCCTCGGCCTCGCTAGCCTGATCCAGTACCTCATTCCTCCAGGCGCCCCCCAGGCCCAGTAGCAAAGCTCTGTGTAAAGAGCCATTTGTGGGGCACAGGGACATGATCATAAGATGGTCCCTTCGGGGAGACAGTGTGCAAGCAGAGATCACAGAAAGGGACTCTGGCTCCGCACCACCAGGTCCTCCCAGCTGCTGGGTCTGGAGATAACCTCCAAACCACAAAGGCAGAGCCCATATTGATGATTCGTAACGACTTCCTGCTCCACGAGGGGAGGTTGTATGTAACTCGAGGGCAAATGACATCTGAATTTAAGACAATCTTTAATAGGACTCTAGTTTCACAACTGTGGGGTAAAACTTTCTTTCCTGAAAATTAATTTGGGAGGCAATGAGGAATCGAGCTTCTCTTTGCCACAGTATTAACAGTGTACCCTCACTTTGGGGTTCACGGGAAGCACAGATTGGAGTCTTGCTCCACCCCAGACAATGCTGGGGTGCATCTGAACCCATGCCAGGAAAACAGAGGCAAAGCAATTCTGCAGGAGAGGCGGCTGGGCCGGTGGCACAGCATCAGGCTGAAGCTCAGAGAGAGACCTGGCCCCGCCACCCTGCAGTCCCCTTCCTCCCTACAAACCTTGGGTCCAATTTTGTAAAAGGCTGCTGTCTGGTCTCAGTTGTACTCTGAGGGAAATTAGGTTGGAACTTTGAAGAAGGTAGAAGTAATTCAGAGAAATGTGACCTAGGAACAAGTTGACCAGAAGCCAGGCTTGACATCCAAGTGACAGTCAGGGCCACTTTGTGGGACACAGATATATTCCTCAGGGGCGGGGAGGTTCAGAGGTCTCTGGGGAGAGAAACCCAACGAGGGGCTGGGCTTTCTTCCAGTTCATCTGTTTGGGGACTTGGCCTTCACTACCTAGATTTAAAGGAAAAGGTTGACTTGGAAGTGCTATAGCATCTGGGGGTACGATGGGCTTTTTGAGAATAGCAAGCAAAGTCCTGGTACTAATTTCTCCATTGAAACCCTTGAAGGAAGAATATGACTATAAAGGAGATGGGTAATCACAGCAGGTAACCACCTAACCCAACCTGGCAACTGGATACACTGACTGAGATGGTTCAGACCGGACGGTTCCTGCAATTCCCCCGTCTTATTCCCATGATTTGAACTGAAATCCTTGACCTGTTTGAGCTTTCATTTCTCCTTCACATCCCACCTACTAACCTCCAGCCCAGATGATTACATAGACAATTCTCATACACTTCTGGAAAATAAAAATATTGAAATCCCTTTTAAATGGTGTAGGGACCAGACTAGTAGGAAACACAGAAAATCATTGAGTAGCAACCCTGCCTTATTTCAGAACCAATTTCACTTTGGTTGGAATGTCAGGGTGTTTGCCTGCACTGTACAGCCAGTGCCTGGGCTGGGGTCTTGCATTTTCAGTTCACGGCACACCCCCCACCAAGTACATCAGATAAAATATTTAGTTGCCGATAAAAGTTTAAGTGCCCCAGAAACAACCAAACTATGCAAAAAAATATTGATTCAGATCATCCTCAGGAAACAAGAAAATGCCAACTAAGGGTTACACCAATCAGAATTATTTTTTGGAACCCCAAATTTGTGTTTCCACTCCCACTGACGGTCTCTCCGGTTGTCCCCCTTCATTCACTAACAAATAGGATGCTGGCCCTAAATGTGGGCTAAGCTCTCAGGGAAGTGGCCGCAGCCACCTGTAACTCTCAGAGTAGAGAGTCCCTTCCTGGTGGCTTCTGAGCAGCTGCCTTCAGCTGTCCGGGAAGCAGAGCCCTTTGGGATGTGGGGAAGCCCCTGGTATGCGGTCTTTCCTCTCTGCCTCTTTTGCTGAGAGCAGAGCGACCCTGTGGTTACCAGCTCTCAAGCAGCTGTTCTTTGAAACTTGGCCTTTTTTTTTTCTCTCTCCCTCTCTGGTCCTCCAGTCTACAAAATCCCTCCTCTTCTGAGGTAGGACAGAGGAGACTGGAAATCTGAGGAATTTTCAGGAAGCAGGTTTATTTCAGCAACAGTGGTCCAGAGGGGCCAATGCCTAAAAATCTGTGGACCCCCAAGCCTGGAAATTCTTTTGGATTTATACTCAGTGGGGTAGTTACGTGACAGTGGGAGTGGGTGGGAACATAACAGTTACTCTTTGTCCCATATTCCTGGGCTAGACAGAGGTCTCACACGTTTTGTCTGCAAACTTGGCATTTCCAAGAAAGAGGAAGCTTCAAACCATACTGAGCTCTATGCAGTCTCTCAGCTCTCTGCAGAACTCCTGTAAAATCCTGTTGACACTCTTTGTAAAAATCTTTCTGACAAGAAGAGAAACTTAATTATGGCAAGGGTCTTTTGGGTGGCGGTACCTGGTCTGCTTCATTTCCCTATGACCAAAAAAAAAAAAAAAAAAAAAAAAAAAAGTTCAAGTCCCTTTCAGTGGGAGAGGATCGGGCTAGAGCACTGTCTTCTCAGGGAAATGAGGTTAGATCCTAACTCGACTGAGTACTCTCTAAGTGACCTTGTGTGGATGATGCCAACTTGGTTTTGAGATTCAGGGTGATACACACTAGCCTGTGGGGTTGCCGTGATGGTGCATGAGATGGTGTGTGTGTGTGTGTGTGTGTGTGTGTGTGTGTGTGTGTGACACTTGGCACAGTCCTGGCACAGGTATGCATCTAGAAACATCACGGTCTGCTTCAAAGAAAGGAAAAGGGAAGCATCTCTTTGCAACTAAAATATAAAACTTGTACTTTCATTTCAAATTTAACTAATAATAGCAATTGTTAGACCAAAGCCTTGACAGTTCTTATTTTTGGTTTGTCCTAGAGCAGAAACACAACAAACAAGCCTGGCTTGTTAAAGAACATATTAACTCCTAGTTAATCAATATATAACAAAGGTGTTCTTTAAAGCAGGCCTGAAGGGCAAAGTAAACATTTGTCTGGCAGACCAGGGGGGTCAGCAAGACAGCAAGCATGAGCAAGTATGTGTTACTCCCCTGCCTTGCCTCCTGCTGCCCCTCCCCTGTCTACAGCAGACATCATTAATCAATCATAGCATCTCATCTTGTTGAGCTTGGATTCTGTCTTATCACAGTTTCAGTGTCCCCCCCCCCACACCCCCTGTATTAAAGTGTTTTAAAGAAAATCCCAGATATTGGGTTATTGCATACCTGCAGAGCACATTTCTTAAAAATATAGATGTTTTCTTTTAACAACAATGACATTATCACACCTAACTAGATTGACAATAAATCCTTTGTATTGCCTAGGACCTAGTCCATGATCAAATTCTCCTGGCTGACAGAGGACAGATGCAGGTTATGTTCAACATGGCTACTGAAGAGCCCCTGTACCACTGTCAGGTTTTGAGCAGAAGGGATGTTTTCAGATGCATGAGTCAGGAAAGTGTCAGATGCATGGAGATGGGGAAAGGAATGGAAGGGAGGGAGGGGCATCTCCTACCCCAGATGACCTTGTGTCTTCCTGGGCTGCTTCCTAGGTGGCAGGGGTAGGGTTGGGGTGTGGGGGGGTGGAATCCACTGTCTACCTTCCAGTTCTGTGAATCCTTTCTTCTGCCAGGAAGCAAGGGGAGCTTCCTGCAAACAGGACTCTAGGACTCTTTTCCAGGGATGATCTCAGCAGATGGAGCCCCCTGCACTGCAGCGTAGGGGTGAGTGATACAAGTAGAGGCATCATGGAGCCCTCAGCCCCCGGGGAAGATACTGATCCTACCTTGAAGGATTGACCATGGGAGTTAGACCTGCCATGCCTAGGCTGTCCCGGGTCATCTGACCCTTCTGTTCATCACCCCCTGGGGGGAGCAGGCAGCCTGTGTGCTTTGGAATCAATTGCCAATGGGTCAGCAGGGGCTGGCATGGATTTTCCATTTTCTGTGCATGTCTGTGAGGAGACTGAAGGCTCAATTTCAGGATGCCTGGGCCTGCACAAAGGCAGTGATGATGGCTATTGTCTGCAAAATGGCCTATTGTGGAGGTGGGGTGGGGGGGCGGCAAATGAAGGAAAGAGTCTTCGATCAGTTACTGTTGATTCCTTTCCAGGGGAGCCGGGACTGTACTCTTGCAGACAAAGGTGTGATTTAGTGCAGGGCACACTGAAGACCAGAGAGAGGGTGTCCAGGGGAAAAGCAGCAGAGGATTTCAGCTGAGACCCCTCAATCCTCAGGGCTCCTGCTCCCCAGCTACAGGGCCTGACAGAGAGACCAGGGGCTGTGGAGGTAGAGCACAAACAGGGATGGGGAAGCCCAGAATGGGGTACCTGGGGTTCCTAGGAAGCTTCAGGGTGGAAAAGGAGACTTGAAAGTTTGTATTTTGAGGGGCTGGGGCTGTAGCTCAGGGCCAGAGTGCTTGCCTAGCATGTGTGAGGCACTGGGTTCAATCCTCAGCACCACATAAAATAAACAAATAAAATAAAGTCATTCTGTCCATCTACAACTACCAAAAAATATTGGGGGAAAAAAAAAGAAAGTTTGTTTTTCAACCTCGTGGTCTTTAAGACATTCCTTTAACTCTGCTAGGGAAAGTAGGACTGTGTCTCTCCTGTTTCTATGTCCCTTTTCTTTCTTTCCTTCCCTCTTTTGCTTCTTTCTTTCTTTCATTTCCTCATTCATTAGCTAGATACTCATTTATCCAATGACCCATCAGACACTGTCTCCAAGGTGTAGGATAAGATCGCAAAAGGGCAGACATGGTCCCTGCGCTCATGGGACTCGCAGACCCTGGGTGGGGACAGACACTAAACCATGCACACATAGATTATAAACAGTACTAAGTTTTATGAAGAAAACAAAAGTGCTGACTCAGGAGACAAACTATCTCTTTCTTCCTTCCTCCCCTTGCTGCCTCCTAGTCTAGGCTGTCAGTTGAGGGCTGCCAGCTCCCTGCTCTTACCTCTCACTCCCCTCACAATTGCGGCTACAGGAATGCTCCCCTCGCCCACCCACTTCCAGGGATTCATGCCAAGACCACCAGTGGATGCCTGAGACTGCAGACAGTAGTGAACCTGATATATACCATACTTTTTCCTATACACACACAACTGCAATAAAGCTGAAGCAACCACAGTAAGAGATTAACAGTGATTAGAAATGGAACAATTATAACAATGCTCTACTTCTATACCTTCAGTGTTCTATATGTGAAGGAAGTGCACAAGGTGTGGACAAAAAGATGACTCGTGTTCTGGGTGGGAGGGAGCAGGATGAGGGAAGATCGGATGAGAGATTTTACCATGATACTCAGAATGGTAGAATGGTGCCCGACTGAAAAGTTATGATCTGATTATTTCTAGAATTTTCCATTTAGTATTTTCAGATTGTGGTTGCCTATGGGTAATTGCAACTGTGCACAGTGAAACTGCAGTGGGGGGGGGGGGGGGCTTCTGCAGTATCTCCCTCCCCCAACCCCAGCCCCCATCACACTATTGACTCTGCTCTATCCTGGCTGCCAGTGTTCCTCCCTGGCTCAGGCAGGGGGAATCTGAGAGCTCTAGTCAAGACTTCTTGGGGGCTGGTCAGTATTTTCCTTGACCTTGAGCCCCAGATCTATTCCTGTGCTAGAGAAGCTTTTCTCAATCCCCCTAAACCAAAGGCTGAATGTTGTCTCTGATACGCGGTTGCTAATTCACAATAAGGGGAGAGGGTGCTAGGGAAGAATAGTTACTTTAGATAGAGGGAAGTGAAGGGAGGGGAGGGGGTATGGGGCAGGAAGGATAGTAGAATGAAACAGACATTATTACCTTTTGTACATATATGACTGCATGACCGATGTGATTCTACAACACGTACAATCAGAAAAATGAGAAATTATACTTCATTTATGTATGATATATCAAAGTAAATAAATGTATTCTACTGTCATGTATAACTAGTTAGAACAAATAAAAAAATTTTTTTTTTTTTTTTTTTTTTTTTTTTTGGTACCAGGAATTGAACACAGGGGCACTCGACCACTGGGCCACATCCCAAGCCCTTTTTTGTATTTTATTAGAGACAGGGTCTCACTGTGTCGCCATTGCTGAGGCTGGCTTTGAACTCGCGATCCTCCTGCCTCAGCCTCCCAAGTGCTGGGATTACAGGCGTGCGCCACCGCGCCCAGCTGCAACATGCATTCTTAAATTATCAAGGTCTACCTTGAAATCATATGATTCCACTTCACATACAATGTAATACTCTTACAACAGTATAATTCCATTTATTTTTTTCTTTATTTTATTTTTATATTTATTTCATTTATACACATGTTAATACATATATTAACATATACATATTCCACAGTGTAATATTATTTGTGTTTTAAAAAGTAAACTTTCTTTTAAAGAAATTAATAATTAAGAAAAAGGGTTTAAAAATATTTAGAATAAAAATAAAATAAAAAATAAGAAAATATTTAACTATCTCATTACCATACCTGATGCTTTTCATTCCTTGATAAGAATCTTAGCTTCCATTCAGTACCTTTTCTCTTTACCCTGAAGAACTTCTTTCAACATCTTACAGTTCATATCTGCTGGTGATAAATTCCCTCTGATTTTGTTTACTTCAAATTTTTTCTATTTTATCTTCATTTTGTAATTATTTCTGAACATAGACTTTTAGGAAAGTGTGCTAATTTCCTTTCACCACTTTAAAGTCTCCATTGCCTTCTGACTTGTGCTGTATTTCATAGCAAATCAGTGAACATTCTTATTTTTTAATCTTTATTTCCCTATCTGCAAGCATTTTTTTTCTTTCTGCTTTTAGGGTTTTCTTTTTATCTTTGTTTTTCAAAGATTTTATTGTTATGTGCTTTGGTGGTGATGGGGTGTGTTTGTGTGTGTGTGTGTGTGTGTGTGTGTGTGTGTGTGTGTGTTTATGTTGCTTGGGGTTGGCTGATCATTTTGGATTTGTGGGTTGACATTTTCATCACATTTGAAACATTTTCATTCTTTTAAAAAATTAAAGGAATGTATTAGTCAGGGTTCTCTAGAGAACAAAATCAGTAGGAAGTATGATTTTAAAAAGGGGATTTATTAGGTTGGCTTGCATGATCAGAAGCTGGATAGTCACAATGGCCGTCTGCAGGCTGGAGAGCTGGTGGAACCAGTAGCTGCTCAGTCCAAGGAGCTAAAAGCTCAGATCAAGAGGGATCAACGGTGCCACCTCATCCTAAAGGCTTTTGGAAACTCCCTGGAGAATCACTGGCAGAGTCCACTTTGGAAGAGTGAAGGGATGAGAGTCTGATGTCCTCAGATGATCACAATAGCAATCAAGAGGTTCAAAAAGAATGATCTTGCATCTACTGCTGCTTCCCTGTTCTTCCAACTTTTATTCCATCCAAGCGACCATCCTATTGGACAGAGCGGCCCATGCTTAGGGAGGGTCTCCACTTTAGTTTGCTATCCCACATGCCAGTCATTCCTAGACATACCCTCATTGACACACCCAGGAGCTTCCTAATCATCAGCCTCTCTTAACCCAATCAAGTTGACAATTCAAATTAACTATTACAAGGACTTTAGTTTTTAGAGCAGTTTTAGATTCACAGTAAAATTAAATGTAAAGTAGAGTCCCATATATTCCTTCCCTTTCTATACCCACAGCAGTGCCCACCATCAATAGTGAGGTACATTTATCACAACCCAGGAACCAATATTGACATGACATTGTCAACTGAAGTTAATAGTTTACATTGGGGTTCACTCTTGGTGTTGTACATTCTATGTATTTTGACAAATGTGCAGTGACATGTATCTACCAAAACAGAATAATTTCCCATTTCTAAAAATCCTCTATGCTCTGCCTATTCATCCTCTTCTTTATCTCTGTATTCCTGTCAACTACTGATATTTTTGCTGTCTTCATATTTTGCCTTTTCTAGAATGTCATACATTGGGGATCATAAAGTAGATAGTTTTTTCATATTGGCTTCTTTCACTTAACAATATTCCTTTAGGATTCCTCCATGTCCTTTCATGGTTTGATTGCTCATTTCTTTTTAGAGATGAATAGTATTTTATTGTATGGATATGCCACAGTAGGCTATCAAAGATCATCTTTCTGTGTCCAAGTTTTGGAAATTATGAATAAAATTGTCACAAACATTCATGTGCAGTTTTGGGGAAGACAAAGAAAAAAACATTTTTTACTTATTTGGGAAAATACTAAGAAAAGTAACTGCTGGATTATATATGAGTAACTGCAGATTCATAAGAAACTGAAACACTGTCTTCCAAAGTGGCTATACCATTGTGTCTCTCCACCAAGGATGGACAAGAGCTACTGTTGCTTTACATCCTCTCCAGAACTTTGGATTTTGGCCATTCTTTTCACTTTTTTAAATTGGTAACTAATAATTGTACATTATTATGTGGTACAGTGTGATGCTTTGGTACATTTATATACTTTATATTGATCAACTCATTATTCTTAGGTTATCCATCATCTCAAACATTTGGTCATTCTAATAGGTGTGTAGTGATAGCCATTATTTATATCATCTTTGATAAGGTGACTATCCTGGTATTTTTCTCACTTTAAGTTGAGTGGCTTGCTTCCTTACTACTGAGTTTTAAGCTAACAGTCCTTTGCAGAAGAGCCTTTTATCAGGTGCATCTTTTGCAAATATTGTCTCCCGCTCTGTCTTGTCTTTTCATTCCTTTGATGGCCATTGTTTTTTTTTTTTTAATTTTCAGTGGCAATTTTTCTCCTGTAATTTTTGGGCTACAATTCCATTTACATTATAATCCTTGATATTGTCTCTCAGGTCACTGTGGTTCTGTTCTTTTTTGGCGGGGAGGGGAGACCAGAGATGGAACATGGGGCACTTGACCACTGAACCACATCCCAGCCCTATTTTGTATTTTATTTAGAGACAGGGTCACACTGAGTTGCTTAGCGCCTCGCTTTTGCTGAGGCTGGCTCTGAACTTTCGATCCACCTGCCTCAGCCTCCTGAGTTGCTGGGATTACAGGCATGAGCCACTGTGCCTGGCTCTGTTCTTTTTTCTGTATTTCAGTCATCACGGTTCTAAGAGCTGTGTTTTTTGTTTTCTTTTTTTTTAATCCATGGAAATGTTCTTTTTTACTTTCTAATCTACTATTAAGTTTATCTAGTAAAATTTTCATTCCAGATATTGTATTTTTGAGTGTGTGTGTCTGGTACTGGGGATACAACCAAGGGCCCAGGCCTATCAGGCAGATGCTCTGCCACTGAGCTATATTCCTGGCCCTTAAAAATTTTTAAAAATTGATGTGGGGTCTTGCTAAGTTGCCCAGTCTGGTGTCAAATTTGTGATCCTGCTGCCTCAGCCTCCTGAGCAGCTGGGATTACATGTATATATGCCACCATGCCTGGCTCAGATGTTTTTACGTTTATAATTTCTATCTGATTATTTCCATATTTTTTGATTTTTTTTTTGTTGAGGTTTTCCATTAGTTCACTCATTACATACATATTTGCCTTTAAATCCTTAAACCTATTTATGGTGAATGTTTTAAAGTCCTTTACTGCTAAATCCAACACCTATGTCATCTCTAGGTCTATTTCTACTCATAATTTTTTCTCCTGTCTATAGGTTATATTTTATTGTTTTGCATTTTTTAAAAAAGAAAAGTTTGAATTTTTTTTTTTTTTTTTTTTTTGTACCAGGGATTGAACTCAGGGGCACTCAACCACTGGGCCACATCCTCAGCCCTTTTTTGTATTTTATTAGAGACAAGGTCTCATTGAGTTGCTAAGTGCCTCTTCATTGCTGAGGCTGGCTTTGAACTCGTGATCCTCCTGCCTCAGCCTCCCAAGTGCTGGGATTACAGGCGTGCGCCACCGCGCCCAGCTAAGTTTGAATTTTTACTACATTTTCAGTGCTGGGGATTGACCCCAGAGCTTTGCGCATGCTAGACAAGCACCCTAGCACTAACTACACCCCCAGCCCCTTCAAAAGCATTTTAAAAGTTCTATACTGGACATTGTGGATTCTGAGATATGAATTTTATTGTCTCATTTTAAAGAATGCTGTGTCTTTGTTCTGGTAGGTAGTAATTTGCTGGAGAATCAGGTTGGTCCTCTCATGAATTGGTCTTGTAGGCTAAGTGTAGAGCGGTCCTTGCTATATGGCCTTCCGGAGTCTCTGAAGAATGCCAGGGTGCTGGGCAGGATCTCCCCACTCTGAGGGCTCCATCAGCCCCTAGCACGGTGTGATTTCCAATAAAGCAGTTTGACTCACATGCCAGGATCTGTTCTCTGTCAGGCAACACAAATTCTCACCCTGTCCATGCACAGCTTAATACTCAGTCAAAGACCATGCAGATCCTGGGGCCGCCTCCATTCCTCCTCTCACTCGCAAATGCCAGTTGCCCCATCCTCTAGTCTCCATCTCCTCTATGGAGCAAGTCTCAATTCCCTTAGGTACCACTCCCTGTGCTGACCACTGGCAGAGAGCTGGGCCTGTCAAACTCACCTCCTGAGTTTCCCTTTCCCAAGGATCACAGATGGTTAGAACTTAGAGATTTGCCAATCTGAGAGCCACTGTAAACCGTGAAATCCTCCTGCACCTCCACCCCTACCCTACTTCTGTCCTTGGCCATTGTCCTGGGGCCCCGGAGGTAGGAGAGAAGCAGGGGTCACTAGGAGAAAGGGAGCCAGAGAAGGCAGTTGGGAACTGCCTGCTACATTTTGTTTATAGCTCCCCAGTGGAGCCCAGGGGGAAGGCAGCTGTGTGTTATTGAGCTCGCTGAAGAGGCAGGGGGAGGGGGCTGCTGGGGAGTGCAATTAGCTGATGGTTTGAAACTGATGAAGTGGATAATGAGAGGTGTTAGGACAGATTTTCATGCTAAAAAGAAAAAAAGAGAGGGAGAGGGAGGGAGAGAGACTGTCACATTAACCTGTGCAGGCTTGATCTGTTCGGGAACAGAGAGGCCAGGGAGCAGAGGATTCCAAGTCTGGACCAATGCCTCCTCTCCAGGTGGGGGACGCTCCTCATCCTCATGATCATCACTAGTGTTGGCCAGGCTCATGGGTCCTGTGCCAACTCTTTGTGCTCTACCTCATCTGATGCTCCTAAAACAACGCTGGGAGGTCGTGTTTACTATAACCCACTTTACAGATGGGCAAAAACAGAGGTGCAAGGAGATAAGGAACTCTCCCAACTCTCATTGTTAGTTAGTAGTGCAGCTGAGTTTCTCACTGGGGTCTGACCCCAGACCCTTGGTCTTGTTCTCATGGTGCCGGTGCTTTTGGGTTTGGCAGACCCTGAGCCAGGTACCTTCTACATCTTCATTTTAGCTTCATTCTGGTTGCCAGTCTTTCCTAATAATGCCTAGCAGGGAAAGTACCACATCACTGCCCTCCATTTAAATATGAGCAAACAGCCTGGTGCCATGTTGCATGCTTGTAATCCCAGCAGATGAGAAGGCTGAGGCAGGAGGATTGCAAGTTCAAAGCCTGATAGATGGGCTACCCCCCACCCCCACCCCAGAGTTTTCCACATCCTGAACAAAGCAACCTTGTTTCATTCTCCGGGCAGGATGTTTCTTCCCCGGACAGGATGTTTCTTTTCCCTGGGCAAGAGCCAATAGGCTTAAAGGTCGCCCTGTTCTATGGGCAAAGAGCCAATGGTGTTGGGGTTGCTCTGGTACACCTCCCACCAGAAATCCCTATATAGGACCCTGTTCGAGAGACTCAGAACACACACACACACACACACACACACACCCATCAGCTCATCGCTGCTGAGAGGAGGAAGCCACTCAGACACATCAGCTTGACCCTGTGGAGAGGAGGAAGCCACTGCGACAGCTCCAGACCCATCGCCTCCAGCCTACGGCAGCTGCCCCAGCCCACAGCTCCAGATCCACCACCTTCAGCCCGACGGCTGCTCCCAGCTGACTGCTCCAGCCTCCTGCCAGACAGCAGCTGCTTTAGCTGATAGCTCCAGAGATCCTAGCTGGGGCGACCAAGCACCCACATTCTGTCCAGAGCTTGCACACTCCCTTCTCCCTGACTCCCCTCTCCCACCAGAGCTTGCATACTCCCTTCTCCCTGACTCCCCTCTTCCAGCACCTCTTCCACCTTCGACCAAAGCACCTCTTCTCCGATTTTGCTACCAGCCACAAAGGCTGTTGAATAAATCTCTTGGCTGCATGGCTGTCCCCGGTGTGATTTTTGCCGTTCATTGGTGCCGTGACATGGATCCTGTCTGAGCCGAAGGGCATAATCACCTGGAACTGCCTCAGCCTTTGCCCATTTTTTGATTGCCGCTCCGACGCATCCACCACCTGCCATCAGATTGGTAAGCCCCCCCGCCCCAGAGCTCCTAAACCCGTCAGGCCTTGTACAGTTGGAACTGACTGTTGATTGTCTGGAAGCCCCGCTGGTGGCCTGTATGGGGAGGACTGCACCCCACCTAGACCTTCATGGTCACAGTGGACCTCAAGGAGCTCTCTCTCACACTTGCGCTTTCTTTCTCTCTCTCTCTCTCCCCCTCTCTCTCTCTCTCCCTCTCTCTCTCCCTCTCCCTCTCCCTTTCCTGGGAACAGGCCTCTGGGTCTCCTTCCCGTCCGGGACGGGACATGGAAAATCCCTGCACAGGGTGGCCCATTGTCCTTCGGTCCCTTTGGACCCCATGTCTGTTTGACTCCGGTGATGACTGGATCTCACAGACTTGGATCTCTCTGATATATATATCTTGAGGGGGACGCTCCTCAGGATAATATATCTCTCCCTTTCGGAACGGGAAAATGGGGGCTTCTGCTGCTTCTTCACCCCTCCTGGCTGACCCACTCCTATCCCTCCTGGCTGACTACCCTCTGATCACTCTCTTCTTTGCTCTCGTCCTCACTCTCTTCTTTGGTTTTGCTATCACTCACTATTTGTCGCTCTTGTACCCACTCTGATCTCTCCCAGCCGACTCCCCTCTACAATGCCTCTTAAACAACCTAGCCACTAGTGGCCTAACTCCTGATATACAACCAACAAGACTTACCAAGTTTTGCACCCAAGATTGGCCCACACACCCCTTAGATAACCAAAACAAATGGACTGCTTCTGGGTCCCTGGATCCCTCTATACTGAGAGATCGTTTCAACTTCTGTGAGCGATCAAAAAAATGAGTAGAGATTCCATATGTTCAGGCCTTCTCCCTCCGCCATTTGAATCCCTCACTCTGTACCTGCTGCAACCCTGAAGATATCCTCCTAGCCTGTCGACCAGCTGCTCCCCTACCATCCCCCTCCTTTCTTGATTCCGATCCCACAGACAGGCCGCCCCCATACCGTACCCTACATTAAATCTATCTTCTCCTTTGCAGCTCTTCCTTCTCCACAGCTCGTATAGACTCTTAGACCCTTTTAAATTTTCTTAATTTTTTTGTCTCTCTTGTTCTGAACCTTTAACCAGCTTCTCCTTAGGGATCACCTGTTACTTCTCATCACCTCAGGGCGAATTCATCTTTTTGGTGCCAACCTCCTGGGAATCCTTTCGTCCTCAAGCCTGACCTACCTGTCTTGTCATATCTCCCCCATAACACCCCACGTCATCCCATTTCAGCAGGAAGTAGCCAGACTGACACACAAGTCCAACTTCCTAAGAAAACAAAAAGGGGGGAAATGATAGATGGGCTACCCCCCCACCCCCACCCCAGAGTTTTCCACATCCTGAGCAAAGCAACCTTGTTTCATTCTCCAGGCAGGATGTTTCTTCCCTGGACAGGAAGTTTCTTTTCCCTGGGCAAGAGCCAATAGACTTAAAGGTCGCCCTGTTCTATGGGCAAAGAGCCAATGGCGTTGGGGTTGCTCTGGTACACCTCCCACCAGAAATCCCTATATAGGACCCTGTTCGAGAGACTCAGAACACACACACACACACACACACACACACACACACACACACACACACATCAGCTCGTCGCTGCTGAGAGGAGGAAGCCACTCAGACACATCAGCTTGACCCTGTGGAGAGGAGGAAGCCACTGCAACAGCTCCAGATCCATCGCTTCCAGCCGAAGGCAGCTGCCCCAGCCCACAGCTCCAGATCCACCACCTTCAGCCCGACAGCTGCACCCAGCTGACAGCTCCAGCCTCCAGTCAGACAGCAGTTGCTTTAGCTGATAGCTCCAGAGATCCCAGCCGGTGCAATCAAGCACCCATCTTCTGTTCAGAGCTTGCACACTCCCTTCTCCCTGACTCCCCTCTCCCACCAGAGCTTGCACACTCCCTTCTCCCTGACTCCCCTCTCCCAGCACCTCTTCGACCAGAGCACCTCTTCTCCAGTTTTGCTACCAGCCACAAAGGCTGTTGAATAAATCTCTTGCCTGCAAGGCTGTCCCTGGTGTGATTTTTGCCCTTCAAAGCCAACCTCAGCAACTTAGCAAGACCCTGCCTCTATATAAAAAATAAAAAGGGCTGGGGATGTAGCTCAGTGGTTAAATGCTCCTGGGTCCAATCCCGGGTGCCTAAATAAATAAATAGATATGAGCGAACAGCATTTTGTCCAAAGAACCTCATCTTTCAAGTGGTGCAACCATATTCAAATTTATTGAACTTTCATACAAGGATGAATATTGTATGCCTGCTATGTGTCCGAACTTATTCTAGGGATACAGATGTAGCAATGGATACAACAGAAAAATGTCCTGCTACTGTGGAGCTTAGGTTCTGGTGAGGGGTAAATAGACAGTGAGCAAATCAGCCAGAGGAAGGCAAATGACATGGAGGGAAACCAGGCAGGGGAGGAGGGGAGGGAGGTGTGATGTGGTGGGCATAATCTTGCACAAAATGTGAGGAAGTCTCCCTGAGAATTTGACTTCAGAACAAAATCCTTGAGGGGCTGAGGGACCAGCCCTGGGTATCTTATGGAAGAGCATTTTCAGCTAAAAGAACAACCTGTGCAAAAATCCAGAGATACGGAGCTGCGCGTTGCTCACCTCCATGGGCAGCACACCGAGGAGGGTCCCTCGGGGGCCTGGGCAGGAGCCTTCCCCGTGGCATGCAAGGGCCGCTGCAGCCAGGGCAGAGTGGCGGAGGGAGGCGCAGGGGCCATGAGGCGGAGTGTGACTGCAGCCAGAGCGGTGGACCCTCTGGGTTCTTATGCTGAGGTGGGCTTCAGTGGAGTGAGAGGGTTGGTGACCAGCCACTTTCCCCACGGGTCCTCTGGAGGGTGGACAAGGCAGGCAGAGCAGCTGGAGCTGGAGCTGATGGTGGACACGGGCCAGGCTGGGAGCAACGGGCGTGGGAAGGAGGGCTGGGATCGTTCATATTTTGAAAGTAACAGATTGGATGTTGAGTGTGGGTAAAAGAAACATCCAGGATGACTTAGTGTTCTGTCCCGAGCCCCTGGAGAGACAGAGCCACGCTATACAAGCATGAGGAGCAGGCTTCAGCGTGGAGGGCGTGAGGACTGGCATCACAGGCGCTGCCTGATTGGCGGGTGCAACGTCCAGTGGAGACTGGAGCAGGCTCTGGGAGGGTGGAGCCAGGAGAGAGGTGGGCGGGCCTCCGACCTTAACTCTGTCTCTCGCCTGGGAGAAACCCACCTGGTCCAGACAGGCCCTGAAGTGTCCCGCGAGATCTGCCTCTCATCCAAGGGAGACAGCTAAATGTGGTGAAAGAAACTTGCTGAATACAGGAGTGAAGAAGGAATACCGCTCACCTCCTGGGGCTGGGGCCTGCCTCTCTGAGCTTCACCCCTCCATCTGTTGAGTGGGAGCTGTGGGAGCTCCCACTTCAGAGTTTGGTTGTAAGGCTCAAGGGAGGCCATGCACTGGGCCTGGTGGCCTCACCTGTAATCCCAGCCACTAGGGAGGCTGAGGCAGGAGGATCAAAAGTTTGAGGCCAGCCTCAGCAACTCAAGTGAGGCAATGCCCACCACAGGGTGTGGACAGCTGGCAACAGGTCATTCTCTCACCAGGTCCCAGCCCCAACCCCCTCCTCTTCTCCCTAGCTCCCCTGCCGGGAGCTCTTCCTCTTTTTCTCCGCCTATCAACATCCAATGTGCCAAAGTGGAGGTCCTTGAAGAAGTTTCCTGATGTTTTCCTTGCCCTCACCCATTAGCATCTTTGTCATTCCCAGGTGCTGTACGAGAGGTAAGACGCTTTTGGCAGGAGATGGGCCTGAGTTCGCCTCTCTCTGTATCTCTGGGTGATTTTAGAAAGGTCACTGGATCGCTTGTCCCCTCAGTTTCCTCATCTGTAGAACAGAACCTTGTCACGGAGGCATTGCAAGAACCACAGAAGCAGCTGGCGCGTGGGCGCCCGCCTGTAATCCCAGCACTTGGGAGGCTGAGGCAGGAGGATCATGAGTTCAAAGCCAGCCTCAGCAATGGTGAGGCACTTAGCAACTCAGTGAGACCCTGTCTCTAATAACATACAAAAAAGGGCTGGGAATGTGGCCAGTGGTCGAGTGCCCCTGAGTTCAATTACCAATACCAAAAAAAAAAAAAAAAAACAAAAAAAAAAAGAACACAGAAGATGGCCAAAGAAAGCATTATTCAGCACAGCGGATGGAATCTGTGTTAGGCTGAGCACTTCAGACAACTGGGCGCGAAAATGGTCCACCTAGAGTTTACCTGGACCAGGAACCAACATGCTCTCTTCAGAGGCCCAGGCAGCAAATATCTTAAGCCTGGCGGGTTCCACTGCAGCTCTGCAGCCTCACCACTGTAGCTCACAGCCACACACACACACATGAACAGCCAGGCTGTGCTCCAGCCTCGTTTAGTAAATGGGGTGATGGGCTGGATTTGGCTGGTGGGCCATGGTTTTCCAACTCCTGATCTGGACAGATCCTCTCACTTAGCACAAAGGGGAGAAGGAAGCTCAGAGTTAGCAGGCCACCTACCCCACGAGGTGGAGCCTCCTGGCTGAGGCAGGCTGGTGGGAAGGAAGCCTGACCCTGGATTCGAGCCTGGGTTGTGGGTTAGCTCTCTCTCCCCTGTTGCTGCCGGTTGCACTCCTGCTAGTTACTCATTAAACATTCACTGGTTGGTTTAATATCACAGTACATTCTTGACACCATCTTGGAAGCTTCTGGATTTGTCCTTTGGAGACAGCTGTGAATCAGAGGTGCGGAAGGAATCATGGGCTCGCCCAGAGTCCCCTTGTGAGTCTGGAGTCCCTGGCTTCCAGTCCTGGGGGACACTGTCAGCATGACAAGGACAGTCGTACAGCACCCGTCACCAGCGTGGCAATGCTCTGCAGCCGTGTAGTTCTTTCTTTGGTTTCTCCATAAAAACAATCCTCTAAAAAGAATCTCATCTATTAATGTGATTATTAATCTGGAAAAAAAAAACACCCCACTTCTCAATAAAATGAATCTATGACAAGACAGATGTAATAAACCTGGTTAGGATTTATGATGTGCCCAGGCAGCGTTTTGCAAAAGATAATGTTCCCCTGTAATGTTGATTTGCCGGATGAGAACCATGTAATTTATTCTGTCAATGTACATAAGAAATGTTATCTGTGTGGGGAATGACTGATGGCCTCATGAAAGCTGGCGGAGAAACAAATAAAACAATTTGGGCCTTAAAAATATAATCACCTAATGATCATGTCCCTGGGTTGGGATGTAGGGGCCGGGAGCTGGGGCTGCTGTGAATTGGCCATCCAGTCCTGGGGCTATTTCCCCTGGAGCTTGGCACCAGATGGCAGCAGGGAGCCCCCAGAGTCTCTCCTGAAGGTGAGAATCTTCCCTCTGGGCCTTTGCTCAGGCTGTTCCCTCTTCCTGTTCTTCCATGTATCCATCCAGGTCTCTCTTGAGCCCTGGAACCTTCCAGGCCTGCAGCGCCCTACACGCACTCCCAGAAGCACCAGGTGTTTTGCCTCTGTTGGATTCTTGCACTCACCCTCTGGGTGTCTGTAGGCAGCACTTGCTCTCTGGGAATCCAGTGATTGCTGTCATCTTCTGTCTGAGACTAGAGCGACCGTGGTCTAGCATCCTCTGTAGGAAGGATCTTTTGGTGAGTGCTCCTGGGCACTCGCCGACCGGCTTCCTACTCCGAGGCGTAGCTTCAAGTGCAACCATTCTTAGGAGGCAGGCACCGGTGTTCTTTCCTTTTTTGTATATAGGAATTGAGGCTCACAGGCCACCTGCCAGGTCCAAGGTCAGATCTAGTGAGCGAAGAGCAGAGTCCACATCCAGGCTGCGGAGCCCGCCACGATTCCACGTTGATCTAACTCCTCAGCGGGTTCCTCTTTCCACAGTGACCACCCCTCCTGGATGCCATTTCTTCCTTTGGCTCCCATACACCACACTCTCCTGGTTTTCCTTGCACATCTCTGCCCTCTTCATCTCATTCTTCCTTCCAGAACCTTCTTCCTTAAATGTCGGTGCCCGTCAGCTCAGTCCCCAGCCTTCCTTCCTCACCCAGGGGTGTGTCCTGTCCTCAGTGTTGGCTTTTACAGCCGGGTCTTGACTGCCGACTCTCTGCCTGTGCCCCAAGTTCCCCCACCTACAAGGTACCCTCCCATGGACATTCTCCAGGCACTCAGAAAGGAACCCATTGTCACCTCCACTCCCAGGGTGCTCCCTAAATCGGCTTCCTTGTCTGTGCTCCTGTTCTCAGGGGATGACACTTCTCCTAAATACCCAGGTCAGAATCCGAGAACCACCTGGATGTGTCCCCCTACCTTAGCTTCCATGGCTGATGCATCACCAGGCCCTGCACAGTGTCCAGGCCACTCGGGGTCTGTGAGCCTCAGCAGAGACGTCACCTCCGCAGGAAGCTTCCTCTAAACTGTCCAGGCTGCACACAGTGCCCTGGGCCTGCTCCCGCGGCACGCTGGTCTTCGTGCATGGTGAGGTGCTGTGAAGAGCCCTCTCCTTTCCCTGGAGTTTCCTGGGGGCCTGTCCTGCTGGCCCCGCAGTGCAGAGAGACAGGCCTTTGCTGAGTGAGCGAGTGGGGCAGTGAGGCCAACGGAGGGAAGGAAGCCCAGGCAGAGCCCTGCCCCAAAGAGAGCTGGAGAGAGGAGTGAGGAGGCGTCAGGCAGACGCAGCCCTGCTCCCAGTTCCTCTGATCACCAGAGAGGCCTTTCAGTTAGGGCAAGGCCAGGGCTGGGAAGTGGCCGGGCTGCAAAGGCTGGTGCTATCTAGGAGGACGTGCTGGTCAAGGAGGCAGAGAGGGGGCGGGGGAACCTACATCTCCAAGACGCCCAGGCCCAAGGACTTGGAGAGGGTCTTGGATGTGAGGGACAGCCTGGGGGCCTGGATAGACAAACCCTAGACATTGGGTCAGGGGAATTTGGTGCCATTCACTGCCTGGCAAGAAATGGAATTAGTACCAGATGATTTGAATGAAGGGAGGGAGGTGCAGGGGCTGCTTGTGGAGGGTTAGGGAGGTGTAATGGGAGTCACAGGGACGACCCAGAGAGCCACAGCAGCAGGGCCGACCCACCCCTGGGGCCCAAGAGACAAAGGGAGGCAATGGCACTGCTGGGGCTGGGAGCGAGCTGGAGCTGTGGAGGGGGTCTGGGGAGAGTCAGCCACAAACGGAAGCAGCTACGGCCAGGAACACAGAGCTAAAGCAGGAAGGCAGCAGAGAGGAGGTGACCTGGCCTCTCTCTCTTCCTCCCAAGACCAGGACGCCCATTGGCTGAACTCAGCAGCAGGGTCAAATGCCCCGTGGCATGGAGCAGATCAGAAAAGGAGACGGAGTTGATCTGGGATATAGAAGGTGACCAGCCAGCGCGGTGATTCATCGTTCAGTCTCCCCAGATGGTGTGCAAAGGCTGCCTCTGGCTTCTCACTGCCGAGCTGACACATGCACTAGCTGGTCTAAGGAGGGGCCATGAGGGGATCTAGCTTTGGGGTGTACAGAGGCAGAGGCAGGAGGTCGGTGGTCAGCCCCCTGTGAAGAGGGAGTCCTCCCTAGTTGGCTGTCTGTCCTTGTTGTGTGTGAATTTCAAGCAAAGATTGAACGTGGAAACTAGGCTGTGTCGAGGCTAAAGCTATGATTTTGGGACTTAGTTTCCCTGGGGGTAGAATAAGGGCATTAGATCAAAGTGGCAATTCTCCAATAGTTCCAAGGGGCTCCAGAGCTCGGTGGAGATGCCTCAGGGGTTGGCCAGGATGGCTGGCTGCAGGGACCACTAAGAAATTCTGCTCCTGTCAGTTAGTTCATGCAGAAAGTCTTCCTTGCACTTGACTTCTAGAGAGCAGCTCCTCCTGGAAGCATTTCAGGCTGGACCTGGCTAAGGTCAGGGAAACAGAGGTAATAATTGCAAAAGCTTTTGGCAGGCCCAGATGCTGGGAGGTAGTTAGGGTGGGTCACAGGCGTGGTTTGGGAGATGCTGTGGACCAAGCTGGGAAGCTGGGGAGCAGGGAGGACGAAGATGAAATCTGAGATCATTCAGTGGGGGAGAACAGAAAGAAACATGTCCAAGCAAACGAATTTCCCTGAGGGTCTCCTAGCCTGCAGGATATGGTTGTTTCTTCAGACATAGGCGTAAAAGTGTTCCAGGTAGGTCAAGAGGGGCAGGGTCCAGCTCAAATTCTTGGATGCATCCAGCTGCTGACTGGCCTTCAGGGAGGCCACCTGCCAGCCAGCCAGCCTGGAGCTTTCTAGGCTCCTTGGTGCTCCCCGGGGTCCTGATTAAGGCCCCATTTGGATTTCTTCACCATGACCAGAATCTCTGGTTTCTGTTTGCTCTTCCTGGAGTCCTGAGCAGCCCAACTCCACAACTAGTTTTTGCCAGCCAGTCTCTGGCTCCCTCTTTTTGGTCCTTCCTTCTTCTCTAAGTGGTACCATATCAGTCTCTCCCAGGGCTGACGCTTTCCCTGGGATTCTGGCCCCCGTTTGAAAGGTCTCATCTCTGGCCCCAGCTCTTAGGCACCCCCTACCCCCACATAAGTCTGCTTTACCTGTCAGGACCCGTTTTTAGAACAGGCCCTTGGTCACAATCACCAAGGGCTCTGTTCTGCTCTCTGCTGCAATGTGCATGGACAGAAAAGTTAGCCAACACCTTTTCACGCACGAGGCAGTTTAACGTGTATGGATTAATTCACCGTCGTAAATGCTAACACGAGCACTTAGCACGTGTGGGATGCTGTGCCAGGTTCTTTGCACACAGGATTTCAGTTACACCTCACAACAGACCTCCAAGGCTGTGGTAATAGTCCTCAATTATGCAAGGGAGGAAACAGGCTCACAGAGGAAGCGTCCTGCCCCAGTCCCACAGCTGAGAAGAGACGAGTCTCTGTAGGAAGCAGCTCTGGGGATCACTGTCCTGGGAAACAGCAACCTCCCCGCGCTTCTGAAGGGGCCCTTCCCTGCCACACATTGAGTAAATGACACAAAAATATGGACCAGCGCCACAGAAAGACTGATCAATAGGCACTGTCGCCCAGGAGCAGAGCAGTTGGGTGAGAAAATGGAATCGCTTTCCTGTCTCTAATATAATAGGCTTATATTAGTTTAAAACTATTTTCACCTCATTGTCCGTGATAGGAAATCCAAGCGTGAGTCCTTCTGCTTGGGTTGCTCCTTCTCATCCTCTTGCATGGCTGGCCTTTTCTCGTCCTGTGGGTCTTGGTTTAAATGTCACCTCCTCAGAGAAGCCTTCCATAAAGAAGTCCACCCTGCCGCCCACCTGCCCGCCGATCATGGTGCTCTGCTGGCCCTCTGCTCTTTTTCTTCATGGGGCTTATTTGTCTAGCATGGTTTGCAATTGTGTGTGCGTGCGTGCGTGTGCGTGTGTGTGTGTGTGTGTGTGTGTGTTCCATCTCACCCTTGATGAGACTAGGGACCACCTCCCCTGCCTTCGTCCCTATGCCTGACGCGTGGCAGATGACCAGTAAGTACTCATCTAAGTGATATATTTTTACGTTCTCTGATCTCATTTAATAACATATCACTTAGGAACAATTTGTGATCTGTAGATGGGGAAATCATGTAAATGTGGTTATGACTTTCTGGCTATCCATGATGCTTTTGTATTGTTGGAAAGGAGAGAAACAAGAAGAGCGGGGTGTGCATTGTGGAGGGAATTGGGAGAGCTGGGTAGGAGCCTTGGCTTTGCTACTTACTGGCTGTGTGACCTTGGGCATGACCTTTTCCCTCTCTGGTCCTGAGTTTCCTCAGCTGTAAAATGAGCTTGGACCAGCCACTCTCTAGGGCTCTCTCAGCTGTAAAAGCTTTAACTCTGAAAATTATATCAACTGAACTTGTATATGGCTGAAATGATTGGATTTGGGGCAATGAAGCATGTTTTGAGCCAGACGAGAACTAGATGGCTTTTTGTTGGGATCCTGTCCTTCCCTAAGTCTGGATGGCTGTTCGGGTCACCCTTAGAGTGGCGGGAGCCTCCCAACCGGTGTGGTGTTGGGGTGGGGGTGGTGGAGAGCAGATGGGGCTTGTTCTGTCTCCCATCCCAGAAGATCTGGAAAATGAAGGCTGGTAGCAAAGGGGCTGCGAAAACAGAAATTAAATTTTCATCCCCCTCCACCTCCTCGTCCTCAGCCCTCAGAGCTTCCAATCAGGACTCAGCGATGGGGCTGGTGTGAGAGGCAGAGTGATGAGCCTGAGCTTCCAGGCGCCACGGCCCGAGGAGCCTCAAGGAGCCCCGGGTCGTGGGGCCTGCCGGGGCCAGTGCTGCGACGCCTATTAATCGGTATTTAAGTGGGTTCATCAGCGTGGAGTGGCCGCCGCTGCTGCCGAGCTCAGCCTGGGCCCCGGGAACTGGGAGCTGGGTTAATAACACCTTATTTAGCAGAAAATTCCACTCCACTGGAGCATGTTTCAGAAGGAGTTTGATTTGAATGAGGATTGATGTCAATCCTGCGAGGCGAAGGCGCAGCCAGGCTATAAAACGAGCCATTGTGGTGGCCGCGGGTACGCATGCAGAATGCAGCAGCGCCTGTGTCCCTTCTCCCCACCCCCAGCAGTGCAGGCCCAGGGCTGGTCTAACCCAGGTGTCCACAAGGGACAGCCCCCCAGGTCCGTTAGTGGGGACCTTGAGGCACTGGAGATGGCTGGGCATGCTCTGGCTTTGGACCCAACAGTCCTGGGACCAAATTTAGAACCGCTAGCTCTTTGCTACATGGTCTTAGGCAACTTGAGTGACCTCTCAGAGTCTTGAATTCATCTCTACAACAGAGAAAGCAATGTCGGCCTTGGGGATTGCTGCGAGGCTTAAGGGAGCTGGAGTTCCGAGAGTTACTGAGAGGATACACTTACAGAATGGGGTTGGCCCTGCACCCATCTGAACTCCCATTTCACTCCCACCCACGGCTGAAGTGGGATGTGCAGGGTGGAGAAGGAGTGTGGATTAGGAGACTCCTTAGACCTCCCTTGCATGGGGTGGGATTTGAGTGCCACTTGTCCCCAAGGTTTTGTCCCAACCTGTGGCTAATGGAATCCCACGGACTAGAACATAGTGGGGAAACCCAGACCCTGTCTGTCCTCAGTTCCTGTCTGTCCTTTCTCCCAAGGTGGGGCTGGGAGGCCCTGATGGCCCCGGTCTAGGGGTGTCCTCGGAGGCCCAGAGTAGAGGACACCTGGTTGGATTGGTGGATCTCCATAGATGTCCTTTTGGTAAGGGCAACAAGGAACAGAGACTCTTCTTTTCTTTGGTTTTCTTTTCCTCTCTGTTGCTGTGACTCTGGGCCTGCGTTTTGCAAGCCTCACACCTACGGCAGTGTGGGTCGTGGGTCGGGGAGGAGGTCAGGGAATCAGAAGGCTTTGTGTCAGCCCTTCCTGCACCTGCGGCACGGGGTGGCTGCTGCCCCTGCTGGCTTCAGGGTCCCCATCAGTCTCTAACAGCTGTACCTTTCCTGGATTTGGGGTCATTGTCCTCCTGGCCCTGGCTTGGTCACAGCTCCCTCTTCAAGGCAGCCGTGGAGAGCCAAGGCCACACGTTTTCCAGCTGCAGAGGGAAGGGGCTTCTCGAGCCGGCGCGCCCGGCCCCATTGTGTCTCTGCTCAAGGGCTTTGTGAGCGCCTCTGAACAGCCCCAAGCGGCTTTTATGTTTATTTTTAAATCTCTTTGGGTTTGCTGTTCCTGGTGGTGCTGGTTTTAATTCTTCTCCTTCTCAGGCCCTTTCATACGGGCGCTGGCTGACAAGGCCCGGGCACGACTGTGCTGGCGGAGTGCAGATAAGATCAGTCGTGGCAGAGCCCGGCGCCCAGAGCGAGAAGGAACATAATAAACAGGTACCAGGGGGGGATAAATAGGCAGGATTAAATCCGAACAAAGGCGGGAACATCTGGGACTTACAAAAGCTTGTTCATGGAATTGCTTGGGAGAGAAAGGAACGGAGAAGAAAGAAGCCACTTCACCCCTCACCCGGCCCCGCCGCCGGCCTCCGCGGGAGAATGGTGCCCACTCTCGCCAGGACCAGGAAAGGCCGGAGCAGAGCAGACCCTGGCTCCCGGAGGACCTGGGAGGCAGGCTCTGGTTATTTACCCCAGCTGCCGCCAGGCACCCTGGCCCCCACCCCCCCCAGGCCAGCCCTCACTGCCCCTCCCCAAGCCTCACTTCACCCTCCTCGAGAGTTTCAAGTCTCCTCGCGCACAAAGACTTCTCCGAGGCCGCCTCTGCTCCTTCCTCACAGTGCCTGGGCTGCACCCCTGTGGGCCCGCTTGTCTGATAGAGCGTGGGCCCCATTTCAGCCCTTGCTTGACTGCCTGTGGCAGGGGAAAGAAATTACTCTTTCAAAGAACCTTATAAGCGCCCGGCTTGCTCAGTTGGTAGAGCATGAGACTCCTAAAAGCACCCTAAAAGTGGGGCAAGGTAGCATGTGCCTGTCATCACCGCTGCTTGTGAGACCGAGGCAGGAGGAATATGAGTTCAAGGGCAACCTGGCAACGTAGCAAGACCCTGTGTGAGAAGGCGGGGGGATAAGACTCCCCTGTACAGACCCACCTGCTCACAGCAGGCTGTGTCTGCTGTCCTGGTTCTGACAGCCACCGTGTCTCCCCAGCAAGAGTCTCCGCACTGCCTTCTTGCCCCCGACTCACCCCTCTGCTCTGTTCTCAATTCTGGGTCCAGACAGATCCTCGTGACATGAAGATCTGACCATGTTGAGCCCCAGTTGAAACTCCACAAGAGAAGGAAGCCCTTCCAGGGTGGTGGAAGAAGAACCTCTAAAAATATGCTTCTCCATAAAAACAATGAGAACACTGGGGAAATTGTCAGAATGAACATTCTCAGGACTCTGAAAATTAAGCCAAGGCACACAGCTATCCAAAGAGTATTCACTCAAGAGGAATGGCGTGGTCTCAGTAAGAACAGGGAGCTTGGCGGCGTTCTCAGTTATCTTTATGTTCATTCCTGTGTCCCCAGGTCTGCAGTAGACTTAAAAACCAGTAGCCTTGCAGTCACAGTAGCTGTGAAAACCAGTAGACCAGCAATCACTGGGTGGGGAACAGAGGGTTGGAGCACCCTCAAAAGTTCCATCCCCAGAGAACTGTCATTTTTTGACCTGTCTGGCAGCTCCCTGGAAAAGTCCCACTGTAGGGCTTGTCTTTATTTGACATGACAAGAATCTTGCTCAGTGAGATATTCTATCCACACATCATTTGTCAAAAGTAATCACGGGCAATTTGTTAACATTATAGTTATCTGAGATAGTGACATCTGTTGAGGCAAACAAGAGGCTAGCTAAAAACCTTAAATCTGATGAATGAGATCTTCATAAAGGGCTTTTGAAAAGCTCTGACAAATTCCTGGGGCTTCACAAAGCCACACGCATGCACATAGCCCAGAAAGACCTGAGAAGGCACTAATCTCTCACCCCTGGGTGACCTTGCTCTGCACGTGTAGGAAATGAAGGTTTAGTCAGAGTCATAAGCTGTAAGAGCTTTGAAGCTATGCCCTGACCACACATTCAGTCCCTCAGCGAGGGCACGGGACTTGTTGGCATGGGTTGAAGGCACTGGAGAAGAAATCTACAGGATCATTAGATAACCACCAAGCTATCCGAGCAGAGACCTCCACGGTTCACACAACAAAATGTATAGACTGCAGAATGAGCTCAGAAAAGTCCTTTAATATATAACAACAAAATCAGCCACAGCAACAAACTCACAGAAGGGAGAACCTTATGGACAGAGATGCTGCATTGGATTATTTAAAATGTTTAGTTTTTATAAAAAAATGATGAAACGTGGGAAGAAACAGGGAAGGATGGCCCATACACAGAAAAAAGCAATCATTAGAAATTGTTCCTCAGGAAGCCTGGACTAACTAACAAATACTACAAATTATTATAAAATATTCAAAGAGCTAAGAGAAAATACATCCAAATAATGAAAGTTTGAGAAAAATGCTGACCAAACACAGAATATCAATAAAAAGAGAGAAATTCTGGAGCTGAAAAGCACAATAACTAAAATGAAAAATTCTCTAGACAAACACATTAACAGATTTCAGTTGGAAGAATAAAGGAGAAACTTGTAGATAAATCAACTAAGATTATTCAGTCTGAGAAACAGAGAGAAATAGCTTATAATACATAAAGACCTAATTTATGTGACTATACAGCAAAGGAGTAGGGAACAGAGATAGAGTGAAACAAAGTTTTCTTTTCATGTTACTGAAATTAAGTTAGTATTAATCCAAACCAAATTGTTTTAAATTAAGAGATTAATTCTAATCCCCATGATAACCACTAAGAAAATATATACAAATATGTAGCAAAAGAATTAACAGGGAATTTAAAGTAGTATACTAGAGAAATATCTATTTATCATAAATGAAGTCAATAATGGAAAAAAGATAATAAACAAAAATTATGACATTATAAAAAAGATAATAAACAAAAATTATGACATACAGAAAACAAACAGCAAATGAAAGGTGAAATCCTATTTTATCTGCAATTGCATTAAATGTGAATGAACAAAACACTTTAATGAAAAGAACACGATTGTCAAAATGGATTAAAAAACCACAAACCAACTATGTACTATCTACGAGAGACATGTTTAGAGTCAAAGACACAAAGATTGAAAGTTAAAGGATAAAAGAAAGATACAAAGAATAACAAAATCAAAGCTGGGAGCACTGCCCTGATATCAGACAGATAGACTTTAGGACAAAAATTGCACTAGAGACAAAGAAGAACATTTTATGATGATGAAACACATAGCAATTATAAATATATGTGCCCTAAAATATGTGAAGCAAAAGCTGATAGGTCTGAAGAGGGAACTAGTCAATTCAATAGTACGTGTATAATGGAGGGAAACATCATGGGTAGAACAACCAGGCAGAAGATCAACAAGAAAACAGAAGGCTAGAACAACTCCAGGAGGCAGACATCCATAGAATACTCCCCCCAGTAACAGCAGAATACACACTGTTTTCAAGAACACGGAATGTTCTCCAGGATAAACCATGTTAGGTCATACGACAAACCTCAGTAAATTCAAAAGGACTGCAACCCAGCAGCATGTATGTGTTCTTTGACCACACAAAATGAAATTAGCAACCAATAACAAAGAAGTGCCAGAAATTCACAAATAGGTAGAAGTTTAAAAACATATTCCTAAATAGCTGATGGATCAAAGAAAAAAAATCACAAGGTAAGTTAGAAAATGTGAGATGCATGAAAATGAAATGCGGCTGAAACAGCAATCGGAGACATTTATAGCTATTAGCACCTGCATTAAACAAGAAGCTAGGTCTCAGACCCATGACTCAAACTTCCACCTTATGAAAGTAGCAAAAGAAGAGCAAAGTAAACCCAAAGAAAGTAGAGAAAGGAAATAAGAAAAAGTTGAGGACAGCTTTACAAGCCCCTCTAAACCAGCTTCCAGTCATTACCCTGTACTTGGAGGGTGTCACCATGGCTGGCCTGCCAGTTACCCAGGTGGAAGTGGCTGTCAGCCTGACTCTGCCCTCTTCCTCAGCTCCCAAGAGGTGTCTCCCACCCAGTGGCCTCTTCTCTGTCCTCCCTGCCTCCACCCTCTCCGCTGTTGCCCCTGTTGCTCAGCATATATTTGCGATGTGACCCTCCCTATGATATTAGCTTGCCTTGACATTAGCTAAGACAGCTAACAAGTGCTGAGTACCTACTGCAGGTTTGTATACTATGCCAACGACTTTACATTTGAAATGTAATCTCAAGGAATCTCAAGAGGAGGCTTTCAGTTTCTTTGTTTTATAAATGAGAAATTTGAGGTTCAGGAGAGGTTAAGTAACTTCCTATTCTATCCCAAATTCCATCGACAAGCCATGATTTAAACTCCTTTCTTGACTTGATCTTTCAAGTACACTGGACTGAATCAGGTTATTTCCCAGTGCATAGACCTTCCAAATGTCTATTTCCCAGAGATAAAGCCCAAAGTCTTCCTTGACATTGCAGGCCTTCCGAGGGCTGGCCCCAGCCTAGAGCACCAGTGAACTTCCAGCTGGTGGTCCCATGCTCTCATCTTTCCCGTTGCCCCTCTGAGTTTCCACTGGGCTGTTCCTCAGGAGGAAGAGTTCCCCTCTTTGGCTAGAGATGGCTCTGGAGCTGGCTGTGCCAGGCTTTCCCTGAGCATGGACGGAGGAGCTTCGCTCTTGTTCTGCCACGGGAGGAGGGTTTTGGCAAAACCAGGATGTGAATTTTGGGCGGAGGAGCGGAAGACAGGGAAAAGAGAAAAAGCAGGACATTCCTGGTAATTGAACCCAAGAATTATTATTGAGAATTATTAGGGTGTCTATATAATTGATGATCCAAACCAAAATGCTTTTTGAGAGTGAAAAGAGTGCTATTAATCATTCTACTGGGATAATGGGCACACACTGAGACTTTCCTAACAAACAGAATGTCTGTCCTGGCTGCCCTGGGAGTTCCTCGCCCAGGGAGAGTCTCCTTCCCGAGACAGGATTCAGAGCTTGTCTTCCCAGCCTGCCCTGCAGCGGCTGGTGAGCATGTGACCTGGGCTCCTCCAATCAGCAGCATCTGTGGAGAGGCTTCAGGTCAGAGGCACCGTGTGGAAGCCCAACCCTTGACCAAGGGGTGGAGGGTGCTGGAGGCCCATTGGGGCTTTAGAGGCATCAGTGAGTCTTAAGAGGGGATGGCATTCTATGCTCTAGTCTATGTGCCCATGCCCGGGGCAGTGAGATCATGTCCAGGAGCAGCTGGCCAGCTGGCCATATGATCTGGGTGTTATTGCCAGCAGAGCAGAGGACTAGCTAGCTCTACGGCTTTCTTTGAACTTCTGTGAGCTACCAAGAAATTTCTGCTCCATTTATGTTTTTAAAATCAGAGAGGGTTGGGGGTTCTGACTCATGCAACAGGGAAATGTGTAGGTTTTTTGTTACTTATTGTCTTGTTGTGTGTGTGTGTGTGTGTGTGTGTGTGTGTGTGAGAGAGAGAGAGAGAGAGACAGAGAGAGAGAGAGAGAGAGAGAGAGAGAGAAAGGGGCATTTTCCAAAGAGTAGGTGACAATCTCAAAGTCGTAGGTAATAAAATTAAGAACAATTTTGTTCCTGGCCTAAGCATTGCCACAGGGGTTTCTGCGGATGCTCAGGTTGCTGGGGAGCTGAGTGTGGCTTCCCCGAGACCCGCAGACTGTTCCTACAAAAAGCAGAAATGGGCTCAGAGAGCCTGTGGCCCCACAAAATCCACCTTCCGCCTTGCTTGCCTGTCTCCTGCCCATTCCCAGTTCTTCTTTCTTAACTTGCTTTCCTGAGAACTTTCCGACAGCCCACAGTGGGAGCCTCCCCGAGGGCAAGACCATGGTATTCACTTTGTCCCCTGGCCCCGACCCAGGCAAAGCTGGCAGAGCCCCCTGGACTCGGTGCCCGGGGCATTCCAGTGTCAGCTTAGTCTGGTCTTTGTGGCCTCCTTCAAAACATGGTTCAAATCCCCCTGCTGGGGGTCTTCCTCACTCACTGGGCTCAGGACACGCCCCCCTGCCTCTGTCCCTTCCACACCTCCAAAAGCACCCCTCGTCTGGCCCAAGGTCGAGCCCTCGTCCTGCCTAGAACTGTGCGGCCATCTCTTCCCTTTAGATGTTGGGACCTGTCGTGGGATGCTGTCTGCATTCCCTGGCAAGATGGCTCCTTGGAGAGATCAGGATCTAACTCCTTGTGTTCTTTCCTTATTTTCCTTGAGAGTCTTAGCTGAGTATCATCTTTGTAGGAGATGTTCAAAAATATTTGTTGGGGGAAGAAAATACAAGAAGCCAAGATGAAGTAGGAAAAAAAAAAAAATGCAGGGAGATAAGAGCTTCCAAACTGTTTGCTTTGGCTCTGGGCTTAGTCCACCATTGGCTGTCTTCAAGGACCCCGAGGCCCACTGTTTACCTGCCTCCTTTGGGTTGGATTCTGCTTGTGAGCCTGTGGGGAAGACTCGCCCTCCTCTGCAGTGAGTCACCAGTTCAGAATGTGGCCATGAAGGATCTGCTGTTCTCTTTCGGCTCCTTCTGGGGACAGCTCTTAAGCCGGCTTTTTGGGCACACTCTGTTATCAAAGGCAGAGTGATCTGGATTTGGAGAACAGGCCGTCTGGTTCAAATCCTAAGGCTTCCACTTTTAACTGCTAGGTGAGTTATTTAATCTCTCTGTGACTCAGTGTCCCCCTATGCAAAAAAAAAAAAAAAAAAAAAAAGGATAACAATAGTATCTACATGATAGGGATTATGGTGAGGATTAATTTACCTGTGACATATGAAGTGTTTAGCGGGTACTCAAAAGTGTAACTACGATTATTGAAAAATGATAATGTCATCAGAGTAAAAAAGTATGCGTTACAAAGGTCAGATAAAAAGATCACATTATAATGCAAAGAAAGTGCGCTCAGGTATGTAGCCTGTGCGTGTACCTCACAGACCTCAGCAAAGGGCAAGAAAACCACAGCCTGGTGGGGGTGGGGTGCTGGAGGTTTGTCCAGTTTCCTGGCATTTGAGACTGAATGACCCTCCATGTCGGGGTACCTAGTCCCTCCCAGTGTGCCCCAACCAGATGCATACTCATCCTAACAAATGTTGTTGCCCCCAGGTCACCCTGGACATTCCAGTAAAGAAGTCACTCCATGCCCCCGGGCCATTCTTTGGTCTCTACTCCCATCTGACTTCCGGCTCATGGCAGAGCCTGCTGGAGCCTGCCGTGTCCTTGTCCTGTTCTTTCCATCTGAGTACACAGAGCCCACCCTTCCTAGCTTCTCCGCAGCTGTGGGGAGCATGTGGCTGGTGTGGCCAATGGTAGGAGAGGGGAGGAAGGGAAGGGTGTGTGACAGAGGGTGGAGCCTCTGTCAGCCTGGGTCTCTCAGTGACCTTGAGGAGCAGACACCCCAAGCCAACTCCCAAGGCACTTGTGTGTGAGGAAGAAACAGCTGCTGAAGTCACCCTGGGCAGTCTACCCTACTCTCAGGGGCAGACTCCCTCTAGGATTCACAGACAAGATGGCGCACCAGGCCCTGTTGTGAGCACTCCCTCTGTGGCTCCCGCAAGGCCTCCACCTGCAGTGGCGACAGACGCCAAGATGCGGCTTGCCGTTTCCCTCCTACTGCATTAGGGCCTGTGTCTGCTCAGTTATTCCCTTGCTCCCCTGACAATCCTACAATGCACACAACAGCCAAGGCCATCTTTAGAGGACAGGGATCAAATCAGATCCTGTCACTTTCTTCTTTAGAGTCCATCAATCCACCTTTCTCCCGAGCCCTTTCACTCAGAGGCAAATGCAGATTCCTGACTGTGGCTTAAAGACCACGCCTTCTCTGACTTTGTCACCTATTGGCGATGCTATTTCCTGCTTCAGTCCTCCTGCCTGCCTCTGCCCTCTGCCCTCTGCCATCTGCCTGGCTTGCTCTTCCTCCTCCTCCTTGTTCAGACTTTAGCTTAGATGTCATCTTAGAGTGGTCTTCCCTGAGCATCACAGTTACAGTATCCCCCCATGTACCGTCTCAGCACTCTGTCTATACATCATTGATGGTCACCTGGATGCATCTTGATTTGTTATTGATTCACTTAGTTATTCTCTTCTTTCCCCACTAGAATATAAGCCCAAAGACGGCAGGAAATTTTTCTGTCTTGTTTAGCATCAGTTATATCCCCTACGTCTAGCACAGTACCTGATACACAATGGATCTCCAAAAAGATTTTTTTTTTTTCTGGCAGTTTTGGGGATTGAACCCAGGATCTGGTGCATGCTAAGCAAGTGCTATAACCACTGGGAAACACCTCCCAGCCTCCTAAAAATATTTCACGAATGAATGGATGAATAAGAGTATAAATCCTGGGCAGGGGTTGTGGCTCAGCGGCAGAGCGCTCGCCTCGCACGTGCACGGCCCGGGTTCGATCCTCAGCACCACGTAAACATAAATGCATTCCATTGTGTACAACTAAAGTAAATAAATTTTTTAAAAAAAGAGTATAAATCCTTCAGTAGAGTTCAAGGCAACTCTGCTCCTTATGAGCCAAAAGAAAGGTACCAACAGAAGTGGGTGGAAGAGCCCTTTCTTTTCTAGGTAGCAAAGCCCCTCCTAATTGTAACACTCTCCTCTGAGATGCTAAACCTTCAACATCTGGGGGTTAACTTGTTGCTGTGGCATAACCTTGGTTATTGCAGGAGCCCTGTTTGGGGAGATGGCTTAAATTGCGGTTGACTATGGGCCATGGAGATTTGGGCATTGCCGCATTCCGTAGTCTCACGGGACTTGGCCCGGGATCTCGAGTGACTTGAGCCGAGATTGCTGATCAGGTCAGCGCCAGTTTTTGGTGGTGTGTGGTGCGTGTTAGTCGTTGTTAGAGCCAAAGAGAAAAGTTATCAGAATAAAAAGCTGTTTGTTTCCAGTTCGCCTCTGAACTTCTTCCACGGCTTCATTGCTCCAAGCGGCCATCGCTTCAGGCGGCAACAGGTTATCCTGACTGATATAACAACTTTTGGAAGACCCTCCCTGGATCAGGTTGTGCCCTTTGTGTAGGATGGATACACAGCCCAAATCCAGGGCCATAGAGTGTTAATGACAGAGGGAACTGAGAGACTAACATGTTTCCTTTTGCAGATGAGGAAACTGAGGCAGGGACACGGGCCTTGCCGAAGGCCTTGGACTCATTGATTTGGTCACTCTTGTGGATGTTTCCCGTTCTTTTTAATTCCCAAGCACATGTACCCCATTTCTAGGAATGCCCCATTGATAGGGGACAGAGCCCATATCCCACTCTAGAAAATGAAAACACCATGTCCTCCCTTGCCATGTTTCCTTGCAGCTGGGGTGTGGGCTGTGACCCAGGCTCTGTCTCTGGACATAAAGAAGTAGGAACAGGGCAGAGGTTTCCAGGGGAGCAAAAGATGCCACAGAGCACAGGGCAGGGGTGCAGGAAGTCAGGGAAGGCTTCCAGGAGGAGGTGATGCTCAGGCTGACAGCTCAAGCAGGAGGAGAGTTTGCAGAGAAGGAGGGAGGGATCATAGCCCCTGGAAAGTGAAAGGACATGACCAGAGAGGACACATGTCCTCAGAAAAGGGATATGAATCTAGTGGGGCCAGAGCTAGTGACAAGGAGGACAAAGCCTGGGTGACCGGAGAGGAGGGTCGGGCAGGGTGCTTGGGCTGCATTCAGGAGCTTGGACTTGGCCTACGGGCGGCGGGGGCTGTCACGGAAGGGTTTCATGTGGCAGGTGAGCAGTACTGAAGGGGACATGTTCTCTGGAGTTGTTCAGTGAGCAACCAGCACAACTGAACTCAGTGATTCCAAGTGACTCCATGGGGTGAGGCTCCGAGTGTCCTCCTTGCCTGGGACAGGATGTGTTCAAAGCACGGGCATGGCCAGGGGGCAGAGAAGGGCCCTTTGGATCCTCCCAGAGTGGGCAGAGATGGTCCTCAGGAACCCTCCTGAAGAAGATCCAGAAGTTCCCTGTCCTTGTGACAGTCACTGCTGGGGGAGGGGGCAGGAGCCAGCAGAGGGAGGGGTGCAGAGCGTCCCCCTTCTGCCTGGTGATGTGGGAGGAGGGGGAGAGCAGCTCAGCGTGGGAAATCAGCCCCTTGTCAGTCGTACAATGGCACGAATGGGGGTTACTATGGCGCTGAAGGTGATTGACTTGTGGGATCAAGACATTTCTCAGTTTGAAACCCAGTTTAAAAAAAATCGATGTTTCCCATTCAGCGGTGTTTGGTTAAAAAAAGAAAAATAGCTGCAGCTTGTGCTTTACAGGCAGAAAAGAGTGAGCGCCATCAATTACAGCGGGAAACAACGGTGTCTCGTGGCGGTTTTGTTCCTTCGGCTCCAAAAATATTAAGTCATTTAGCCCTGCAAACCGTCCACTTGGCGCGCGGCAATGTCTTCATTTGCACGATGCTGGCAGGGGAGCCCTCAGGGACAGTGTGCTCTCTCCCAAACCCGAAGGTCGCGGAGCCCTGGCCTCTCGTCCCTGGGGACCAGCCACCTGCTCGACCTGTGAGCTGCTCTGAGCAGGAAGGCCAGGTCACCCCAAAGGCCTGAGCTGGATGCTCCCCACCCGGGCTGGTGGACTCCAGGAAGCGCCCACTCTGGGCCCTGCAGCATTGGGTGCCCACTTCAAGCTGAGCCCCTGTGCAGTGACGGGCACCTCTGGGTTGTCAACCTTGGTGTGAGTTCACTCGTGACCCCTGCCAGCATCCTCAGCCCTGGCCGCACACCAGAATCCCCCAGGCTCTGGGAACTCCAGTACCAGGGCCATACCTCAGACCTGATAAATCAGAATATCTGACTCTGATATCAGTATTTTTTAAAAGTCTTTTAGGCGAGTTCAATACATAACAAAGGGAGAAAAACGAACAGCAAGGTAGAAACCTCCCAGAGGACTTATTCTGAGTCAAGTTCCACCCTTTACATGCAGCTATTCCTTCTCCCAAGCACCCTTAGGCTGGCTAAAGTTGAGAAGGAGAGAAGGGGAGATGTGTGGCTTCTCTGGGTAGATCTCATTAGGGACTGAACTCCCACAGGGACACTGGGGCCAAGCCCTACAGGTTTAGATCCTCAGATGCCTGCAGCGAATGAGATATGGGGACCTGACTCCACCTGCCTGGACTCACCGAAGCCTGATGTATAGCAGTTGCTACCTATTACAGGTGGAACTATTTGTTTCTATGTCTAGAACTTTTATTCACCACTCAGAGAAACTTCTTCCTTATAAAACAAAATAAATGGCTGTGTGTTTCCTGCCTGTCTTTATTTTCCTCCATGCACACATTTTCAAAAAACAACAGTGAAACAATATATTTAATCTGAAATGATTTCCCACGTAAGTACCTAACATTAATAATCATCTCAGAAAAAGTTCCATCGAGGATTTCAACTGCAGTCTCCTCAGCCATTCCCTGTCTTTGAAGCCTGAGATACTTTTGCTTTTTCACATCTTAGGATGTCTTCATGTGTAGAGCCATTTCTACATCAAGTGCTGGTTACCGAGGCCTGATAGCCAGCAGTGGGACTCCTGAGTCACAGATACGGCGACGGCAGGCACAGCCCAGCTTCCTGATTCTTCCCTACCACTGTGTTCTGCATGAGGTGTATCTGACTCGATCGGCAATTCCCTAAGATTCCAGAAGCTGTGTTGAAGGGGCAGGGTGGGGTCCATGGTCAAGATGAAAATGCCAGGTGAGGTGGAACCAAGTTAAGTCTCTTTAGAGTGAGACCTCTGTGAAAATAAAACTTGAGTCTAACACCATGAAGATAAAACATTGCTGGGCCTGGGGTTGTGGCTCAGTGGCAGAGGGCTTGCCTAGCACGTGTGAGGCACTGGGTTTGATCCTCAGCACCACATAAAAATAAATAAATAAAATGAAGGTATTGTGTCCATCTACAACTAAAAAATGAAAACAAAAAACAAAAACAAAAAAAAACCAACTTCATTGCCATGAGACATCTATGAGCCTTGGCCACGCTAATGACCTCATGAGCCTGGGGCAGGGCTGTGTGCCCTTGTACCTCGGACACCTTCCCCCTAAGGTCTCTTAGAGGCCAGTTTCCTAGAGAAGGCGTTTTTGAGAAAAGCTGGACCAGCAGATCTTGAGGATGGCTGTGCTATTCGACTCCGAGGTTTCAGATCCAAGGAACAACTCCAGCTCCCGCCGCCCTTGGAACTCCAGGGCTCATTCTTCCAGTCCATTTCCCCTGGCGCTGTCAGCCGCCAGGCCTTCATCTCCTCTCACTTGAATTACTCCAGCAGCCTCCCGCCTGGCCTCCCGCCTGCCGCCCCTGCCCCTCTGCTCCACCCTCCGCCGCAGCTCGTCAGACCCACCTCTTCCAGCTCTGCTCCTGTCATTTGCTGGGCACGGGATCACGCCCACTGGGCGCCAGCCTTCCTCAGCTGCCCGCTCCGCTCACCGCACACTCACTCCACACGTGAGCCTGTGCGCTGCGGCCGGCAGGACCTCTGTCCACGGGGACCTGGCCTTTGGCCGCCCAGGGAAGTCCTGGATGCATCTGAGGGCCGTGAGGCAGCAGAGGGGGACACGGGGCATGAACAGCACAAAGGCTCCCTCCTCCCCGCCTCGTAAAGTGGATGAGATCAACAGGAGCCAATGCTGCCTCTGTGGGAGAGACCAGCGCCCTAGGCCCACGCTCCCTCATCTCCATGGCAACCAGAGTGCCAGGCCTAAATGATGGAGTTGGGGACCAGGGGCTGGGTCGGTGCCCCCTTTCCGTGGAAGCTGAGGATCTGAGGGCCCTAGACCCTGACTGTGGCATCTCTGCTTCCTCCTTCCGCGCTCCCTGCCTTCTCTCCCTCCCCTTCTTTCTACTTTATCTGCTTACATCACTGCTGAGCCTCCCTCATGCGGTTCCTTGATTTGGAGATTAGAAAGTGGTATAGGCCTCATCTAGATTCCACCGATCCCCTACCAGGGGCTCTCGTGGCACAGGCAGATCACAGCAGCAACAATGGGGTCCGTTCCTGGCATCCCTCCCATGCTCCAAGTCCCTTTCATACACATTGTTTTATTTACTCGTAAATCGTGAAATGTCCAGGCTGGAAGGGGCCTTAGCGACCATCACTGCAGGCATTTTCAAAAAGTTTCAATGAACTTTTTTTCCCCTAAGTGAAGATTTTTCTGCAGAAGCTTCATATACAAAGCAAATACAAATGGTGCGACCTTGGTTGGCATCCCTGCCCCTGGGCCTTTCCTTTGGCTTTAGGGGAAACTTGGGTCCCTGGAAAACATTTGAAAGTCGCCATCTTAGTTCCACTCCTTTTTTCATGGAGGTAAAATGAAGCTTAAGGGAGTTCTTTTCTAAGGTCACGTGGTGAGTTAAGGCCACTTGAACTTGGCCCTGCATCTCCTGACCCACAGTATCGTGTGTTTCATGATTTTTCACCAGCTCTGGGAGTGTATGCTTACGTAGTTGCAGACTCTATTTACCTGCAGAAGCTGAAACCAGGATTTCTGCTTATCCTATGACCCTGTTGCATGCAAGATGGAGAGATGGGCATTGAGCAGGTGATGGGGAAAGCCACTGCAGGTGCCATAGGGTGTGAATGTGTGTGTGGGCACCAGATGCCTTACAGGATGGGCTCTGCTCGCATGCCATCAAGATCCACGCGACCATGGGCTTCGAGCGATCTGAAGGTTTCCTTTACCCCACTCCCTCAGTATAAACCATCTTGCTTCTTTGCAAGGACAGGCAACAACATCTGCTCTACTTCCTGGAAGTGGGTGATCCTGGAGGACCATCAGAACGTCCAGGCCCACCACACCCAGACCAAGGGAGGCCCGATCCTCCTACCTGACTGGAGCTGGTAGATTCTTCACTCACCTCCAGGCAGCAGCTTTCTTCTCGGGCTCATCTGAAGGTGCCCACACCACTTAGGTGGGAGCGGGGAGGGGGTCAGACCACTCTGCTGCCAGACTGACACGTGCCTGGGTGAGAGAAGATCCGAGGCTGGCTTTAGCTACAGGATGATCAAGGATGGAGCAGGTGACGGAGGCAGTGAAGGAGATGTGACAATAAGCATTCCTTAGGCACCCCACGGGCATGACTCGAGAAGGCTTCAGAATGCACATGGTGGCATTAGGGAGAAAGAAAGGCACAGATTCTGCCCTCAGGGGCTTCTAGACCCCACCTCCAGCCCAGGTCTAGGCCCCCAGGATTTGCTTTCAGGGCTCTCTGCTCTTGCTTCAAAGCATGTGCCTCAGTGGTGCCCATCGACAATTTTGTAGTAATTTGATTTCTGCCTGTGTGACCCAACCACAGGCTTTCCTCACTCGGCATCCTCAGGTTAAGTGCAGCACCTACCAGGCTCTCAGAACATATGTACTGGGTGAATAAAAAGAGTCACTGTTGATGAGCTCAGAAT
This sequence comes from Tamias sibiricus, assembly GCA_025594165.1. NCBI lineage: Eukaryota > Metazoa > Chordata > Mammalia > Rodentia > Sciuridae > Tamias > Tamias sibiricus. The sequence continues at coordinate 31,144,726 of CM046658.1, read as the reverse complement.
GGATTCCCTTCAAAGTCCCAGAAGTTACCCCTTATCCATACCCACAGATGAGGAGCCACACATGGTTGGTTGAGAGAAAGTGAAGAATGAAGACATTTTTGGCTTAAAGGATAAAGAAGGGTTAAATGCTGGGAGCAGGGGACCAGCATCAGTGGTAGAACCTAAGGTGGGTGGACTGCTTGGAAGGACAGAGCTTATCAAATGGAATCCCTAGCTCTTCTTCTGCCAGAGAGAGAGAGAGAGAGAGAGAGAGAGAGAGAGAGAGAGAGAGAGAGAGAGACTGATTGATTGATTCAGGCATGGGAATGAGTGTGCCCATAGTGGGAAGCCAATTTGGTCCCTAAGGGAGAACTGGGGAGACTGAGGTCTCCACCCAGTTGGTCTTGCCTGTTGGCATCCAAATTCTTGACATGGGCAGGGCATAGAGGTGGCACCACAGCCAACAGGTGGCGCCATAGCGGGAAGGGAGAGAGACATTCTCCCAGGCATGGAGGAGAGATGGGAGGCCAGGTGCTGCCAGTGTCCCCTGTGGTGCCCAGGCCCAGGAACTTCCTTCTCTGGTTGCTCCATGGACTAGGGAATCTTTCAGCCAGAGCCTGTAGAGAGGCTGCTCGGGGGTGGGGCAGGGGAGTCCCCTCAGGTGGCCTTTGGCAGTGACTCCCTAACCTCAGCAGCTCTTGGGAGCATTGAGACAGACACTTGGAGAGAAAGTGTGGCACCTGTATATTGCACAATGTAATGGAACCAGCCAAGTGGTAAATGTAGCTTTTAAATAGGTTTTGTGTTCCCCATTAGCTGCCCTGACGTTGATTATCCCTGACAGCCAACGAGAAGGGGCTGGTCAGCAACTTTCCCCTGACAAGGCCTCCCTGCTCCCCAGGGCTGTGCCAGCTCAGCCTCCGATTTCAGCCATGTGCCAGAAATTGAATAGAGGAGGGGGCAGCAGGGTGGAACAGGGTGGGGGGCTGGGCAGCTGCTCTCTGGAAGGTCCCTGGTGGGTTGTCCATCCTATTCTTGCCCTCCACTGTCCACCCCAAGCAGCACTGAACATGGAGGTCTGCAGGTAAGTGCTATGGGATGGCCTCCCTTTACAGGTGTGGACAAGAAGCCACACTCATGACGGAGTCTACGCTCCCCTGAGAACAACCACCTCCTGGAGTTGGGATCATTTGAATGGTCAACCCGTTCAGATCTGCTTATTGGCCTCCTCCGGGTGTATCTTCAAACTGCACAGGTAAGATCCCCCTCCAGAGCCTAGCTGAACTCAGAGGTCATCTCAGAGGTCCGGAACTATCCCACTGGGAGGCAGGTTTTCTAAAGCAAGGACAACAACTGAACCTGTGGAAGAGTCCATGAATCTGGGAACAGGCATATCTACCCTCATGGAGCCCTTGAAAAGATTCAAGGGGCCCACGGACTTGTCCTTGAGGAGAAAGAGGCAGGAAAGGATGGGGAGAAGGAGCCCCAAATGATAGCTGTGATCAGGATTCACAGGTGTGTTGGTGGCTCCAGAAAGCAGAGGAAGTAGGAAGTGCCCTTGGGCTTGCAGGAAGGAAGAAAGAGCTCCGAGAAAGCTGGATGGGGCAGAGAAGTGACTCCAGCATTTGAACCTCACAGTGGTGCGCTCAGAGGGAGCCCAGGGAAGTTTTTTCACCTCCTACCCTTACCACTTCAAAGGAGATGGATCTAGATATTTGCTGCTCAGATCAGGCCTTGGGTGTAGAATATTTGACCAAAGTTGCAGCATGTCCCTTGTGTGTGTTCCTCTGATGACCTACTCCTGCTCGGTCTGGGCTCGAGGCGGCCAAGTGGCAAAGTCACTGCAGCTTGTCACCAGTAGCTGTCGCCAGCCTTCTGCATCTGCCCCTGGGCTGCCCATCTCTGCCTCACAAGCCCTCACCCCCCTGTGCTGGTAATGAGCACTCTCTCCCCCTGCCCCAAGATGAACTCTCTGAGGACTTGCTCAGCACATCCGAGAGTAGCTGCAGAGCTGAGGTTTAACTCTCTGTCATGATCTTTCCATCACCCAATGCGATGTTCACATAAAAATGCTCATCATAGCACAATCTAACAAATAAAAAAGTGGAAATAACCTAAATGTTCAACAATTAGAGGGTTGTTTACTAAATCATGATGTATCCATTTGTTAGAACATTACACAGACATTAAAAATGATCATTACAGAGAGTGTATAGCAACTTGGGGAAGGTTTATGATAAGACACTAAGCGAAACTACAATGCAAAAACTACAATTGCTTTGATTGCAACCATGGAAAATATGTCAGTGTGTCAACAAGGGCTGAAAGATAATATGGAGGAGTGAAAAATGGCTGTATTTGGACAGAAGAGCTATGGGTGGTTTTTTTTTTTTCTTCTTTAAAATGATTGGCTTCTCTTTTATTCTTTTTGCTTAGCCTTTATTTTAACCCTCTGAGATAATTTTTCAGGGTTAGTGTAGATTATATAAAATATAAGATAAGACAACATCAGCATCTGAGAAATTTCCACAGTGGGACCCTCCCCGCCAAATGACAATACTGACTCCTTCATGTTAAAGGGCTCCACATATAGACCCTCTGAAGCATGGTTAAGAGCATGGTGTTGGAGCCAGATGGGCATGTACCAGAATCCCAGATCCATTAGTATTAACTGTTCATACAGTTAGAGGGCTGGTCCGGAGCAAGTGTCTCTAAGTTTGCAAGAGTAAAGACAACCAGAGATGATGAGATAGACTCTCAATATATTTTAACTCCGTAGAATGCCTACCAACCCCCTCCTCTATAACCTTTCACAACACTAAGTGTTTAAAATGCCTCAACTCACTAGTAAAACCAGACCTCAATATATTTGGGCTGGGGGTTGGGGTTGGCTCAGCAGTCGCTGTCCGTGGTCCTGAACAGCTACTGTGCACACTTCTGGGCCAGCTCTCTGGGAAGTTGTGGGAGCTGGTGTTCCCTCTGCCCTGTTCCATTCCTCCACGGGACTACATTTACCACCAAGTCCAACATGGTTTTCAATGGGAGATTTAAAAAATATTGGGATTTTGGACCTGGGCAAGAAAGAGGATTAGGACCAGTTACAGGACTGGAGAAGGGGAAGTTGATGACATGTCAGCCCTGAGTTGTGGTCCTGGTTAATGGCAGCAAGACGTGTCATATATTGGGCAAAAAGTGGATGTTTTCAGTGACAGTGAGCTTTGGGAGCATTGAAAGCAGGAGTGAGGATCTTCAGGACCAACAGCTGGTGCTGGTGTCACTTCTTTAATCTGTAGCTGTCACGGCCTTGGTATAATTTACAAAGGGTAAAAAGGTGGCCTTGGTAGTTCCATACACCATCCCCAAATGACAGCAACCAGCAAAGAGCCTCTCCAGTGGGATGTAATCTGTGACCACTCCACCTCTTTCTGTCATATTGTTTTTCTATTTATCTCTTTCTCTCTCTCCTCGTCCTCCTCCCTTAATCTATTTTTGTTTGTGAGAAAAACACTAATTTTCTTTAAAAATTAATTCTACTCTACAAAATATGTCTAAAATATTCAAGAGGGGAAGACAGATTCTCTTAAGAGTGGCTGCATTAGAACTCCTTCTTCCAGCATAATCGGGTTAATGAGTTCCCCCTTAGAATTTAATGCTAAGTAACTTTCACGCTGGCGGTGAGCTACAAAGATGGGTGAATGGATAACTAACAGCATCGTTTCTCTTGGCAACCAAGGTAACTTTTGATCCTGATTGGGCAAAAATAGTTGAGGAAAGGGTGGCACAAGCTTACTTGTCACCAGTGCCTTTTGGAGAGACTAGATGTTGGGCCATCATGGAAGGGAAAAGAGGGGGGATTTTGAACCTGAAGTTAGTTGCAGCACTTTCCTTCGTGGACTGTGAAGTTTCCTACAAACCTAGATGGAAGAGCTTAGAAGGCAGGAGTGACAGCCAATTCTAATAAGACCAAGAGCAAGCAAAAATCAGAGTCAGCCTGTGTGAGCAGAGTCTGGTGGGCCCCTGAGTGGCTGCAGCAGGCCATCAACAGGAGGCAGGCCCACTGCTGCTCATTAACTCTGAAAGCCAGAGCCCAGGGAAGAGCAGACCCCAGCCAGGAAGGCTGCTGACAATAGGACAGAACAAAAAAAAAAAAAAAAAAAAAAAAAAAATCTGCAACCCAGTCTGCCTTTGAAAACTGCAGACACTTTCTACTTAACATCATCTACATTCATCTACCTTCTCCATCTGCATGGCCTTCAGTCAATCCTCCTCCACGGCTCCCCTGAACTAACGCAGGGTCTTGTTACCTCGAGTCCACATCGACCACAAGGGTTCTACCTACTGCCTGAATCCAGAGGCGCCAGCCCTGCTGAAATCTCTAAGGGATACTTCACACAGCACAGGGTGCACGACATCACTCCCTAGCATCGAACGCAAGGCCCGTCAGGACCTCACTCCTGCCTCCCTCTCCAGCCAGCCCCTCTCCCCTCCCGGGCACCCCGCTATTAGACATTCTGAGCAAAATGCCTTCTGGCTGGTTCTCATGTCACGCTCTCCTTTCTCTCCAGGTTCATCGTGCTAACTGGAAATTCCCCTGCTCCCTCCTGTCCTTTTCCAACGACCACGTGTGCTTCTGGGGTCAGGCAGACATTCCCCTGCCTTCCCGGCCCCACGGCCCCAGCCAGCGGTCAGCCAGTCGCCCACCCCGTGCACTCCCCAGGCCCCCAGCACACGCCTGCAGGCTGGTCCCACCGCCCGCCTCACAGCGGGTCATTCCTCTGCCTCAGTCTTTGCCGCGGGCCCCTGAGGGCAGGCGCTCTATCTCGGCGTCTGTGGTGCCCGAGCTGCGAGCACCGTGCCCAGCATCTGATAGGCCCTGGGTTTAAATGTTTGTGGAATAAATAAATGAACAAGATTTCCAAGTAGCAATTAATTATAGACAAGGTTGAAAATGAGAAGGGAATACATCTATCCCCAGACACTGCGTTTATTTAAGTCTTTCTTCAAATAGAATTTTCTCCTAATTTTAATACACAATTGGGGAGTTAATATCATCAATATTTGGGAAATATGATGTTTTTGATAGAAGAAAGCAGCCCAAGTGAACACAGGGGAGCTGGAAGTGAAATATGAATGTGGATAAGATGAAGGGCTCTGGGAGAACAGAGGGGAGAGAAATGACAGAGACAGAGAGACAGAGGGGCAGGAAGAGAGAGGCAGGAGTTAGCAGTCCTCTGCTGACCTTGGCCTTGATCTCACTTGGTGCCACTCGTGGCTGGAGGCTAACACCCTGCCTTCTGGAGCCCGGGCCCTGGCCGTGGAGGTAGAGGATATCTGGTTCCGTCTGACCTTCATTCTCATCCCTGGTCCGTCCCCCGCCTCCCTGGCTCCTGGCCATTCTGGTTTGCATTTTCCTTCCTGGTTCCGTGCTTCGCAGCAGATACGCTCTCTACGTTTGTTTTCTTGGAATCTCCCAGGACTTGAATTTGTGGGGCTCTTCCTACTCCTGGGTGTTTGGGGGAACCCTGGGAATCCTGCACGTGGTATCAAGGTGGCTCCTGCTACGGGCACAGGAAAGAAGTGAGCCGTGAAGGTCGGTGGGAGCTTGTGGGCAGGGATGGGGGCTGGGCACGAGCGTCTCAAAGGGGGACACAGGGTGAGTCAATGCACACGTGGGAGACGCACGCAGGGTCTGGGCATTGTGTCTGCTCCAGCCACAGCTGGTGGGGAGGGAGCCCCTGCATGGAGGGCTGTCACTGAGAGCAGCAGAGAGGCCATCCCTGAAGACACAGACAGCAATCTGAGCTGGCAGGAAAGGCAGTGACGCCACAGGAAGAGGGCAAGAGAGCCCCAAAGAACAGGAAGGAATCACCACAAACATCAAAGAAGCTCTTCCAGCAGGCCTGCAGTTGGGGGTGCAGCCAGGGTCCCAGGCCAATTGACACAGTAGGAAATGCCAATCTCTAGACTCAGGTTTAACAGGAGCAAAGAGGCAAAGACCAAGGGACCAGTGGCCGGCCACAAGCTGGGTGGTGGTTCTGGGTGGCCTGAGGCTGCCAAGACAAACCTGCATCCACGCTAAAGGCTTCCTGTGAGAGGGAGGTGTCCACGCCCAACGCTGGACACTTGAGCCTATAGAAGTCATTGGCTTGGGCAATTTGGAAGACCACGGGGAACTTTCAGAGAACTGTTCGAGAAGAATGAAGAATGGTGAGGCACGTGATAGGAGGTCGGAAGAAAGGCAGCAGAGCCTGTGACAAGCTGGCTGTGGAGTGGGGAAGGACAGAAGTAGCCCAAGGGTTCCGCAGAAGCATTGACTCTGTCATTTTAATTTTTTTTTTTTTTTTTGCAAAAGCGCTACTTGGAGAGATGGTGTGTGTCCATTCCTGGCCACACACTCGGAAGGAAGGGACCTTGCTAAGCAGGACCACCGCCCAGGCAGTGCGGCCTGATGCGCTGCAAGATGAAGGCACTTCCTGCGACTGTCATCTGAAAACGGCCCTTGGATCCAGGGCTCTGTGAAGGCGGCAGGGTCTCCCTGCGTCCTTTGAACTGCTGTCAGCGGCTCCCCGACTTAACACAAAGGCCGTGTTTACCTGTGATCAGGCGGTGCCGGGATGACGACTCCGATGGCAGGTTGCTCTGCTTTGGGCTGCAAGTGCAGCGGCTCGGTGACAACGCGAGCTCTCTCCTGTGGATCTGAGGCGCTGATTGCCAGCCGCAGACTTTGATGAATAAAAAATGGGAAGGCGAATTAATTATTACTTATGAAATGCAGATTGTTTGGTAGACAAATATCCTCCAAACCTTGGGGCCCATCGGGGAAGATAATAAAAGTAACCCTTGGTGATTAAGAAGGTTGAAGTTTGTGCAGCCGGGAGTGGGGGGCGGGGGTCTCACAAATCCAGTTGCGTGTGAATGAAGGCAATAGTCTCTGTGGCTGTCTGTCTGACTGTCTATCTGTCTGGATCTCCCTCCACCCCCAGTCTCTGTCCAGCCCTAGGTTTTTAACGTTCTCTGCTGATGCAGAGCTTCCTCGTCTTTCTCATTCCATCCCCACCTTTGGCCTCCCTGGCCCCAGGCCTTTCTCCATCTTTGGCCTCAGTCTCCCCTCTCACTCTGCCGGGGTTTCCCGGGATTCCTTGCCCATGGCCTCTGCTCCTCCTGGCCTCTCTGGTCTCCTTTCTCCTCTGTGCTCTCTCTCCACCACGGTTCCTTCCCTCATGGATGTCCATGCCTCTTCCCTGGTGTCTATGTTTTCCGGGTTCTTAGTCGCCTCAGCCTGTTCTGTCATCGCCATCTGAGACCGTCACGTCTGGGCACTTTGCCTGTAAGCTGTCATGTCTCCAGCCCCTTATTCCACGGGACAGGAGGCTCCATGAGGCAGAAGCTTTGCCCCCTCACTTCCGTGACCTCGGTGTCTAGAACAGTGCCTGGTGCTTGGCGGCTCCATAAACCCGTGTTAACTGACTGGTCTCTGGGTCTCCCGTGGTCTTTGTTCTCACGTTCGTTTGGGTCTCCGCGGCTCTCGAGTTCATCCCATGGCCTCCGTGTCTGTCTTCGCCTCTCTGTCATGGTCTCTCTTTTCCCCTCACTCGTGACTCTTGTGTGGTCTGTTTCTCACGGGCCTGGCCTCTCCCTCATGGTCTCCATCTCTCTCCTCTTTCAGCAGTGTGAGATGGCACCAGGCCTCATGCACAGACAGCCTCATGCGCAGCCTCCTCTTGGGCCTCTCTGCAGGTCCTCCAAGGATCCACAGAGAGAGAAGCTTCATCTGCTTGAAGCGAACAGCATCAGCCACTGAGCAGCAAAGGCCGCCTCTGAGTGGCTCAGGCCTCTCCCCTCTGGCCCAGCTGCTTTGAAGAACGGCCTTGGGCAGTGACAGCAACTTGCCGGCCCCTGGCTGGGTGGAGGTGGGGTCTACTTTCCTGGCAGGTTCTTGCCCTGCTTGTGGGATGGGTCAGAGGCCATGAGCTTGCTCCAGGAACTAGCAGCCTCACTGGGCTTCAGCCAGACAGACCACAGGGACCAAGCCCTGGGGAGCAGTCATCTGGAGGAGCAGAGCCTGCAGGACCTGAGGGCCTGAGGGCCAGAGGCTCGGGGAGTGAGATCCGGGGTCTCCCACACTGTGTTGAAACCCCGGCCCCGCCAGTGCACCTGCATCTGTGCTTTCATGTCTGTGAAATGGGAACAGCAGCCTTTATCTTTTGGGGTGCTTAGTGGATTAAATGTGACCATCCATAAAAAGTACTGTGCGTGAACTATGGTCAGCCCTCAGTGGACGGTAGCTATGACCAACACGAAGCAGAGGGCGTCCACACGAACGCATCTGCTGAAAGGAGGCGCGGATGCCGGCTCTGTGGCAGCTGCATCTGTTTTGAGTAGTCAGTCACCCAGGATGAAAGAATTCTGTCCTGTCCAGCCCCTGCAGAGTGACTGCAAGGGGGCAAAGGATGACTTTGCAAACCACTGGGCCAGATGGTGCTCTTCCAGAAGTTCTCCGGAGCAGATACCCCAGCCTCCTTCCTTTGCAGTCAAGATGCATTTCCTGTCCTGATGCTTCTTGCTTCCACACGGGCCTGCTGGCTCCAGCAAGGCCTTCACAGACCTGGAGAAGGGCCCTTGTCCTGCCAGCCCTCGAGGTGGCCCCTCGGCCTGTGCCTCCTTTCATAGTCCCCCCTTTCGGCACACGACAGGAAGGGCAAGATGACGGGGAATCTGCAGCGCTGAGCCAGGCGCTCACTCGAAAATATCTCCAAGGCCTTTTCCAATTTCCTGGAAGTTGACAAGTGTTTCCAAGACAGCCTTTGTGACTGTGCTGGGCCCTACCCGTCTCTCCCTTCCTCTTGCTAAACCTGCCCAGTCCCCACTGCCACGCCCCCAGCCCGCCCTGGGCAGGGCTCCTCACCCTGGGGCGCTCTCGCCTCCTGGCCGTGGTCCTGCAGATCTTGGCACCTGCAGATGCTGGCAGAGCGGGAAGGGAGGTGCGGGCGCGGCCTGCCTCCCCTCTGCTCCAGCTGACTCACCACCTGCCTTCGCTTTCCTCTTCCCATCCTTACATAATCCCGACTTCAGGATTAAAAATACTCCACCGAGTACCCCGTCCATCTGTCATATGCTCTCTCTCTCTCTCTCTAAATATATATATATGATCTTATTTTTAAAATGCTTTGGAAAGAGCACCTCCAACACTCGCATCCTAGCAGAGATGGATTTCCGAGTCAGTGCTGGCTTCCTCCAGAACAGCAGTCCTGGGGGAGTGAGATTTCCCCAAACCTCGAGGATCGCAGTCTGTTGGACGCTGCCTCGGTCTTCCCAGCCGCCCAGCGCTTTCTCAGAGCAGCCGCTGGTCCTTCCCACCACCTGGGCTGGCATTTACTTTATGGGGGTGTCCTCGCCAGCCTGGGACTCAGAGCAGGGGGTGAGCTGGTCCCTCTGACCTAATTCAGGGCCTTGAGTTTAGTCACTGGCACGGGGACTCCTGCTTCCTGCTCTGTCCCACCTCTCGTGAGCCCACCTACCTGGTGTCCATGCACCAGCAATCCTCCCCGGACTGGTGGAGGGAAAGTGAAAGGGCTCGTCCCTGTTCTCCTCTGTGTGATACAACCTGAGTGCCATCTAGAGCCAGAAGGGACTGACACCCCTGGGTCGGCCTCACTTACTCCTTCACTCACTCGCTCATGCTGTGGGTGCTTGCAGGGGTATTGCATGATTGAGTGCTGGGTAGATCAGACAGATACCACCTGCCGAGAGGATGCAGATGACACGGAGACAGCTCGTGGAGACCCGAGACCTTCCGCAGGGCCTGGGACTGAGTGAGTCCAGTCTCTGCCAGACAGTAGTCATGTGCCCAGCATCAGAGCTCCCAGAACCTCAGCGTGCGCATCTGTGCAATGGGCACGAGAACACCTGCCTCCTGGAGCCGGTGCAGCACTAACAGGAGGGCAGAGCTTGGAGGATCAACGTGGGGCAGGGATGGACACTTCAGTGTGCGTGTGTTCAGAGCCTGAGGCAGAAGTGGCCTGTGGAACCTGCCTCCCACGTGACCCCTGCCCCTTCATGACCCCAGCATGCACCACGGGGGCCTTCCAGCCAGCTGGCCTGACCACTCCCTGCTGGCCACAGCATCCTGTTTAAACCCCCAGCTGTCCTGCCCCTTCTGCTATGGGTCCAGCGTGCTGGAGGCCCTGGTGGAACAGGCCATTGCTTTTCAGTCCCACCTGTCACACTGTCCAGTGGCTTCCTCCATCCAAGCAGGATGACAGGGGGTATTTGCAGGCTCAGTTGCGCATCCAGGAACAGCGCTTAGAGCAGCTTCTGGAGCGTGCTGACCGCTCAAGGCGCTTGCTGGTTGCAGTGGTGGTTGCTGGTCCTCGGTGCCAAGAGGACTCTCCACAGCCCGGCTCTGTCTTCAGAGTCAGGTGTGGTCTCTGGCCTGCAGGGTCCTGGCTTGCTGTCACTGGTGTGTCCAGATTTGCCTTTTGTATTTGCATCCCAAACTGCAGGGCAGACAGGAGACCTGCCCGGCTCCAAGGCCTGGGGGGAGAGGGCTGAGCGGGCTCCTGTCACTCTGTCTCGGCCTAAGCTCTGTATCTGTCACCCAGTGTTGTGTCCCCCAGAGCAGGACCTGGCACCTCGGTGAAGCTAAGGGGGGTCCCAAGGGCAGGGCCTCTTGCTGTGACTTGAGTCCCCCCGGCCGCCCCGCAGAGGTGGCCCTGTCTCAGTGGGCACTCTGGCAGCCACAGCAGGAGCAGGGGAGGGAAATTGCTTTTTTTGATGCCCTGACTGCAATGGCCCCAGGCTGTTATATAATCAATAAAATATCAGTGCCTGTGAGTGGGAGCGGGTCTTGTGCCCCTGGGGACGGCCGGGCTCCAGTGCTGGGGACTGCTCCGCGATCGTTCCTCTGCGGCATGGGATGGCTTTCAGGAAGGCCTGGCAATGGAAGGTGGCCAGTGAGCGGCTCCCCGTTTGGGAGCTTGCTGCCTTTTCTTCTCCTTCCAGCAGCCTCCCCTCCCTCCCACCCCTGTCCTCCCTGCCACCAAAGTCATCCCAAGGCCTGTTTGCAGCTCAGTCTTGTTTATGCCATTTGTCCTGGGAGGGGACCATGACAGCTGATGGCCTGGAGTGCTCACAGATGCACACTCGCAGCCAGCTTCCCAGACGTGCAGGTGCATGCGCCCTCCTCGTGCAGGAAGGACCCCGGGAGGGAGGTGGCGGCCAGTCTCTGCCCAGCCTCTGGAATTCACAGCCCTGGGCAGCGTCTCCCAGCCAGGCCAGGAGTCCAGCCCCTCCCAGACCCTCACCTCTCTCTCTCTCCCCTCCCTACCCTCTCCCCACTTTCTCATCTGCTCCTCTCTCTGCTGGAGAGGGGAGGGATTTGGCAGGGACACCTCTTTGTCTCTGACTTTTCTCTGCTGGCCTCTCTGGCTGCTTCCCTATACATACACAGACATGAGTGACCTGGGTGGCAGGGCTCTGATCCCTACGATGTGGTCCAATTCAGAAGCCAGGCAGGCAGCCTGGGTTGGGGACATCTGATGATCAAAACAACAATAACTGAGATGGAAGCAGCAGCCCCCACGTGTGGGGCAGGTGGCCAGCTCCCTGGTAGTTCTGAGCACAGACTCTCAAGCCGGCCGCTCTCGGGTGGGAGGTGAGGCTCTGCCACACAGGAGCGGGTTGCTTTGGCGAGTTATTAGCCGTTCTGCATACTGGTTTCCGTGTCGGCAACAGGGGAGTGGCTAGCGCCCACCTGGCGGGTGGTTTTGAGTTAAGTAGGGTTGCATGGGTGAAAGGCCTAGATCACCAGACGTGGGGGTTTCCATGACTTAGGTCACTTAGGGTGGAGCTGGACTTGGAGTTCAAGTCCAGGTTCATTAGCTGCATTCTCCACTCCTCCTGGATCCAGGGCAGGTCTGTCCACAGGCAGACTCTGGGCTCTGGGGCAGGGGGCAGCCTTAGGGAAGGACAGCCACAGAAGGCAGGCAGGACCTGGCTCCACTGATGACCATGGTGGGACCCCACGGGCAGATAGAGAGCTGGGAGCCAAGGCGGATGCCCGACAGAGCCTCCTGGCCAAGGGTGAAGGAGGAGGAAGACTTGGGTCCCCTGGGAAAGGGAGGGGAGGGCTCTGGCCCAGGGACTGGCCAATGTGGGAGGGACAGGAAGTCTGGCTTAGGAACTTGAAGATTCTTGGGACCAACGTTGGGCTGCCAGTTGGGCCGAGTTGGCATGGAGAGGGCCTTGGGGATGCTGTCTGGAGCCACAGGGCAGGGTGTGTTCCTGCTATTCCTCCTTCTGTGGACAGGGTCGGGACCTAAGTCTTTGGGGCACCATCAAGCAGAGGGGCAGAGGAAGGACCCGACACTTGCTGGTGTGTCCTGGGCCTGTTCGTGGCAAGGCCCACTGGGCGCCCACCAGTGCCCACCAGTGGGCAGCCTCATTTCCACCCACAGAAGCTGAAAGGGAGGCCGGGGGACTTCCTGCGTGTGCGGAGCACGCAGCGGCCACACCTGGACTCCCAGGGTCTCCAGCTGGGGCGGGACAGACAGGACTCCACAGGGGCCACGGGCAGCCAGGGCACTTCACCAGGGACATGGGAAGGTACTCTGGCACTGGCAGGCCCTGGTCCCTTGGTGTGGGCTGCGACAGGAAGAAGGTGGAGCCGGGTTCGGAGAATGACACACGCCTCCTCTCTCAGGACCAGGCTGTGTTCCCCTTTATTCTCCCTCACAGCGGGCATCCAACCGTTCCTTCCCCAAGTGGCAGGAGAAGTCCAGGTTCTGGGGGTCACTGCCTGAGCCGAGGCCAGTGAGGGGCCGGCGAGAGGAGGCAGTGTGGCGGGCCCCTGCCTGGGCTCTCGGGCACAGAATGTAAGTTTGGTTCATTAACATTTGATCTAATTAACATTTTCTAATTAACATTTTTGCATGGAAAAGTCAGGCTTTCAGGCGTGCCCTGCGCTAGTTGGGGGGCGGGAGGGTCTCCTGGGTCTGCGGCTGAGCAGGGTGGGTGATGGGCATGGGCCTGTGGGGAGGGCAGGGCCAGGATGGCACTGGTGTCCCAGGAGCATGCTGGGGACCCCCGTGGCCTGGCTGAGGAGTGGGCTTCCTTAACCATTCAAAGCAGCTTCATGCTGCTGTTCAGGGCAGGCACTGCACCTGTCCCCTCTGTGTATGTGACACCCGAGGCCCTGCTACCAGGTGCTTCCATCCCTGTCCCTGTGGGACTGGGGAAACAGCTCACAGCGCCCACAGACTCCCAGCCGGAGCTTGGGGAGCCCCTGGCTGACCGGATGCTCTGCACCCAGGGGCCGGGCTACAAGTGCCACGAGGGCAGCGCCACGTCCATCTCACTCCCGCTGGACCCTGGTGCTCGCGCAGTGCGTTGCACGTTTTAAAGAGCCATAGTGTTGTCAAAGGAATGAAGGAGGGAGCGGGTGGCCTTAAGTTGAGACCTGTAGTAGGAGGAGCTGGCCCAGGGAGAGGGGGGAGCAGGGCCCCAGGCCCAGGGCAGGGAAGGACATCAGGTTCAGAGAGCTCCTGCTGCACCCAGGCGGGTGGGACGGGGCAGGGAGTCCTGCAGAGGACAGGGAGCCCCCAGGCGCCTGTGGCAGCGCCTGAGAAGGGAGAGGGTGGTGTGGGAGGGGCAGAGGCCGCAGAGACGGGACGGAAGGAATGGGACTCAGGGGAGCATGGAAGCGGGGGGAGAGGAAGAGTCGCCCTGTCTGGACCTTGGACAGGAGGCGGTGTGTGTCCCTCCCTGAAAGAGAAATGAAGCTGAGTGAGAGGCAGGTGGGTGGGAGCGTGTCTGTGAGTGAATCAAAACAAACTTCTTTGGATCAGGGATCAGGCTGTGACGCGGCTCCACCCAAGTTCCCCTACCAACAATTGGGTGGAGTGCGCCTTGCTATGGTTTCTGAGCTCCCGTATGCCAGACCCTCTCCTTGCTGGGCTCTTGCCTTTCCCCTGGCTCAGGACCCGGCAGCTATGTGGGCCGGGTTCCTTTGCCCTCACCTCAAGCCCCCGGTGGCCCCGGGGCCTTTGCAGGTGCCGCCCCCTCTGCAGGCATGCCCTCTCTGCCTCACCGGCCAGCTCCTGCTCATTCTTTCAATCTTGACTTCACAATCAAGTCCCTTCATCAGGGGAGTCTTCCTTCCCCTAGACCAGGCCGAGCCCGTCAGGAGAGTGCCACGTCTGTCCTCTCCTCCTTCATAGCTAAACTGTGGTCAACCCGGATTTGTATCCTGGACCTGCCCCCAGACCCCACGCTCCAGAGGGCAGTGACAGCGTCTGTATTATTCAGGCCCGTGGCCCCAGGGCCTCGCGCGGTGCCTGGCACTCAGCGGGCTCTCACTCCATCACTGTCTGCTGATGAGCGAGTGTTGTGTGTGATATATTTAAGATTATCTGTGGCGTGATGAGTGTTTGGCAACAGCTAATTTCCAACATTAGTCGACTGGGACCAAAATAGCAGAGGCACGCACTTCCACGCAGACCTCTCGGGAAGACCCCAGCCCGCTCCTGCAGCTGGGGCACTTGCTGACTTCTGATCCACGCCGTCAGGTGTCCACTGGACGTGGGCCCTGCATGTCCGTGTTGGAAAGTGCTTTAAAATGCTCCTCTGGTGCGTTGGGCACCGGGTGTGACGAGTCTTCCAGGCAGCTAATTCCAGACCCGGGCGAGCCTGGTGCTGTGGACCCCCCTGCCCCGCCATGCCTCCCAGGGACGGCCAGTTAGTCACCTCCCGCCTTGGTCTTCCTCGCAAGCATGTCCCTGGACTCTGATCTGGGGGGTCTGTGTGGGGCATGACACTGCAGGGCCAGGCAGCAGGAGTGGCCAAGGGCCCTGTGGACTCCACGGGACCAGGGGTCGTTCCTCAGAGGGCCCTAGGCTCTGGGCTGGGCCAGCGGGTCACAGCAAGGGACGGGCAGAGGCTGCGGCCAGGGGATAAAGGGGTGGGCAGCCAGAGGTAGAGGCCCAGGGGAATGCCAAGATGCTGGTGGAGGGTGCACCTGTTAATTTATGATCCTGTCTATGTCCAAAAACGATGCCAGGCCATTTGCTACCCAAATGCTGTAAAGACCCATGAGCAGACCCAGATAGATGGCAGGAAGACCAGCCACCAGATGGGGCGGGGGCAGTGGTGGCAGGCACAGAAGTGACACTCCTGGATCCCTACAGTCTCCCCATCCCACAGATGGCCAGAGAGGCAAAGCCAGTTTCCCAAAGCCACACAGCTGGTCAGTGGCGGGCGTGGAGGCTGCAGTCCAGGGAGAAGGACCAGGAGCAGCCTCCCCTCCACTTCCTTTCTTTCTTGTTTTAAAAGCATTATATATATTTTTTCAAGTTGTAGATGGACACAGTACCTTCATTTTATTTATTTATTTTTATGTGGTGCTGTGCCCTCAGCCCCTCCTCTTCACTTTCTTGACACCTGCCCCTGTCCCCACTGCAGGCCTCGTCCCTGCCCCTGCTTTGTGACATGACTTGCATCCTTGTCCTTCCGGAGCATCCTGCAGAGCAGGGCCAGTTCCTTCTCCCTCACGTGCAGGACTCGGGCCCCGCTGCTGCGTGGTTCTGAAACCCGAGACCCCCGGGCCCAGCGTCTGCAGGAGACTCCACACTCCCCGCACACACCCGGCTGCCTCTGCTCAACCTCCAGTCCCTCTTCCTGCCCACCAGGCAGCAGCCACGGTGCAATGTGCACCTGTTCCCGTCCCAGGCTGGCCCATCCCTCCTGCGTAGGTACCTCCCGACAGGAACAGGGATACAGCAGAGTAGTTAGGCCATGGACACCGCAGCCTGACAACTGGATTCCCAGTCCCATTTTGCTGCATTAGCTGTGCAACATTACAGAAGTTCTTCCCCTCTCTGGTCCTCAATTTCCTCATCCATCCATCAGCCTTGTAGGTGCTTTTCTCATAGGATCGTGCTTAGCAGTAAGGAGGAGGTGGTACAGGAAAGAGCCTTGGGAACGGGCTGGCCCTGGTGGGTACTGCTGGAACGCACTCCTTCTGTTACTCACCCCACGTCCTGGTTGGGGAGCCCCACCTACCGCCTCAGCTCAGCAACCTGCAAAATCCTGATTGTCCTGCGTAACCGCCGCTGGACCCCCTCTGGCCTCTGTGACCCTCTGCTTTTTTTTTTTGTGGTACCGGAGATTGAACTCAGGGGCACTAGACCACCGAGCCACATCCCCAGCCCTTTTTTCTTGTATTTTATTTAGAGACAGGGTCTCACTGAGTTGCTAAGTGCCTCGCCATTGCTGAGGCTGGCTTTGAACTCGCGATTCTCCTGCCTCAGCCTCCCAAAGTGCTGGGATTACAGGCGTGCGCCACCGCGCCCGGCTTGACCCTCTGCTTTTGAGGCTGGTTCCAGCCGCGTCCTTCCCAGTCGGAGTGAGCGTTCCTTTGAGTCGTGGGACTCTGCCTTTGATCACGGGGCTTTCCTCTCTCTTTCTGAGAATGTCTCAAATCCCCAGCAAGACGGTGAACTCCAGGAAAGGGCCCCTCTTGTCCCTGGGAGAGGCGTCGCAGGTGCTTTGTAAACACGCGTCAGCTTGACGTTGGGTGCCGAACGTCCCTTCCGCCCGGCTGAGTCACTGCTCACTCCGAGTGGGCCAATTCCCTGGCTGGACGTTGAGGCCTTGGGTAGTTTCTCAAAGGCTCTGTCATACAAGTGGCATCTGAGCCACGTGATAAGGTGGGGGGTGGGTGAGACGGGAGCCCCAGGTGAGCCGGGAGCAGGCTGCCCACCAGGCAGCAGGAGAGTGGCCCCAGACGCAGCGGGCGCCGTGGTCAGAGGGCAGAACCACGCCTGGCTGCGATGGGTCAGCTCAGCCCAGGGCAGGAGGCTGGGGCCAGGAGGCTGACCCGGGCAGGAGCAGACCGTGGGAAGGGGAGGGTGGTCCTGGCTCCCTGCTCCTGTCTAGGTTTCTGCTTCTCACTGGGCCTTGGGCTCCCTTAGAGCCCCCGCCCCCACAGACCTCAGCTGGAGTCCCCTGACCTCACGAGAGCTCGCTGCCAGCCCTGCCTGACGGATGGACGGAGGCACTGTCTTCAGGGATCCCGGTGGCAAATGTGGTGCCAGCGCTGGTCCCCAAACCTGACGGGGCAGGGGAGCACCTGGGGAGCCACAGGAGGCAGTGCCCGCCCCATCTGTCACCGAAACCAGACTCCCATGGCGGGAAGCCGGGTGTCGTGGATACAAAGAAAACAAGAACCCCCACAGCACGCAGAGCCGTGCCACAGGTGAGCGTTAGGAGCCCCTCGAGACCGCCCTTCCTGTTCTGTTCCTGTTTCCCGCCTTCCTCACGCACAGGGCAGGTGGCCAGGCTTAGTGAAAAGTCCCCGAGTCCTCGATGGGTTGAAAGAATGACCAGGACAGCTGTGAAGGGCACCTGCTCCGCAGAGCCCGGCTGACGGGGACACGGGGAAGCCCTCTGAACGCCACTCTCCTTCCCAGGGGTTAGGGTTAGGGTTAGGACAAGAGCACCTTGGAACAGTGTCCCCTCCTCAGTGACTTAAACCTTGCCCCAATTTGTTTTTGTGCTATGTATTTGCTCAACAAACTCACTCCGTCACCCAAGACTGGCTGAGGCCCCAGGGACTCGGAGACGACAACAGCAAGCAATGCGCTCACTCCAGGCCAGCTGCACAGTCCAGCCGGAGAGGCAGAGCCCTGTATTCAGGGATCATTGACACGGAGACAGTGAACCTCCTGGCACAGGGGTGAGGCTGGGGGGACGCTGGTCCTGTGGGATCCCAGAGGACCGAAGGTTGGACTTGGCTTTGAACCTTTTTAAGAAGTCATGGAGGAGGTGACCTCCTAGTGGATGTGAGCATAGTGTTGGCAAGCACAACTTCTAAGCCAGAGCGACTAGCTCAAAAGCTCAGCACCGCTGTGCATCAATAGGCAATACTCAGCCTCTCTGTAAAAGGGGAAAATGATGATCTTTATTTCTTAGGATTGTTGTATTAGATAAATGAACATATGTAAAACACATAGAGCAGGATCTAGTGCAGGCAAAATATGAAAAGCATATATATGTATATATATAAAGCACATATATCAAGAAACAAATATTTTTACCCCATACACATATGCTATTGTGGTTTTTATTTTGAGAATGTGCCAGAACACGCCACACACAGGAAGGGAGGGCGTTTGGGACTGAGACAAAGATATGGAAAGGCCCTGGGGTGTGGGAGGCCAGGAGGTGGTGGATGGCGTGGTGCAGCCGTGGCAGGTCCAGGGTGGGCTGCGTGCGGAGGTGAGGTCTGAGGACATCTTCACTGAGCGTGCTGAGGATTAATTCCGCCCTAGTGCTCGTCCATATTTTTGCTGTGAACCAGTTGTGACCAAATTAACTGGATCAATTGAATACCAATCACTCCATTTGGTAAGAACCATGGTCACTTATTGACCCAACCCAATTCCCTCCCCGCCCCCCTCCATGGTGAAGCCCATCTACCCCCGCTGCCCCCACCCCAAGACCTGTACCCACTGAGCTTTCTCATCCCGTCCGACCCAGGGCAGGCACGCCGTGCGTGTCCAATGGCAGTGGGCGTTTGCCTTGCCTTTGGCTGTGGGAACTCCTGACTACCTCCTAAGCTTGGGTAGCTCCCAGTCCCGTGTGTTGTCTGTCCCCAGGGGGAGCCCAGAGCTCTCCTGTCCTGCCCTCGGTCAGCCAGCTTGTTGGAGGCCAGGGCTCCAGGAGCTGGGCATGGAAGGCACGGTTCTGGCTGTCCCACACAGACCCTGGGGCTTGGCTGTGGAGAGGTGGCTTCCTCACCAGGCCTGCTCTGTGGATGGTGTTGGAAGCCCAGCCTTAAGCAGGTTCTCTGGCTACTCACTGCCCTTTTGGTGACCATCTTTTCTTTTTCTTTCTTTCTTGTTTTTTTTTTTTTTTTTTTTTTTTTTGTGGAGCTGGGGGTTGAACCCATGGCCTTGTGCATGCAAGGCAAGCACTCTACCAACTGAGCTCTATCCCCAACCGGTGACCATCTTTTCTGCATAAACACCTCAAGTCGGCTTCCACGACTAACATCTAAAAGCTCCCCTGATAGGCACTTACTGCCACTTACGGGCTGTGTATCCTCGGGCAAGTTACTCAGCCATCCTGTGCCTCAGATGCTTTGTCTATAAATGAGATCATAACGATAACTACCTTGTAGGCTTGTTCCAAAGATTCAACAAGACGTTTTGCCCATTCCCTGGCACTTGTATTTAGCCCACGATAAATATTAGCTATTATTTTGCGAAATCTGAAGAAAAAAAAAATAAGGAAAATACTCTTGATACTAACAGGGCATAGAAGAGTGAAGTGATTTACCCCAGAGCCACAGAGCGAGCTAGGGAGGAGGTCTCCGGCTTCCAAGTCCCAGATCCTTCCTGCTCCCCTGCAGCTGCCGGGCTGTGCGCGCACCCGCGGCGTGCTCGTTCTTTACTGCATAAAGCCACTGTATTATGTGGGCTGTCAGATATCCTATTAAAAAGCAAAGTGAAAAAAACAGGAGCAGTCTTCCTCTGCCTGTGCTTCCACTGATTACAAAATTAAATTAAGCTCTGTGGCTGCTGCTGCTGTTTGATGGGGAATACAATGAATTGCTCTTCGCTGCCCTGCAAGAAGTCCCGGGGAGCGGTGCTGGGGGAGCTCGGCCCCAGACAGTATTTCTTCCTCCCAATGCCCGGGGGGCAGAGCCTTCCTCTCCAGAAATGCTAAGCCCCTGAACCAGGCTGCCTTTTTATTAGGTTAATAAAACACCAGGCCCATCAAGCCTCAGGCTCGTAAAGGTCAGTGAGTCACGTTGGAGTGCAGGGGCGACGGCCGCTCCCCAGAGCCTGGGAGGGGGGGGAGCTGCCCCCACACCAGGCCGGCATGGACTCTGGGACCAGGACCTGAGATGGCAGCATGCTGGTCACTGAAGGCAAGAGGGACAAGAAGCCTCATGGGACTCCTGGCCTTGTGGCCTCGGCTGAGCAGGGTCCCCAGGAAGGGACGGGACCAGGAGAGGGCTGACAGAAGGCAGAGCTGGCCGGAGAGTGGGCTCGAGTCTGATGGCAGGCGGGCAGGGGTGTCAAAGCAGGGCCCCAGCAGTGGGCTTGGGGTCCCTGGCATGGCAGATGGACAGGACCGTGGAGCCCCTGTGCTGTGGGTTCATAGTCTTGTCTTTGCACCTGCCTTTGCCCTCCTCTGGGCTGCGCCTGCTGCTTTGGGTACCTGTGAGAATTCGTGGCTTCGGAGAACAGGCATTTACCTCTCAAAGGTCTCAGGCGACTGGGCTCAGCCGGGTGGCTCTTCTGCTCCTCGTGCTGTGCACGGGATGCCCTGAACCCAGCTGCGCCCTGGCTGGAAGGCCCCAGGCCTCCCCGTGCCTCCCCCCCCAGGCCCCAGGCTCCTCACAGCCGGCCTGCCGCATCTCCAGAGCAGCCTTTCCAGGGGGCGGACAAGGACGCTGCAGGTCTCTGGAGGCCTGGTCACTTCTGCTGCCTCCTATTGGTCCAAATAGATCAAGAGCCAGGTGTTAGAGAAGACATTGTCCATCAAAGGGAGGCCAGGAAGACCTGGCAGGCAGCTGCCTCCTTACAGCAGCATGGCCTGGGGCCGTCTCCCCTACCAGCTTCCCTGGCTCTGGCCTCGAGGGCGGCCCACTCCTGCCTGCCTCTCGACCCTCTCCAGCGATCTGTACCCTGCCTGCTGTGCTGCAGCCTGCAGCCCCCTCCAGGGCCTCCATCACGCCACACTCTCCAGCCCCAGGCCTTTGCACTTGCAGTTCTCCCCCTGGGGGCTCCACTCCCTGCTGGCCCAGATCTTTCTCATTCCATAGGTGTCAACAAGCATGACGGCACAAGAACTCCTCTTTCATTTAGTCAGTCACAAGCATTTGCTGTGCAACTACTCTGTGCCAGGCACCCATCTAGGTCCATTAAAAGTGGACGTCTCGTTATGCTCGACTTCAGCACCCCTCCCCATGTTTTTGCTTTAGTTAAAGTCTGTAAGGGTTTAGTTTTCTTTGCTTCCCTGTTCGTTGCCTCTCTTCCTCACTGGAAGGAAGGCAGGTCTGTCTGAATTTCCCTTAGCACATGGCCCAAGGCGAAGGAGGCACTTGAGCGTGTGTTAATGAATGCATGTCACTGGGTCTTGTGACCTTGGCCAACTGACCCAATCTCCTGGGCTTCAATGTCTCCATGCATAACGTGGTTCGTGGAGGGGGCCTACCTCACAGGAGTGTTGCAAGGGTAAAGAAAATGCCTGTAAATCACTTGGCATTGTTTGGCATGGAGCAACGCTTCCAACAGTGTCCTGGACACTCTCATAGTCATTATTATTTCACTGTGTCTCTGCCGGGGGCAAAACCCAGACGGTGAGTTCCACGAGAGTGAGGGCCATGGCTGGCAGCCACATCTGAAGACACACACCACCGTACCTGGTGCTCAGTTAAATCTGCTCAATCAACGAGCCTAGAGAGGCCTGGGTTGGCTGCCCCTTCCGTCCTGCAGCACGGAGCCCTCCTGGCCAGCGTCTACCATAATTCAAATTCTAGAAACATCCGCAGCAGGTGGATGCCCTTTCTGCCGTGTGGTTGTCTGCTTGCTGTGTGGCCCAGTCATGACACAGGAGCCCCTGATGTAGGAGGGGTGGGAGGGGATGTGGAGATCTTATCTTGTTATTAGTTATTAGTAGTTTTTTTAAAAAGGACAATAATCATTGCTTGCTGGGTTGTCACTTTTGTCAAGTGCTGCTTTTGCAGACCATTTAATCAGGGCAATAAACTATTGGCGTGACTGAGGCTCAGGGAGGTTGGGTAAGCCCCGCGCAGCCCCATGGTTAGGATCGGTTTGCTTCTGCGTCCTGCTCTCGTCCTGGTCCCCCAAGGCACCCCCATTGTGAGCACCCCTATTATCGTTCTCTTCCTGTTGCCCTGGGACAGGCCAACTTCCTGGGTCGCTAGCCTGTGCAGCCACACGACCCCACACTGGGGAGGTCCCACACGTGTCGTAAAGCTCTGCTGTCACCATCTTGCAATCCTTGGTGATTTCTGAGTCAGGCCTGTATTTTCATTCTGTACGGTGCCCATGCTTCCTCCCCAGCCCCATCCCTCTGGGTGGAAAGGTCCGGGCAGGGACTCCTCTCAGTCCCTTCCACCTCTCCAGGCCTACCCTGGCTTCTGGCTGTCTTCAGAAGGTACAGAGACGCCGACCCACCCAGAGAAGCAGACGGCGAGCCTGTGGGTCCTGAGACGTCCCTCTGACCCGGCTCAGCCTGCGCCCTGCTCCCCTGCCTGGCTGCTCCGCAGCCTCCTCTCCTCGGTGTGTAAATGTTAGAGCTGCAGAGGGCAAACACACAGCTCGGGAAGCCGCTCTTTCCATTTACCTTCCCCTCCGGGCACAGATCAGCGAGCCCAAGGGACCGGATGCAAATTTCAGCCACAGGGTCCACACCAAGAAGCGAGGTCTGGGGCTGTCCTGGGGCCTGGCAGCATCGAGGAGGAGCAGGGAACAGACAGGAACCCCAGCAGGGCTGACTCTGTGGGAGGACACTGCAACCCGGAGCCCCTTTGCCGGGGTCTAGAGTACCCACAAAGAGGTGCTGTGACAAGGTCCCTCACGGGTGTGGTCTTGGTTCTCCCCGTTAGCTGGGCTGACCTTCACCTCGCCCTCTGTCACACTGCGCTGAGCAGTGGAGACACGGAGGCACCGGGAGGGCAGCGGCTCCTCCTCCAGTGCGGTCTGCACGTCACCCTGCGCCGCAGTCCAGGGGTGGCCAAGGCCGAACACACAGCAGAGAGAATCCAGGCAAATGGGCCACAGCTGACCGTCGGGGGGTCCACGGAGGGAGCTGTCTCAGCACTGGACGCTGCTTGCAGGGAAGGAACGTGCTAGAAAACCCCCTCGGGCTGGGGAGTGTGGGGAGGGGCAAAAGAAAGGGACCAGGACAGGTGGAGAGGTGGCTGCAGGCAGAGAAGGCGCGTCAGTCTCTGGAACTGCACGTCCCCAGAGAACCGCGCCTCAAGGGTCATGGGGGGGGAGCTCCTCTGCCCCGACCTCGCCTCCCGCGACCCTCCCCGCGCCTCCCTCTGCCTGGCTCCCGTAGCTCCCTTCTGCAGTTCACGAGGCTCTGCCAGGGCACCTCTCCTCGTCTTTCCTGTCCACCTGCTTGGCTCATCTCTCCTTGAGTCCTGCCTCCTCCCTGGCTGATGGAATCCGGGTCTGTCCAGTCAGGCTCTGGACCTTGCCCCTGGCCCCACCAGCAACCCCCCATACCGATGCCACTTCCAAAACTGCACACGGGGTATTTCCCATCGCCAGGTGGTTGAGGGACCTGGCTCAGCCCAAGAGATGCCCCAGTGGAGCCTGTGCGGTTTCAGAGCGCCATGGCTACGGGCACGTCCTACCCGGTCCCCAGGCCACTGCTTGGGGACACATTCTGCTGGTGGCTTGGGCAGCACCTCATTCCTGCTCCCCTGCCCAGGTCTTCTTGTGTCATAGACAGATGCCCAGGCTCTGAGTCACTCCTCCCTCTGGCTGTCCGTCCCCACTTGTCCCCACTGTGTCTTTCCATGGCTCCAGTGCCACTTTGGGCACTGTCTGTGTCCTGGTTAGATTCCCATCTCTCTGTGTCTCTGCGTCTCTCTCTGTCTAGAAGTCTGCCTCCATCTCTGAGGTCTGTCTCTGAGCTTTGAGTCTACGCTCCACGTACCATCTCTGTCTTCTTTATATTTCTGTCCCTCTGCTGTTTAGCATAGATAAAAAGATGCCAAAGACCGACTGCAAGGAGAACCCCAGAGCATGTTCTGGAAGCCTGATTGCCCTCGGACAGCTCGGTCTAACCCGGGACCCTGGGCCTCGCCACCCCTACCCCTGCTCCCGTTGTCTTTCATGTCACGTTGAGGAAGTTTCCTGAACTCCTGGTGACACTGCTGTCAGGGCCCGACTTACCAGGAGAGCATGAATAATTAAAAGCTGTAGCGGAGGCTTGTTCCGATTTAAACTGTATTAGTGTTGCCAACTGTCCTGACCCATTTAATATTCATGCCATTCTTGGCTCCTTTAAAGAGTGGGGAGTTTGCTACCTGATTTAAATTGTGCCTGTCAGTTTCGATTAAAGATCAGGTTGACCACAGTTGCAGGGAAATTAAATGAACATTCTCTTAAGCAATATCATAGAATTTAATGTAGCAATTAATATCTATTGCAATGTGCTGCCGTCACAAGCTGCTTGGAATGGATCCGAGGGCTCGTGGGGGTGGGGGAGGCCGGCAGCGCCCCTAAGTCTGGATTCTCCAGAAATGAGGCCTCCCGTGGGCCCCTTTCCAACGGGCTTCTTCCTCCAAGGGCAACACGGGTAGCATCTGTTGTTTTTCAGGACTTGGGTGGGATCCTGCCGCCATTTTCCCAGCCCATATTTGGGGAAACCGAGGCACAGGGTTTGTTCAAGGCCACTTTCAGTTTGTTTCACAGATGGAGCATTGGACAGCCCCTGGGGACTGGCCAAGGGAGACGCGGAGGAAAATGGGCAGAGCTACGGGGCAGCAGCAGTGGGGGTCTCCAGTGGTAGAGGTCACTTAGCGCTAAGGGAGTGGCAGATAGGTTTCACGGTGTGGGCCGACGCTGTTGGTCAATGGCACCTACCTGGACAGCAGCCTGAGCATGGTGACAGCCTGGAGAGCCCTGTGAGGCGGTGCCCCTGCCTGCTGGAGGCTGGGAGGTGCTCGGCGGGCAGGTGACCGACCGTCCGTGTCTGAGCCTGGGCTTCCTCATCAGGAAGAGGGGCGATCACCTCCTGAGAGGGCCAGTTGGGAGTGTTGCCGCCTGAAGCGATGGCCGCTTGGAGCAACGGAGCCGCGGGAAGGAGTTCAGAGGCAAATTGGAGACAAACAGCTTTTTATTTTGATAACTTTTCTCTCTGGTTCTAACAACAACTAACACGCGCCGCACACACTACCAAAATGGCGCTGACCCGATCAGCAATCTCGGCCAAGTCACTCGAGATCCCGGGCCAAGTCCCGTGAGACTACGGAAGGCGACAATGCCCAAATCCTTATGGCCCATAGTCAACCGAAATTTAAGTCATCTCCCCAAACAGGGCTCCTGCATGGGAGTTAAACAGGTGATCGAGGGGAACTGTCGGCTCAGGGCTGTGCTGCCTAGTGCTTAGGAACACGCCCCTGCAGCCTGGTAGGCTGGACTCGGATCCTGGTTCTGCCGCTCAGGGATGCGGGGCCCCTGGGAGAGATCATCTCTCTGACTCAGTTTCCCCATCTGCAAAATCCTCATAATAATAATCCCTCACAGCCCAGGGTTCCCAAGGAGGTTAAACAGGTTCATTAGGTCAAGTGTTCAGAGCAGGACCTAATCCAGAGGGTCACATGCGTGACCAGCAGGACAGGGCCGGGCTCCTCCCTGTGATGTGAAAATGCTTGTACAACGTCACAAGAATAAACCCTTGTTTGATTTTCTCCTGTTCATTCTTCGGCTTCTTACCAGAGCATATATGATGGTAAAGCCTGTGTGTGCTATGGTAATGCCACAGTGACCCGCAATGTCCCCACCCAGTCTAAGAACCTGAGTCCCCCCACCATGGACACCCCTGGCTGCTCCTCCAAGGCGTGACCCCACCCCTCCGGGGACTCCATCTGAAGTTTGGGTCTGACATTTCCTGTTTTCTTCAAGAACGAAGTCTGTTTCCTGCTGCTGGGTTGCTGCAGCGCCTTCATTTCTGGGGGCCTTGGTGCTGCAGTGTGGCTGGAACACGCCCCGTGGGTCCTGGCAGGGTGACAGTCCCCCTGCTGGAATGGCCTGCGTGTCCCCAGGTGCTCAGGGCAAGGGTTTCTCGGGGGCGTGGACTTTAGGGTGAATCCCGGTCCTCGCCGTCCCTGGCCCGGGACCACAGCCCTGCTTTCTATGACGTCACCAGGTCCCTGGATGTGTTTCTCAAACCACAGTGACATGGGGTCAGGTCTGTCCCAGCGCTGCTGGACTCCAGGCCAAGGTGTGGACGCAAGGACCCCTCAGGGCTCTTGGGGCGCTGGGTTCTGTAAACCAATGCTGGTCCTTTGGCCACTGCCCAGCTCATCCTGTTTTTTTATACCCCCCAAAATGCGGGACCTCATATCCCCCACTCTCCCTGCCCTCCCCCTCCCCCCAGACACCCGCTCACTCTCAGACTTCACAGAGCGCGTCGTGCATCCCATCCCGTGACGACATTGGATGGAGTACCCCGGGCTCCCGTGTGAGCATCACAACGGTGGAAGGTGGTTGTCACAGCTTCCCCGTGACAGCTGAGGAAACCGGTTTGCAGAGGTGAAATGGTTGGCACCAGTGTATTCCCCGGGCGGTGGCAGAGCTGGGGCTCAAATGCCTGCCATGTCCTGGAGCCCGTGTGCTCAGCAGACGTGGGGTGGGGGGAGAAGCCCCGGCACCCTGGAGTGGAGGACAGGGGAGAGTGTCCCTGCTCAGCAGATGCGGCTCTGAGCGTCCCCAGCCCTGCCTGTGCTGGAGTGGCAGTGAGGGAGGTCCAGGCACTGTGTGCCGCCCGGGGGCGGCTCAAGGCACCCCTGCCCCGTTTACTATGTTGGCTCCTGCCTGAGGAGGGGCGGGGAAGGCAGAAGGGGGCCTGGG
Organism: Tamias sibiricus; assembly: GCA_025594165.1. NCBI lineage: Eukaryota > Metazoa > Chordata > Mammalia > Rodentia > Sciuridae > Tamias > Tamias sibiricus. The sequence goes on along the minus strand of CM046658.1, from coordinate 31,118,123 downwards.
CCTGAGAAGAGCAGATGGGGGGGCATTGTCTGGCTGCTTCCGGCACTCTCTGGGAGAGAAGGTGCCCTCTCTGGTCTGTGCAGGGCAGCTCCCGGTGATGGGTGGCAGAGTCTCAAGCCATGCCAAGACCCTTGAAGACACCCCCTTTTCAACTCTCTGGAGCAGATTCCAGGGCCCCAGGAGACATTCAGATGGGAACTCAGCTTCTTTCCACTTACATGTGTCCATGGGAAGAGCTAGCCCTGGCCAGCTGACCCCAGGGCTTCACTCTGCTTGACAGTGTGGCTGAGCAGTGAATGGTTCTGAGAATCCCTGGACTTCTTGCTAGAATTGCAAATCCCTGGGCCACCTGCCTGATCTGTGGTCCCAGGTCCTCTGAGGTGGAGCCAAGACTGTGTGGTTCTAGCAAGCTTTTGTGGGCGGGGCTGATGCTGGTGGACTCAGTGGGCACCGGAGAACAGTCAGGCTGGGCCAGGCTCTCCTGCATTAATAACTAGCCCTGACATCTTGGCAGTTTAACACAGCAAGGCTAGTCACGGTCTGCTACAGTTTGGACAGCAACTGCAGGGATTCCTCCTGGTGTGACTCGGGGACACGGGCTCCTCCCATCTGGGGACTTGCCATCCCCAGCACACAGTCCCCAAGGTCAATGATGAATAGAAAGAAGGGGCAAGGATAATCGCTCCCCCAGGGGGCATTATGGTCTGGCCTAGAAGTGATGCATGTAGATTTTCTCACCACCCATTGGCCAGAACCCAGTCCCAGAGCTCCAACTGAACTTCAAGGGGGCCAGGAAATGTGGTCTTCTCGTGTGCCAGGAAGAAGAAATGGAAATGGGATTTGGTGAGCAGGTGGCGTTGTCTCTGTCACAGAACTTGATCCTTTCTGGGTGCTATAATGACAAATGCCAAGTTTCTGTGCTTTGGGGGCTGAGGGCGAGTGGCTGGGCTACAGCCGCATCTGGGAGGCCTCTGCCAGCTCCCTCTTCTGTCTCTAGCCCATTTTGAAAGTCAGTCATACTTCACAGCATGATCACTGTGGACCTGTCTGTCCTTACAGTGATGAACAGGGCTGTGGGATTCATCTCTGAGCACACAGTTGGTTGAAGAGGGTGTTTTGGAGACCACAGTTGGGCTGAGTTAGATAAGCTCTGTAATTGAGCAGTGATGTCTACCCTGGGATGGGAGGGGCTGGTGTTAGCAGGAATGTCACACACTTGCCTTCCTTGTTAAGGCCACCATGAGAACCAAGTCTGACTATCCCCACTTCTACAACTTCAAGCCTATCCTGCTGAAGGAAGAGTAATAAATGAATTCAGAGTGACTTCTGGTACATAATAAATAGCCGTAAATGTTTGTTATTATCTTAGTCCTTTCCCCACGTGGCTGGCTCCTCTGAACTCAAGCTGATGTATCTGTATCCTCTCATGCTAAGGTTTTCCAGTGTTAAATTCAATTTTGTGGATGTGAGCTGATCAACACACAGTAGAACATTCTCTCACCTCCCTCTTTGCACACACTCTACCTCTATTGACGTAGCCACAGACCGTATTAGCTTTTTGGTATCACACTAGTGAACATACTGATCCGTTGTCTAACCCTCACAATCCCGTCTCATATAGATTACAATCAAGCCCTATGTCTCAGCTTCCCTGTCTTTGTTGAGATTTTCTTTACCTAAGATTAGGACCTTGCATTTACTCCTGTTTTATTTTATCTTGTTCAATTCACTTTCTAGATTGTCAAGCTCCCCTTTTTTTATGCCATGAATGCTCTTTTGTCTGCTCTTAAATTGACTTTTCTCAGCCAGTGTGAAGCCTGGGTCGGCTCACAAAGAAACCTGAGCTGTAAGACTAATAATCACAATGCTCTGCCCAGCACTCGCTGTGGCTAGCGTTGTACGCGCTCCGTGCATGATCTCACTTGGGCTTTAAGGCAGCACATGAAGCCCATGGCATAATGACCACCGTTTTACAGGGGGAGAAGCTAACCTGGGTCCTGAGGTCCCATAGATAGGAAGTGCGCCAGGGCTGGGACTCAGACCGGCAGCTTTCTGGTGCCCGTGTTACGCTGCCGGCCACTGCACCACACGGCTAGAGCGGACAGGAGGCCGGAGCAGAACCTGCTACTGTCCCAAGACTGTCAGACGCAGACAGAATCTACTCCACTGGTCTAAATAGAAGACGTGTCACCATAGGAATCAAGTGGCTTGCTGAACTGCTGCGGGGGTCGGGGGGGTGGGGTGTCAGGGAATAACGCCGGGAGAAGCATCCCTCCAAAAGCCCAGCTGTTCCCCTGAAGGCCTGCAGCCCCGCCTCCCCTGATCTCAGCACCCATGTCCAGGGACTGGCGGTGCCTAGCTTGTGCCCAGTACCTGGCCTTGGCCAAGGCTTCTCCAGGAGCCCACGGCTGCCTCCGCACGGGGCTGCTCCCACTCCCGGTCTCCTCTGATCCGTCCTCTTGTGAAACTTGGGTCATATGCCAAAGCTTGCTAGCTGAGAGTGTCAGAGGAGGGCAGCTTTCAGTTTTCCTGTCCCCGTTGTCTGAGCAAACACACACCAAGGGCGGGTGTGAGGACCCTGCCTTGCTTGGGAACCTCAGGGAATCAAGGAGATTCCCGGCCTCAGCACGAGCCCCGGCCCAGCTCACGGGCCTCTTCTTTGGTCTGCTCTGATCCCACGCAAGTCATGGCATGGCCTCCTGTGGCCTTCTAGAGCCTTTTACACCTGCTTCTGGTGGACACAAGAGCACTGCGTCGTGTGCTGGGAGCACACCTCTCTGCCCCTCGGGCCTGAGCCCTGCTGCGGGCTTATCTGTATCCGAGGTGCCCAGCACGTGGGCTGGCAAGGGAGCTGCCAACGGCCCCTGCAAAAGCCCCCGGGGGGTGCGGGGACGTCTGCGGAAGACCCTGTCCTGCCCTCACACTTCCAGACAAGTGTGTCCTGCGGGGAAGAGCAGGGAAGGCTGTGCCCTCGGGGCAGGAGGCTGTGCCCAGACACCGCCCCACCCCTGGGCCCACAGAGAGCGCTGGGCCCAGCCTGCCTCAGACGGAGGGCACAAAGGACGATGGGCCTAGGCGGCATGGCGTCCCAGGACCAGCCCACAGCAGCGAACCTCCTGAAAAGAGACTCATCCTGGTCCTGCCTGTCTGTGGTGGGTCCCCTGCCGGGTTGGGCTCCTCCCGTCGCCGTGACTACCCACATCCCACCGCCGCCACGCCGTCACCCAGGGAGCTCTCAGTGCCTGCCTCCGTCCAGCACCCACACAGTGGTCCCATCTTCCGCTTGGGGGTCTCTGCAATGCCCCAGCTCTTGGCCACAAGTGACAGAAACTGCTTCAAAAATGTATCCTGAAAGGGGCTTTCCCACAAGAGTCGTGCGGCTGTTGAAGGCCTTGGAGCTGAACCAGGTGGGGCTGGCCTCCCTCGCCCCTCCCCCCCCCGCCCTGTCTTTATCCCTGTCCTCCACCTCTCTCAGCCCATCTGTCTCTGCGTCCCCCACAATCTCCTCTCACCCCAGTGAGCATCAAGAAGCCAGCACGGGCACTTCCCATTCACAGCGTGACCACCAAAGAGGACACATCTCTATGTCTGAATACTCAATGTCACAGTGTGTGTGTGGGGGGGGGTGTCTATGACTGGCAGTCCCCTAAAGCCACACTGCTGGGGAGAGTGGACGAGATGTCAAAGAAGGGGCAGCTGTTGGGGGTGGGGTGCTGGAGGACACAGGAAGTGCACCCCCTTCAACCAGCTCTCAACAGGGACCCTTGTGGATCAGGAACTTCCGGGCTGCTGGCACCAAGCATACCTCTTAGAACCAGGAATGTTCCCTCTGGCACCCTGTCCTAGCACGTGAAAAGTGAAGCAGACACCAAGATGGTCCTTTATGGCCCATGGTCGGAAGGCCACCATTTCCCATTCCAACCCAATGTGATGATAACAGGAGCTCATGAGCAGGACTAGCCAGAGTTTGATCTCATGTCCAACTGGCTGTGGCTGATGGGAGCTCTGGGTGAAGTGGGTCTGAATCTATATCCAGCCTGAGTAAGAAGAGTGCCATGATCAATTAGTGATGCCTGCCACTGGCAGAGAAGGTAGGGGGTGGGGACATGCTCATGCTCCAGTGTGCCATCCCACTCCAAACTCTCTCTAGCAGGAGGGAGCATAGCAGGAGGGAGCGTAGCCTGGAGCTCCAAATGCTGGGCAGAGTGAGAGTCCTGTCTGGGGAGTTCATGGCTGACCTCTGCCCTAGCCAGTCAGTCTCTGGGTGTACAGCTGGCTGCAGACTCTCAAGACACATCGTTTTCAGAGTCCCCAATTCTCTGGGTGGCCAATTCCCAGGCAGGATCACAGCTTTGGGTCTGCACCTGGGTCTCTAGGCACCTTATTACTTAAAGTCAGCCAATCATATCCAGACGGCATTGTCACGGGGACCTGGTGTCCCGCAAGTGATACTGAGACGATTCTGCTGATCCGTAAGGTCGGGTTCTAAGGCTGTCCTTAGCAGCCGATGATCTCTTCTGCTGCCCAGATGCGGCCTGGTGGCCAAGTGTGGAGGGGCTGGCAGAGACAGAGCCAGAATGCTTGTCCAGCCAGCACAGCCCAGGGACACTTTCTCCGAGTGTCCTGGAGTGATTGCAGGGGTTTGAAGTGGCACCTGGCTGGAGGCGCAGCTGCTAAAACAGAGACCCTGATGCCAGGCTCTCTCTCAATCAGTTAAAAATAATCCCCAGGCTTGATTAGGTTGCTCCAGGAAAGCCAGAGGGCCCTGAGCAGAGCTGGCGTGATGCCTGGTCACTCACGTTCTCAAGTGTCGGCTGCCACCGCTGGCGTGTGGGGCACATGCACAGACGTGGGCTCTGTCCTGCCCTGTCCTCTGCAGGCTCAGGGCTCAGCCCCTGGGGGCTTGTGACCAGTGTCAGGAGAAAGGAAGAAAGGAAGAGCCCGGTCCCAAATGAATAGACTCCACGGCTAGTGAGTTGAGTTGAGGAGGTGGTTTTAAAGCTCTATTAGAGGTTTGCCCTTGACCTCAGGGGTCAAGTTCAGTCTGGTCTTCCAAGCCCACCACAATTTTTCTGTTGTTAGAGGCCGTATCCACTGGGATCTCAAAGCCTTCAGAGTGTGGGTTGTTGTCTGAAACCACTATCCTACCTTTTCAAGAGAAGAGCGTCGTGGTTGATTAGTAATGTCTGCCGTAGGCAGCGGAGTGAGGGTGGGTGAGCTCACTGTTGGCTTGGCTCCATCTCCCTGTCCCGAGCCCTACAGAACTGTTTCCACTTGTTTGCCTCCTCTTGCTGGGAGAGTCAGTGTCCTGTAATCAGAGGAGCTCTCATTTTATTCCTGTCTCAGGTGGAGGGAAAGACTGAAATCCTCTATGGCTCTGTAGGAGAGTCCACTCAGGGGAGGCTGCTGGATTTTTGGTTCATGTTTATGCTCTCTCTTGCTCTCTTGCTTTCTCTCTCTCTTTCTCCCCCCTTCCCTCTACTTCTCTCTCCCTCCCTCTCCTTCTCCCTCCCTCTCTCTCTCTCTCTCTCTCCTTGTCTCTCTCTGGCTCATTGAAGCCCAGCTCCCTTCTCCAGCCCCCGAGCGGGCAGACCACAGACAGCCACCCCACCTACAGCCCTCCTTGGGGGTGGTATGCATGAGGGAAGTCATGGTGTCTTGCTTGGAGCACGCTGTGGAACGGAGGCAGGAAGGCCCGTCCAGAGGTTTCCGAGTCCTGCGCACGGGGAGCTGTGCAGCCACGTCCATTCATGAGTGAACCTGGATTCGGGGTGCACTGAGCACCTCAGGGCTGAGCTCCTTGGCATTGGAAGTTTGCAAGAAGCCCTGGCCGGTGGTCCTCTGGGGCTTTCTCACCAGGCACAGAGCCACATCACTTTTTTGTTTTGCATGCACAAGGGGGTGCAGGGGGACCTCATGAGTTCCATGTGGATTCAGAGAGTTGTGCCCGGTGTGTTGGTCCCGCTGGTCTAAGCAGGAGCTGCTGGCCCCTCTGGCTGTCCAGTCCCCACTCTGATTCTAGGAAGCCACCTCAGCCAGGGTCTTGCAGAGCTGGACTAAACCAGCAGGGAGCCGGCCCCGCCCGCAGGCCCTGGCTGGCTCCTCCTGACGCTGCTCCACTCTCTCCAGCTCCGTACTTGCTTCCAGCTTGCAGGCCTAATCCTTTGCCCCCTGTTTTACTTCCTCCCTGTCAATCTCCAGCCCACTCCCGATGTGTGTTTGCCACCACCTCATCTACACAGAGCACCGATCTGATGCCTCTTTGTTGGGACTATGTCTGCCAAGGGACAAGGTTTGACTGCTTACCACGCCCTAAAGGACCGGGGCTAAACCAAGGGGTGTGGCTATGACGTAGCATGAGAGACTGAACCGCCTTGCTTGCTGATTGGTTAGTTCTAGGCCTAAGTCAATGCTTGTTCAATAAATCGAGAGTTCTTCGGGCATCTTGCATGCTATATACAAGACTCCCTAGATGTGGCGTGTTTTCTGTTCAAACAAACAGAGGTAAGGCATCTAGCAATTTCTGTCCTTAAGCTCATTCTCGCCGAGTAAGTTATACTTTCCTGCTGGCAGGAAAAACTTCCTTTTAGGGCCCGAAAGGAAGATAGCTTAGAACTCGGCTCCATTCATAACTCAGCGACCCCGGCACCTCTTGGCGAAGGGAGCCGTGCATGCCACCACACAGGCCTCTGGAAAGGGGCTTTGTACTTCACCTTTCCCAGCTTATCGCAATTCTTTTTCTTTAAAGCAAAGCCCCGTGAGGTTGTTTGTTGGTACAAAGGGGAGGCAGAGAGGACCACAAGCTTCATGTGAACCAAAAGAGGGATGTCCTGTGAGGCCGTATCAGTCGAGGCCTGGTGTCCAGCATCAGGGAGCTGAGGGCCTGCCTTTGCCCTGCCCTTGCCTGGGGTTTTGATGTGGACAGGCTTAGATGGCAAAGGCTATTGCAGCAACTCTGGGAGACAGGTAGAGTCACAGCCCCATTTTGTAGATGGGAAAATAGAGGCTTGGGAAGGTTTGTATGCCAGGTCCAAGGTCACTGAGGTATAAAGTGGCTGAGATGGACTTGAACCCAGGCAGTCTGACCTGGCTGAATTGGCTGTGGGGAGAGCAGGACAAGGCTGGGCACTGGGTTCCCCCCCCCCCAAACATTTCCAGGAAACTCTTTTGAATTATGCTGAGGGGAGCCATGGAGGGCCTGGGCTGCTAGTGGAGCAACCTCTGGACTCTCTGAGGTCCTAGGCAGGTGTGGGAGGTTTGTAAATAAAGGAACTGGCTCAGGGGGCACATAAGCATGTGTCTCAGGTACAGGCTTTATCAGTAGATGAAACCAGCTTCAAGTCCTGTCTCTTCCATATCCCAGCTGGGTGACCTTGAGCAAGTTACTTAGCTTCTCTGAGCCTCAGGGCCATCATCGTAAAATGATGTCAGAACCATTGTGGCTATTTTGAGGATTCAGCGAGCTAAGGTGTGAGGATCCAGGGACACGAAGCTTGGGTCCCCAAAGCTGCTCTTGCTGCAGCAGAAAGTTTGTCCCCGTGTGGTCCCAACCCACTGCCATTGCTGTGGGGAGGGGGGAAGGGACCCCCCAGCTGGCGGCTGCTTCTCTGTTTCAGTCACATAGCACCTGAAGGCACAGGACGTCTTTCTGCTTTGCTCCGAGGGGCCTGACAGGTGTGATCACACAGTTTAGCAGGAGCGACAAAGAGTCTCTGGGTATAGGGTGCGTTGCTGGCTGTGAGCGAGGGGGCTGCAGGCACTGCCTCCGGGAGCTGCCTGCAGGAGACAGCTGACTCCCAGCTGCCCCCCACCGCTGCCGCTGCCCTGCACCTGCCTGACGGGCTGGCTCTGGCCTGGGCTGGGCTGGGTGCTCCAGGCTCCAGGGACCTGGTTTTGGATAATCCTTTCCAGAAAAGCGCTGAGCGGTCTGGGCTGCTCAAGGAGGGCTTTCTGGGCCCTCTGCGGTCCTGGGTAGGTGTTGGAGAGATGGACAGCTGCCCCCCAGTAAGTCAGGAAAGATGCAGGGAGCTCAGAGAGAATGGCCTCAGCCCCTCCTCCCTGCTTGGTGGTCAACCGGTGACCTGGGTCTTTATTTCCCTAAGAAAGCAGGAGCAATCAGAAGTGAACTTCACAACCCTCCCCCACCCCCGCCACTCCTGCCAGGGCCCTGTCCTCTCTCCTCTGAGGGCGGGGAAGCACCCGGCTGCTTGCATGGCCCGCCCAGTACTTGTCTGCTGGACTTCATCTCTTCCAACCTACCCACGGACAGTGCTCGCGGGTGTCCTCCAGGCCAGCTCCTTCTCCCATGATGACTGATGCGTAATGACAGATCTGATCTTTGAAATCCCCTCTCTGGACCTCACGTGCGCCGACAGCTCCAGGCCTGCTGTCTCCTCGCCCTCTCCTCCCTCTCTTGAATCCATGACCAGGATCCTTAGACCCATCCCTGCCGCACAGCACTGTCAAGGTCTCCTCCAGCCCAGGCTGCCAAACCCAGCCTCAGCCCTCAGCCCTCAGCAGCAGCGAGTGACTTCCTGGCCACACCCTCCTCCCTGCAGCCCTTCTTTCCTTCTTTTTTCCTCTAGCAGTTGCGGTTCCTCTTTGCAGGTTCACAGTCACCTCTGGTCCCTGGAGTGGAGTGGCTCAGGGTTCCAGCTTCAGACTCTCTTCTCCTCCTTTGTTCCAAGTTGCTGTACAATTCCTTCCAGTCTGCTCCATCCATCTCCCCTGCCCTCCAGGGGCTTCCCCCATCACTCAGAACGAAACCCTAAGTCCACAGAGGCCTGTGCACTGGCCATGCGTGATCAAGCCCCTGGGATCTCGTCTCCGAACACAAATAGTTGTTGCAAATAAACAGAAAGCCAGGCTGTGCCCGTGACCATGCCAGGACTGCCACCCCTTTCCCCTCCAGGCTTACAGCTGCCTTGCTTCTGTCCTCCGCACACCCAAGGGACTCCTTAGACCCCTCCCTTGTCCTCCATGCGATCCACCTGATCACAGCCAACCAGGCCTGCTGGTTTCCCCAGTCTCTTTTCTCCCTGTGTGTGGCAGCCATGGCGACCATCTGATGTCTCTGGAGCAGGTCTGGCCTTTCTACCCGCTACACTGGTGGGCGTGCCAGGGTGCCTGGAGCTTGCTTTCTGTCCCTCGCTTTGCTTACACCCGATCTTCCAGGACTCAGGCTCCACGACCACTTCCCTACTGAACCAGTTGAAGGGAGGGCTCAGCCACGCTGCTGCCTGGGACACTTGGTTGTAAGAGGCCCTCCATCAGTCTTGGGACTGTACAGGCCGGGAGGGGATTGCGTGAGCACATGTCTTCAGGCAGCGAGCTACAGGGGATCCTTTGGGAAGCAGCGGGGTAGGTGTGTTTGTTGGTGGAGAGCAAGACCTGCAGGGGGAGGGAGGAAGACGGGAAGGCTTGTCTCCTCCTGGACTTTTGTTCAGGGAACGAGGATGCAAACGTGCGGTCGGAGCTGAATTGCTGGGGACTCCAGGGCAGCCCACGCCTCTCATCCAAGCAGAAAGACGAATCACACTGGTTTGAATAGGCCGTGGGTTTTAAGTCTTGCTGGACATCTCCTGGGCATCTGGTGGCTTGGCTAGCCTCTTCCTGGCTGGGTGAGAAGCCTCCAACTCTCCGCTCGCTTGGCATTTCCTATCATGCAATGACTGCCCTGCGCGGTGAACGTCTGTCCCCCTGTCACTTTCCTTCTGGACACTGGCTCCTTGGAGGATAAGGTCTGTGTCTTTTCTATCATTATGGCCCTAGCTATTAGCACAGCAGACGAATGCATTGGGAGCTTAATGTATGCATATGGGTCTGGTGGCTGGCTTTTTCCTGCTTCCCCAGGTGTTCTGATGTCACCTGTGCACAGCGCAGCTTCTTCCCGTACCTGAGACATGAGGGTTGGGTCCACTCTTAGCTGTGGGCCATGGGCCTGCAGGTGCTGCCCTAGGTCCTGCCTGTGCCACAGGATGTCCAGGGCACCCCGGAAGGTGTACAGGGCTCAGGCACGGGGAACGCAGGGGCCTTCTCTCTGGGCACTCTTTAAAAAAAATATATTTATTTATTTGCTTTAGTTGTACACAATGCAATGCATTTATGTTTACGTGGTGCTGAGGATCGAACCCGGGTCACGAACGTGCTAGGTGAATGCTCTACCGCTGAGCCACAACCCCAGCCCTCTCTGGGCACTCTTGAGATGGTCATTTTCCTCCTCAGGTCGACCCTCATGAGAGTAAAGGTGGCGGAGAGGGTCTCAAACAGCCTGCTCCCTCGGAGGTGAGCTGCAGGAGGGGAGGAGATGGCCTGGGATTTGGAGACAAAGAGCTACTCATCCTCTGCCAGCCTCAGAGGTGAGTGAGTGTGCGAAGATCCAGGGTCAAGTCCACGGAGGGGCTGTGGGCCGAGGTTGCCAGATGCCATGGCTACGGTGCTGTCCAGCAGCCACGAGGGTCGTGGTCCACCCCATCCTCGCCCAACCCCCCAGGCCCTGGAGGCTCTCCCTCCTGCTCTCCTCTGCCTCCGTGTCCTCATTCACTAACTACTTCATTCAGCAACCTGCTCCTTGAACACAGTGCGCAGGCCCAGGTCGCAAATGTACAAAATGGAACAAAGCCAGTTTCGGGTTCCAGCCTCTGGGGCTAAATAACAGCTCTTGGCATGTCCTGCCTGCTGCGGCCACGCCAGGCACTGGGTTAGGGCCCCTGATGGAGCTATCTCCCTTCACCCCGCCTGTGCCACGGGCATCTCGGTCTTCATTCTGAAGATGTGGAAACGGAGGCCTCCGCCTGCCCACTAGGAATGGGAAAGGTAGGACTAGAAGCCAGGCCTTTTTTTTTTTTTAAAAGACCCAGTACTCTGCCCACCCCTCTGCCACCGCCATTAAGCTATACCACCGGGGCCCATTTCACACTAATGTCCAAGCAACAGTGACATCTTCCTGCAGCTCAGGTGTCTCTACCCCAGAGACGTGTGAGGAGGCTCGGCCCAGCCAAGGGGCAGATGTCACTGAGGACTAGGACCTGGGCCCCTGCCCTGCGCATGCCCCCACTACTGTAGCACCCCACCCTGCCCCACCCACGCCACTTCTGCAGCTCTCTTTGTTCTTGCTCCAAGTCACAAGGTGACAGCCAGCTCCTCCCTCCCAAGGAAGCTGTGATGGAAATGAAACCTGGGCCCTGGGTCAGAAGTGCTCAGAGGGGGCTCTGGGAAAACCTTGCCCCTCTGGGGCCAGAGCTAGCCTGGCCTGGGCAAATACCTCAAACCCAGAGCCCCTCACCAGCAGCGAGAGAGAGGCTCCCGGAGACTGGGCAGGGTCAGACAGGGCTTAGTGCTCACTGTGGGCTCCCATGAGCTTCCTTACCCAGGAGGGCAAGCTGGTGTTTGTGTCTGAAAACGTGTGTGTGCCGGGAGCATGCACGTGTGCAGATGTCGCATGTGCATGCAGGGGACTGCGTGCCCAGGCAGATGCGTGCCTGTGCGTCTCTGTGTGCATGCTTCTGGACGTGCCTATGGCCACTGGCTGCAGAGAAGGACCCCCATATGTCTTCTCCCACACACCTGTGCCTTGGCTGGGCTCAGCTGGAGCCGCTCTGTTGCAGGTGTCTCTCTCCCTCCTGCTGGGACCAGCTGCCAGCTCAGGCAAGCTTTTCTCATGCGATTGCCACAAGGGCAAGAGGCCTCTCAAGGTCTAGCCTTGGAACCGGCACTCCATTGCATCTGCTGTGTGCTATTGGGCAAACCCTGTCACGTGACCAAACACATACTCGAAGGGCAGGGAAATGATTCTCCTCCATGTGTGTTCATCTGTGTACGTGCCCGAGAGTGCAAGTGTGCAAAGGTGTTCATTCACATCTATGTACATGTGTGTGTAGGTGTGCATGTGCATGACAATGTCACACTACACATGCACATGTGTTCCTGTGTACACCTGCGTAGCAGCATCCCCCGGGCACACACATGTAGTCCCCAGCCAGGCCACGGTGGAGGAGTGGATGCACGATCCTGGGCAATTCATCCGTCTCAAATCCTTGCAGAGACACCTGCAGGGCCCTCCGAAGAGTCTCGTGCCATCTGCATGTGCCGAGGTAGATCTTGCTCTGTTAGTGGCCCTGAGAAAATTCACTGGTCAGTTGTCTTGTAGTCTATTATTACCCAGATGTCTGTGTGTTCCAAACAATTGTTTTTAAATTGCTTCATTAGTCCGTCTCAGCAGACCCGATCCTGCCACACTCGACAGGCTCGGAGTGTCTGGGACAGAGCTGGTGGGAGCTGGGCGGGCAGCTCCCTTGCCGACACACCTCCAAGTGCCCAAGAGGATGCCTCAGAGACAGACAAGGAGGTGCCCCCTTCCTTGCAAAAAAAGGCAGCCTTGCAGAGGGGCGTGGGATGGACTGTGGAATTAGAGAGGGCTGGTTTTGAGTCTAGAACCTGCCATTTACACATCGTATGGCCTTGTGTAAGCTCTTGAGTCTCAGTTTTCCCTTCTGAAAAATGGAGTCATTGTCTGGATATGGTGGGAGGGTGTGGCCCTGAAGGAGACTCAGCAGTGCATAGAGCATGTGCCAGGCCCTCCTAGCCAGAGCGCGGAGCACGGGCCTTCCTTGTCCTCTGGTCTCAGCAGCAGCCAGGCCTCTGTCAGGTATGAGCAAGTGCACCCGAGGCACCCCAGGGCAGGGGCCTGCTAGACTCAGGGGAGTCATCCATGCCCCGGGAGGAGCTTGAGGGCATATGGGAAACAGACCCTGCCCTGCCCAGAGCGGACTGCAGGCAGAGCTCAGGGCCCGGCACCCAGGGCCACACTGCTTGGGCTCCACCCACCCAAGTGTTCTCTAAGGCCATCAGCATCTCTGGAAAAGGGACAAGGGTCTTTGACTCATGGGACCTTTCCTGCATAATTGAAGCTCCCCCCAAACACGAACTCCAGTTTATGCTCTGGGTGGACTCACCCCGATGCCGCGTCCCTGCCTCCCTAACCTGACAGCCTGAAGACAGGGCTTCTCTAGACGGCTTGGCTCGGGAGGGTTGGTGCCCACCACCCCGGGGCAGGGAGATGTCCCTGGGCTTCTGCGGTGTGCCCTTTCCTCCTCTTACCAACTGTCCCTCCCAGAGCAGTCAGGTGGGCAGGCTGCTCCCCGGCCTGCTCCTGCGCCACTCCGGGATGGGGAAGCTGGGGGCAGACGTTTTCTGTGAAGAGCACATGATAGACACCTTGTGGGCCACACACAGTCTCGGCCACGCATTCTTCATTCATTCCTTTTAAAACGTAAAAGTCATTCTTAGCTTGACAACAAACAGGCTTGAGGGGCTGGGGTTGTGGCTCAGCGGTAAGCGCTCGCCTAGCACGTGCGCAGCCCGGGTTCGAGCCTCAGCACCACGTACAAATAAACACATCGTGTACCACTAAAGCAAATAAATAAATATTAAAAAAAAAAAAAAAACAGGCTTGAGGAAGATGTGGGCTCTGGGTGTACTTCCTCAACCCTTGGAGAGAAAGGTAAACGCATCAGTTAGAAATGTGCGTTAACTACAAGTTATCAGGGTAGTCTGAAGCCGTTTCCCCCACACCAAGGAAGGGCTGGCTCTGAAGGCTTCGGGAAGGAGCCCATCCCTTGTGTGTGGCTGGGCCTGTGACGTCAGCACCAAGCACGAGCGAGTGGCCGTCCAGGTCCTCCCACGGTCCATCTTACTTCTCAGACCTTAGGGAGTAGCGATTCTCAGGCCCCTTTTATACAACTGGTGTTACAACCCAAGTCACCGGACCCCAAACCAGTCACAACACAGAGGGGCCCCACATGAGCATTTAGAGGAGACCTAGAGAAAGGAAGGGTGGAGAGAGGGAGGAGGGAAGCAAGAGGCAGAGCAAGCAGCCAGACCCTCCATCAGCCTGCGTCCGACATTATAAAATTGCGTAAGTAGCAAAATGGTTTTTTTTAAAAAATATAATACATGTTCATCATAAAAATCAGTCACAGAAATGAACCTTCCACCCCCCCCCCCCAAAAAAAAAAAAGAAAAGACAGTGCTGGAAATCCTACCCCAGGGAGCCACCACAAGTGCCACTCTGGTGACATCCCGCACACACCTCGGTCTGATGGTAAACACATATGCACATGGTTTTAAATGAGTGGCAGCAGACTCCACATGCTGTTGTGTGTAAGGGTTTTTCTCCTCAACAATATGTTGGGGACATCTTTCCATGTCAATAAATATAGATCGACAGCTTCGTGCCAAGCATGGGGACTGCGTCCTATCGCGTGCACAAATAGAACTCTTAAATGCCAAAGAGGCACCTGGTTTCACGCGGTGCCCTGAGTGGGCACTTGTGGGACTATGCTCACATGGCAGCCTGGTGCCTGTCTCAGCCACTGTGGCTTTGGGGGCAGTTGGGATGGCTGGGGGATGGCTTGGACTTATCCCATTAGAGGCTGGTCACTGGGGGCTCCAGCCTCGGACTCCAGGGAGCAGGCTTGAACAGAGCTCTTCCACCTTTCCCTGCAGAAGGGCACCGCCATTCTTCTGAACTTAGCTCTACCGTGCCCAGGGGGTAGAGCAGACCTCTCCCTGGCAGGCCCTGAACTCCCCAGGTGGGGCCTTGGCCCTTTGCCTGCTTCAAGTCCTGCAGGCAGGTGGCCCCTGGTTCTGTCTGCTCCTGTTTCTGGGTCCTTTTCTGCCTCCCCAGCCTCCTCACGTTGGCTTACACAGCGGGTCTTTGCAGACCCTTCCTTCCTCCGCTCACCCTGCCCGGCTCAGCAAGGCCTTCCTCTCAGGGTAGATCACCTGCTCAGACATGTCTCCACTCTTCAGTTCTATTCTGTCCTCAGATGTCCTGGCCAGTGCTGAGACGGGGGCCCAGCAGCTCACTCAGGCCACGCTGGGACAGAGGGACCACACTGTCTGTGTTGTCACGCCGTCCCTTGGGTTTGCCTCCCAATCCTGTCTTCTCAGGATGCTGCCGCCTGAGGTTGCCTGCTAGGCTCTCTCCCCTCCTCACTCTTCCAGTTCTCCCTGGACCTCATCCTCCATGCCCAGTGCATCCGTCAGGTTCAGCTGCATAACAAGCAACCCCCAAATGTCAACATCCTACAATGGCAGGTTTTGACTTCCCATTCAAGTGTCTGCAGATGGGCCATGACTTGGGCCATCTTGGTTGGCCTTGGCTGGATGAGGTTGGGCTCCTGGCTTCAAGGAGCATCCGTTGGTCTGCTCTGTTTGTCTTCATCAGGCCCCAGGGCATGCCCATCTCATGGGAGGGTGGACCCTGCTGCTATGTCTACCCATGTGCCAGGAAGTAGTTAAAGCCAGTCACATGGCAAAGCCCAAAGCCACTGGAGGGCTGGGGGTGGGGGGACAGGGCACTTTCTCTAGAGGAAGATGCTGCAATATGGCTCCAGGCAAGGGTATGTACCAAGGAGGTGTGACCCCATAAGAGGGAGGGAGGGGACAGTTGGGAAGGACAATCGGGTGAGCATGTTTGGGTGGTGTGTCACAGACCCCTCTGCTGAAGGCCACTCCCACATCCACCTCCCAAAAGATGGGTCTTCCAATATGTCCCATGGGCCCCTCAAAACCACCCTGGCCTAGTACTCAGCACCGTCCTCCCCATCCCTCTAGCCTGTCTCTCCCCAGTGAACCGTGCCATCAAGCCATGTCCCAGCTCCCCCCCTGGATCACTGGTGGCCCCTGTCCCTGAGCCCAGCATACCTGTTGGGAAACACCATCTGCTGGCGGTGCCTCCTGAGGAAGGTGGGTCCTTGGCTGCTGGGTCCCTTCTGTGCACAGCCAGTGGGCATGCTTCCTCATAACTGTGTCCCCCTAACTTGGAAGGTCTCTGCCATGCTTCTAGTGGCCACAGCTGCCATCACCCTAGACTCTGGGATTGGGTCAGGATGTGGGGGACCCCTGCCCCACTTCACACAGCAGATGAGGCACAAACCCAGGGCTTGAACAAGCTCTCTGCCATCAACGCCCCCATCCTCACACTGGATGACGTCATGGCTGCCCGGTGCAGGCCTGGGCAGCTTCCCGCCCTCCCCCGTGGAGCCTGCCGCTCACCTTGGTCACAGCAAGTCCAGCTCCTCTTCTTTGCTCTTTTCTGCCTCTTGCGCTACCCCAAATGTGAGGTGGACCCCATCCTCTGTGAGGCTGCAACAATCCCAATCCACAAGTCAGAAAATGAAGACAATATTGCCTGGGGAGACCTGGCTCGGGAGAGAGCGGCTCCATGCTTTCGTGACCCCTGACAGGTCTGAAATGCTGGCTGGGCAGGGTCCCGTGTGAACACGAGGGGAGTGGCCCCCAAACCACGGAGATCCTGGGAGGGTTAAAGGAGGGAACGGACACAAACTCCCAGCCACGTGGCGTCAGTGTGCTGGCCTCCCCGTCCCCTTCAGCCTCTCTGGAGACTGGCAGATGTTTTTCAAACTCCATCCAAGACACAGCTAGGGTGGAAAGACCCTCCAGGTCCGGGGACAGGACTCTTGGAGCAATGACTTGAGAATCCTGAGGGTCAGAGAGGAGAGAGGGCATGGGCTTGGTTTCCCATCCCTGGGAGCCATCAGAAGGCACAGAAGCTCGCGGGGTATGGGGTGTGGTACGGGCTCAGGAGCTGACCTCTGTCGTGGGGAGGTTGCTAGGACACCCACTTTGGGCCAAGAAGGGCCGACTTGTCACCAGGAGCTGCCCTGGGCTGCCTGCAGGGGCAGCAAGCTCGGTCAGCAGGGTGTGGCTTAGGTGTGGAGGGCCTGAGAGAAACCCCCCAGCTCAGCGCCTGGGAGGGCGGAGGGGGAGGTGCTGCCGCTCACCTGTTCCGGGGGGTGGGGCCCAGCTGCTGCTCCTCGATTTGCATTCAGCCTTCATCTGCGTGGCGCTGGCAGGCGGCAGCCTTCTCCCAGAGATGTGCTATTTTAAGTGCTTCCCCTCCGCCCCTAAGGGCGCCATGTGTTTATCTTGCTTTCGAGTTAAAAGGGAAAATCAATTTCACTCTTACCTTGGGAAGATTTGGGGGGTGGCTTCATTTCATTAAAATGAAAGTGGGATTAGGGGCAGCGAGGGCTTCAGCTCTCCACCCCCCTGGGTCCGTTATGAATAAACAATGGGCTGGGTCCGCAGCCTGCTTCCCTCCCCTGCAGGCTCGGGCTCTGGGGCCCCTGGAGCCCTGGGGTTGGCCGGCAAGGGTGAGTGGACTGTGGGCTAAGACCCTCATCCCACAGAGAGGGAGGGAGTGAGGAGCCCAGCACACCACTGGGTGTGTGTGTGTGTGTGTGTGTGTGTGTGTGTGTGTGAGAGAGAGGAAAGAGAGAGAGAGAGAGAGAAGCTTGTCTCGAGCTCTGCACCTGCCAGTCATCTGGTCGGTAACCCATTTCTTGGCCACTTGAGTCAAGCCAGGCTCCTGGACAGCTTGAGCCCTGGCCTAGGCTCCAGTGTCTTGGCTGGGCTGTTCCAGGCTCACCTGGGCGAGGCTGGGCCTGGCTACCCTCTCTGCTGTCCCCTTTACAGCTGTCCCCTTGGTGGTCTGTTTCTGTCACAGATCTCCCCAGCAACCAACAGACATCCCAGCTCCAGCCCTGGAACCAAGAAACTCCTCAGGCTGCCTCCTGCTTGGAGGCCTCTGGGCAGAAAGAGGCTGGAGTGCCCCCAGAGAGAGGCAGAGGCTGCCTCCCCACACAGCCTCCAACCACAGGACAGGAGATGCCTGACCTGAGAAGGGTCAGCGGGGGCCTCTCCTTCCTCTTGCTGGACATTTTCAATGAAAAGGACCTTTGGAGTTGAAGATTCCAGGAAAGGGGGCTACGTGGGGGAAATTCTGCAGATGGAGACAGGAGATGGAGGTGTGGCCTCCCTTGACCTGCCCCTTCCGGGAAGGAAGACCACGGTCCTGGGGAATGCAGACCAAAGGGCCTGGTGGACTGTGTTTCTTTCCCATCCATTTGCTTATGTAACTGACATTTATGGAGAATCCTCTGTTTCCAAGCTACTTTAAAATTTCCTGAGGTCTACCCATTCGCTTCCATTTGAGGGACACCACATTCCCTGGGCAGCCGCAGAACACGGAGCAGCCCAGACCAGGTTCCTGTCCTCGAGGAGCTCATTATTCAAAGAGGACCAGACAAAATCAACTCAGGATGCCGGAGGCCCATGCTGACAGGAGCGTGAGGCTATGAACCTGGATGAGCGGGCACAAGCCTGCTGGACCAGCAGGCCGAGGGGCTGCAGTAAGGCCAGGCAGATGACAGGTGACACTGGGAGCGCATGCCAGCGCCATGGCTTCTGGAGGTCACAGTGGGCTCAGCACCCTGCTAGAGACTCCACTACTCTAATTTTATCCTTGTGGGTATACTTCAAGGCCAGCATGCTCATCTCCAATGTGCAGATAAGGAAACAGAGGTTCAAAGTGGACACAGGATTTATGGAAGATCAGTCAGGTAATGAGTAGCAGAGCTGAAATTCAAACCTGAGTCTATTTGACCCCCAAGGCCATGCAGTCAGAAATGACCAACATAAAATTTGGGTGTTTATGGAGGAGGCAAAGGGGTGGGGATTGGGTGTCTTAAAGGTTTCTGAGAATCGAAACCGAGGAGGATGGATTAGACCAGGAGGAGCCATTAATGAGCCGTGGGAACAAGGCAGGTTGGGGACAGGGCATGATGGCAGCAGAATGAGGGGATGACAAGGAGGCCAGGCAGACTCAGTGTCCCACAGGACAGGGACAGCACTACCTTTGGAACTGGCACTATTCAGGGCTTTCCCCATCAACCCACAGAACCTATGGGTTAGGAGGTGCCCAGGAGGTCGTTTGGCTCATTCCCTGTCCTCAGGATTCCGAAATGCCCCTGCCCCTGCCAGTGCTCCTCCACCCAAGGGGACCCCACTGTAGGAGGCCTCTCCGTCAGCAGTGTCTCCTCACCCCTGAGACGACGCTTCCCCCCAGCCTCCTCCCAGCAGTCCGATTCTGCCTCTCGGGACCAGACAGAAGAGCTGGTGCACATGTCACAGGATCAGACACTTGACAGTTCTCGGTCCGCTCAGCCCTTCTCATCCCCGGGCTTCGCCATCGTAATGGTCGTCATGTGCGCGTCGACTGGGCTTTTCTTGTTGGCAGCGCCGTGCCCAGAGCGTTGCCTCTGCTGTCTCCGGAGCTGGGTCACGGGCAGCCTCGCAGTGTCCTCACAAGGGGTCCGCGGAGATCCCAAAGGCGTGAGGGCTTACTGCAGACTTTTAAGTGGTGGTGGGAGGGCGCATTTTAGGAAGACCACTCAGGTGGCCGGTGTGAAGAACGCCCCGGGGGGAAAAGAGACTGGGGGGAGGCGGGGGTGCTGTGGGATTGATCCAGGTGCGAAACCAGCAAGTTCTGAAATTCAGTGCTGGTAAGGAAATGGCAAAGGGGGCCACTGGAGCCATTCGAGGGTAAGCTCAGCGGAACCCGGAGAGAGGCTGGAAATGGAAGGTGGAGGAGAAAGAATAACGCAGGGCACGTCAGGTTCTTGTCCCAGGCAATATTCTATGAAGCAGAAAGTCTAAGGCGAGTACCTGGGTCATTTAGGGGGTGATCAGAGGGAAGGATCAGAAGAGATGACGGTTAGCATTCACTGAACATGAAGTTGTAGATAGCAGTGAAACACTCTTCGTCCTCTTGTTCATGCATCCATTTATTCAGCTTTTATTAAGCATCAACTATGTACCAGATACTCTGCCAGATCCTGGGGTTATGAAGCCTGGGCCACCCCTGATCTTGAGGGGTTTACTATCTAGCGGAGGGGAAATGGGGGTAGATAAACTATGGTATATCCATACGACAGAATATTACTCAGTGCCGGGAGAAAGGAGCCATCAATCAAGAAAGACATGGAAGAGACTTACGTGCCTATGACTTGGGGAAAGAAGCCAATCTGAAGATGTTATCTATTGTGTGCTTCCAAGTATTTGACATTCGGAAAAGGGAAAAACCATAAAGATAGTAAAAAGGGCGGCATTCCCAGGAAAGAAGCCAAGTAAAAAGGGCGGCATTCCCAGGACCAGGGAGGAGAAAGGGGTGAACGGGAAGACAGAGGTTTTGACAGCAGCAAAACTACTCAGCATACAGAGGACACGTCATTACACATTTGTCCAAAGCCACAGAAGGCCCCACCCCAAGAGTGAATGGAAACTATGGACTTGGGGTGATAATGCTGTGGCGGTGTGGGTGCCTCCAGCGTGACACCCCTCTGGGGGCAGGGTGGGGGCTGTGCAGGTTCCAGAGGCCATATGGAAACTCTTGTGCTTTTGCTCCATTGAACAGTGAACCTAAAATTGTTCTAAAAATCCTATTAAAATCAAAGTATTAGAAGATGCTAAGATTGAAAGCTGTACAGGGCCTATAGAACCCTGAAGGGGACAGGGTGGTCGGAGAGGGCTCCACTAGGGAGCAGACCCCCCCGGACTTGTGACAGAGATGAATGGAGACATGGGATCACAGCCTGCGCTCAGGAGCGGGCTCTGGGTGGGCAAGGATGGTCTGGAATCCATCAGCCGGGATGGCAGCGGTCGAGGAAGCGTGTGCAGAAAAGAGACAGGAAGCTGGAAGCCAGCGATGCCAATGACGGAGGGGGAGACCTGGGGGGCACGGCCTGACAGGGAGGAGGGGTGAGAGAAGAGAGCAGTGGACGGAGAGCGCGGGCCATGGCGGGGAGAAGCCCATTCTCGATGAGCGTGGCGCTGCTGACTTGGAAATGAGGGAGATCAATAGGCTTCTGGGAGTCGATGGGAATCGATGGGTAGAGCAGAGGTAGGCTAGGTCATCTCCAAAGCAAAACTGGTGATGGGCCGGGACCACTGGACCGTGGCCTCTTTTGTTGTGTCCGGGAAGTGTGCGCACGGTGAGCGAGTCGCCATGGAAAAGATGGGCTGCGTCCAGCCCGGGGCTGGCTAGAAGGGAGAGAACCTCGGCCTTCAGTTTCAGAAAATCCTATCCTTAGGGTGGACACAGAGGGCTCAAGCCACAGACCCAGGCAAGACTATCTGGAGGACAGGGGGGAGGACCTGTGGGCTGGGGTGGCCTGCAGGCTCAGCTGCTGCCCCCTTCACGCTGCAGCCGTGAGGCACGTGAGTGGACGTGCCCCTGAGATGCCAGGTCCTGAGCGTGGCCTTTCCCAGCGCAGACTCGGAATCTGGAATTTCCATACCCACCTGCTCATCACATGCCCTACGTGCCCTCACCTGGCTTCATCCCTCACCGGCAACATGCACCTGCACTCCGCCAAGCCTGCCAGCCACCTGTGTCTGGCAGCTCCTGAGCCTCGCCTATCCAGCCTTCCGTTGGTGCCCTGGGCCCACCCCGGCTCCCCTCTCAGAACTTTCTCCTTCCTTCCTCCCCAGCCCCTCTCCTCTACTTCCTCATCCTTCCCTGCAGACATGCAGGCTCTGGGATCATGTCTTTTAAAACTCCTCCACTGACCAGGCCTCTCCCTGCAGATACCGTTCACAGCAAGGCTATAGAGATAATCCTCCAGTTACTAGAACCACTTCTCCACCTCGAATTCTCTCCCCTTGACCTTCTCTACCCGGGGGCTTCCATTCCCACCATCCACCCAAACTGCTCATGTCAAGATGTCTCAGCGTCCTTGTTTGGCCGAATCCAAGGCTGCTTCTCACTGGCACGCAACCTCAAGACTGCTCCCTCTTCTTTCAGATGGCTTCTCTCTCCGCTCCTGGGACACCTCCTCTCCTCGATTCCCTCCCACTTCCTGGCCTCTCCTCGGTGTCTTTTGTAGTGTCCTCTGTTGGGTAGAGGCCCCACGGCTTCCCACACTGTGCCTTCAGCCTGACCTTCTGGTGGCCTCGGGCTCACCTGTTGCACGGTGAGGTGGACAGTGCCCCGTGGGTGTGTCTTGGTGTTCTCACAGAACTCTGCCCCTCTCGGGGGCTGCTCCGTCGTAGGTGGTGGCGTTGCCATTCACGCAGGTGCTCAGGCCAGATGCCCCAGAGCCATCTCTGATTCCGCTCACGTTTGCTCTTCTCTCCTGTAACCAGGCCAACTGCAGGCCCACCATCTCTACCTAGAAATTACACCCTGACTGTGAATTCTCCCCATCTGCATGGCCCCCGCCTGCGGTGGACGCTGTGATGTGTCCAGACACTCACGTCCCGCCTGCCAGATCCTTCTCGGGCTTTTCCTCATCTGAAGGAAACCCCCAGGCCTGAGACTCTGCCCCTCCCAGGTCCGTGCCCTACATCCAGTGCCTCCTCGACTCTGCACGAGGAAAGCCTCGACCTCTTGCCTTGATTCAGGGCAGCCTGAGGGGCCCTCCCAGCTCTGGGCTTCCCTTGGGGAGAGCTGGGTCTCCGTTGCAACCTCCTCACGGTTTGATTCCTTCCTCTGCCCAATCCTGCCATCCTTACCCCACCCCACCCCACGTACAGGTGTTATTCCTGAAGGTGCACCCCAATAAATTACCTGCACACAAATCGCAGAATTCCACAGTCTCTCTCCTGGGAAACCTGACCTACATCCCTAGTCAAAGCCTTGATTTCTCCCTCACACCACTCTAATGCCACCCAGCCAGTCACCGTGATTTTGCCCTTGCAAAATAATCTATTCTCTATGTAGCAACCAGAGTGATCTTCATAATACAAAAATCAGATCAATGACTTCCCTGCACTGAACCTCAGCTGCCTCTCTGTTGCTCTTGGAATAGAATCCACGCTCCCCGGCAGTCTCCAGCCCCGGGAGAGCGGCCCGGTGAGGTCTCTCGCCTCATCTCCTACTGCTTGTCCGCCTTCTCGGCTCTGCTCTGGCCACACTGGCCTTCTGCCTGTTCCTTGGATGCCTGGGTGTCCTTTGCCTTAGCTGAGCCCGTGACTTACAACACACTTGCCCCAGATCTTCTCGTGGTTGGCTCCATTTTCACTCAGAAGCCAGCTCAAAGCCACCTCTCCAACCAGACAGTCTAATGCAGCCCCTCTGTGTTGCATTCCCTGTCATTGCATTCTGTTTTATTGCCACCATATGTGCCACTCTGAAATCTTACGTACCCATTGACTTATTTTAACCTCTGCCTATGCCTACATGGAACCTCTGCGAGAGTAGGATGGCGCCTCTAGTTCTGAGGTTTAGTGCCGTGTCTGCAGTATTCAGAAGTGTGCACGTGTGTGAATAGATGAATAAGCACATGCATGAGCGAATGAGTGAATGAATGAATGAATGAATGAACGTTGCTGGGAGCCAGCCTGTCTTGGTCTGCTCATTCTCTGGTCCCCCCACAAAAGTGCTTTAGATATGGTCAGTGTCTCCTCTGAACTTAGCTCTAAGCTGCTTCAGTCACTGACATCCAAGTCCACAGAGAAGTCAAGTATAGGAAGGACCCAAGCCATCCATCAGATTTAGTGTCTAGGGGATGATTGGTGACCTTAAGGAGAACAGCTTTGGTGGAGTAGAGGAGCCAGAGGAATTAAATGGCAACAAAATGAGTGTGAATGGAAGGGCGAGAAGTAAATACAGGGACCTCTTGAAGTTATTTGTTGGGGGTGGAAAGTAGAGAGGGTTTGCTCATTTCTGTCGATTGTTTTTGAGATGGGCTTTGCTTGGGTAATGAGGGAAAGAGCTGATCTGCTCCAGCATAACCAGCCTTCACGGGCTGCTCTCCACGCCAGGTTCTCTTCTAAGCTCTCCCTGTGTGTGTTTTGTTTGCTATTGCTGTGTGACAGATGACTACAGATTTAGTTACTTAAAACACACATTTATTTTCTCACAGTTTCTGTGGGTCCCGACCTGGCTCAGTGAGGTCCCCGGGGTCAGGTCCCACAGGCTACAATCATGGTGTCAGATGGGCTGCGCCCTCATCTGGAGGCCCCACTGGCCGAGAACTCACTTCTTAACTCACTTCCTTGCTGGTGTAGCAGTGAGGACTCTGGCTTCTTGCTAGCTGTTGACCAGAGCTTCCTGAGAACCCTGGATACCACCTTCAGGTCCTAGAGGCCATGTGGAGTCAGCCACCTGCAGTCCCCAGGGGTACCAGAGGTTCTCTTCACATATCCCTCTCCAAAAAAAAAAAAAAAAAAAAAAAAAAAAAAAAAATAAAAAAAAAAAAAAAAAAATAAATAAATAAAAAAAAAAAAAAAAAATAAATAAAAAAAAAAAAAATACATGGCTGTTTACCTCATCAAGCCAGGAAGGAGAGTCTCGATCTCCAGGCTGCTGAGACGGAGTCTTCTATAATGTGACATTATCATGGTGTGACATCCCATTGCCTTTGGTTAGAAGCAAGTCACAGGTCCCACCCATACTCAAGGGCTAGGGATTACACAAAGGCCCAAGCAGCAGGAGGCAGGGACCACGGGGCTTACCTTAGCGTCTTAATGCACATTTCTCACTTAATCCTCACAAAAGCACCATGCAGTGAGTCTTATTATTATCCCCATGTAATGAAGCAAAATGCTGGTGATAAGAGAAAGAGACGGCATGGCTGACAAAGCAAGGCCCCCCCCCCCCCCCCCCCCCCCCGACACGACAGGGAAGGAGGGAACACAGATCACAGATGAAGAAATCTATCACTGCAGCAGGGACACCTCAGCCATTGATGCTGTAGAGGGAGGAGGGAAATGCAGATTAGGCTGTGAGAGTAGGGCACTGTCTTCGGTTTCTACCCAAGAGAAAGCAAAAGGTGTGTCCAGGCAGAGACTTGCACACAAATGCTATGGCAGCCTTCTTCATCAAAGTCCAAGGTGGAAACAACCCAAATGTCCATCAGCCAGTGAATAGATGAACAAAATGTGTTAAAGCTGTACAATTCCACAAGAAAAAGGAACCCACGACTAATATGTGCTACTTGGAGGAACTTCAAAAACATTATGCTAAATGAAAGAAGTCAGGCACAAAAAAACACAGAGTGCATGATTCCGTTTCTATGAAGTTTCCAGAAAGAAGAGGCAAAGCTATAGAGACAGAGAGCAGATTGGTGCTTGCCTGGGGCCAGGGTGGGACCGGAGGGTGACTGCAAGTGGGCAACTTTTTCTCTCCTGCAAGGTGATGCAAATGTTCCAAGATCAACTGTGGTGACGGTGATGGTGGCGCGACTCTGTCAATACGCTAAAAGTCATTCAATTGTACACTTCAGATGAGTGAATTTTATGGTATGTAAATAACAACTCATAAAGCTGTTTGATAAAAAATGATTTTGGCAATAAGTTGGCAAAGTACCTCCCACCCCTGCAATTGGCCTTTTTCTCTGCATTGGAGGGGTACAGTGTGTGTGGGGGGGTGAGGGGCTTGCAGAGAAGGGACAAGGACAGAGAAAGTCTGTGGAGCTGTGGAGGCGGGGCAGTGCTGGAGAAAAGCTGACAGGTGGGAGATCACGTGGCAGAGCTGAGGGTGCAGCTGGGGTGGAGACGGTGGACTGTCTACACTACAACACCGTTGGATCCTGCTGTCCTTAGAAACCCAAGGGCCTAAGCAGGAAAACAAGTACATAAAAGAACAGATTAAACCAAACCTGGATTTTGCTGAGAGACAAGGAGGTTGGGGGCATTGGCAAGAGTGGAGTCAACGAGTTGGTGGTGGCATCTCTGGTGGACAATGCCCAGGTCGGGTGAGGAGCCTATGGGTGAGGTGTAGAGAAGGGTTCAGAGAACAGAGGTCTTCAGGTTGAGGGTGGAGGGAGGGTCTGAGGTATGGGCAGGGGGCTACTGCACACCCTTTACCCTTCCTGCCCGCAACTCACCATGTCCTTCGGCAAACAGGGTGCCCGGCCTGAGCCCTACCCCAGCCCTTTACACTGTGGCCCGAGCAGGGCGGAACAGATGGTCACCTCTCTTGGGACAGGAGCTCTGCCGCAGCAGCCACGTTTCCAAGTCTTGAGCAGCCTGGAGCAGCAGGCAAGGGCAGGGGCTTGGCAGCCCACGTGTCTGGTGTTGCAGACCCAGATCCACCACTCCCCAGGTGTGGACCTTGGAAAAGTCACTTTACTAGTGTCAGCCTTCATTCCCCATCTGCACATAGGGATGATAAGAGTATAGACCTCTTAGGGCCATCGTGAGGATCTCATGGGACACTGCTGAAAAGCCTCAGCTGTGTGCCTGGTCTGGAGAACACTCTGGCATGGTGGCTGTTACTGGTCCCCAGGGCAGGGTGCAGACTGATACTGAGCTCACTGTTCTGCAGCCCCAGAACTATGCCAGAAGGGCTGCTGTGAGCCAGCAGTTGGGTTTAGGTCCCAAGGGCAATACTCCACATTTGTGCTCACGACAGTTCATCCTGTAAATCTCAGCCTCTAAGTCCAGCCGGAGGATGCCTGTTGGGTCCCAGCTCCTCTGCAGCCCTCCACAGCCCCTGCAGCTGATGCATGCAGATGCCTTTGGCCAATCCCTAAGTCACTGGAAGAAAGACCAGCTTCTGGACCACAGGAACACCTCCTGCTGCCTGCAGGTGGAGCCTTGGCCATTTATCCAAGGGAGGAAAATACAAACAACAACAACAACAAAATGCAAGCCTGTGGGTTTCCAAAGCACTTATTTGGGGTGGGAGGACCCAGCTCTCATATCTGTTGGTCTGCGGGGGCTCAGAAGCTCCTGTCCTCCATCACTCTGGGGGGCCCCTCTGGGGGCAGAGGCGATGTCCCCCCAGGCTCCCTGCGGGGGTGCCTTCCATTCACGCTCTGAGTCCCCCAGGAAGGAGGATCGATGCTTTCTGTTCTCCCAGACACAGACCCGCGCATTCCTGCAGGACTATCGACAGCCTCGCCTCTCTCTCCCATCTTCCATACTTCATTTGTGAAAAGAACTGTAATTACCCTCGAGGAGTCATTGGAGGAAAAGTGTACAAATTGAAAAGGACTGCAAATGGGCCCCTCTGGCTGTGCAGAAAACACTTTCCATATTGAACCGCTCTCTCGCGGGGCCGCGCGCTCCCGTCTGCCCGGACCTTGCGATTCTGCTGCAAACTGTGGCAGGCTTTGTGCCCGCCCTGACAATGGGTGTTTGACACACGGAGGGCAGCGAGATTAATGAAAGACCGGGGTTTTTCCATTCCTTCCTTCAGCGGCTAACTACTTGCCTTTCAACTCCTACTGCTAAAGAGCTTGGACAATTAATAAAGCTCCGGTTGTACTTCGGTTTTTTCTCTTTTATTCTTTTCTTCCCACGCCGATAGTTGTTTACGCCGCCTTAACCTAAGCTAACCGTCCAGTGGCCTTGTTAACTGGTCCGGAGACTTCGATCGTGCCAAGTGTGGAGTGTTCTGGGATTTGGAGTAAAAAACAAAGGTCCCTGTTCGAGGGAGTTATCTGAGGACAGGATGTTGAAAGCGTTGCCCCAGACCCTTGATAGGTGACCCCGGGCAAGAGCCAGGGCTTGAGTTCCCTGCCCAGCTGACCCGTCTGAGGGGGCCTTTTGGCCTGGGGCCCTTTCTTCTTGGGAACTGTATCTGAAAGCTTGGGACAAGAAATGCTTCAGATTTCAGATTGTCTTTGTCCCAGATTTTGGCACATTGTCGTAGACTTTGCTGGAGTACTTTAGATTTTGGATTTCCAGATCAGGGGTGCTCAATGTGGCCTTGGCCTTCCTGACTCGGTTCTCTAAGCCATCTCCTTTTCTGTTTTTTGTAAGGACACCCATAGTTGGGTTTAAGGCCCACCCAAATACCTGGTGATGATGCCGTCTATGGATCATTGCCTTAACTACATCTGCAATGACTCTTACTCCAAATAAAGCCACATTCTGCAGTCCAGGCAGACACAGTTCAGATCACTGCAAGACAAAATGCAACACTCGTGCCTCCTGGAATCGCCCCCCCCCCCCCCCGGGCTGCCTCCAGTCCCCATTCTGCGCCCAGCTCCAGAGGCTGACCTTCCTTCTGTGCCTACAACGCTACCACATGGCAAATGAGGGGCACCAGGGGGCAGGTAGGTGGAGAAAGAAGCCCCTGGGAGCATGGTGAAGGAGCAGGCATGAAACACCGCAGCAGTGGACAGAGGTGGGTCTTCTGGGTCCCCACACTACCTGCTCCCTGACTGTGCACCCTGCAGAGAGGAACCCACAGGTACCAGCGAGGGCTTGCAGAAGCTATGCAGGACCCCTCTGCCCCTCCCCTTTATCTCGCCTTCCCAGCTTTGAACTCTTGGCACCAGGAGACTGAACTTGCCTCAGCCCTCAGCCCCGCCCTTGCTTCAGCTGCGCCTCCCCTAGGCCTCCTCCTGATGCCTTGGATGACAGTCCTCGCACTGAAAGTAGCCACTGGTAGTGCATACGGTGTGCCAGGCGCTGTCCTAAGGGCTCTGCACGCTCCGCTTCATGTGAACTTCACGGCAACCCCACAAGGAAGGTGCTGTCACCAAGTCTTTGTTGTGGGGTACTGGTGGGCGCACAGTAGGATGTTTAGCAGTATCTATGGCTTCCGTTCACAGAAGCCAGCAGTGAGTGGAGCCCTTTGCTTCCCCATCCCCATTTATTTGTCTCCAGATGTTGTCAAATGTCCCAGGGGAGGAGCAAAGCCACCCCTAGTTTAGAGCCACTGGCTGAAGGTCATACATAATGAGTGACAAAGCCAAGGTCAGGGTCCTGAGGCCCACACTTATCTGCCTCCCTCCACTGGAGCCTCTGCTCAGCCTTGCTGTGCTGGCACTGAAGTCCAAAGTCGGGGCTGAAAGCTCACCCTAGACCTCGAGGACTCCGGGGCTCCCCCGGCTCCCACCCACCCGCACTCCAGGCCAGGTGAGCCCCAGAGGAGGGCGCGCACTTTCCTGGACGGCACGGGGGCCTCTCTGTCCCCTGCAGCTCCTGGCCGGGGCCTGGCTCAGCACTGGGGCCTGAAGACAGCACCACGGGCTGTCTGGGGGCAGTGAAAGGACCCCCGCCCTCCTCCTTGAGGACAGGTGCTCCCGGGCTGGGGGAGGGGGCCTCTCAGGTCTCTTGGACTCGGGCTTGTGCGGATTCTGGAAATGGCGAGGGTTTTGGTGTCTGTGGAGAAGGTAATTAAATGCTGAGTTAATTGTCCCTGGTAGTCATGGCTTTCTGCCCTTGGCTCACGTCCATCTCTTCTTCCACAAAGAAGAAAGGGAGGTGTTAAAGCAGCGCAGCCAGGGAGGGTTAGTCACGTCCCTCCCTCCCTGCCTCCCTGCCCCCCATTGTGACCAGCCCTGCCTTTCTCTAACAAGGGCCCTTCTCCACCCGATTCCCATTCCGTCGTAAACGAGCAGGGCCCCGGTGGTGCCCATCTCGGGGGACGCGATCGGCTCTTTCTAAACACGCGGCGTCTCGAGGCGCTAGCTGCTTTCATCACCTGCTATAATCGCTCGTTTTTTATTGGCACATAAAAGGGCTTCCTGTAAAACATATTAAAGCTTCCAATTCTGAATGAAAAGCACTTGATGTAAAATCTCTCCGTGAACAGGAGCCACAGTTGGGGCCAGGCTGGTGGCATCCTCCCTGCATGGAAGGGACAGAGCCCCTTCGCCCATGGCCTGGCACCACCCCTCCCAGGAGCTGGGCCCCCACAAGTCGCCCAGGGAGGGACGCAGCCCGGCCAACCTAGGAACACGGTCTCCGGTCTTCACCTGCGAGTGAGGCTGCCTCCGAGTGCTCAGACACATCCAGGGGGACCCGGAGCTCCGGGCGAACCTCACACCCGGCTCCCAGGTGCCGGCTTTGTTGTTTTTTGTCCCAAATCTTCGAATTTGGATGATTCAGAAAAATACTGTTATTATCCTCGTGTGCAAAAGAACGTGGCAGCGCTTGGGTATAGAATACAAAGGATGTGTGCATTTTTAAGATTGAAACACAGGATTTCAGAGAAAACGCCGGCTCTGCCCAGGGCTCCCTCCAGCAGCAAAGTCAGAGCGGCACCGATGCTTGGATCGGAGCCCCGATTCCTCAGTGTGCATTCTTTCCAGTCTAGCTCCAGCCAGGAACATAAACTCCCAAATATGGAACGGAAGCTGTCAGCCCGCCATGTGCCCTCACACCCGGCTACACCAGGGGACCTGGGCAAAGCAAGGAGGACAGGAACAAGCATCGCCTGACACCTGCTCAGTGTGCACTCCAGCCGTGTCCCCTGCACAGCCCAGCAAGGCGGCTCCCCCGGCCACTACCAGGCCCACAATGCCCTTCACCTGCTCCTCACCTTGAGGAACTTCAGTTTGTCGCTTTAACTCAGGAGCCAAGACACCTCCTTTATGAAGCTGTCCTAGTCTCTCTCACAGGATTCACCAAGCCTTCCTCATGCCCCCTCCACAGTCGGATCACTCCTCTGTAAGGGAGTGTTTTTTGACTAGCTGGCTGTCTCCTGCATCAGGTAGGAAGTGGCAGAGACAGAGATGCTGCATGTTTTTGCATCACTGGCACCTGGTATTTTATAGTTGGTCAATAGATGGAGTTAAATATGTGGAAGGTTTGAGAGAAAGTGAGAGGGTAAGAGAAGATTGACTACTGTCTGAGGCTGTTTTCTGTTGCTATGACAAAACACCACAGATCAGGAAATTTATAATAAAAATAGAAGTTTATTGACCCGTGGTTTCTAGAGGTGGGGAAATCTAAGAGCCTGGTACCTGGATCTGCTCAGCCTCAGGTGAGGGCCTTTTGATACATCAGAACCTGGCAAAAACATCACATGATAAGACACAGCAAATGTATAATTGAGGCCTCTCTTCCTCTTCTCATAAAATCACTAATGCAGCTGGGCATGGTGGCACATGCCTGTAATGCCAGCAATTTAGGAGGCTGAGGCAGGGGGATTGTAAGCCTGAGGCCAGCCTGGGCACTTAGTGAGTCACAAAATAAAAGAACAAGGGCTGGGCATGTAGCTCAAAGGTAGAGCACTTGCCTAGTATGCCTGAGGCCCTGGAGGTGGTGGTGGTGGGGTCTTCAATCCCCAGTACCATGAAAAATAAACAAATAACAAAATAAAGCTACTAACGCCATCCTGGGAGCCCCACTCTAATGACCTCATCTGATCCTAATCACCTCTGAATGGCTCCACCTCCAAAGACCACGGACACACGACGTGAGGTTAAGTTTCCAAGCTGTAAACTTTGGGGCGACACATTCCAACCACAGCAACCTCCAAGGTGCTAGTCCATTATGGATCCGTGGTGTGACAGAGACAGGGCCTGGGGACTTGGACCTGCAGTTGGAGTCACAAGAGGCCTGGGGGCAGCTGTTGTTCCACCGCAGCCTGGGACCTCTGCTGCTTTTCCAGAGCCTTCCCCAGCCCTTCTCTGTGGGAAGGAGCTGGACGGACATATCTGCTAGAAGGTCCTACTGGAAGGGAGCGGAGCTCAGAGCCAGGCCCACCCCCTTTTTTTAATACCATGTTTCAATCCTAAATATGTACATGGTTTTGTTTTCTATAGTCCAATATTGCCACGTTTGTTTGCAGGTGGAGATGCTGACGTTCAAATCCGGAACCTCCTAATAAGTGGCATCTGAAGCCACCTGTCTTATCCGGGTGTCCTCACGCCCTCTCAGGCCACAGGCCCTGGGACACCTTCTCTCTGGGGATCTTTCCCAAACAGTTCAGAGCACATCCTCCTCTGGGTGGGTGGTCACAGGGCCTGGATACAGGGCCTGGAGTGACAGTGATCCTGTGGTGACCGTGGCCAGGCCTGGACACCGACAGTCCATAGCAGTCGAGTGTCAGGCTTATAAGCTTTGCAAAGAGCAGACTTGGTGACTTGTCTCTGTGACCCTGACCCTGCCTGGGGCCTGCCATGGATTGTAGGGCAAGAATGAAAGATGAGGGGTGTCTTGGAGGTGCACAGGGGGCTGCAGGGCATCATGGGGGAGGTGTCCTCCTCTGGCTGCAACAGAGACCAGAGTTTCCTCAGAAAGGCAGGACTTGATCCCACAACGCACGTGGCCAGGAAGTGGCTTGGGGCCCTGAGGCTGCTGGAGTGGCTGCTTCTTGTGTGTGTCAGTCTTGGTCCCCTTCTTTATGGGCTTCTGCTCTGCCACCCTCCCTTTACACCTGGCCTTGTCCCAGCTACTCCCTGTTCTTGCTACCTGGGGTGTGGTTCCTGCACAGCAGCAGTAGCAAGGGGTCCCGCCCACACCCCCAGGTGATCCAGAAGCACCACTCAGAACCTCTCTGTTCTCTCAGGACCTTGGCCTGGGGGTGGCTTGACCCCCACGGCCCTCTAAGCCACAGCCGGCTCCACCTGCATCAAGGCTACCAGCAGACTCCACTGCTAGCAGCTCCAGACCTGTCAGGCTCCTGCTTGGCCTGGCCCAGGTGTTTGGCTCTGATGTTTTATTTTTGTAGTAGCAGGGATCAAACCCAAACCTCCTGCATGCTGGGCAGCGCCCTACCATCCCCAGCTCTTTTATAATTTATTTTGAGACAGGGTCTTGCTCAGTGTCCAGCTGGCCTTGCACTTGGGATCCCCTGCCTCAGCCTCCTGAGCGGCTGGGATTACAGCGTGTGCCACCACCCCCGGCCCCAGCTCAGGTTTTGATCCTAAAGTGAGGTGCCCAACCCTGGAGCGGAATCACACGTCCGGCAGAATCATGTGTCCACCACATGGGCTCCAGGTGTGGAGAGCAGGGCTGGGACAGAACAGGACAGTGCTGGAACCATGACTCTTGTTTCCAAGGGGGCCACTCTTCTCCCTCTCACCGAGGCCCTGCTCAGACCAGCATGGCGAGTATCCTTGTGAGTCACTCTGTCCCATCCCTCCCTCTCAAGGGGGACAGAGGACAGCCAGGACAGCCACAGCTCAGCTGGTGAGTCTGCATTTCAACCCACCGGGCCCCTCTCTGTCCTAGAGACCTGGGAGGAGGGCGGGGCAGACCCTATCTTTCCCAGGAGAGGGAGCTCAATCTCAGAGGGGAATACTGGTTTTCTAGTGTCACACGGCAAGCAGCGAAGGTGTCCAAACTCAAGCCTGGAGCTCCTGACTCAAGTCCAGTGCTCTCGCCTCACCCCCACGCGGCCTCTGGATGCTGCCCTTGCTGAGGCCTCCTGACATAATAGAGTCCCCAGCCCCAACTCACGAGGCAGTGCTGTGGTTCCAGCTATGCAACCGAGAGAGAAGCTGTTAGGGACACACCACGCATCAGCGGCAGAGTTCAGGCTAGGCCTGCAGGAGCTGCATGTGGCTTCCACTTATTACCTGCATGAACATGGTTCAAGTGCCCACCATGTGCCAGGCACTCTTCTAAGAGCTTTGCCTATATTAATTTATCTGATCCTTCCAAGATAGTTGTAATTAGTACACCCAATTCACAGAAGGAAAGATCAAAGCACAGAGAGGTTGAGCAACTTTCTAGGGTTACACAGCCAGGAAGTAGAAAAACCCAGGATCTGAACTTAGGCAATCTGGCTGAAGAACAAGCTGCTTCATAAGGTCATTGTACCGATGTTCCTTTAGACCATGTTCTCAAAGGCACTCACCAGACCAGAACCATCAGCATTCCCTGGAAACTGGTTAAAACTGCACATTCTGGGAAACCACCTAACACAAACAGATCAGAAACTCTAGGGTTGGGACCCAGCAATCCGTGACTTAGAAAACTCTCAAGCAGATTCTGATCCACGTTAAAGTTTGAGAACCACCACTTTAGAGGATTGAATTGAAACAGCGTTTATAAAATTCTTAGCATAGCATTAAAAAATGTTGGCTATTATCATGACTGGTGTTTGTTTTTGTTTTTTTTTTTTCCCCTTTGGTACCAGGGATTGAACTCAGGGGCACTCGACCACGGGGCCACATCCCCAGCCACATCCTCACTGAGTTGCTAAGTGCCTCGCCATTGCTGAGGCTGGCTTTGAACTGGCGATCCTCCTGCCTCAGCCTCCCAAGTGCTGGGATTACATGCGTGCGCCACCGCGCCCGGCTATGACTTTTTTTTTTTTTTTTTTTTTTTTTTTTGGTTGTTGTTGTTTTGTTTTGTTTTTTAGTAAGAGTGAAAACCCATGGTGGTCAACATCAGAAGCACCTGCCTCTTTGGTAAAATGCCCCATAAAACAACTTATGCTGTCAATGAAAACAACACGTAATCCGGTGAAGGCTGGGAGGAGGGAGAGTGCCACACCATCGTGGCTCACCTGGCAGCCGCTCCCGCTCCTGCCAACGTGGGCACAGCTGCCGCAGGGGCAGAGCCACTTCATCAGTGGAAGGACACTTTTGCCTTCTCCGTGAACCCAATGCAGTTTGGGGAAGAGGCTGACCAGCTGGGCCACTGCCTGGCTAGAGAGTGAGCCACAGCCCCGTTCCCTCCTGGCCGTCCCGTGGCTGCCCGCATGACCTCTCTGCTCGAGACTGGAGTGCCCCGGCCCCTGGCCTCCGGAGCTTGCTCAGGAATCATGAGACACTTTCCTACATGCATGACCCACACCCCCCCATCACCGTGTGTCACCCTCGGTGGTGACGTGCCTTCCCTTCCTCGGGCAGGGTGTATAATTGGCCTGGCATTACCCAGCAGTCTCTGGGGAATTGCTTCTGTCGGGAGCGTAACAAGCTTATCTGTTTAGCCTGAGTTATGTCACCACGCTCAGTGTAAGGCTGACCGTCTGCCTGATGCGCTGGGCCCAGATGGATTTGTGAATAATTCCACCACCACAATTATTTTACAATTTTGAATCTTCCCTGGCAACTTAATGCATAGTTTGCAGTGAACAGCTGCATAAATCAGAACTCGAAACAAAGGCTCTCCAGCCAGGCCACAGCTCTGTCACAGGGGAGGCTGGTGAGCCTGGTGTGCAATAGACCTGGAGCTGGGCTCCTGTCCCCCAGCCCCAGGCTGTACCTGGCTGGGAGCCTCCATCAGCTCAGGGGCCTCCGCAGGGCTCTCCAGGGAAGCCTGTTCCCATCATCTCTGGGTTTTCCTTGATGTCACCTTTATCAATGGGGATGAGGGCTGATGGCAACCGCCCTCCTCTCCTGCTTTAGAGCCACTCTCTTACGGCTGTCCCCGGGGGCACCCATAGGAGTCACTCAGTAGAACCCAGGACACCAGAGCAGGCAGAGCCGTAGAGCTCATCTGTTCTAGCATTTTTCATTCTGTTCGCAGAGGGGCCTCAGGGCTGCCCTTGGGGACAGCACAGGGGCAGGACACCTAGGCTGTGCCCACCTGTCAATCAGGACAACTCCTCTTTTTTTTTTTTTTTTTGGTACCAGGGATTAAACTCAGGGGCACTCGACCACTGGGCCACATCCCCAGCCCTTTTTTGTATTTTATTTAGAGACAGGGTCTCACTGAGTTGCTAAGTGCCTCGCCATTGCTGAGGCTGGCTTTGAACTCGCGATCCTCCTGCTTTAGCCTCCCAAGTGCTGGGATTACAGGTGTGTGCCACAACGCCCGGCTAGCTTTTTTTTTTTTTTTTTTTTTTTTTTTTTGTCACATATTTGGCTTCTGTTGTAATAAAAGTGTCAAGCTGCTAAGCTGTCCTGAAAGCCTCTGATCTAATCTCACACTTCGTTTTGCAGAATGGGAACGTGAGGCTTAGAGAAAAGTGACATAGCTTAACAAATATTTTTCCCATTATGGGAATTAAACTCAGGGTCTTAAGCATGCTAAGTTATGTATTTCTGCTGTAGAGCCCGTGAGCTAGAAACATACTCTAGAATAGGTCCCCAAATCCAGCTTCTTTCATTGGCTAGCTTGAGAGATCCTGAGCTCAGGCCACTAAACTCAGCACCGCTGGGACTCAGTTTTCTCATCTATAAAATGAGCCTAATAATAGATTAGTCATGCAGGTTAAATAAGGAAATGTATCCATCCCAGTGTCTGGCACATAATACACACTCAATAAATCAATAAATGTTAGCTGATACCATTAACTTGGGTCTGCTATAACCCTAAGTCTCCAGAACACTCACCATAGACCTCTGTGCAGCAGAGAGCCTGTCTCTAGGGAAAGAAGAATCGAGAGTGGAAAGAGCATCTAGTAACTGCCAGGCTCCTTTCATCACAATCCGCGTGTGGGCTGGGCCGGGCTGGGCCCTCTGATCTACATTTTGCAGAAGGAAGCCACAGAGTGACGTGGGTTCGCCTTCTTTGACCAGACCCTGGCTGAGTGGGGGCTTGTGCAGCTGTGTGAACTGCAGGGTTCCGCTGGTCCTCGGCTGGGCGATTAGCAGTTCTTTAAACCGCCTTAGCTGTTTTCCCATGTAGGTCTTGTTAGCAGACTTTATTTAGGCTTCTGCTGCCTCTCGGCCGTGTTTGCTTTCACAGCCTCGGCGCTGCAGGCTGTTCTATTAGCTACCTTTTGCCTTATTTTGTTTTTACACTGTCTCCGCTTTTGTAGGTGTTGAAAGAGAGTCACAGTGTGGTGGCGGAGGGGCACGGGAGAGTGGATGAGACGCCGCCGTTGGCAGGCTGGAAGTACCTAAATGGAAATTGTTCTTCCTCGGCACGTGTGAGGGGCGATGGGGCCCTCCTCGTCCATTCATTCACACACTCATTCATTCTTTTTTTTTTTTTTTTTTTTTTTTGTGGTACCGGGGATTGAACTCAGGAGCACTCGACCACTGGGCCACATCCCCAGCCCTTTTTTTTTTTGTATTTTATTAGAGACAGGGTCTCACTGAGTTGCTAAGTGCCTCGCCATTGCTAAGGCTGGCTTTGAACTCGCGATCCTCCTGCCTCAGCCTCCCAAAGTGCTGGGATTACAGGCGTGCGCCACCGCGCCCGGCTCATTCTTTTTAAGAAAAAAATTTTTTTAGATGTTGATGGATCTTTATTTCGTTCATTTATTTATATGCCGTGCTGAGAATCGAACCCAGTGCCTCCCACGTGCTAGGCAAGCGCTCTACCGCCGAGCCCCAGCCCCCGCCCTCAATCATTCTTACTCTGTGCACAGCTGTCAGGCTCCTGGAGGCGCTGAGGACACAAGACAGACCCGGGCTCTGCTCTCTTGGCGCTTTTGAGGTCCAGCAGGGAGAGCAGCTGGATAAACGAGCTGTGGGAAGGGTGCGGCGCCACAGTAAGGGGGACCTTGGGGTTCCTGGCAGCACCTTGCTGGGGCCCTGTCTGCAGCCCAGCTCAGGACACAGCCCAGAGGCTAACTGAGCTTTCGTGAGAAAATAACAGTGTTCCACACAACCAGGGGCATCGGCTGCTCACTCACGTGCCCAGTCCTGTGTTAGGGCCCACGTGGTCTCCAGTCAGGGGTCCCGCAGCTGCCACCAGGCTCCCCTTCCTTCCTGGTGCTGCAGGTGCAGCCCTGTGGGGCATTTGCTTCCCTGCTTCCAGACAGTGTCCCATTTCCAGGCCATTCTGGAATTTCTCCAGTTTTCCTTCCCTGGATTCTATCCAGGATCTGAGAGCTCTCAGCTGGGACAGGGATGCACAGAAAAACTAAAACTGCTGCCATTTTAAATCCAAGTAGTCACGCATGCGTGCTCTCTCTCTCACACACACACACACACACACAGGTGCAGACACCACTTCACACACCTGCACACAGACTTCTGCATAGGAACAGACATGTTTACCAAGAGCACTGAGCACCGAGAGGTACCTGCACACACACACACACACACACACACACACACACACACACCATAGATTCATGCAGCTGCTTCTTGTAGAGAACCTATACACACACCACACCCAGCACGGGGCACAGGGCGACGGCCCGGGTTATGGAGATGCGATTCCTAAATCGTGCATTGAGGAACCATGTCCGGCAGGGAGCGCATCTTGGATGTCAGGTGAGGAAGTCAACTGGAGGGGAAAGAAGGCTTCCAGCATGGGCCACACAGAGAGAGGCCTCGGGGGAGAAAAGAGCTTGGTGCATTCAAGGCATCAAAGGGGAAAGTCAGTGTTCACCTGAGCACAAACTGCACAGACAGGTGAGTTGCACACAGGGCAGCTTGCACACCAAGCACACACACCACACAGATGCAGACGTAGGCAAAACGTGCTCATACACCCCCTTAGGCACCAGCACCAACCAGCATAGGCACACACACGCACACACACACACACACACACACACACACGTGTAAACACACAGAGCAGCCTCAGCAGGACACAGAGGTGTGTGTGAATATAGATGTGGCAAAAAAAAAAAAAAAAAAAAAAAAAAAAAAAAAATGCAGTGCAGCAGGAGACGCCGCCGAGATGCACCTGCCACACTCACCCAGACGCACAGGTAAAGGTTCCTCCACGCAGACACTGGCACGTTTTCCTGACTGCACATGGACACTGGTAATTGTGCACTGTCTCTACACAGGTCTGGCCCCACACGCTCTCCAGGCATGGCGTGCTCACAAGGGGCACATGGTACGTGCAAGGAGAAGCGCGTGTTGCAGGGCTTCCGAGAGCCCAGGAATTCCTGAGCCCAAGATCATTAAAGTCAATGGCCGTTAAGTAGCTAATCCCTCATTCAGCTCTCTGAACGTTTGGGGGCATAATCCGTGGGCTCCTCCATTTCTACACAGCTTTGAAAGGATTCAGGGGGTGAGGACGGCGATGGAGATTGGGGTCTTAGCGTCCTTGACGTTGTTAAGCCTCTGCTCATCGGCTTCCCCTCCCCGGGCTGCCGGCAGATGCGGATCTCACGCCACCACGGAGGGACTCTTGCTCCGTAATCCATTTTCCTCTGCCTTTCTTTGGAGATTAAACAAGTGCCCCGCTGGGCACAAAGGCCAGCCGAAGCTCTCGGGGCCTGGAGGCTCTCTGGTGCCAGCTGCGGAGGATTCTGGAGAGCCTGGACAGTGGTCTGCACTGTTGGGTAAACCAGGAGAGGCTGGGGGCCCTGCTTTCTAAGGAGAGGTGGTCTGGCCATGAGGGCCAAGCGGTTTGTCCAAAATAAAGAAATAAATCAAGTAAAATAAACCTGAAAAGAAAGGAATGAGGCCTCTTTGGGTGCAGTGTGAACTAATCATCAGCTGGGCCACTCAGAAAGTCTCTCCATGTTTCTGAGCCTCTGTTTTGTCATCTGTAAAATGGTCCTAAAGGTCCATTGGCTCCCGTCTCACTGGGCAGTCGGGAAGACAAGTGAGATAGAGGACCTCAGCTTCTTCCCAGGACCTTTGGGCCCTTCCGAGAGCTGAGCCCCCTGCTGCCCTCCCCAGACGCGTGGGTGGTCCTCTGTCCATCCCTCCTACACTACAGGCCGTTTGCCCTGAACAACTACACGTGCGTGGCTTTTAATGGATGCACACCTTTGCCCAGCATCTTCTCTTCTTGGAATGCCCGTCCCCTACCTGACTGCTCAACAAATCGCTTCTGACTTGTCAAGACCTACCTGAGGTCTGGCCTCCTCCATGGAACCTGCCTGGATCAACCCAAGCCACACTGGAAGTTTCCTGCGCTCGCACTCCTCCCCCTACTCCACCCCTCCCCCTGTCCCACCCCCACAGCTCCGTAGCTCCTCCCTCATGCCCCAGGCAAAACAGCTGCTCTTTGGCGGGAACTGTGCCCCCACATTCTCCTGCCCCGTTTGGAACCCTGTGAAGACAGCATCCTGGCCCCCGCCATCTCCAATTCTGGTGTTCAGAAGAGTTCGTCAGGTGCTCTGTGGGTCAAAAGCACAATGAAAATGTGAGGCCACGTCCATGTTTAAAAGACAGCCTATTTTTAAAGCCAGATTGCAGAATTCCTCTTGGGAGAAGAATGGTCTTTGTCCAGGAAAGTGCCTTTAAGGGTTTGGTGGGGTAAAAGCCAAGTCCACCGCGGGTCCTCCCAGCTCAGGGCATGGTCGGAACATGCGGGAAAGCTAAAGATACAAAGGAAGAAAAGAGGCGACTTGCTCTACAAAGCCAAGTAGGAGAACGTGGAGCTTCAGTGCCAGGACCCAGGAGTGGGGAAGGGATAGTGATGGAGAAGAACAGGACAGGGGGACCCTGGGGCTCCCAAGGGGCTTCTGAGGGCAGATCTGCCGGGTGCGTCCTGTGCTGGCCAGGAGGCAGCGCCTGTGTGCCCCCACCTCCCAGGCTTCCGTGAAGTCGGCTCTGCACAAATCCCTCGGGTGGGGCTTGCTTAGAGAAGAGAAAACTGCACCAAAAAGCAGTGGCGCTCGGGGCCAGGAGGGAGAAGCAGCCGTCAGAAGAGAGGTGCAAGTGGAACCTGCGTCCAGCTGGAAATCAGAAGGGGAGGTGACCGGAACACCTGTCTCCATAAATCGGCAGGACGCTAGGGGCAGACCCCAGACGCCCACAGGGGTTGGGTGCGCCCAGAGGTGGATTTGGGCACATGATCATTGGGATCCTTGGTGGAAGCAGTCCCAAGGCCCTGGAGTCCTGAGGCCTGGAGGGGTGTTTCCTGGGGCTTAGATTCCTTCTCAGAGCTGAGGAGGCCTTGGAGGGACACTGCAGGAAGATTGGCCATGCTGGCTAATGGGGCTTATCAGGACACATCAGGACACAAAGAGGACAGGGACCTGTGCCATCCCTGGCAAGTCCCAGGATTGGGGGAGCCTGCAGGGACCACGGTCCACACCTGACCCCTGCCCAAAGTGCGCTGAGGCTCTGTCAGGCCATCCCAACCCCGGCAGGGACCACTGCTGCAGCCTCCCTGCTGCAGCCTCCCTGCTGCTGCCTCCCTCCCCACTGTTGGGGGCCCACACAAGGAGCAGAGGCTCAAAACATGCCCATCACGCCTGCCCCTGGGGAGGCTGAGCAGGGTTCCCTCCACTCGCAGCCATTCGGCACGTCTATTAAATTAGATGGAGCAATTATGCTCGGGTTGGAGGCAGAGTGATGGAGCGGGAGGCAGGCGTGTCAGGGAAGGGGATGCAAACACCACACAAGAGTCGCAGCACTGATTCTTACTTACAGGGCCGCGCCTGACAGCACAGCCCACGCCTGCGCCACTGCGCGGTCCTGCTTCCCTGAGCACCGAGCTGGGTGCATTGAAGGTGCCGGGAGCTCTGTGGTCCCCCGTAACTCAGGAAGAGCTGGAAGAAAACTCTTAGATAAGAGAGAGTGAGAAAACACAAGCAACTGAGGGAGACAGCTGGAGGATTTGACGCTGGCTGATCAGAGAGGAAGGTGCGAGGGAGGGGGTGTAGCATATGGAGCAGCTTACCAGAAACCCCTCCGGGACCGTTCTCCAGAAAGGGAAGGAAAACAGCCCATTCATTCATTCATTCAACCAATATTTGCTGGGCACCTGCTAAGTGCCGACTCTTGGCATTCACGGTAGAGTTCAGGAGAGCAATTAGGTTGGAATGTTAAGTGTCGGTGCAAAGAGCACAGCCCTGAACTTGAGCCCCAAGTTCAGATGCCTTTGTTTCCTCTTGATCAAGAGAACCAGGAGGAAGCATCCTTGACTTGACAGGGAGGTGGGGACAGGGAGAGAAGCCAAAGGTGGAAGTAGGAAATGAACTTGGAGGTGTCGGTGGCAGTCTGACTAATGAGCCTTCAGTGCCAACCCAGCAGAACTGCCTGTGCCCGCATCTGTGCCAGCCACCGCTGTAGACAGTGATGGAGGCCTTCTGCGCTCTGACCAGCTGAGCGAGACCATGTGAGCACCGATCAGATGGCTCAGAGGAGAGGACCGGGGGCAAGGAAGAGGACAGGCAGGGACCAAAGACTCACCTTGGGTGGGGGCAACTAAGTGAAGTCAGGGCTGCAGGAGCTGGGGGCCAGCGGCAGCGTCCAGGACTGGGGGGAGCGCCCGGGTGACCAGCTCCAGGGCCTTTGGAGAGGCCTCCAAGCAGCCTGGGGGAGCAAGGCCTCTGCCCCTGGGCAGGGGAAGAGGCTTTCCAGAGAGGCTGGCCCAGGTTCAGGGCAGGCTGGAGGCGCTGCGGGACCTTGGAGAGCCAAGCCCACCCCTGGCCTCAATGTGGCTCCCCATCTCCTGCCACCAGCTGGCCCAGGTGGGGTCAGGACCCAGATGAGTGAGTGAGTAGAGGGGCGGGGAAGGCCAGGAAGATGGGGGCGGAAGTAGCCAAAAAAAAGAAAAAAAAAAAACAGAGCAAAATGAATCTTTCCCCACGTGATGGTGTGAGAAGAGCCTCTCTCGCTCTCTCTGAAGTAGGCTTTGTTCCATTTTCTTGGCAATATTTGTCTGGGTTGAGGAAGGAGTGATAGGGACCTGGGCAAAGAGACCACCTGTGGCTCCAGGCGAGGAGGGCAGGAGGAGACAAAGGGCCAGAGGAGGAGGGGGCTTCTCAAGGAGGCCTGCATAGACCGGTGTGGTCCTGGGTCTGTCCTGACCAAGGATTCCAGGCCGAGCTGGGCAGCTCTCGACCAGATACAGGAACTCGGACCCTCCGCCCCACGTTGGTGTCAGAACCGTGGAAGTGGAAAGAATCGTGAAAACCTTGGGGAAAGACTGTCCCAGCCACACCCATTGAACCAGTAAAGGAAAAGAAACATGCCGGGTGTGGTGGCGCACGCCTGTAATCCCAGCTTGCTGAGGCAGGAGGATCTCGCAAGTTCAAAGCCAGCCTCAGCAACTTAGGGAGGCCCTGAGCAACTCAGAGACCCTGTCTCAAAAAAAGAAATAAAATAAAATAAAGGCAGGGATCTGGGGATATGGCTCAGTGGTCAAGCTCTCCTGGGCTCAATCCCTGGGAAAAAAAGAAAGGGAAGGAAGGAAGGAAGGAAGAAGGAAAAAAAGGAAGGAAGGAAAGAAAGAAGGGAAAAAAAAAAGGAAGGAAGAGGGAGGGAAGGAAGGAAAGAAAGAACAAAACCTGATGGTGGGGCACGTGCCGGAGGAGGTGGACCTATGCGAATTTGTTGCTAGAAGTAAAACCTGGCACAGCTCCCCTGGCACAGAACCCAACACTGCCTTGTAAAGTCCAACAATTCAAATACCCTATGGCAGGGCGATTCCACTCCTAGGTGTGCACAAGCCCTTCCGCCTGTGCCCCAGGGGACACACGCATGAAGGCTCAGAACAGCAGTGTTCATAACAGTGAGCACGAATACACTGAGGTCTGGAAACAACCCAAGTGCCCCAGGCTGGGAGAATGGCTAAATAAATTGTGGTAGAACTCACACAATAGGATGATATAAAGCAAAGCAAAATGAATGGACTGTGGCCACACAATAACTTGGATAAATCCTGGGAACACAATGCGGAGTGGAAAAGTGAGTCTCAGAAGACGACTTCCATATATATAAAGATCAAGAAGAAGCCAGGCTAAAGGACGCTGTTAGGAATGTGTGGAAGGAAAGGCATGAAAACACAAATGCAGCCTGGCACAGTGGCATGCACCTGTAATCCCAGGGGCTCAGGAGGCTGAGGCAGGAGGCAGGCAAGTTCAAAGCCAGCCTTAGCAACTTAGCAAAGCCCTAAGCAACTTAGTGAGATGTTGTCTCTAGATAAAATATAAAACAGGACTAGGGATGTGGCTCAGTGGTTAATTCCCCCTGGGTTCAATCCCAAGTACCAAAACAAAAACAAAAACAAAACCCCAGCCGGGCACGGTGGCACACGCCTGTAATCCCAGCACTTTGGGAGGCTGAGACAGGAGGATCGTGAGTTCAAAGCCAGCCTCAGCAATGGCGAGGCACTTAGCAACTAACTCAGTGAGACCCTGTCTCTAAATAAAATACAAAAAAGGGCTGGGGATGTGGCCCAGTGGTCGAGTGCCCCTGAGTTCAATCCCTGGTACCACACACACACACACAAAAAAAAAAACCACATCTGCAGAGTAGCAATAATCTATAGGGTTAGCAAAAAGCACAGAGGGGAATGTAAGTTACTGATCACATTCTGGTTTGTGGGTTTAGTCGTGGGTTCATGGTTGTTTGCCACGTTTTTGTTCCCACATTTTTATTGGTGCATTACAGTTGTACATCCTGATGTCACATATTGGTCACGTATTTGTACATGCACACATTACAGGATATAACAACATGATTTGTTTGCTAAATTGTTGAACTATAAAAAAGGGGTCACGATTCAACACTGCAGCATAAGCAAAAGTTTGTGTTTTGTTTATACAATGTTGTGTTCTGAGCTCTAAAATATAATCTGGACACTTCTTGGGAGGTTCTTGTAAGGCCTTTCCCAGTCCGTCCCCTGTCCTCAGCTGTACCAGGCTCCTCCCTGCTTCCTCAGATTGTCACCTCCTTCCTACTGTCACTTCTCTCCCCATCTCTCTGAGCTCAGTCTGGAGGGAGCAGGGCCACAGGAAGAGGGGCCCCGAGACTAGAGGACCTCACTGGTTCACGGTCATGTCCCCAGGCCCCAGCTTCTCTGCTTTTGGGCTGCTTGTAAGAC
Source organism: Tamias sibiricus (assembly GCA_025594165.1). NCBI lineage: Eukaryota > Metazoa > Chordata > Mammalia > Rodentia > Sciuridae > Tamias > Tamias sibiricus. The sequence goes on along the minus strand of CM046658.1, from coordinate 31,074,029 downwards.
GCTTAGCCAAGGGCAGGTGGAGCGACCCGGGTTTTGGTCCTGGCCACCCTGCTCTGGGCTCCTCCTGGCCCCCTGGCTGCGGCTCTCTGCCCTTGATGAGGTAGGGAGCTTCTGTCTGAGACCTAAAGCTCAGAAATCTTAGACTCACCCCCTCCCCACCTTTTGCAGACCTCATCCTGGCCACATCCAGAGGCCTCCTGTTCCTTCCTTCCTTCCCATATATGTGCTGAGGGCCCCTGAGGTGCCCGGCAGAGGCAGCAGCAGGCCCTGCTGGCGGTGGAACAGCTTCTTGGCGAGGCAGAGGGAGGGTGAGGAGAGACGGCGAGCCAGGCCAGTATGAAAAAGGTCCAGGGCATGGGCGGTGGCAAGGGCTATGCAGAAAAGCGGGGAAAGAAAATACCCAGGGTCAGGGCCAGGAGGAGTTGTGATTTTAAAGAGAGAGGCCCAGGGCAGCCCAGGTGGGGCGATGGCATTGCGTAAAGAGCTGAAGCAGGTGGCGAGCCAGGAGGACACCCGGGAAGAGCATCCCAGGCAGAGAGAACAGCAGGGCAGAGGCCCGAGTCAGGGTGCCTGTGGGGCCAAGGAAGCCAGGGGTGCCTGGTGGAGGGAGGGTGTGACACCAGAGGGGCCTTTGCAGGAGTTTGGGCTGAATGAGGCAGGAGTCACCGGAGGGTTTTGAGCAGAGGGATGACCTCAGCTGATGTCACAGGATCACTCTGGCTACTGAGCCAACAAACAGGGGCAGAGAGAGGAATTGATGACAGCCAGGGGCAGCCAGTGGCAGCGGGGGTAGCCAGAAAGGGTTGGATTCTGGGCGCACGTTGGAGGTAGGGCCAACAGCATTGCTGGCAGATTGGATCTTGGGTGTGAGAGGGGTCAACAATGACACCGAGGTTTTTGTCCTAAGCACCTGGGCAGATAGCATTGTCACAGGCCAACATGGCCAATCTGCAGATGGCTGGGGTCCAGGAAGAACAGGAGCTCCATTTTGAGTGGGGACTATGGGACATTCAAGAGGGTGGACCCTGGGTGGTTAGAGGGAAGGGCCAGGAGGCAGAGGGAGCCCTGGGGAGAGAGAGGACACAGACTCAGCCCCAGCTGTGACCCCAGACACTCGGCCTCCCTTTACTGACCTGCCCCCGGCCCCGCCACCCCCCACTGGGTGAAAGTGACAGGTGGGCTATTTAGGGGAGGCAGCAGGGAGGGGGGCTCAGGTGCCCGTGCTGGTTGGTACCACCTGCCCCACACCTGCTCGTCAGCCTCAGGCTGGGTGCCAGGTGTCTGCAGAGGCCTGGCTTCTGAGCTAAGGCAGAACCTCACCCTCTGGGGTCCCTGGGAACCCCGCCCTCTCTGTCAGATGCATTAGTCTGGGCCAGTGGTTTTCAAACCTTCTCCTTCTGTGGCTTGAATGTGTCCCCAGCATGATCCATTGACAACCCAATCCTCACCACAACTGTGTTGAGAGGCGCGACCTTTGAGAGGTGACAAGGTCATGAGGACTCTGCCCTCTTGGGTGGATCCGTGCTGTTGCCAGGGGAGCAGGCTTGTCATGGCCAGAGCAGGCCTGTGGTGGAAGTCCAGTCCTCTTGTTCTCAGAGACGTGGGTTCTCTCGCCCTTCCACCTTCCTCCAGCGGATGATCTACCAGGAAGCCCCTCACCAGAGAGGGGTCCCATGACCTTGGACTTCCTAGCCTCCAGAACTGTAGGAAATAACTCTCTTGCAGGCGGAGGCAGGAGGAACACAAGTGTGAGGCCAGCCTGGGCAGCTTAAGCAAGATCCTGTTTCAAAATAAAATATAAAAAGGGCTGGGGATGTGGCTCAGTGGTAGAGCACCCCTGGGTTCCATCGCGAAAGAAAGAAAAAGAAAGGAAGAAAGGAAGGAAGAAAGAAAGGAAGAAAGGAAGGAAAAAAGAAAGAAAGAAAGAAGTAAATTAGGAAGGAAGGAAGGAAGGAAGGAAGGAAGGAAGGAAGGAAAAGAAGAAGGGAGTTAAGGAGGGAGGGAGGAAGGAAGAGAGAGACTGACAGGAAGCCATGGACCTCACCACAAACATCTCCCGTGGAGTGGGCTGGGAGTGGGAGAACTGACAGGCACTAAACCCATGAGTGCACCATTGTCCTGGCACATGGTCATGCACAGGCTGATCCCAAGTGCCCCCCCACCCTCCGAGTCCGAGTTGGTGGGTCTTGTTTGCCTGCTGGGCCGTCCTCAGCTTCCCGTTTCTGACCCTGCATCTGTGACTAGCGGGGTTCTCGCCCTCTCTGTGCCTCAGTTTTCTTCCGTAGAGGAGGATTCAGCAAGGCGGTGCGTGTGGAGCCACGCCTGTCCCCGCCTGTGAGTACCCACAACCTCCTGCAGGTGCTCCTGGTGGAGAGCCAGGTTTGGAGACAAGTAGCCGGGAGGTCACCACCACCCTGAGGACACCATTGTGCAGGATTCCATTTACCTCTTCTGCCACCCTCTCCTGTTCAAGCGCTTTCAGCGCAGCTGCGGCTGCCTGCCGCTCCGGGTCCTGTCGCCTCCCCTCCCTCCCACTCCTCACCTGCCTTCTCCCTCCCTCGCCGGGCCTCCAAGAGAGGCAGCAGCCATCCTGCACCTCCCCTTCTGGACCAGCAGGTGCCCTGGGGACAATGAGCCTCAGCGAGTCTCCGGTCTCCCCCACTTTCCGTGACCTCTCAGAAATCGGGGGGCAGCTTCTGAAGATGCTGTTTTTTGGCCCCTGCGCCACCAGCCCAAACAAAGGCATTTTCTGCTGGGAAGGCTACAATTGTTTCCACTTAGCAAAGGCTCGCTGCCAACGCCAGTGTTTTCTCTGGGAAGCCAACGTCTGGTTGAGAAGACAATGCCAAGCTAAATATTTTCTCCGCATAAGAATCCCTTCAATTTTTTAATCATTTGGCACACGTCCCCTGCTCCCTCCCCTCGCCCTTCTGTTCCTCTTCTCCCCCTCGCCCTCCGCTCTGGCTGGGTCTCTGTGACACCCAACATCTGGGCAAGAGGGAAGGTTTGGTGGGCCACACAGATGTTCCCGAACCTACAGATGGTGGGCTGCGGGCAAGCGCCCCCGTCGGTGCGTTCCTGTTGTTTCCTTCGATGTTGTAGGCGGAGGCAGATTCAACCTTTCCCAGCCCCTGCCTGCCCTGGCTCCTTTCAAGCTGCCTACATTAAATCCTGGGGAAGAGGGACCAACCCAGTTGAGATGAGGGGCCTTCAGGCCACCAACAGGAGGCAGAGGAAGAATCGCTGTCCCTCACTCTGCGGCTGGTGGCTGAAAAATCTCCACGTTCCCTCTTGCTTCCCGTGGAAGAAGCCACCGGCTCGCTCCCTGAGCCGAGGTCTCAGGCACCCAGAGCGCTGGTGTGCACATTTCCGGGCTCCGTGGAAGGACAGCTCCCTTGGACAGCTCCACTGCTGGGGCAGGGCTGCCTCGCCCACCTCCACTGGGGCCAGGCCTCCTCCCCACCCTCTTTGCCTGCTAAGGAATACCCGCAGGGGCTCGTCTTTGTTAAGCCCTGGGTTTGGCCTTCATCCGGTTCCAGAGGGAAGTGCATATCTGGACAGGACTTGGGTAAATGGATCAATCCACCAGCGAATGGATGGGCAGGTGAGTCCGGGGCATGTGAAGAGGTGAATGCACCATCCGGTGTGTGGGTGTGTGTGAGCTTGTCCCTGTGCCTGGGCCCCGGGGCCCTGCACGTGCGCCGACACGGGAGGCGAGTCCGGTAAATGTGACATCGTGTGGGATGAGTCTCCTCCATGGCTGGTAAGGGCAGCTGTGTCCATTCACTGTCAACAACAGAAGCTCCACCGCCCGCAGGAGGAGTCCAGCTGTGGAACGTGGACCACTTCTCTGGGCTTGACTCCTGGCTTTGCCGTGTCCTGACTTGTGGCCTTGAGCAAGTTGCTTTACTCCTCTGAGCCTCGGTTTCCCCATCTGTAAGATGGGGAGGTTGCAGGGTGGTTTGGAGAATTGGGGGACTTGGACAGAAGGCACTTATTAAGAATCGGAGGGTGATGTTTTCTGGTCAGTGGAACCAGCACCTTAAGGCTGAATGAGAAATGGCTGAACGCCACCGGGCAGCACAGTGGACAAAGGCCACCCATGGGCTGCAGGGGACCATCTGCTCCTGTGGGCTCGAGGACCTCCACGGGGACGTGATTATACAAAGAGGGCCATCGGATACCTCCACCCTTTCCGTGCCTGTCCCATTTCTTACAGACCTTTGACATCACAGGAACGAGGCCAGCGTGGGTGGATTCAGGGGAAATCCTTCCTGCCGTGAAGGAGGAAGCTTCGGAACACGCAGAGCAGGCAGACCACTGTGTGTCCCCTCGGGCTCAGGCCTGGCAACCACGGTGGGCACCACAGGCTGGGCACTGGTGCAGGGCCAGGACAGTGAGGCTGAGACACGGGCGTGCCACCTTGGCCTTGCTGTTGGACCTGTGTGCCTCCATTTCCTCGTCCGCATAAGAGTGATGAAGTCTCTGCCTTGGGGTTTGGAACCGCACCTGCCTATGGTGAGCAACACAGCAACATCTGTGGCAGGGGACCGGATGGCTGTCCCCACCTCTCCGCTCCTCCTCTTTGCAAGTGGCTTGTGCATCCTCTCCCCCGCTGGCCTCCACTTGCATTGGCCAGTGGAATGTGAGTGAGTGGGACGGTCCCCAGCAGGAGACTCAAAGAGCATCTTCTGCCTGAGCTCTTTTTCCAGCCTTCAGCGGTACAACAGCGAATTCCAGGTAATGGTCACTGTCTTCAGCCTAGGACTTGAGATAAAAAGACAGCAAGGCTGGCCAAGTTCAGCCAAATGCAGGCGAGTGCAGCCCGCATACAACGAGAGCAAGAAAGAAATGCTGTCATCACAGGCTGCAGGATGTTGTGGTGGTTGTTATTGCAGCAAATATGGTCAAGTGTGGTTGTTATCATCTTTTCTCCATTTTATAGATGAGGAAACTAAGGCTGTGGGAGGTCAAGTGACTTGCTTGTGATTACATGGTGAGCGAAACTCAGACCCAATTACATATTAATTAAAACTCTAACTCAGATATCTTGAGCCATTCCTCAGTGAGCACCTATACTGTAGTAGGCACTGAAGAGGCGGAGACCCCTACTCTCAGGGGAGAAACCAGGAAATACGAGTCACCAGCAAACAAATAAGAAAACACCTTGGGGTCATAAATGGTTTGAAGGATGTCAAGTAGGATGATGGGACAGTGATTGAGAAAGAGATGAGGGATAGTTTAGAAAGGATAGTCAGAAGCCAGGCACGGTGGCACACACCTGTAATCCCAGCTGCTCGGGAGGCTGAGGTAGGAGGATCACAAGTTTGAGGCCAGCCTCAACAACTTAACAAGGTCCTAAGAAACTTAGTGAGACCGTGTTTCAACATAAAAAAAATTTTAAAAAGGGCTGGGGATGTGTCTCAGTGGTAAAGCACTTGCCTAGCATGTGTGAAGCCCTGGATTCAATCCTCAGAACTAGAAAAAAGGGGGGGGACAGAAAGAAAGAAAGAAAGGATGGTAGAGAGGACCCCCAGGAAGCAGGAGCCACATGGAGATGTGAAGGACGAGGAGCCAGCCATGGAAGGAGGCAGGGGAAGAGCACAACAGGAGAGGGAACGGCATGTGCAAAGGCCCAGAGGCAGGGAAAACCATGGAGTGCCAGGAACAGGAAGGGACCTGGTGTGGCTGGTGGGCCTAAGAGGCAGAGAGTGGAAGAGGAGGGTACAGAGTAAGAAAGACAGGGGAACAAACGGCTTTGCCGTCCACACACTGAAAAGGAGTTTAGAATTTATTCTGAGTGGAAAAAGATTTTTAAGGAAAGTTTGGGGCTTATGTTTTCAATCGTCCCTATGTGGTGTGGACAGGGCTGGCCGGAGGCCCACAGCAGTGCAGGAGGGAGGCAGAGGCCAGGCCTGGGGTGAACGGGGCAGAAGCGAGCCCAGCAAACAGCCCCGGGTGTGCTGGACTGGGCGAGCAGAGGCAGGAAGGAGACAAAGCGATGACTCCAGGAAGGACGACCTTCCCGTGACCTTGAGTGCGGTGGTGCCATGCGCTGAAGGGTGGGGGGCTGGAGTCCAGGCCTGGGGTGGGGGGAGGACAGCAGGAGCGGGGCCTTAGACTGCCTCGCTCTGGGGTCTGTGGTCTCTGGGGAGCTGGGAGCTGGTGGGAGCAGCTTCAGGCCAGAGTTCACAGGTGAGATCAGGGCCAGGAGTCACCAGCCCGTGAGTGTGCTCTACAGGGACAGGATGCAGTCACCTGGGGAGGAGGGAGCAGGCCAGCGCAGAGCCAAGTCCGGAGAAGGAGGAGGCAGCAGCGTCCCTCCGGTTTCAGAGGCAATGCTAAGTGTTAGAGAAGCTCCGTGACCCTGGAAGCTGGAGGCTTTGCTGTCCATGACCGTGGTCCCCAGCCAGGTGTGAGCCCTTGAAAGGCGGCCGGGCCGTCCACATGGAGAAGTGCTCCTGGTGTGGGACACACGCCAGATCCCGCGGGCTTGGCACCGGAAACAGAACTCAGACTGACTCGTGCGCGCTGTTCATACAGGCTAGTGTTGGAACGATATTGCAGAGAAAATAGAGTGAGAGCCAGACTACGGAACCAACCTAGGGGTCCCTCAGTAGATGAGTGGATAAAGAAAATGTGGTGTATATACTCAGTGGAATATTACTCAGCTTTAAAGCAGAGTGAAATTATGGCATTTGCCAGTAAATGGTTGGAGTTGGAGAATATCATGCTAAGCGAAATAAGCCAATCCCACAAAACCAAAAGCTGAATGTTTTCTCTAATATGTGGATGCTAATTCACAATAAGGCAGGGGGCACTAGGGAAAAATAGTGTTACCTTAGATTAGGTAGATGGAAGTGATGGGAGGGGAGGGAAGGGATGTGGGGATGGAAAAGATAGTAGAATGAAGCAGACATTATTACTGTATGTATATATGTGACTGCACAACCAATATAATTCTGCAACATGTACACTCAGAAAAATGAGAAATTGGGCTGGGGTTGTGGCTCAGTGGCAGAGCGCCCGCCTCGCACGTGCGCAGCCCGGGTTCAATCCTCAGCACCACGTAAACATAGCATTGTGTACAACTAAAGTAAATGGGTAAATATTTTTTAAAAAAGAAAAGAAAAATGAGAAATTATATCCCATCTATGTATGATATATCAAAGTGCATAAACGCATTTTACTGTCATGTATGACTGATTAAAACAAATTTTAAAAATTTAAAAAATAAAATAAAGTGATCAGATCACTTTCACCTATTTCTTCCATTTTGTTTTTAATTTTAAAAATGTGACAGAGCGTAGGAAATGTAGAAGGACCAAGCAGCTCCTGAGTGTGGCTTGCACTGTGTTTCCCGAGCAGTCCTGCAAGAGAGGGACCACTCGGGATGTCACCCCACCTCGTGACACCATTGCCAAGCTGCCTCTGGGGCTCTCGCCGCCTTCCTGTCCTCGAGGTCTCTGGAAAGGCTAGACAGGTTCTCGCTCCTGCCCGTCCGGACCTGATTTAGCTTCGAAGCTGCATGTGGTTCTCATCAGAAACACATGAAAAGTTGATAACAGGAAACTAAAGGAGAAGCAGGATTTTCCCGACGCACTTCCAAGCAGCTAATCTATGTCCCCCAGTTCCCTGCAATTTCTCCAAACACGAAGAGTTTTGCCACATGGTCGCTGAAATCGTGGGTGAAGGTGTCAAAAGATGGCAAGCGGAAGCTTGGGAGCCACTGGATGTTTCCCATCCTCAGCGGGGAACTCAGGACGAAGCCTCTGTTGGGAGTGACTTTCCTTCCACCCCAGCACAGAGGCCACCCCACCGTGGGTCCTGGGGGTGCCTTGGGGCTCCAAGCAATGACCAACCTTGCCTTCAGGGAGGGGACTGAACTCAGGAGGCCAGGCCATTTGGGGAGGTCATCTTCCTCTGCCCACCTACAGGTCATCCTGGGGCCATTACACAAGGTGGACCCTCAGTCCCACAAGACAGAGACCTGGGGAAAACAAGAGAAAATGGAGCAAGGGGGAGACCCTGGGAACGTGGAGGACCAGGCCTGAAGAAGCCCAAAGGAAGGAGAGACAGATGGAAGTGCATTCATTCATTCATTCATTTCCACTCATTGGTTCATTCATAGAAGCACTACTGGGTACCTTCTATCTACTGGGCACTGAGCAAGGAGCAGGATGTGACTGTGAGCAAAACATACCTGGTTCCTGCCCTATGGGCTTACAGGCCACTTAGGAAGATTTTGAGCAAATGAACGTGTGAATCTATTCTTAGAGAAATCTGACAAGTGCTTTGGAGGATAAGGATATGATGCTGTGAAATCATCAACAAAGGCATTTGAGTGAATCTGAGACACCAGGAAAGACTTTCCTTGGAAATGACTACTGAGTTGACACTTGAATCTCAGTTCATTGCACAAAAGGAAAATGGAGTATGAGAAGCAGTGGTAACAGCATGTACAAAGGCCCTGTGGAGGAAGGAATGGACTAGATCTGTGGATTGGAGAACAATAGGGTCAGTGCAGAAAGAGCCAGGGAAAGCATGTTAGGAGATGCATCTGGAAAGAAAGGCAGGGCCAGGCCACGTCCACAGACAGGGCAGAGAGAGGTGGAAAGTGAGTTGAGACTCTGAAGCCAGAGGCTGTGTGAAGGGCAAAACATCACACCGGGGACAGCCATGGAGCCAAGAGATTTATTCAACAGCCTTCCTGGCTGGTAGCAACACTGGAGAAGAGGTGCTCTGGTCGAAGGTTGAAGAGGTGCTGGGAGAGGGGAGTCAGGGAGAAGGGAGTGTGCAAGCTCTGGTGGGAGAGGGGAGTCAGGGAGAGGGGAGTGTGCAAGCTCTGGACAGAAGGTGGGTGCTGGGTCGCACCGGCTAGGATCTCTGGAGCTATCAGCTAAAGCAGCTGCTGTCTGGCTGGAGGCTGGAGCTGTCAGCTGGGAGCAGCCGTCGGGCTGAAGGTGGTGGGTCTGGAGCTGTGGGCTGGGGCAGCTGCCATCGGCTGGAGGCGATGGGTCTGGAGCTGTCGCAGTGGTTTCCTCCTTTCCACAGGGTCAAGCTGATGTGTCTGAGTGGCTTCCTCCTCTCAGCAGCGACAAGCTGATGTGTGCATCTGTGTGTGTGTGTGTTCTGAGTCTCTCGAACAGGGCCCTACATAGGGATTTCTGGTGGGAAGTGCACCAGAGCAACCCCAACACCATTGGCTCTTTGCCCCTAGAACAGGGCAAACTTTAAGCCTATTGGCTCTTGCCCAGGGAAAAGAAACATCCTGTCCCGGGAAGAAGCATCCTACCCGGAGAATGAAACAAGGTTGCTTCTCTCAGGATGTGGAAAACTCTGGGGGTGGAGGGTAGCCCATCTATCACTGTGGAGAGCAGGAGACTCATCATCACCACGGAGGCCAGGAACATGGTGGCACATGACTAAGGCAGTGGTGGAGGACAGTACCAAACCATGAGTGGGTCACACCTGGGCTCAACCAGAACGAGTGGGTCACACTCCTGCTCTGTCATTTGTGAGCCCCTGGGCCTCAGGTTGGGTATAAGACCCCTCTGGCCCTCAGCATCCTCTTCTATAACACAGATAATTTTTTGGAGGAAGATTTTGAAGATTAAATGAAGCACTGCCTGGGGTGCCAGCACCCAGGATGCTCTTCTCCTCCTGTCTTTAACATGGTGAAGGAGGGGTGGGGACCCCGACAGGGAGCCCCACAGCAGAGCTAAGGTTGAGGGACAGGGAAGGCCTGGTTGGTGGGAAGCAAAGCAAGCGTCAGGAGCGTCTGGGGCAGGCCACCCACGGGCTCCCCTCTGCCCCATCTCTACTCTTAACGGGAGGCCCCAGCACTTCCCAGGAGGGCGGTGGACAGGGCATCCCCAGCTCTGAAGGCCACCTCCTCCTTTCTGAACAGGTCCTCCGTTCTGGAGCTTGAATTAACGAAAGCAGACCCTTGCTCCTTGGGCAGCGATCCTGCCACCAGCTCGGGGACCTTCTCCACAGAGTCCGATCACCCCGGAATCTTCTGGGCAGAACCTTCAAGGGAGTGGAGGCAGGATGCTGCCAAGGTCAGCATCAGAAGACCACGGACGTGGCGGCTGGAACCACAGTGCTTAGAGTCCTTTAGGGTTCCCTAAGGTCCCAAGCTTTTAGTCTGCCTTTAAAAATGGCTTTTTTTTTTTTTTTTTTTTTTTTTCCGATTTCAAAGGTTGGGGTTGGTTTTTAAGTGTTGCCTGTGTACGAATAAATCGGAACAAAATAACTCGGGGAATTTGGGAGGCAATTAGAATACATGTAATATGTGTTGGTTTTCTCTTGATTGTAAAGGTAGCATATGCTCAATCTGGAAACTCGTAGAACACAGAAAAAGACAGATTTTAAAATCAACCTAAATCCATCTCCACAGATTCTCACTGTTAATAGGATTCACACACAGCATCTATACATGTGAACTCTTGTTACAAAAATATACCAGCCAGGGCTGGGGCTATGGCTCAGCAGTAGAGTGCTCATCTTGCATGTGTGAGTCCCTGGGTTTGATCCTCAGCACCACATAAATACAATAAAGGTATTGTGTCCACCTACAACTAAAAAAAAATATTAAAAAAAAAAATGACAGCCATTGAACTGAGACCTTTCCTACAGATCTTATTTTGTCGTCACAATCACCCTGTAAGGCATTTCTGTTGTTGTTCCCATTTCACAGATGAGGACAGTGAAGGTCTGAGGAGCTAGCCAGCCTGGCATTCAACACCATTCACAGTACGGGAGAAGCGGCAGGACTAAAGTCCAAACCCAAAACCTGCCTGACCCCGAGCTGCACAAATCACCACTGCACCCAGCTTTCTTTTCGGGTCCCATCCTCACATCAGTCTCTTTTTCTTCACGTGTCTCTGCATTTATATTTATACTTATGCTGACTGCATTCTTCAGACTCTCTGGCAGCCCGTCCTTTTTACTGTGCCACATAGCATGTGCATTTTCTCAAATCAACATATATTCTTCTACGGCACTATTTTTAATGTCTGCATAGTATTCTGCAGTTTAGAAAAGTGTTTCTCAAACGTTAGCTCCAGCATCATCTGGGAACTTGTTGGAAAGACAAATTCTCAGGCCTTACCCCAGGCCCGGCGGCATCAGAAATTCTGAGTTTAGAGCCCAGGAATCTGTGTTTTAGCCAGCCCTATGGGTGATTCTATGCACACTAGAGTTTTAGAGTGGATCTTTTAGACATTTAGTATTCTTCTTAACAAATCCTCCTACAATTGGTATGTTCAGATTGTTTGCAGGTTTGGTTCATCAAAAACAAAGCAAAATAGGCATCCTTGTTTATCTATATCTGCAAAGATCAAGAACGAGGTGTTTTTTTTTAAATATTATTTATTTGCTTTAGTTGTACACAATGTGTTTTATTTTTACGTGGTGCTGAGGATTGAACCCGGGCCGTGCACGTGCTAGGTGAGCGCTCTGCCGCTGAGCCACAATCCCAGCCCCAAGAATGAGGTTTTAAAATAAAGTGGGTGTCCAAACCAAACCAAAACCAACAAACAAAAATCTACGAAAAAAAAAAAAACATGATATTTTAAAATAAAACTAAAGAAAAGCTGTAGAGACTTTGGTCAGACCTAAGTAGGTACTTTCTTTCCTGGCAGGACCGCTGGTAGGAGGAATATGGCTAGAGCATCTCCAGCCACCTGTGGGGACAAGTCAGGCCTGCCGGCAGCCCAGGAGGTGCAGAGTCCCTAAGCCCTGCTGATGCGCTCCTAGCCTTTTCTTGCTGGAAGAGAATGGCTCAGAATTTTATGAAAGAGACAGCTGCTGCCGGGCCCACCCAGCAGGGGGAGGGCGGAGGGGCTGGAGCTGGAAGATGGATGTAGAGGGCGGCTGGCCACTCGCCGCCCAGCTGGTGGCCTGCTGAGAGGGCTCGGCCTGCTTCTCCTTGCCGCTGCGCCAGGCCACAGCGTCGTTAGCCTGAGGTTGAGCGCAGACTTCTGAAATAAACTCTGGGCCTTCCCTGGGGTCTTGGAAGACACCCTCCATCTGATGCCGAGTGGAGATCTGTCAACAGGGCATTTTGCTGCCTGTTCTGGAGCCAGATTGCCACTAATGTGTGCCAGCCCCCATTTCCCATCCAGTTCCCAAGCCTGCCTGTTGGCGGAAAAAGTTTCCTGGAAGCTAACAGGCCTGAGGAATGACTTCCCAAAGAACAAAGGACAGCACTGCTAACTATCTGGCATGCATCAGTTTCCCTGACTCTAAAATGGGAGCAGCCATCCCCGGGCTCTGAGGTCAGGAACCCCCGTGGAGGCTGTGAAAGCTGAGTCTTACCTATTAGATGGAGGCCAACGTCATTGCCATCATTGCTGCCGTGGTTTGTGCCGGAAGTGGCAGCTGCTGCAGCTGGCTAGTGAGGAAAGCACGGGTCTCTGGGGACATATTGGCCTGGGTTCCAATCACAACGCTTCCACTTACTGCCTGTGTGACCCCAGGTAACTTATGTCTTCTTTCCCAGCTTCTACTTCCTTGTCAAACAGGCGATCGTACCTGCCTCACCAAGCAAATGCGGGGCCCACGTGAACTGATCAGGAGGGAGCATCCAGTGTGGCAGGACACACAGTAGGCCGGGTCTCAATCCTCTTTGCTTTGAGGAGCTCACCCGCCTTTCTGGGGGAGGTGGGTGTAGATGCATCTTGTCACGATCTGCACATCAACAATAAATTCCTGCAAGTACAGGTCCTGGCTCTGCCAGTTAATGTGTGGCCTTGGGTACATTGCTGCACCACTCCAGGTCTCGGTTTCCTCATCTGTAAAATGGGAGGAATGATAGCATCATCTGCATAGGGCTCTCGTGATAAAATAAGGCCGTGTTCTGAAAATGGGCATGCTCCTTAGGTACCATCATTACCACTCACCCAGATATAGCAAAGGCCGAGTCTGTATTGTTGAACATGGAAAAGAGAGAAAGGCTGGACAGCTGACCTCTTTTCAGTTTTGAGTGGACACACTCTGTGCTTATTGAGTACACCTCTGGCTACAGCTTGCTCATAGAACCATCAGTCCTCTGAATTGGGTGTCTGAGGAGGGTTTTTGCACCTGGAAGAGAGGCCTGAGTACTGCACGTGTCGGAGGTCACTGGGGGGCACAGTGAAGGTCAAAGGAGGGGCCTCCCTCACCGCCTTCCAGCAGGAAAGCCACTTCCCCTGCTCCTGTAGATACATCTCAGAGCTCTTACCGTGTCTTCCCCAACCTCCAGGAAGGCAAGACCTTGAGAAATTTCGGGTTAGAAAATCAGCTCTCAGATTCCACTGTAGGTTATTCAAAGGAGAAAAAGAATAAAAATCAATGCGAACCCAGTCTCCAGTTCTGAGGTGCAGTCACATCTTGTTTGTAACCTGCAGGGATCAATACGAGATGCTTCTTCTGCTCTGTTTTTTAAGCTCAATGCGATGGATGCAATTTGGTTGACAATTATGAACAATCAGTTATCTTGTAGTCTTGCTCCTGCCTCCGCCGCCTGATCGGGCAATCACGAGCTATTACCAACGGGGGCGGCACTGTCCGGGGGCTGGCTCCCAGCCACCCGCCAATGATCACTCTGAAGTAAACGGAATTTGCCGATCAATTGAGTCGTTGGGGTGGAGAAGTTATGGATGCTCCAACACAGAGGCCTGGCTTCTCAGAGTTTTCAGACCCATTAGCCAGGGTGTTGGTGCCTATTGATTAAATCATCTCTCTCTGGCTTTGGGAGTTCCAAGAGGCCAAGGGTCTGAGCTGGGACTTGCAAGAGTTCAGATAAACCAAGGGCCCCTGGATGCCTTCAAGAATGCAGAGAAAGAACCATCTTCACGATTCAGAAAGATGAATTGGGTGGATAAAAACAGATGCCTGTAATCCCGGTGGCTCGGGAGGCTGAAGCAGGAGGATCACGAGTTTAAAGCTAGCTGCAGCAAAAGCGAGGCGCTAAGCTAATCAGTGAGACCCTGTCTCTAAATAAAATACAAAATAGGGCTGGGGATGTGGCTCAGTGGTCGAGTGCCCCTGAGTTCAATCCCCATTCCCCTTACCACCAAGAGAGTGTGTGTGTGAGAGAGAGAGAGAGAGAGGGAGAGAGAGAGAGAGAGAGGGGGTCTGAGCTTGAGCTTGGTGATTTGCTTGTTAGGAACATTTTCTCCAAGATATGTGGTATGTGGCCACTTCCCTGCAGGAACCCACAGGACCAGCCTTGTGCTTTGTGGCTGAGCACTAGGGACCTCCACCCATTTGGGGTCATGGAACTTTTGGGAAAACTGATGCAGGCTCTGCGTTTCTCTCATGAAAATTTATAAGATACCCCAGATTTTGCATATCATTTTAAGGGTTTTAGAATCAGATACACCCTATTTCCCATCTAGGTGCTGCCATTTGCAAGCTGTGTGGTCCTAGGAAGGTAACGTTAGTTCTCCACATCTACTCTTCCCAGTGATGTGGATGGTAACTGCGTCTACCTTATAGAATTAAGAGATAAACCACATCAAATGTGCCCCATATGTTCAGCAGGCAGTAAGTGATTGATAAACATGAACCAGTATCAATGTTAACATGAGTAATTAGAGGAAGAAATAGCTTCAGGGCATGGAGTGTCTCTGTGGTGCATCTATGGAATGAGGACCCATCTCACTGTCTGCACTTACCCACTTCTTTATGTGACTATTTGATTTGTGCCTCACTTCCTCACCAACTGCATGCTCCATGAGGTCAGAGGTCACATGAGCTGGCTTAATTCTTCCCTGTTGCTGCCTGAAGCGATGGCCGCTTGGAGCAACGAAGCCGCGGGAAGAAGTTCAGAGGCAAACTGGAGACAAACAGCTTTTTATTCTGATAACTTTTCTCTCTGGCTCTAACAATGACTAACACATGCCACACACACCACCAAAATGGCGCTGACCCGATCAGCAATCTTGGCCAAGTCACTCGAGATCCAGTGCCAAGTCCCGCGAGATCCCAGGCCAAGTCCCGTGAGACTACGGAAGGCGACAATGTCCAAATCCTTATGGCCCATAGTCAACCGCAATTTAAGCCATCTCCCCAAACAGGGCTCCTGCACTTCCCTGCATTTCCAAGTCCTTGGAAGTACCCAAGTGCTTGCCATAAGATACGTACTCAATATATATTTATTGGATGGATGGATGGATGGATGGATGGATGTGAGTTCAAAGAAAGTTAGCAGGGGAGGAACCCTATCTCCACAGGTTGGTGTTAGGTGGATATCTGGGAAGCGTCATATCTCTGAATCAAAATCCAGCTCTCCTACTGCCAGGGCAGCACTATTAGGGACAGGATGGAGCCACGGGGTACTGGACATGCCCCTGCCCTTTTCTGAGTCTTTGTAACCCTGCCCCCCACCTTCTTTCCACTGAATAGCAACCTTGTTCCCTGTCTCCTCACCCAAACCATCCTGTGTTCGTGCATCTAGGAACATCTGAGGCCTCACTGGATTTCATCCTTGGGATTTTTTTGTATTTTAATGACCAAGGATAAGAAATTTATAGTTCGAGGCAGATGGAGAGATGTGGAGACAGCAAGCCCTTGTGTAGAAACCCTTTTGGATGTTCAGAGAGAAGGTCTCTGGCCAGGGAGGGATGGGACTCTGCTGGTGGATGTCCCCTGGGCAGGTTTGTGGACCAGATAGCTTTTCTTCCTGCCCCCAACCCCAGCATCTACTGCTCTAAAAACATTATTCATTTTCAGAATAGGGCTGGACTCTCAATGGTGAGTATTGTGGAGCCTCTCTGAGCCCTGCCACAGGCTCTCCTCAACCCTTCTTCTCCCCTGCCCTGGCCTAGGGTCCCTCCACCTGCCCAGGCCACCAGCTGGCTGGAAGCCCCTGATTTGGTGTCTTCTAGAGACACAGCTTCTGCCCAGGGAAGCAGAGAGGTGGGACTGGAAGAGCCAGCTGCTAAGAAGCCAGAGCTGGGTTGTCGGCAAGCCCCAGCCCCTCCATAATTAGGCAGGAACTGGTAGGGAGAGGGCGGGGACAGGCACAAGACTCCAGAAAGCAGCCATGAAGATTGCAGGTTCCCCAGAGGTCCCAGAGGGCCGCCAGCCACCGTGGGGGTAGGCAGTGGGGGGTGGCAATGGAGGGAGGTGGTTAGGAAAGGGGCCTTTTCTAGGGGAAAGTGATTCCAAAGGGGAACCCTCTCCAGTGAAAAGCAGGTGCACTCTAGCTGGTCTGTGCAGTATGCTCATCTGGTATTCATGAGCCTGGCACTAACTCTAATGGCAAGGCACCGTGGCTCCGACTTTGAGACTCAGCGTGGCCTTGTGGCTCCCTTCCTGGGCCACTCTGTGACTTCCCATTAGCAAAAAGAACATGCAGAACTCTGATTGACAGAAGCCCCAATCGCCATGTGGGGACCCATGCATGCAGGCACACGTCTACACCTGCCTGCACACACAGGCCAGCGGGCTGGGTTCAGACCCAGTGCCTGGGTGAGAGCAAGGAAAGGTACCAGCAAGTCCAGCTGAGACCCTCAGGGTGCTGGGGGCTACCGTATCACAGCATGCTAACATGCAGCCGAGGAAAAGCATGAATTCAAAGTCAAGGTGCCAAGGATCCAGTGTAGCTAAAGACAAGGAGCACCCAGTGTTGCTGTGAATTAAAATCCAGCTCAGGGGCTGCCTCTCTTCTCATCCCCACAGCAAACGCTCAGGTAGATGTTATTATCCCATTCTCTATAGACTAAGCAACTGAAATCATGACAACTAAGTTGGCATCATACAACTAAGAGACAAAGGCAGATTTGAGGCATTTCTGTTAGATTCCAACCAAAATGCCAGGGGGTAGTGTCACTCTGTTAATTGCTAATCTTGTGACCTTACAGCCTCAGTTTCCTCATCTGTAAGGTGGAAGCACTTTCTTCTCCTCCTTCCTACAGGACTATTGTGGGGAGGGCAGCGCACAGATGAACAGACAGACATGTTCACTGAGCTTTTAAAGCCTCTTCGTGCTTGTTAGGTTGGGCTGGGAATCCAGACTCTCTGTGCAGCACCCACAGACTTGGCACTGCTGGAAAGGACACAGGGTGAGGAATTTCTGAGAACCTTCACCCTGGCCTCCCCGAGCCCTGGACTCCTGCCCACCCAGGAAGCAGAGGAACCTCCACCTCCTTTCCTTACCCAGCCACCCTTTGCCTTGTTGATTTTTCCCCACATCAGCCAAGGGACATTTACTTTGTCCCTAAGTTGAAGACCACTGAGAAAACATGAGATGGCTCTCTGAGAACAGGGACTGGGCCACCAGGAAGCTGATTGTCCTGTGTCGTGGAGACTTGGGGACATGCTAGGTAAAGGCATCAGGTCTAGGCTGGCCCAGGAAGGCCCTTTCCCAATTGCTGCCCTCCCACACATCATCCTACACTAGAGCAAAGCTGTAGCCACCTGCAGAGGGTGCTGGAGCAGGTGCCCACTTGCCAGTCTGTCTCTTCCATTCTAGAATGTTCCAGCCATGGGTTCACCAAGATGAGTACGTCCCAAGGAAGAAAAGTACTGGGAGACACACAATAGTGTAATGAAGTTGGTCTCTGGACCCTTTGTCCCAGAGCTGGGGTAGGCCACGAGTTAGCCAGCTGGGTGCAGGAGCCCAAGCAGGTGGCTGGAGATAGGCTTTTGGGAGCTACCATTTGGCGGCAGCTCCACATTCCTCCCACTCACCCTTTTCTGCTCAGCCCACAGTAACAGAGGAGCCAGGGGCCCCCTTCGCCATGTTCCTACACCTTTCTCACCACCTTCTGTAAGAGGCTCTGCACCAAGCACTGGTAGAGTGTGCGTATTATGCATGTGTGTTTGTGCATGTGTGTACATATGCTTACATGAGTGTGCTGATATATGTGACAACACGTCTAAGTGCATGCACACAGTGTTTCATACACGCACGACACCATGTGTTGAGGCCTGAGTGTGAATTCCCAGCTGCTCTCCTGACTCCTTGCCTACTCGGGAACTGAGCTTCCAGGGTCTGCTCCTGGCTCCTTGCCTCCAGAGTCCAAGGGGATCTGGGTTTTGTCCACAGCTTCCTCCCTCCCCCAGGAGGAGAAAATGCCCAGATCAGTACCTCAAACCACAGACCTCTCTGCAAACTCTAAAGGCTGTTCCAAACAGACCACCTGTGTCCATCTCAAACCCAGTGACACCAAGCTGTCCCTTATCACCACTTTTCCTAAGTTCCCTGCAGGTCTGTCAACCTGCAGTTGTCATTGCCACCCTCCCAGCCCCCTTCATCTTTCATGTTTCTGTGTCAGGCTTGTGGCTCCTTCCTGTGGGCAGCTATCTTTCCTATGCTCACACCACCTGAGGCCAGGCCCTCATCATGAGTGTGTTCTGCTCACCAGGCCCTACCTGGTCTCCTGGCCCATCCAGTCCAGGGAGGGTGAAACCATTTTTAAAAACTCAAGATTTTAAAATGGTCAGCTCACTTCCTGTTCTGATCTTTTTCTAGGTTCCTGTGAATTTTGGAGATAAAGGCACCTGGACCCAAATCTCATGCTCGTTACCTGAAGGGACACCAATAACCTTATGAGACCTCTCTGGACCCCACTTTGGTTTCACAGCATTATGATAAAAACTGAGCAAGACAATTTTTGAAAGTACTGCAAAGTGTCTTTTATGTAACATATATGATATCTGAATATGTTTATATATGTGTTTATATGCACGCATGTATACTATATAAAATATGTATTTCTTAATTTCATCTCTTTGGTTTGGGGGAGAATCAGTGGTGTGTGTGAATTTGAAATAAAACAAGTATTGTATGTAACTACATGCACAGAAATTAATTCATTCTTTCAGCAAGCATCTCTTAACACCTATTATGTTCCATGCATTGGATCAAATATATATAGGAAGATACAAGTTCTAGCTGAGTGTGATGGCCCACGCCTGTAATCCCACCCACTTGGGAGGCTGAGGCAGGAGGATCACAAGTTCAAGGTCAGCCTTGCAACTTAGTGAGGCACTATGTGACTTAGCAAGGCCCCGTCTCAAAATGAAAAAATAAAAAGGGCTGGGGATGTAGCTCAGTGGTTAAGCATCCTTGGGTTCTATCCTTGGTGCAAAAAGAAAAAAGAAAAGAAACAGGGCTGGGATTGTGGCTCAGTAGTAGAGCGCTTGCCTAGCACGTGAGTGGCCCGGGTTCGATCCTCAGCACCACATAAGAATAAAGGCATTGTGTACAACTAAAATAAAAAAATATTTTTAAAAAAGAAAGGCAAGAGAGAGAGAGGAGAGAGAAGGTTCTGGACTTTAAGAATCTGGCATCACATATAAACCTCCTCTCACGTTGTGAGCCCTGACCAAAGTCGAGATTTATCTGTTTGGGTCTAAGTGCCCTCTAGTTCGTGGAGTAGAATGGTCTTTTCAAGGAGACCTGGCTGGCCCTGTCCTTACGTAGCTGAGGGACCCTCACTGGAGTCACCTGCCCTAGAAGTCACCAGGCCTGACGGGCCTTTTGCAGCCTGGAAGGCCTGTCGGCCTGTCATCTGCCCTGCTTTGCTCCACGGGGGGTGAGGCTCTGGTCAGTGCAGATGGCAGGCCTGGGCAGAGGGACAGAGGTGGGGCGAGGCCCCAACACACGGAACCAGGAAAAGTCCTGTTACGTGGGGGGGGGGGGGGGCGCAGGGGGCGGAGATCGATTAGACTCTGTTAAACCAAAGTCTCTCCGATTTACTTTCAGGAAAGAGCTCCATTAACGCGAGCGTTTGGGGAAAAAAACAAAAACACTAATCACCATCCGAAATGTACATGCTATTTCCCATCTGGTGCGTGGAATTGGATCGTCTCGGGAGTCTCGGGAAGATGCAGCAGATGGGCTGGGTTTGGAGCTCTTCTCCCCACAGGCAGTGGGGGAAGAGGAAGAGACTTGGCACGGGAAGCTGGCGTGAGTGAGGGATGGTGGCCCCATCGGGTCCCCATCCACTGGGTCCTGGGGGACTGCGCCCCACCCTCAGATGCCTGATGCTGTGGAAGCAGCTGCACCCACTGCCCCTGTGGCTTCTGGTCCATTCTGGGAGGCGGCGGCTCGTGCTCTCAGTCTGCAGAAACTAGTCAGGCTGCAGCGGTGCCAGGAAGGATTGGTGGAGATCAAATGCTGCTGGTATTGCTTCTAGCTGTGCAGCTTGCACCTGTCACTCACCACGGATCATAGGTGGTGTGTCGGGTCACCAAGAGGCTCAGATGAGGTCCCTGGGAAGTGCCTGGCCCTGGACCTCCACATGGTATCAGTTGGCTTGGATGTTCCCCAACAGCAGGGCATTTTGGGGTTCTCCATAGAGGATGGGGGCATAACCTCTGTTGGGAGAAGCCTTCGCCCTTGAACTTATGACCAACTGGACAGAGGGAAGAGGTGTCCAGGGTCCCCGTATTGCACCACTGCCAAGGGGCATGAACACGGTAGATTCCAGCTCATCTGTGACCTTTGAGTGGGGTCAGTGGGAAGAAACTAGGGGTCTCTTAGTGGCATCCATAGTGGGCAGGAAACAGGAACTGATCCCAGCAGGTGGAAAGAAAGAAACTGCTAAGCAAAGAATAAGGCAAGAAAAACAGGGCCCTGAGGAGACAGGCCTCAGAGGGCGAGGCTCTCAGGATTCACTGTCAGGGTCCCATGTAGACAGCCTCCTTCCCGCCTCATCTGAACCCCACCCACGACTGCTGTCCTATCTAGTGGGCAGGATGCCTGAACACCTTTCTTCTCTGCAGTGACTTTTAGTCCTCCTCCCTGGGGTGTCCCCCCACCCCCACATCTCATTAATGGGAGGAAAGTAATTAAGGCAGGGCATGTAACATTCCCTGTAACACTGAACTTAATAATGCCCCCGGCCCCTCCCCCACTTCCAATCCATAAATATGACACGCAGAACAGTTCCCTGCAACATCAAATTGTTTATTGCTTGCTAAGCTGGAAAGCACTTGAATTAACCTCCTGCATAAGTGGAGTTAGGAAAGATCCAGGCGTCTTTAAGTGGAAAGAGGACGTGAGCCAGACAGAGTCCTTGTCAGGGAACCTGGAGGATAGGGCCTCATTCACTCCCTCACCCACGCGCTCATTCACACAAGCATTCACTGAGGGTCCCTGTGTAACAGACCGTGTGGTAGCTCACGCTCGGGATACAGAGGAGGATAAACCAAAATCGCCTCTGCAGTTGGAAACATGTTGTCCTTTGCAATTTTGAAAATGGCAGCCGTGGCCTGGTAAGGAGACGGGGCCTGCTACACTTGGGAGAAGACCCTGCCCGGGCTGGAGCTGCATTGAGATGGCAGGCCAGCCCCTGTTCCTCGCTGAACCACGGCTATTCAACAAACCTGTCGATATTCCAGGCACCGTGGGAGGCACAGACATTAAGTAGACACTGCCCTTGACCTAGAGAAGTTCAAGTCCAGCTGGGGAGATAGGCAAGGACACGGCATTAATTGCAGCATTAAGAGATCCACTCCTTAACTGAGATGCGTGCAAAGAGAGGGGGGGAAATTCAGGGACTGGAACAGCTCTCTTTGGGGGAGTTGCAGGAAGGATCACAAAGGAGCTGACATTGAAGTTGGGTTTGGAAGCATACATGGAGATTCTCAGTGGAGAAAAGTGGAAGATGGAGGCAAGAGGAATAGCCAGTGCAAAAGCCCAAAGGCATGAGAGAGTAGACGGTGTGTTTGGGTTGGAGTGCCGAGGGGTGGAGACCGGCGGGAGTGCAGGGAAGCCGTGGCGACATTAGAGAAGAGGCCTGTTTATGGTCCAGGAAGCATGGGATGGTCCCGAGGCTGAGCAGACAGGAGCTGGGCCATCTGGATTCCGAACGTGACTCTAGCACTTTCTAGCGGTGTCTGCTCTTTCTCATCATCAAATGTCAACCATAATAGTACCCACCTTGGGAGGTGGTGGTGTGGATTCAGAGAATTGATACATGCCGCGTGCCTAGAACCGCGTCTGGGCTGCCGCAAGCACCTGCCACCTATGATGAAGGGTACCTCTCGCTGCTGCTCACTGTGAGGTACCTGGCCAGGAGTCCCTGGGGGATTTTTTTTTTTAAATATTTATTTATTTGCTTTAGCTGTACACAATGGGTTTATTTGTACGTGGTGCTGAGGAGCGAACCAGGGCCGCGCACGTGCCAGGCGAGCGCTCTACTGCTGAGCCACAACCCCAGCCCCCCCCGGGGGATCTTGAGCAGAACAGCCCCCCTTTCTTTGCATTTGACATTTTGGAAAAGCCTCTCCAATGGTGGCTGAGTTAGTGTGAGACCCTAAACACCACTGTCCCAGAATCACCCCAGGGAATTTGCTCTGATACTTAGTCCTAAGCCCCACCCCAACGTACTGAATCAAAGACCCCAACCCCCAGATAAATGGTCACAAGGAATATTTTTGGAGTGATGGAAATGTTTTAAAACCTGGATTGTGGTGAAGGTTGCCCAACTCTTGGTATTTACTCCAAATCATTGAATCAGATACTTGAACAGATGACATTTATGGCACGTAAATGACACCTACACAAATTCTTCTTTTTTGGGGGGGGGTACTGGGAATTGAATCTAGGGGCACTTTACTACTGAGTTACATTCCCAGTCCTTTTTATTGCGTATACTGAGGTTCTCACTAAGTTGCTGAGACTGGCCTCAAACTTGCAATCCTCCTGCCTCAGCCTCCCCAAATCACTGAGATTGTAGGCATATGCCACTGTGCCCAGCTCAAAGTCATTTAAAAACACAATCCCTCGGGGAATTCTGGTAAGAAAATCATCATTGGAAGTGATGGAGTTTGGAGTCTCAACTTCTGCCTGCAGGGCAGGTGGGTGTAGGGTGTACAGAGGACAGAGAGGTTGAATATGTGGGTAACTTGCTCAGTGCTCACCTGGATTTGAGGCTGCTTCCCCTGGGCTTAAACTCCTCTCTCATCTTGCTCAAGAAAGCCATTGGATTTTGCTGGGGGCTTTCCCTCCTTTGGGCTCCCACCAGACCAATGTCCACCTGCCAAGACCATGCTTGGCCCAAAATGTGGAGACTTTGTTTCCAGGCCTGGCTGTCCAGGTGCCCTGAGAGCTTGCAAGGGCAGGGAAACAGTGCTGGGTGCAGAGTAGGTGGTCACCAAAACACACTCTGGGTGCTCTGGGGGTGCAGTGCCCCTGGCTTCCCTGTGTGTGGCATAGATGGTGCTTGAGAAGCCCTGGGTATATGGCCCTGCTGACATCTTCTCAGGAGCAGATGCTAAACTTGGCCTTCAGCTCCTGGTTGCTGCAGCAGCTACTCTTGGCAAGAAGCATCTTCCTCTGCTCCCTCTCCTCCTCTGACTGCGTTGGCCTTTGTTGGTGTGTGTTTCCCTTCTTCAAGGCTGAGAGCTACTTACAGGGAAGAGTCCTTGTGTCCCTCAGATCCCCTACTTTGTCCCCTCTGCTATTCCCACACAACTCCCACCTGTCTTTCTCCAGCTGTTTTCTTGGTTCCAAGAATTCCTGCTTTGAACACAATCCCTAGTTTGTCCCTTTGTCCCTTGGGTGGGATCTCAGGTTCTCCTTGGTCCTCTCACACGTGCCCTTTGTATCCCTACAATGCCTACCTGCATCTACTCTGTCAGGGCTTGTGCCCCTTAGACTCCCCCATTTGTCCCTTAAAATTGCACCTGTGACCCTATATCCCTCCTTTGTCACCTCAGGCCCTCTCGTCCCTGAGTTAGTGGGCCACCAGTAGTGCTTAGGAAAAACTAAATGTATGGGAGAGGGAAGCAGCTGGGCAGATTTGGAGCTAGATTGAAATGTGATTGGTATAAAAAAGTGTTTTCTTTGGAATTACCTGGAAAACTGTTTCTAATTTTTATTTAATAGTATGTGTGCAGATGCAGGTACAGCCCCAGGCTCCCCACCACAGCTGTGGAATTCTTGCCCAGAGCCTTATCCTTCTGTCCTTGGCTCTCGTCACAGACGCAAGAGTCAGCAAGATAACAACTCAGGGCTGAGGGCTCCTGACTCCCAGGGCACATCCTACCCACCCACGGCCTCAAGGGTCTCCAGGAGAGGGATGGTGTCAAAAGCCCTCAGTGGCCCCACTCTAGGCCTCTATCATGCTTCACTTTTCCCTGGGGCAGTAAAGCTACCATCAAAGTCCCAAGTCCCTTAACCAAAGTATGGGGAACCTCCCGTCCCTTGCAGAGTGGGTCAGTGGGCCATGTCAGAGTTCTTCAGGTCCCCGAAGAATAAACATCAAGCACTTATTCTCTGTCCCCACCTCCTGCTTCCCATTTTTCTTCAAGCTGCTCAGTGTCTCCGAGATTCTCTGAGCATCCTGGTCCTTGGAAGGGACGTGCGGGCAGGCTCAAAAGCAAAGGGACTCTGTTGGCTCAGTCAATAGAATGAAAGGAAGCCAAATCAGAGAAATGAGGCTGTGGCCACTGGCACCTGTCCCCCACCCATTTACTCAACCCAACCAAACCCAGGTGGAGGCCCGAGCCCTGGATTAACTGATTGGCAGGACTCAGTTCCCCATTACTCCTTCCTCCTGCTGCCTCAGAGATAAAGAGCCCAGCCTGGCTCCCACAGCCGCAGCCCGCGGCCCAGTCTCCTCCATCCAGGCCCAGACTCCTGCCCAAGTCTGCCCTCCTGCTGCCCCAGCAGGCGGGGCAGGGGGATGGTGGTGGGGAGACACTGTGGCATTCAGCAGTTAGCTCCCCCATCATGCCCCCTGTGACCTTGGAGGTGCCCAGCTTTGGACCTCAGTGGATAAGTGTATCCTTTTCTTTCTAACTGGGTTCTGAGGCCAGGCAGCTGCTCTGGGGATGGGTAGATTCTAGACTGAGGCACAGGGAGGGGCAAGGGCCTGGAGGAAGCCCAGGGGGGTGGGGATGAGGGCTTGATAGGGAGGAGGGAGCCCTGAGAAATGTCAAAACATGGCAGCCGATTTGGGGTATAAGACTTAGGGTTCCCTTCCCCCAGGCAGGCAGCCAGCCTGCTGGATCAGTGCAAGTTCCCCCAACTTAGCAACCCCCCAGCCTCCAAGTGGTGATGGTGTAGAAGAGTAGACAGCTTGATTGGCACCCCAGTCACATGCACGCCTGCCAGCCTAGAAGTCCAGGATTTGTGTGTGTGTGTGTGAGTGTGTGTGTGTGTAAACACACTGCTCTTCCCATTGGAAGCTTGGAGGAGAAAATGTTCGCCTGGGCTCTGTTCAGGAGTCTGACAAGTCCAAACAGCAGGGACAGTTGGTTGCTAAGTGAGACCTGCCCTCACAATGTGCCAGGCACAGTTCTAAGCACGTCACACTTATTAACTCATTTAATCCTCACAACAACCCCGCAGGGCAGATCGGATCATGATTCCCATTTTACAGACAGGAAACAGAGGCACAGAAAACAAGGTGAATTGCCCAAGGATGCTCAGCTAGTAAGTCAGCGCGTACATCGTGCTGTCCGGCTCCAGAGTCGGGGCTTTCACCGGCCCCACATGCACGTCAGTTCACTGTGAGTGTGTAAGTATGCACATGTGCGCGTGCATGTGGGTGTGTATGCAGTAGCATAGATGCAGACCTCTGCTGGTGCGTTTGTGTTTGTAAAGGCCCAGCAACACAGACAGACCCTCACTCGCGCAGGCCCGCAGTCCCCCTTCACTGAGATCTGGAGGAGATGCCCCTTCCCTTTCCCCCTCGAGAAAGCAGCTCTCCCCTGTCCAGGCTGCCTCTGCCTCTGATCAGTTCCATGAGGCTGGTGCTCAGTGTCTGTGATCCCTTGCAAGAAAGCAAAGGTCCATCTGGATTCAGAGGTGCTTGAAGTGTGGAGTGATCTTGATGTCTGGCATCTGCTGCAGCAGGAGTTTTGGCCAGCCCTATTCCAGGCACAAACACGAAGTATTTTCTCCAACATTTGTGGATCACTCAAAAATCTCTTCTCTCTGGAGCAAGGTGGGACAGAGGTTGTCTTGTGGAGGTGGGGGCTAGGGCCGTCTGACATCACGGGAAAGCAGGAACCCAGAGCCCACTCCCCGCATAGCCTGCCGTCCCCATCTCCCCCCGCCCTGCTCCTCCCTCTAAGCATCCACAGCACGCGCCGCTCTCTGTGGCGGCCTGGCTGCATGCCCACCTTGCCTGTCTTGCAGGCGGAGAAGCACCATACCTGTGTGCCAGGGAGGCACAGGTGTGCCTGCGCCACTCACACAGGGTACCGCCTGCTGGAAACTTGGCGGAGGGCAGACTTGGGATGGGATCCATGGGAGAGACAGTCTGTGGCATAATTAAGAGGGAGCAAAACACAAAACAAAACAATGTTTTCCTTCCTCTCTCTTTTCTACCACTTGCCCTAATTATTTTCCCACTTTAAAATTCTACATCAACTTTAATTAAGCTGGCCTCGGGCAGGGAAGTCTGGCAAACTTGGAGAAGTTCACTTGTTTATTTTCTTATCACTCAGTGATTGGATTTTCACGGCTCGCTCTGTCTCTTTTTCTCTAAGGAGGGGATGATGGCAGCCTCCTGCCTGTGGGGGGGTGGGGGGGACAGGTGCAGCCGAGGCCTGGCTCCGAGGAAGGCAGTTCACAAAGATCTACTCTGGGCCAATATGCACTCTGGTTTTGCCTCCCCTCCCCCTCCTGTTCCTGCCCCTTGAGTGCAAGGTCAGGGCGTGACAGAGGAGGGCAAGTGTCAAGCAGTGGAGACAGCACCTGACTGAGCGTCCAGAAACTTGGGTCAGAAGCTCAGTTTTGCAACTTGCTTCCTGAGCACGAGCCATGGGTGCGTCTGTTCCTTTTCTCCTTTATGCATTCTTTCTCTCTGTCACCCAAAGCTCGCTGACACACCCATTCGTCCCCTCTCTTCCCCCTACACTGAGGGAATGTGCATGCCTGCTCTCTGGCAAGTTCTTTGTGGGCAAGTTGTTTGACTGCTCTTAGCCTGTTTCTTTATCCCTGAATTCCTGGGTTGTTTCAAGGACAAGAGATCACGTAAAGGGAAGCCAGCGTGGTTCCTGGCTCAGAGTGGCGGTGCTGTGTGACACCTCTGATGTGACATCCATCACCAGACGTGGGCACTGGGTCTTTCTGGGCCTTAGTCTTTGCTAGGGAGGAAAATGCCCAGATGATCCACAGAGCCGGGCTCATGAGCTGAGAGTCTTGAAGGTTGCAGAGTTTCGTGACCAAGTGGAAGACATGAGATTGGGGCTTTGGGGGAACCAAGACACCTGGGTGGCTGGCTGGGGGGCTCAGCATATTTTGGGGTGCCCTAAGCTGTAATCCAAGGTGGAAAGGTGTCTGTAGCTCCGCCTGAACAGTGCTGGGGAGCAGGCAGGTGTCTTCTCTCCATCTGCTGGGAGGCAGTGCAGAAGGCGAGAGAGTGAACGCGAGAGTGAGGGAGTGGCTGGATGCCTGAGTGAATGAGTGAGTGGGCCATTGAA
The DNA here is from genome assembly GCA_025594165.1 of Tamias sibiricus. Classification (NCBI taxonomy): domain Eukaryota; kingdom Metazoa; phylum Chordata; class Mammalia; order Rodentia; family Sciuridae; genus Tamias; species Tamias sibiricus. The sequence continues at coordinate 31,046,645 of CM046658.1, read as the reverse complement.
CAAAGGGAATGAATGAGTGAACAGCTGAACAACAGAACAGAAAGAGTAGGGGATGCCCAAGGATGCTCAGCTAGAAAGTCAGTGCATACATCAGGCTGCACGAATGGATGAATGAAGAAGTGGATGCGTGTGAGTGAATGAGCAAGGAACAGAGAGAAGAAATGAGTGAGCAAACAATGAAGCCAAAGACGGTAAGTGGGTGAATAAGTGGATGTCTGAGCAGATTGAGTGATTGGACACATTGATTAATTAAGGAATGACAGAATGAGGGCAGGGATGAATTTGTAAGGCACTGAGAAAAGGAATCAATGGAGGAGTGAATAACTGAGTGGTTAAAAATGAATTGATGGTCCAATGAATGAATGAATTGAATGAATGAATGAATGAATAAATTAGGACATGCCTGAATGGCTGAGTGAGTGGCTTTTGCTGCCACCCCAGGTGCAGAGAGGTAGGGGGTCCATTGCCAGAACCCAGGAAGGCCAAGAGGAGCTTGTTCCCATGGGCACTTTTCCCCACCTCCCCTCTCCACAAGGAAGCAAAGCCCCTGGGGCTCCCAGCCCATCCGCGGCTGTTCCATTATGTATAGATACAAACTGGATTGCGTGTATCATTTACTCCTCCACCAGAAGTGTACCACGACCATCGAAACGCAGATGTCAGTAAAATAACATATCTCTGGTGGCTTGTCTACCTGTCTCCCTCACTGCGGAGAAATAACTTGAAGCAGCGGGTTAAGCTGACAATAAACACAGGAATTGACTTCAGTGGGAATAAACTTGCTTTGCTGTTGACAAAATTCTAAGGTGATGCCACCTTCACTGGGCTTGTGGCTTGCTCAGGTGGCTGCCTGGCCATGCTTCTCCCTTCTTGAGACTGGGATGAGGGACAAAGGCTCCAGGTTGGCGGAAAGGTCTCTGTTCCTGAGCAGAGAGGCAAGTGCCAGTGTCCTGTGAAGGGCTGGGCGTGGCTTTTGCAGTCCACGTGCACCTTGCCATTGAGACAGCCTGAGCTGTGGAATAGAGCAGGTCCTGGCAAGGCCTGTGCCCTCCTCTTCCCTGCTTGGGCAGTTGGCAAAGATCAGGCAAAGGGTGGCAGTTGTGTCCTTCTGGTCCAGCACGCCCTCCGGGCAAGAGGCAGCCCCTCCCTTATTCTCACCAAGGATAGGTTACAGAGTGGCCCCAGAAGGCCCGGTGGTCAGACCCTGAGGGGATTGGCCAGAGCCCCAGGACTACAGCGTCCAGCCCCTCCAGTCCCTGCCTGCTGCTGGGCAGCTGGAAGAACTGAAAGTAGGCAGGCTTCGGCAGAGGGCACTCAAGTCCTAGGGATCTGCACTCAGCAACGGCACGACACGCTCTGCTCAGTGGCTTCCCAGGGAAGCGGAGATCATGAATCTCAGTAACTGGAGCCCAGGGCCTCATCACTCACCATGATTGTGGGGGGATCGAGAGCCGCGTGGATCAGTCTAACAAAAACATGCACACAGGGGACTCGTCCAGATGAGCGGCTTGGCCACCACCGGAGGGCCACTCTCCCTTGCCCACAGAAGCTGGGGAGGGTGCTGGGAGGGGGCCATGGTGGGGGCTGGCAGTCTGGTTCCCACCGCTGAGTCCTACCCTCACCCCCACCTGTGAGCTGGTGGGAGACATGAATCTCTCTGGCAGCGACTTGGGCCAGCTCAGCCGTTTTAGGGGATGTTAATGAAATGCGGGAGCACTTGTCCTTTCAGACAGCGGCCCCTTTTATTTGGGAATGAAAAGCTGCATTAGTCTGAATGAGGTTTGGAGGCCTCATAAATCCAGCACTGGCTGCCTCGTGGGGGAGCTGAGGCCTGGCTGGTGGGTAGACTTGTTTACCAACAATGCCAAAAGCCAGGATTGGAGGCTCCCAATCCCCAGAGATGAGGCTTGAGATGGTGCCAGTTCTGGTGCCTGCTGGCAACAGGGCAGCCTGGGGAAGCACGTGACCCACTAGAGAGAGGGTTGCTGGGTTCTCTTGTGAGTTAGGGACCCCGGAGCTCCCCAGCTTGCTCCAGTAAAGGACCCTGGTCCTATTCTACTCTCAGCCTTTCTAAAGGCAGCTAGAGCTGCAGCTGCTCTTGCAGAGGGGAGAAGGATCTTCCCTTGGGCCTGCCCTCCTCGGCCTGGCGGGTATAGACATGGGTCACCCTGAGAGCGCTGGCTCCTCATCCAGAGCTTGGAAAACAGTGATGCCCAATAACTATTAGTGGAAGGAGGGAGCAGGGAGGGAAGGAAGGAAGGTCACTCAGGAGCTGTGTGCCGCTGGTCTTTCCCCCTCCAGGGTTCAGAGCCTTCATCTGTAAAATGGAAAAATAACCAGGACCCTGCAGCATGGGTCGGGGAGAGGACTGGAAGCATTGATCCCTGCAAGGTAGTGACTGCCTTGCCTGGCACATGGCAGACAAGTGAGAGACACAAGCAGTCCTGATTATCACTGCTGGTTTTGTTGTCGTGATGCATCCCACTCTCTCCTGGACTGGGAGGGGACAGGCTGCTGTATCACAAAATAGCATGCAGCTATGTGAAGAACAAGGCCCTATCCTGGCTTGGGGAGAGCAGCTTTCCAACTGACTCCCCGGGTGGGTTTCCGGCTGGGCTGCCAAGCCCGGAGACTGGGTCCCAGAGCCTCGGCAGCTGGAGGCTGTTTTCCACCGCAGCCTAGTGGCAGCAGAGAAAAGCCTCCAAGCACAGCACTGGGGAACTCATGCCCACTCTGAATGCAGCAGGAGCAGACCAGGCCTGTGCTGTTTCCTGGGGGTGACAAGGGAGGCATGGGTGACAGGGCCACTCTCTCTCTCATCATCAGGAGTCCTCAGATTCCCCCTCTGCGTGTCTAGTTCCTCTCTCTTGCTAGCTTTCTGGAAGCCCACTCTCCTCCTGCTCCTCCCCCCCCCTCCGTCCTCCCTCTCCATGGCCTCAGTACTGCTCTCCCTCTGGGACCCATCTCTATTTTTCTTCTTTTGTTTCCTGTCAAACCACTTGTCCCTTGCCCCTGCCTCTCTCCTGTCAGGGAGTTTTCTGAAGAACTGCACATACACGATTGGCACCCAGGCTCCTAACTCCTCACTCTGTCCCCTAGTCAGACTTGGGCCCTGTTGGGCATGCCTTGCATCCTTGATCTGAGTTCAGGTCCCTTTCATTTCTCCATCAGGATGCTTGAATTTTCTTCCTTAGAGAACAGCCAGGCCTTTTGGTTCCTTGGGGGCAACCAAACCAGCTGTGGAAGCTGACAGGCAGGTAATGGGGCTGTGGAGTGTGTCCTGTGAAGAGCTGTCTCCTGGAGGGTGGGGCCCTCTGCTCCCCACTCCTTCGCTGCCTGCCTTGCTGGGCCCACTGAAGCCCTTATTCTCCACACAGAGGTCAGCTGCTGCTTCTCTGGCTCTGGTCTGCATGTCCCTCCCTCTGGTCCCTGGGCCAAGATTTTCCACTGGCTGTGGGGAACCAGCGGATTCAGGGTGAGAGGGGCCCATGATTGGCAAAGACAGACACCTGGTAACCTCCATTTACCAGCAGATCATTGAGGATGTCATCAAGCCTGGCCCACAGTCTCCTCTCTCTGGGAGAGCCCAGGAAGTCTCTCCTCCCAGGCCACAGTCCCTTTACTTGGGGGGGGGGGGAGGGAGTCCCCTCCTAATTGGCAGGATTGGCCATAGTGATATTCACATCCCCGCACAAAGCCAGCCATGGTCCCTTGCTCCCAGGCAGGAAGGGAAAGAAAGAAATGGCAAAATTAACAGGCAGTTTAGAGCCCGACGCATAGTAGTATATTTGTAAGAAAATTAAAGATTTGCTCTTCAGATGTTGGGGGCCATGCTCTTACCAAGACAGCTGGCAAATGGGAGAGATTGGAAATGATGGAATAGATCAAATTATTTAAATGAGAAAAATAAATTCACACACAGCCTAGCCGCTGCTCGGTGACAGATCCGTTTATTTATCTACTGTATCGGCACCGCTTTGTCTCTGTCAAAAAGGTCATTAAACTCGCCTAACTGCGTAATTCGCAGCCTCCTGCTCCAGCTTCGCTCCACAGCCCTTCTCTTCCCTCGACACCCAGCGCCACTTGAAAAAAAAAATTTATTATTGCTAATAAACAACATTTCTTTTTAACCCTTTCAGCTTGCTCCCCCACGGGTCCTGCTCCATCCCACGGAAAATTACAGTTTCTCTTTATTGTTTCTCAGTAGGATTCAGGGAGGGGGCACCAGCCCCTCTTGCATAGTTGGGGAAGAGGGCTGAAAAGGAGTGGGCTCCAACTCCAACTCCAACTCCAACGCCCCTCTAAATCCAAGGGGTTAGCAGTCTTCCTCCGCAGCCCTGGAGTGGCGGTGCGCGGTCAAGTCCTGCCTTCACGCAGAGGGTCTGACCTGGTCTCTCACCCCTGCTAGCTTCCGCAGCTCCCCTCGCTCAGCGCGGACAATTCTCTTTGAATTCTATGTCCCCAACCCCCAGGCCCCAGGCCCAACCCTGCTTCCACGAGGGACAGGGCCAGGGAAGGAAATCGTTCTCGGGTCAGTCTCTGGCCGCCGCCGTCCAGCCAGCGCGGGCCGCGTGGGAGCGGAAAGGCGAGACTCCGCAGACGGCGGGCTCCCGGTCTCGCTGCTCCCGGCGGGCGCGTCTCCTCCAGCTGGTCGGGCCGCTGGGCTGCCGCCGTCTCCCGGCTCGCGGTGCCAGCTCTCGCGCTCCACGCCTGGCTCCCGGGCTCTGTGCCCTCGCAGTTGAAGGGACTGGGGGCGGTAGGGCGGATGGGGACGTCTGGGAAGCGAGGAGAGTCCTCGTCCTCCCGGCGGCCCCCCAAACCGGGTCCAGGGTCCCCTTCCCCGCCCCCTCCGCAGGTGTGAGCGCGCGAGTGTGTGCCTCGGCGAGTGTGAATGTGAAGTGTGTGCGCGGGGGAGTGCGCGGAGGGAGCGCGGGCGGCGGGCGGCGCGGGAGGCGGGAGGCAGGGCGCGGGGAGGGGGCTGGGAGGGAGTGTGTGCGCGCGTGCAACTCCACTCCGGGGCTTTGTGCGAGCCCGGGCGATAGCATCGGCGGCGGCTGGAGGAGGAGCGGCCGGAGACGCGTGCAGCCCGCCCGCCAGCGCCCGGCAGCCGGGGCAGGTGGGAGCCCGCGCGGGAGCCGAGCCGACGCGAGCCGGAGCCGGAGCCGAGTCCGAGCAGAGCCCGGGCGGAGCCCAGGAGCCTCGCTCGCGGGCAGCCCGTGGGCGGCAGCCAGGCGGGGCGGGCGCCGGCGGGGCGGCCCCCCAGTAAGATGTGCGCAGCGCCGCGGGGCGCCCCCCACTCGCAGCGGCACTCGGGAGCCGGGCGGCTGGGCCAGGCGGCGCCTCGGGGGCTGCTGCGCGCCCGCGCCTAGAGCTGCCGCCCCAGGGAGCCCGCCACGGCCGCGCCCCGGGCACGCTCGGCGGCGCCCAACGATGACCGCTCCCTGGCGGCGCCTCCGGAGTCTGGTTTGGGAATACTGGGCCGGGCTCCTCGTGTGCGCCTTCTGGATCCCAGACTCGCGCGGGATGCCCCACGTCATCCGGATCGGTAAGGGCTCCCTGGAGCCGGGGGTCTCTGTGCGCCCGGGCGGAGGCGGGAATGGGGGCCTCTGAACGCGATCCCTAGAGATTTTCCCAACCTCTCTCCGGGCTGGCGGGACCGGGTAACCACCGGGAGCTCGTCATGGTGAGGACAAAGTTCCAAAGCCAGGGCCAGGGGCCTTACTTATTGGGGAGGAGGCGGCCGGGCCGCGGCGGGCGAGGGGCCCTTGGCGCGCTCCTGGGAGGTCAGACCTGGTGGAGTGTGGCGAAGGGTTCCAGTCCCAGCCCGAGACGCGGGCGAATTTTGCGGCGACTGCCAGCCTGATTGGCCGCAGACCGAGTTCTGGGACTCGGCTTCTCCGGGTAGTAGGAGCTCTGGGGAAGGCGCCAACTTCTCTCCTCTCCCCTTGCCGCTCCCCGCGGGCCCCTCGCCCCCACCTCGGGCACAGCTCGAGCAGCCGCGGCAGGAGCGCAGGGTGCGGATTCGCATGACGAGGGAAGCGGGTTTTCTCGCCCCGCGGCCGCCCTCGGCTTCGGTGGCCCCCATTCAGCCCTGTGGCGTGGGGCAGGGGAGGAGCAGTCTCCCGCCGGTCACTCCGGGCTGTCCCTGTATACCCAGGCCTTTTTCTGCCCGGGGCAACGAAGGTGGGGGGAAGGGGGCGACGGAGGCCGCCCAGCGCAAGCGGGAAGGCGGCCGAGGCTGCGAGTGGTTGTTAAAGTTAGCCGAATCCCTCCGCAGCTGGCGGCGGCTGGCGGGTCTGCGCGCGGCTTTCTGGGGCTCGGGCTTCTGCCGCGTCTCTTTCCGCCGGGAGACTCTTGCTCCCGCGTTAACTTTGTTGTGGCCGCCCAAGGCACCCTGCGGGCAGCGCTCTGGGCTGTGCGATGGGGCCATGCGTGTCCCAGGCCGGCCGACACGCAGGGTTGGGCCCGGTCGGGCCACCGGGGAGCCTCGTCACCGCGGGCTCAGGGCCGCCAGGCTGGAAACCTTGGCCGCCTGGGTTCGCGAGGAGCCGCTGCCAGCGTCTGGCACGAGGTGGGCAGAGCTCTGTCCAGCCAAGGCCACCTTCCTCCTCTGTGGCTCTTCTCCAGGCACGGACTTTGGGCTCTCAGCCGCGCGAAGGGGATGCAGGGAACCGATGTCGGGCTTGGTTTCCGTACTTGAGGTTTTCCTAGTAGGAGGTCAAAAACCTCAGAGGATCTGCCTCCTTCCTGGCGGTCTCCTAGGAGCTAGACCCTTTGAACTCACATCTGGATGAAGGTAGAGCACAGTGCCTCGGCTTTGCCCAAGCTGTGTTTCAGTGCATGCTTGGGACCCTGGCAGGCAGACACCCGAAGAGGCAGAGAAGGCCAGGCACCAGGAGGTTACTCTGGGGACAGCCCTCATGGTCAGGCTTAACCCTTTGCAGTCCAGGCTGCTCCTGGGAAGCTGAATGTCTTCTGTCCCCATACTTTTGCCTACCCAGCACCCAACTCCATCACTGTTCCAGAGGCAGGCAGCCCATTAACTGTGGACCAGAAGAAGGTGTCCCTCTATTTTTGAGGGTCCTTCGCGGTAGGGTATCCTTGGGAGAAAGAAGGGGAGTCCCTAAGGATGCGATATGTCTGTCCCATGCTTTGCAGGACCCTCTTCCACGGTCCCACTCCTTCCTCTTGAGGGGTGGGGGGGATAGACGTGCTTCCAGCCCACCCTCAGGGATGGAAGTCTTTGGAGACCCAGAGAGACAGAAGCAGGTGAGGGCAGCCCCAGTGGGGGCAGGATGATGCGCCCTGCCTTGCCCCTTCTCAACTGTGAAATTGAATAGGTCTGGGGGTTCCTCACTACCATGAATAGCCCATCTTCAAACCTGCCCGCCCTTTCTTGGGTTCAGCATGTAATAATGCAATTAGAGGATGGCAGAGCCCTCCTCTCCTCTAATCTTCTTCGTATTAAGCCCCAGGATTAATTAGCATGTCGGCCCAGGCCATTTATATCCAAGAGCCCTGCCCCATTTGATTCCCAGCCCAGGGACTGGGGTGCTGTGCGGATGCCAAATGTGACCGCTGGAGCTGAGCCAGCTCGGGTGGAGGATGGGAAGGCTCTGAGGCCTCTGGGCTTCTCTGGAGCAGACTGGGGGCTGAGTTTCTGACCTTCTGAGCCCGTGTTTGAACCCCAGCTGGAGCCAGAAAGCTACAGTGGATGTGGTGCAGAGAGAGAGAGAGAGAGAGAGAGGAAAATTTTCATGCTGAAACCCAAACACACCGCCTTGGCTGGGCCAGTGCCATCTCCCGTTTTGCCATCTCTCCCATCCCTGGGATCTGAGGGCTCTGGCTGGGCTGCAGGAATTGAGGTCCCGGATATTGGGCTCCGGAGCATGCTGGGTGCTTCTGGTTCCCAAGCCTGGTGCAGGAACTGGCTGAGCTTGGAGCTGAATCCTTCTCCAGCAGCCAGGCGTCGCTGAGCACCGGCCCAGAGAGGGTTTACCTGCAGGTGCAAGATGGGTTCTCTGGGCTGGGGAGCACTGTACCCGCCCCCTCTCTTTGTGCCTCTTTTGGGGGCTGAAATTTCCTCTTAGACAAGGAGATGGATGGCTCAGCAGTGTGACAGAGTGTTCAAACAATCCGTCTTGAATAGATGAATTGCATTGCTCTGTCTTTTTGTAATTGTGTCTATCAGAGGGAGAGGTCAAGGCATTGATTGCTTGGATGGTTTGCAAGTAACAAAGGAGAGCGAGGGAGAGAGTGAGGGAGAGAGAGTAATTGGATTGTAGTCTGCGGGAAAAAATGATCATTGATTATTTTATATGAATATGTGGAAGATGTATTCTGTATGTGATTACCAAGTGTTGCTCATTGAAGGTTTGCAAAGCAAATTGTTCAGCATTTTATTATTATTATCATCGTTATTATTGTTTGGATGGATCCTCGTCTTAACTATGGAAAGCGGTTTAATTCAGGGTCCTTTCAGCCAAATGGGCTTTTGCTGACCTCCTGTGGGGACCTGGATTTCCAGGTTTTGTGACCTAGGAGCTAAGGTGGAGGGGGCACTGGGCTTGGAGGCAGGAGGCTCTGTCTGCTGCTGGTTTATTGGACCACTTTGCTCAAATCACACCCTCCTTCCCATCTTGATCCTCAGTTTCCCCATCCAAACAATTTGGTTGGCCTTCATGGTTGGTATATTCTATGGGTTCAAAGTTCCCTTTAGCACAGGCTGGTGGGAACCCTGATAGTCATTGTAGGTTTCATGGTTACATCTCCCCTAAGATCAGACATACTGTAGGATTGAGGGCCAGCCTAGAATTTGCAGAGGGAACCAGGCAATGGTGGCGGCAGCTGGGGAAGCCTGGCCAGCCTTCTGTGTGATGAGGAACTTGGATGGATGGCAGTGATCGCCAGCCAGCTAGTGGGGAAGTTCAAAGCCAAATGACTGCAGAGACATAAAGCAGGTGTATGTGTATGGGGGTGGGGTGGGGTGGGAGAAAAGGGCTGGCCCAGCTCTGGCTCTCTGAGTGTCTACAGAGCAGAGGTCCTAACTGCATGCTCCTGGGCTTCCTGAATGTGCAGACAATAGCAGGCGGTCCCAGGGGAGTAAGGTCCCCTCCTTCAGAGTTCCCAAACTAACCCCATCTGCAACTCCTCTGATCATTGCGCTCAGATAGATCATCCTGAACATTTGTCTCTTGAGTTTGGGAGCCACTGCGTGTAAAACAATGAGAAATTTCTCGGTGACTGGTGATACGCTGAAACATCGCGGCCGTGTGGGAGCAGACAGCTGCTGAATGAAGATCAATAGGGCTTTCCCCCCTGGAAGTAAATAGCTTTAGACAAGACCTGGGAGTGGCCCGAGGGGCCTTCGGAAGCATTAACTTGAGGAATTTCTGCCTCCACTTTTCAGCCCAGCTGCTCCTGTCAGCCTGGGCTTGCCTCCTCCTCCAGCTGGAGGTTGATTGCCTCTTGCTGCTGCCCTGGCATTGCGTGAAACAGTCTTTTGACGTCAGGATGACCTAGGGTTTTTTGAGGTGCTTTACACAGGGTGAGCCAGGCACCCTAGCCGGATTACGTTTTTCCAAGGTCGTCTGTATCCCTGCAGCTGGCTGTGATGGGCTGGGTGCAGAGGTCCAGCCTGCTGTGCTGTGTGGAAAGGGCTAGGAGGGGCTGCTCTTCACTCCTCACCCCTCCAGGAATGCTTTTAGGATCCTATGTAGGGCCTGTGGGCTTCCTCCTGAGTCCCCATGTTCCCACAGCCAATCTGTGTCCCAGCCCTTGGAAACAGAGCCCCTTTTCTCCGGGAGGGGGCACGGATACTCCTGTGGGCGGGCGAACAACTCCTGCGCTTGTGGGAGGTGCGCGGCTCCTGCAGGGGAGGCTGCAGGTGGATTGGATGGTCTTTTAGCGGGGCGATCTGTGGGTGACCAGCAACTGGGACTGTGTCTCTGATCCGCTGAGGCCAGGCCTCCTCCATCCTGTCACAGTCGGCTACCCTTGCCTCTTCCTCCTGCCGTTGTGGCCCCATCCCTCCCCTGCTGCAACAGGACCCTCCAGAGACAACTGAGGGCTGATGCTTTGTTCTGCTGGGCAGCACAGAGGACCCTGGAGTCCCCCAGGCCCTGCCTGGTAATATGGAGGATCAGTGCTACAGGAGCAGGGCCCTTCCAGGGGCTAGCACCCGCAGGCCCTGCCCTGTGCTCTTGAGGCTGGTGTGGTGGGGCCAGAGCTCTGGGGTGGACGGATGTGCTGAACTCCTGGTCCCAGTGTGGTCACAGAGCTGATGTTCGTGGGACTGGCACCCGGACCTTGGACTGGTTTCCTGCCGTCCTCCCGCTTCTGCCAGGTGCTGCTTCCTCAGCAGCAGCACCAGAGGGCAGTGTTCCTGTGCTCACAGGGCCTCAGATTCCTGCCTGGGGCCCCACCTGGGTCTGGAGCAAAATCCAAATAGTGAAACGACAGCAGTACCGTGGCCCCAGTTTATTGAGTGTTTATTAGCTGCCAGGCACCGTGTGTGCTAAGTGCTTCTCAAACAATCACTCCTTGTGGGGATGAATAGTTAGTGCCCAGTAAATGTGGCATTTTCCTTGTCATCTTATGAGCCTTCCTCACCCTGCAGGCATGATCTGCGTCTTGCAGATGAGGAAACTAAGCTGGGGGAACTCATTGCCCAAGACCACACCGCCAGTAAGTGGTGAGAGCAGGACAAGAACTGTGCTCGGCCTGACTCCAGATCTGGTGCTTTTAGCCTGGTGGCTCTGTGGTCTGAAGCTAGAAAGCAACAATTTATAAAGGGGCGAAGTGCGGCTTGCCTGTTTCCACAGTTCTGGTTGTTGAGCCTGGTCTCCCTGGGCTTGGTCACGTTTAACCCCATGAATGCCAGCTTATAGGATCAGGCTGGCCACGTGGCAGGTTTGTTTCCTCCAGGGGAAAGGCACGGATGGTGTTTTCTCCCTTCCTGCTGACACACACACACACACACACACACACACACACACACACACACACACACTTCCTGCGCCCTACCTGGGCCTGGCTTCTGGACTCTGCCCAGGGCTTTAATCCAAGACCTAAATAAAGGCTGGATTCTACTGTGGATGGGGCCAGTCCCTCTGTTCTGGGGTCTTGGCTGCATGTTCCCTCTGGGAGCTACCAGGCTGTTCTCAAAGGCATTGTCAAAGCTTTGAAACCCAAGGCCCTGTGTTTGTGGCTCCCCCACCGCCCCTGCCTCTTCATCCCTTATCATTCATCCATGACCTGGCAAAAGAAGGGGGCTAGTGAGCGAGTTTCCTTTATTCTTTCTTTTCTCCCTCACCTTCACTCTCCTACCCTGGCTGGTCCCCTCTCCTCTCCAGCATTCTGTCTAGGCTAATCGGTTTTATGGTCATTCTATTTTTTGGGGGGTACCAGGGATTCAACTCAGGGGTGCTTAACCACTGAGCCACATCCTCAGCCCTTTTATTTTTTGAGATAGGGTTTCTCTAAGTTGCTTAGAGCCTTGCTAAGTTGCAGAGGCTGGCTTTGAACTTGTGATCCTCTTGCCTGCCCTCCCAAGTCACTGGGATTACAGGTGTGGGCCACTGTACCTGGCTGGTCATTCTATTTTTAAGAAAGTGTGACATTCTACCTTCGAATCTGAGCCTGCCTGGCCAGGGATTGAGGCTGGTGGGAAGTGTGTGAGGGCGAGGCCTGAGGCCTGCTGACACTGGGCCTGGGCTCTGTCATTGTCCCACAGATACCGTGGTTCATTCAGTAAGGGGACCTCAGTGCAGCAGCCTGTCCAATTCACCCTTACCCAGGCCACCTCTACAAGAGCAATAGCAAACCCACCGGTGCCCTTCTCTGTCCCCTTCTCCCAGGAGACAATGGGAGCCTGGGGTGAATGGTGACAGCCAGGGACAAAGCTGTTCTGCAGGTGGGAAGACTGAGCTGCTCAGTCACGGCAGCGGTGGTAACAGATTTGGGATTGGCGTGATCAGCAGGGCCACGTCATTTTCTAGGACCTCCACTTCCCTGATTGTAAAATGGGAACAACACCGCCTGTCTCCCGGGGTCAGACAGATCTGACGCCTTTTCAAAAAAGCCTAAATGTGGTGCAAAGACCAGCATTTCTTCTGGTTCCTAGAGCATGCAGTGAGGCCAGCACAGGGCAGGATTTAAGGAGGCTCCCAAATGGTGGCGACCTGTGTGCCTCCTTAAGTCCTGGCCCTGCCCAGCCTCTGCTTCTGCTCTGGGAGTCAAGTTCCCTTCTGCTCTGCTAGGCCCCAGAGACCAGGTGAGATTTGGGGAGATGAGACTGGATTGAGGTCCCCAGGACTGGATTCGAGGACAATAAATCATTCTGATTTTGCTCTTCTTTCCCTTTCTCCACATTCTGTCGCCTCCATCCACAGAGACCAGAGTGTCCCAGGTCCCTCCCCTTGCCTCCCTTGACCTTTATGCCTTGTTTGCTGATGCCTTTGAGGTGGCTGTGGTCAGGCCTGGGGTGTATCCGAGCTTGCGTGGCATATGCAGCACGCCACGTGCTTTAGACGGGGGTGCTGCCCCTGGGTGCCCTCACTCCCCCATCTCTACCAAGAAGCAGAATGAATTCTTTTAGAGTCAAACAATATATGTCACTGGTTCTAAGAGGGACTTTATTTCTTCCTTCACATAGAAATTGGAATGTATCTCTCTTGTCACGTCTGAGTTTACGTGAGGATTTTTTTCCCCCCTTTCTGGGCACCTCAGCCTAACTGCCTTGGGTGTGATGAAATGCGGTGGGTCTGCATTGGTGTGAGTCACATGCACCTGCGGCGTGGTGTGACCTTGGGCCAGTCACTTGCCTCGGAGCCTTCACTTCCTCTTCTGTGAGATGCAAGTATCAGTGTTGGGTTGAATCCTACTCTGCTGATTTTGACCTACAAAATTTTTGTTCGGTTAAACCTGATAGTATCCATCGCCTTCCTAGAGCTATCGCGAGGATTAAAGGAGCTGAAGTATAGACAGCTCTCTGTACAGAACCTGACGTTTAATAAATGTTAGGAGGAAAAGCCGAGCTTCCCAAGGTGGAGGCCGCGTCTCTGCCTGCAGACTCTGAGCTCCAGGCCGTCTGCATCTCGTGTGCTGTCTGCTTTGTGCCAGCCCTGGCGCCCGGGACTCCGCGCGCCTCACTGTGTGGCATTTGCTCGTGGCTCACATACCCATGTGCCCAGAAGCAGAATGGGTGGATCCAGCAGCTGTGTCAGTCGTGAGAACAGGAGAGGCGCCCTTCCCGGGATGCTCCTGGGCCACACACCTGAAGCCACGGAGGGGGGAGGGGGTGGGGGTACAGGTTCATCCCTGCATCTGCAGTGCTTTCACTGAAATGCCTGTTACACGTGTTCAGAGCTGGGAAGACCCTGGTAATGGGCTGCTCTTGAGGGATTGGTCTGGGGAATCCTGAGCAGCCCTTCCTGGATCTAGAGTTCCATCTTGTTTCCTGGGCAGGCCAGCAGTGACCTGAGCGGGTCTGTGGCTGGAGACTGGGCTCCAGGGAATAGACATTGCAGGCTCTCCTGGGAGACACCGAGTAATGAGGCCCCCAGCAAAAGCTGGGGAGGAGAGAGTCCCCATGGTGATCAGACAGTTCGGAGATAATGAGATGGAATGAGATCTGGGAGGAGTGGCGGGTTTCCACTCCAAACCCTTTGGTGCCATGCTGAATGGTGGTTAAAGAAGGCAGAGGGGGGAAGGAAAGGAGCGAGGAGGAGCTGAGATTGTGGTTTGTATGGAGAGAGTTCCAATCCATAGGAGACAATTAAGTCTTGCACTGTTAAAGGGACTGATGCAGACAGGCTGCCTATGGAAGGGGGTTTGTGGAGTTCTCTGAACAACTGCAGGGCTCTTTAAATATGGGAATGAGGGAGATGTCTGCAAAGCCTTCCTGCATCTGTTTTGCAGAACTGAAATATGCTATTCCAAAAATCTGCCCAATTGGGCGGAAAAGCAGGAGCGGGGAGCCAAGGACTTCCCAGGGCTCCAGGCATCACATTTCCTGTCTATGGTGAAGAATCACAGAATCCAGGCTAGGAAGAACCCCAGGGGTCATGCTAGGCCTCTGGTTCTCCAACATTAGCATGCATCAGAATCACCTGGAGCGCTCTTCAAACTGGGGTCGCTGGACTCCATCCCCAGGGCTTGTGATTCCATGGGTCTGGAATTTGCATTTTAAATTGGGTTCTCAGATAATACCACCACTCAGGTCAGTGGAGGCTACCGAGGGGCAGGTATCTCCCTGTGACAGGAAGCTCACCACTGTAGGGCCCTGCTCCTTCTTTATAGTAACCATTCTGACCCACCCCCATCTTGGTGGTGGATTTTCCCTTTGGCCTGTCATCCTGCTGTTCCAAGAAGGCGCGATGACTTGGGTGTTGAGAATGCAGGTTCCAGAATCCACCTGTCTAGGTTTAAACTCGCATGCCTCCCCTCCTGCCTGGGTACATTTGGATAAGTCACTTAACTTCTCTAAGCCTAGATTTCCCTCACCTGAAAAATGGGGGTGATGGCAGATTTCACTCATGGGATCACTGTGGGAGTGAGTGAACCTGTCTGGTACAAAGGACGACCTCAGCACATGTTAGCAATCTAGCCTGGTGGGTAAGCTCATAGGTCCTGGAATCTAACAGCCTGACTCTGAAGACTGCTTCCACCACTTCCCATTTTATAATCTCGGACAAACTAGTTAATCTCTCAACATGATAATAATGACAGTCCCTGCCTGGGGTAGTTTTGTAAGGACTTCATGAGTTAGTGCATATTAAGATGCTTAGAATGGGATAATGGCAGACACTCAGTAGGTGCCACCTGTTATTCTTACTATTGTCTTACACTGCGCCCTTATTCTGGTTTGGTTATGCACCGGCCCTGCAGCCCTGCAGAAGTGTGAAGACATCTTTTTGTACTAAAGATGCTCAGTTCCACCAGCGTGGTGTTGAGAAACCAACGGTGATTCTGCCTGTTCATCCAGACCAGTGAGATCATCACCTCCTCAGATCTCGACTTTGGTCTCTAGTTATACAACCCCAGATTATTTCAGGCCTCTTGTCACCATTTCATTCTATTGATTTATACTGAGCTGGTGGTCTCCTGAGGTCACAAGGTCTTTTCCACACACATCATCACTGATCTGAAACTTCCCTCATCCGCTTGTTGGTAGCTGATCTTTTGAGCCTAAAGGCAGGACCTGTCATTTATCCACTGAATCTTTAGGCAGTTGTTCTCGTTCATTATTTTGGGACCACTAAAGCCTATTGTCCCCCTCTCTTTGTCCTTGGAAGGTAGGCAGGAGTGACACTTTCTTCTTTCCTCAGTGCTTCCCTCCTGGGGTCTGCGGGAGCAAGGGTAAGTGGTGTGGCTGGACCTGGGAGCCATGTTGTGAATGGGGGAGCTTTGGGGGCTCCCCGTGTGGTCTGGCACCTTTCATGCCATTTGGGGCTTGGGATCAGCGTGTCTCCCCTCCTTCAGCTCTGTCATAAACACACTGGACAGGAGGTAGCCAGTGTCGCAGTCGTGGATTCATCACGTGGGCTCGGGTGCTCTGCCCGCCCCTTAGCCAGCCGCACATCTCTGTGGGTTTCCTTGTGCCCTGGACTCCGCTCTGTCCCTCCTCACCTCGCTCTGCTCTCTTGCACCAGCACCCACAGCCACAGAGGGCTCTGTGCTCCCTCACGCTCTGGGCCTCTGCTCTGCTCTTCTTCCTGGTCAGCTGTCCTCATGCTGAGGTCAGCCACATGTCTTTTCCTCCAGGAAGCCTTTCTTCACCTCCGTGCCCCCTCCAAACCCCACAGTCCCCGGTGCTTCCCTGGCTCTAGCCCTTGCTGTGCTGTTACCCCTGGTCACCTTAGAGACGAGCCGTGTGAGAGTGCAGGCCTCGGCTGGCCTGTCCACCCCTTCACCAGGTCTCCCGCACAGCGAGTGTGTGGCCCTTTGAGATGATCAGTGGGTATTGCTGGATAAATGAGTGCATCCATGACCATTGTCCTCTGAACGTGAGTCCGCCTCACTGCCCTGTCCTTCAGCCCAACACTTCTTCCAATCTGTGCATGAGGATTCTAGGATGAGGAGTCTGTGAACGTCACGAGCGCCTCTGCTTCTTCCGTGCCTGATAACGGCATCCATGGTATTCTCCTGACATGTCAATTGGGCGACTTCTGGGCCAAGACCTCTCCCATCTAGGCTGTTGGGTAAAGCTGGGGTGTCTGGGGGAATGAGCCCTTCTTTCCCAGGCCTGGGGTTAGACTCCCCATCCCTGGTCTGGCGGGTCTCCTTGGGAGAGTCCCAGCTGTCTACTTCAAGAAGAAACAGGGAAGAGATCGTGGTCTTCCCTCCTGCCTCTTGTGACGTCACCTCCCCTTCCCATGTGCCCCTCAACATCTCTGCTGCTCCCTCTGGGAGCTAAATGAAGGAGGAAAACTTCTGCTGTCTTCTCCTTAATAGGCTGATGGCTCAGGACAGCTGTCAGGCAGAGTGTCGCTCTGCCACTCACCCTGCTGCCCGTCGTCATCGATCAGGTCTCCCTTTATCCTGTTTTCGCCACATCACCAGATCCTGCTAGCACGTGTTGACAACTGGTCTACACAGCGGCCTTGGCGTCAAGCAGAGGTGTTGACCATCGTCCTGGAGATCCGGGCTGCGTAGACAGTCGACTTGAGCCATTTAACTTTGGGAGTGTGCACGTGTTTGTGTTTGTGTGCTTGTGAGAGGTGTCCGGATGGGAGTTTGCAAGTTGGGGCTCAACAGCTCTTTCTTTATCCCAAGCCTCATGAATGAGTACAGCAACTTCCCTTTGGATCACTTGGGGACGTGAGGACTTGAGTGCTGGTCCCCACTCCTGAGTGACTGGGCTGATCTGCCTCCTGTGCCTGGTGGCTGTGAGCAAGGGGGAGGCAGGCTTCCGGTGCAGTCCTGAGCTTCCTCTTCTGGACACAGCAGGACAGGACTGTCCCCTGGGGCCGGGCCCTCCCCCATTCTTGCTTCCTTCCCTGGGAATCAGATGACACAGCATGAGCAGGAAGAGCCTGTGGACTACATGGCCATTTTTCCTGCCCAGTTTAATAGAGGTGACAGCCGCCTATTTTACTTGTCTCGTAACATTGAATCAGTAAATAAAATATGGGTGAACTCTCAGGTTTGGCTGAGTTATGGCTGGTCCATGAGGACTGAGGGCCGGGGGAGACTGGAGCAGGGAGATGGCATCCCTGGCTTCTTGGGAGAGAAGCAGAGCCTCGGGTCTTCCTCCTGAATCCAGAGATCTTCTAGTGCTGGAGGAAGGCAGGCAGACAGGGTCCTGGGGTTCAGTGCTCTGAGTGCATGCAGGAACTGGGATGCTAGCGGAGGCACCCCAGACATTGCAAGGACTGCCATGCTTCCCTCCAGTCTTTTCGAGCACAAGCCAAGATATTGAGGACAGAAAAGGGAAAATAACAGGTGCCATGATCCTTGGTGAGTCTTGGGCCAAAAAGAAAAGAGGTCCCCTGGTCCCCAGTCTATTAAGGAAAACTCATCTATCTTCCTGTTACACAAACACACCGGGGCCCGTACACATGTGCTGCGCTGCTTTGAAGCTTTGAATTCTCCGACTTAAGAGCACCAAGTAGGACGAGACTTTTCCAGTGTGGACAAACACCCGTGGAACATTTTTCCACCAAAGAGAGGATACAAACTGTCTTCGTACGTGTTCATAAAAACTCACAGATAACGGATCACCACGTGCGGCTGGTTCCCTGAGAGGCAGGGAGATAAAGGGTCACCCTTAACCTCTGTGTTCAGCACCACGGAGAGCAGCCAGGCCCTGGGGTCGCCCTGCAGCATCTGCATGCTGACTCTGGTTTCTAGAAGAGGTGATGTGGTCATTGCAAGGTCTTGCTAAACACGCATTCTTTTCCCAAAAGCTATCCTTCCAAGACTCCAGCATTCACAAATTGGACCGTGGGTATTTAGGAGGCACACAGTAGGTTCGTAAGAGCTGTCGCTTGAGTGAGGCACGGTAGAAGAAGATGAAGTTAATGGATAGAATTTTCTCCTTTTCTCTGCCACCGCCCCCCTTCCACATAAATTGTTCTTAAATCTTCGGTGCCATGTACGGCTTGTCTGCCAGGGAGCAGTAGCAGGTGACAAAACGAGAGAGCATTCCATTGTCAGATATCACACCTGACGCCGGGCGTCTTTGCCGAGGCTGTCAGCATCATCTTTCACGTTGCATTTGGTAAGTAGGCTCCTGTAATGTATTTTTATCCTGCTGAATGTGATTTCTTAAAAGTATTTTCTGTGTTATTATTTCCTGAGTCGCGGAGCCCTGCATACCTATAATAGAGCCGTATTTTCTGCTAATAAATAAAATTACTCCTTGCTCAGGTGATGGGAAATAAATGTGTCACAGCTTTGTGGCATTCCCCAAAGAGCCTCAGCTCCAGGTGCTGTACCACCTGGATGTGTCTGAAAGCCTTGGACAGGATGGGCCTTGACAAGGGCCTCTCCCAGACAGGAAGATTCTGCCATGACTTCTGCCCATCACTGGGAGACTAAGGCTGGCAGGAAGCACCTGGACGAGAAGCCAGAGGGCCAGGGACAGCAAAGAGTGTCAGAATGATGGTCAGAGGAACTGGCATTCACCTTCTGAACAAAGAGTGAGGGTTAGGCAAACGGGTCCCAGGGACTTAGGAGGTAAGATGATGGCACCTTGAAGTCATAGGGCAGGTAGAAAGATCCAGAATGGGCAGGGAAGAAGTGGACTACAGGACCAGGCAAAGTTAAGGGCTCCGTCAGGGGCCCTGGCCTGAGGTATCTTAGTATGAGGGGATTGGGGGCTTTTTGCTGCTGTTCTTAAGATTTGGAGAATTAGAGAAATCTGTTTTGGAAAAATGGCTATTTTTATGCTGTTTGTAATTTTGTGTTTATTTCCTGTCTTTTCTACATGGATTCTGGGCTGACTCATTGATTCACCAGACAGCGCCCACTCTGTGGACGGCAGAGAGCACGGGCTCCGGAGTGCAGGGGCTGGGGGAGGGGCGCACCTGGGCTAGATGGCATCTGGGTGCCTCGGGAGGGGCCACCTCCAGGGATAAACATGATTCCTGCACATTCAGGCTGTGCTGCTCAGACCAGAGCCCTGCACTCTGCTCCTCCTCGTTTCCCTGTTTCCCCAGGAGGAGTGACTGGGCTCCAAGAGGCCAAGAGGAGAACAGAAAGTCACCAGTTGATCCAGCCGGGAAGCCACCTCTTTTCCTTCCACCTGTCACTCCTGTCCCCCACCTGCTCCGGCACCTTCTCCATCACTCCGTCACTCTAGTCCTTCTGCAAGTGTTCTTTCCCCCTGGCTGTCACCCCCATCCTCAACCCCCTGTAGGGCTCATTTTGGCTAATTCCTTCTCAGCAGACTTGAACCCAACCATGAATGCGTGTGTGAGTAAGGAGGAAAAAGTAGAGGCAGAGATTAGTATCCAATTTTTAAGTCTCCAAGGGACACGATTCTGTCTCCTTTTTTGAGAAAGTTCTTCTTTCTAGCTAACTCAGATTCTTCCTGCTGAGATGTAAATCTGTCTCCTTCGTGACATGACATGGCCATTCCTGGGGGGTGGGAACCTCTAGCTTGGGAGTCATTAGCTTCAGGAGCTTTTCTTTCTAGATCTGTAGCAAAGAGGCTCTCAGCCAATTAAATTGGAATGGCTACACTTTCAGTCACAAGGGCTTGGGCAGATTTATAATATTTTCTTTTTAAAAAAATTGGGTTTTTTTTTCATGGAGACAATGATTTATGGAATAATCAATTTCTTTATCTACCTAATACATTGGAGCGATCCGTCAGCGCAGGCATCAATCACCCCCTGAGGCTGGGGAGGGCAGACGATCTTTGAGCCTGATTCATGGCATACAAGGAGGCTTTTCCCTTGAGCTACTTTGCTCCTGGAGCCTGGATCTGAGGCCTGCAGTAAGGAAGGCCTGGGCTCTTCTTCACCTTCCTCCTTCAGCACAAATGCTCCTGCTCTGTTCTCAGTCCCCACACCTGCAGAGGAACAAGGTGCAGGGACGCTGTCCCCATTGCACAAGTTTGGACACTGAGGTCCAGAAGGATGCTCAAAGACAGGAATTTGGAGACAGGAAGTCAGGAGTGGCCATCTCTAAACCTCCAAGGACTGCAGCAGAGGGTTCCCATAGATTTGGGGTGATGGTCCAAGAAGGCAGATTTTGGTTCAATCCCAGCTCTTTGACATTTAGTGCAATTTGAAGATTCAGTAAGACTCCTCGGAGGGCAGCGGGCTTCCTGTTAGGGAGCTGTTCAGGCTTGGCCAGAAGCTACAGAGGAACCCTGGATTCCTCTCACTATGAAATTCCAGGCATGCCTGACTGTGCGGCTAGAGGTGTTGTAAACATCTAGGTTTTCTGAGTTCTCTGAAAAGGCCAGGGCTGCGTCTGCTCGGGTTATGCAAACCCCATGAAGGCCAGACTCCGCGTGGGGGTTGCAGGGAATACGCTCAGCTCAGACTCCTCTTCTGCCCCGCGTGCATCTCCTACACAGCTCGTGCTGCTGGTGGCTGCAGCCAGCTCTAGGGTGGACCCGTCAACCTGTTTGAATGGCGTATAGGCAAACTGACCAAATACCCGATCTCGTTTAATTTGCATATCTCTCTGATGTAGGTAACTTCTTTTTGGCAGATGCAGAAACTGATGCTGGAGACAGACAGAAGGTCCACCAAGGTCACGAGGCAGCCAGTGAGAGCTGCAGCTTGGCCCACTCGGGCACAGTGGTTCCGTGCTCAGGGAGTCTTTTCTTCACTGTGCCAACCCTGTGCCAGGTGCTGGGGCTTCGAGGCCTGCCCTCAGGGAGCTTGGGTCTGGCAGGAAAGATGGACACCAAGGCCTGTTACAGGGGGAAGTGCAGGCTGTCAGATGGCATCAGGAAGGCTACCCTGAGGAAGTGGCTCTGGGGCTGAGTCCTGGAGGCGGAGAAAGGGACACTGGGTGAAAGTGATGAGGAGAGGGGAGGGGAGTCCTAGGTACAGGGAGCGACATGTACGAACATGGCGTTGGAGGTCACGTTTAGGAAACGGTCAGCTCTGTGGGTCCAGCATGGTCACATTTCAGCCATTTCAGTTTTCAAATGAGTGTTTGAGGAAGTCCACTGTGAATGGTGTGGACAAAGGGGGGTGTGGAACCCATGGCCTGAGGGGTGGTCCCTCTGGAGGACCGTGTGAGCCCCAGGAAGGAGGCTGGGCTTTATCCCATGGGTGCTGGGGAGCCACCGAGGACCATGGGAAGGACAGTGATGCAACCACATTGGTACTTCTGAAAAGCCACCCTGGTGACTGTGTGGCATGACTGCAGGGGGTAAGAGTGGACGCTGTGGGCCCACGGGGAGCTGCTTAAATGACCCAGGTGAGAAAGAACAGCAGGCGTGTGGCCAGCGTGGAGGGCTGTTTGGAGACCAGGGGCACCAATTCCTGTCCTGAGCTCTTCCTCTTTGCCCTGAGCCTGGGCAGCTGGGGCCGGGCCGTGGCGTGCCCAAGCAGCCTCTTCCGCAAGCCCTGCACCTGTCTTCGGAGGTCTCCATTGATGCCATGTCTGCGTCCATACCTGCGAGTACAGCTGGAACTTCAGCCCCATGTCACCGCTCCCTGATGTGACCAGAAAGCCCTCAGCCTGTCTGTCTCCTAGCACCTGAGGGGTGGGCGCTCCTTGGGTGGCAAGCCTGTTCTCTCACAGCCTGCTCCCGTGGGCAGCCTGGGCCTGCTGCAATCTCAGGTCCCTCAGACACCTGGCAGGGGGATCTGAGTAGGAAAATGAGAGGGACTCTGGCTTTGCCCAGAAGTTCTCAGGGCTCAGGAGCTTGCTGTGGGCTGAGCCAAGCCCCTTTGCCCACTGTGGGTAGAGCTGCCCTCCTCCCGTGTGGATGTGGAGGAAGAGGGAGACCTCATCCTGCAGGGTGGATGTGGCGGGGGGCAGAGCTGGGACAGGAGTGGCAGCCCCATGCAGATCTGGTGCCATCGTCCTCTTCCCTTCTTTAAACTTCCAGCCTCACCTGCTGACACAATGTTACTATATCAATAAAAACAACAGCAGTGACCCACTTAGGATTCAACGTGTGCCAGACACTGTGCCAAGGCATCTTCCGGACCTTCAGCCACTCAGGACTTAACAGCGAATCTAACACGAAGGAATTCTGCCCCACATTACAGAGGAGGAAGCCGAGAGCTTGGGATGATGCACGGGGAGAGAGAGAGAGAGAGAACAGTATGGCTGTTTCCTGATGTTAGGGTGTTGCTGTTATTATCTCCAACAGCAGCTGCATTATTGTTCTAATTTTTTTGAAGCATAGTAATAGTCTTATTTATTTAAATTTTATTTTTTAAATGGAGAAATAACAATTGCATAGGTTATGTGCTCATGGGGTGCAATGTGATGTTTGGATACTGTTACTGTCGCTATGCTAAATAAGGGGATGCAAAAGCAGGTCACGGTGGTAGCTGCTCAGGAGGGGCCTGTTGAGTCTGTTTACATGGTGGAAAATTGGGTGAGTTGGCTGGGTTCCGAAGGCAGCTTAAGAAAGGGCTCTTCCTGGCCCATGCTGCCCGGGGGCTCTTGCTTCTATTCCCACGGCCCAGACCCCTGCCCTTCCTTCTGCTCCTGCCTGAACCCCACAGCCAGCGCATCTGCATACTCCGGACTCCTTAGGCACCATTTCCTGGCTGTTGCCACTGCTGCTGGGACGAACCCATGCCCCTCTCTTGAGGGGTAGGGTGCTACAGGACCCTGATCTTTCAGGATTTGGCACGGCAGTTGACTTTACCCACTCAGCCATAGGCAGTGGGGACCACATAGCCCAAGTCACTAGCAGCCTTCAGCTATTCCAGGGAGGTCTGACTCTTGCTACTTCTGGGGCTTTATTTGGGGGTGTGGGTACCGGGGATTGAACTCAGGGGCACTCGACCACTGAGCCACATCCCCAGCCCTGTTTTGTATTTTATTTAGAGACAGGGTCTCACTGAGTTGCTTAGTGCCTTGCTTTTGCTGAGGCTGGCTTTGAACTCGAGATCCTCCTGCCTCAGCCTCCTGAGCAGTTGGGATTACAGGCGTGCGCTACTGGGCCAGGCTCCTCTGGGGCTTTTGCATTCTGGATCCTGCTTGGAATGTCCCGCCCCCTGTGGCCTCCTGCTGAACTTCATCTTCCTGCCTCCAGGAAGCTACTTTGATGCTGTGGGTCAGGACCTCCCTGAGCCTCCTGGGAGCCCTCCCCTGGCCCAGTGTGGAGCAGGCTGCATGCTGAGCCGTCTCCCGCATGCTCCTCTCCATCAAGGCCCCGAACTCAGAGTTCCTGAGCCTGCGGACCTCCTGTGCTTGCCTCGGGCTACTTTCCTTTTGTTTTAAAAATATATTTCTATTAAAAATAAAACAACACAGCACCTTTTGATGGTTTGCTCTCTTGAAGACAAACCCCTGTGCTTGGAATTCAAAGATTTCTCTATGAGAATTCTATTTCTCAACTGTGCATCAATTAAATTTTAAGTCGAAATAGTTTTTTATTTTTTTAAAGCCGAGTTAGCCAACACTCAGCAAATTGGGACTTTTGCATACAATCTTGGGTTTCCAGCTTCTCTTAGCACATTCTCACATGCCCTAGTCCCCACCCCTCCCTAGAGTCTTCCCCATGCCAGGGCTGTTCTGTGTTCTGCTAGTGTGGTTGTTTTCTGTAGAGGGGAAGGGAAAGGGTTTTGTGCACCTGTTTATACTAGTAGGAGGAAGTAAAGGAAAGACTAAAGGGACTCTTCATTTCAGTTGTGTTCCCTTGCTGGTCCTGCTTCAGCGTTTCTTGTTGGCTGTTGTAGGCTTGGGTCCTGAACCCCCTGTGGACAAGATGCCCCCAAGGCAGGGATCTGGTCTCTTTCCCAGTTTGACCACAGTAGCTCCTGTTCATTGCTCTTCTAACTCACTCCTCGCAGTCATGCTGGGTGGGTGCAGGTATTCCCACCTCCCAGGTAAGAAATCTGAGCCTTAGGTGAAGGTGCCCAGGCAGTAAGATGTCTTGTCTAGGTGCCACCGAGATGCAACACCAGCCCACCTGGCTCTACCACGATTCCCTCGGGTATTCCCAGAGGCTGCCCCAGCGAAGCCATGGTAGGGAGTGGACAAGGACCTGGTGAGTCCAGTTGAATTCCAGAGTCCCAGATGGAACGGAGCCAGGTGGGAAGCGCCCACCCTGGAGGTGAGCAGCGGCACGTTTTGGGTGCTCCTGGCTCTTCCTGCCTCTGTTCCTTATCTAGCCGATGGCGGACTGCTGAGGTGGGCCTCTGGGGTGGCATTACCCAGAGTTATCACGAGCCGGGCAGAAAAGCTCAGTGAGTCCCCCTCACCTTGCTGTGACTTTGAGGCAGGAGGACATGGGGCAGGCATCAGAGCTCAGCAGGGGCGCTAGAACGGCCTCTGTCCTTGCTCACTGCTGCAGTGTCTGCGGTGGCCGCAGGCCCATCACTCCAGCATGGTCCCAGCAACTAACTGGGCCTGGATAATAGACCACAAGATGTAGTCGCCTGAAGCGATGGCCGCTTGGAGCAAAGAAGCCGCGGGAAGAAGTTTAGAGACGAACTGGAAACAAACAGCCCTTTATTCTGATAACTTTTCTCTCTGGCTCTAACTACACCCCGACAGGCCGTCCACGCTCCTCTAACCTCCAAAATGGCGCAGACCTCCTCCGCAATCTCTCTCAAGTCCCTCGAGATCTCCGGCCAAGTCTCGCAAGATCCAGGGCCAAGTCCCGTGAGACTACGGAAGGCGCCAATGCCCAAACATGTCCAAAACCCGTAGTCAACCGCAATTTAAGCCATCTCCCCAAACAGGGCTCCTACAACAAGACACACGCCCTTTCCTGTGGCTCCTTCCATGTGGCTGGAGCCGGGGACAATGGTGGGGGAGGCAGAGCTGCTCCCCCAGCTCAGGCAGGGACAGGCTGCAGGTACCCTTGCTCTGGCCAGGCTGTGGGCCAGGGGTGCCTGTGGAGAGCGTGGGGCATCTGGTGTCAAAGAGTCCCCATGGATACGGTCAGGAGGTGGCTGCAGAAGAAAGAGTCATCAACAGTCGAAGCCCTGGCTCTCCAGCCTGGAGTGGTGTCTGGAAACCCTGCCTCTCCCAGATCCTGAGATGATGTTCCTTCCGCCCTGGGAGCCAGGTGGCGCTGGGATCATCGTGGGAGATGTTTTCTTTGTGGAACCTCCAGCTTCCTGTGCAGGGGGATTGAGGCCTGGATCAGACAGGGGTTCTTACTGTCGAGGCTGGTGCTGCTTTCCTGCCTGCTGGGGTACGCTTTGGGTAGGTGCATTATCCTCCAATCTAAGCTCGGGGATCCTGAGACTCCAAAAAGCTTCTAGTTTGGGATTCTAGACACCTGGGCTTTCTGGACCTAGAAACAAGTCCCTGGCTGGAGGTGGCGTGCCCTTGGCTGATGGTGAGGGATGTCACGGCAGGGAGGTGGAGGGAGTGGCTGCTGACACCACCTGGGAGTGTTCAGGGCCCACAGCTCTGGGTTGAGCTCAGACCCTGCCCCACCGTGGGATCTGAGGGTCTGGGTCCCTGGAAGTGACCGTGTCTGGAGAGGTCAGAAGCTCAGCTTGTCTAGGTAGCCCTCCTCCTTCTCAGCAGCTAGGGGGTATGGTGTGTCCACCTCTTGGGAACTTAGAGCCAGCCGAGGAGAGGACCAGGAGACAGGCCACCCCACCCCCACCATGTCCCATCTCCTGCTCCTTTCCCAGCTTGAAGTGACGTTCTGACACAGTGGGAGTCAGGGCCCTTACTCTGGGTGGACTGCAGGCCTGCAGTTGAGAAGAGCCCACCCAGACAAGGGTGATCCCTCTGCCACCTGTCCCTTAGGGTCTCTACTGTAGCACACAGTCCCCAGGGAGCCATGGCCCCTCCTTTCTCTCCCACCCACAGCAGACAGAACTACCTTTTCTCGTTACCACAAGCCAGGGGCCAGGCCAGCACTAAAAGCAGCCGAACAACAGCAGCAACAAAAAGGAACTTGACTGAAACCAGGGAGTCCTGGCCAGTGTTTCCTGGGCTCCTGCTCTGCTGGAGGGTCTGGGCTCTGTTGTGTAATCATTCCTTTCTACTCACGGCCCACGAGGTGACATAGCTGCCCCCATTCCATAGCTGAAATCGTGTCCCTGAGAGTCGAGGACTTGCCCATGGTTGAGTAGCCAGCAGGCCACAGGGCCATGATTCCCACCCGGAAGCCAAGCCCCAGAGCCCTGGCCCTTGGTCATTTCACTGGGGCACATCTTTTTTTTTTTTTAATATTTATTTATTTGATTCAGTTGTACACCATGCCTTTATTTTTACGTGGTGGTGAGGATGGAACCCAGGCTGCGCACATGCTAGGCGAGCGCTCTACCGCTGAGCCATAACCCCAGCCCACTTGGGGACATCTTGAAGTAATTAGAGAAAATCTAAGTGGTTTTTTTAAAAATAGCATTTTTTTTTTTTCCTGATTTAACTGTAGAATCCGGGTGGGGATTTCCTGGGCTTTCGAGTGTCTTGACGGTGACTGGGAAGAGGATGTTTAGACACTTTTTTTGACCCTGGAGCAGGTTGGTGTAGATGCATTCTCATTGAGAGAGAAAAAGTGAGCCAGAGAGAGGGAGCCTGCGATTGAGAAAGAGACTCAGAGACAAAGGTGACAGAGAGAGAGAGAGAGAGAGAGAGAGAGAGAGAGAGAGAGATCGCAGGAACAGGGAAGGGAGGTGGATGGGTTTGATATGTTGGGATGGCCCAACTCTCCAATGCCTAGTGGGGCTTGAGGCACCCTCATAGTCAAAATGGCAGTTCCAGAAGTCCTCGAGGCCCACCTGGGGTCACCTTGCTCTGATCCCCACCTGTGTTCCTGGCTTCCCCGCCTGTCCCCAGCTTCCCAGCACAGAGGCCACTGCATGTGTTCTGTCTCCTGTTGGATGAGCGCTACATGTAAAATGCTGATGGCTGGTCACAGAATAGGGCTCGGCCAGTCACCTGGTGGCGTTTTCCTGGAGGAACCGGTTCGCCTACATGGGGTATGTGGAGAGATGTCCTTGCTCCATTCACATGTGAAGCAATGGGTGAGGTCTGCAGAAAAGGAAGCTCTGCAGGGGAACATGCCTGTCCTTGCTGGCTCTCGGGGACTAGTTGTCCTGCCTGGTTTCTTCCCTTCCTTCTCTCCCTCCTCTTTCTCCCTCCCTTCTCTCTTCTGTCAATGTTGGTTGAGCACCTACTATGTGCCATGCACGGTAGTACTGGGTGCTAGGTATGGAGTGATGATCAAAGAGATAAGCTCCTGGGACCTCCTCTGCTCCGGGTGACCAACAAGTAAATACATAGAGATGAGTCACAGCAAATGCAGAAAACAGCGGGAAGGCCACGCTTTAGCTTGAGAGCCTCTGAGGAGGTGGCATTTAGCTGAGGTCTGAAGAATGGCGGGAGCCTGCCTTGTGGAGAGTGCTGGGAATGTTCCAGGTAGAGGGAGCTGTGCGTGAGGCCTGGAGGTGGGGAGGGCTCAGCCTGGTCAAGAAGAATGCCCAGGTGTCTGGGGCGGGCTTGGTGTGCCAGCCGGTGGGCCATGGCCTCCTGCCAGCCCGGGAGGCGGTTCTCCTCAGGGAGTCGGCCCTGCTCTGCTCGCAGGTGCGGGCTCTTCTCACGCCGAGGCCGTTGATGTCTCTGGGCCCTTCAGGCGTGGGCTCCTTCTCCTCTGCCTTCTCTGCGTCCTTCCGTGGAGCTGCTCTCAGTGACTGAGGCCCTTCCCCACCAGGGGCCTCTCCAGAGCCAGTCCCAAGTATGTGCTTGGTAGGGGCGGCCAGCAGGGCAGCCTGAGGCGCGGAGCTCTCTGCAGGGGAGGGCCTTTGCTTCCAGAGGGATGGCGGCCTCCCTCCCGGCGGGTGAGCCAGGGAGACCTGACGGTGCCTGATCATTGCTAGGGCAGGTGGGGAGTTCAGTGGCCCAGGTTTTGATTGGTTCCCTCCATGAAGCGTGCCAGTTTGTACCTGCGGTGGCTCCCACATCTGGAGAGAGCACACACTCATGGGAGCACCCAGCTGTTTGGAGGGCGGGGCACCAGGCCATCTGGCTCAAACACCGATACATTATCCAACCCCTGCTTGCTCACGCCTGGGTCTGGGCTCTGTGCTCTTGGAGGGTTGGGGGGCCTGGGAAGGGAGACCACTGTCTGCAGTAGTGGAATTCTCTTCAGGTTGCCGAGGGTGTTCACATGGCTGTCCTGGTCCCTGTCCCCAGTTAGCATGGTACGCAGGGCAGGATCCCCAATTTACATGTGAAGAAACTGAGGCCCGGTGAGGTCCTGGTGCTTATTCCAACCAGTCTGACTAGTAAAAGCTGGATCTGGAGAGCTGAGGAGATGGCTGTGGGTGGGAATCATCCCTTTACCTTCTATCTGCTCTGTGACCTTGAGAGCCCAATGCCAGCCTCGCCAGCCTCGCCAGCCTCTCCTCATTTTTCCTCTTCTGAAAATACAGGAAAACGTGGTAACTGTCAAAACGCTGAGCGCAGGGCCTGGTAAACAGTGGGTGCTTAGTAAATGCAAAACTCCCTCTGCTCTGGCCTTGGCCTCTGGGCCAGGTTGCCTCCTAACGCTCCCCACCCCCAGCCCTGCTTCCCAGGCTCGGGTTCGTCATCACGGTGACCTTGCACAGGAAATGTCTTGATACTTGCTGCCAGGTAGACAAAACCTCTGGAAGATTGGCCCATCTTTTTCCCTCTCCATCCAAATGTTTTGGTGTCATGAAGATAAAGCCACAGAGATGTAACTGCCAGGGCCTGGTTCCCAGAAGGCCATAAAGCACTGCGATCCTGCCTGGCCCCGCGCGTCACAACCCCGCAAAGTGCCCCTCGCATCCAGCGCATGGTTATTTTTTACGAAATCGCTGAACTAGCCATGTTCACTGTATTGATCAATAA
The DNA here is from genome assembly GCA_025594165.1 of Tamias sibiricus. NCBI lineage: Eukaryota > Metazoa > Chordata > Mammalia > Rodentia > Sciuridae > Tamias > Tamias sibiricus. The sequence goes on along the minus strand of CM046658.1, from coordinate 31,017,701 downwards.
ATTACTTTGATGAAAACTCAATAGGCAGGGCCCCCGGCGCTCGTTCCCACACAAAGGAAGGGCGTTTACGCTTCTTCCATCTCCAGCACCTTGGTGCCATTTCCATCCCATTTTTCTCCTCTGTGTACCCGTCCTGGGGTTGGGGGGTGGGTGGCTGCTAGGGCCGGCCCCTGCTTAAACAGGACCCTGAGATTTCTGGGACCATGAACAGTGCTCTTCTGGCCTGGGGCCATGGGGACGGGGTGGAGGACTGCTGATCCATCTGCCCAGGCCCTGAAGAGCAGGTCTGCTGTCCAGAGCCCACAGGCGCCCTGTCCACTGCAGCTGGATATGCTCCTTAGGGGGTCGCTCCCAGTGTTAGCAGCCCTGATGGGGAAGTGACCACCAGTTACAGGGCCAGCCACCCTGCCTGGGGAAACTGGGAGCCTAAATAGGCCCGTGTCTTCCCTTTCTTATTTTTTTCTTGTTTTGGTACCGGGGATTGAACTCAGGGGCACTCGACCACTGGGCCACATCCCCAGCCCTTTTTTGTATTTTATTTAGAGACAGGGTCTCACTGAGTTGCTAAGTGCCTCACCATTGCTGAAGCTGGCTTTGAACTCGCGATCCTCCTGCCTCAGCCCCCTAGTTGCTGAGATTACAGGCGTGCGCCACCGCGCCTGGCTCTGTGTCTTCCTTTAAATGTGGCATGTCTGTCTGTCTGCCCTCCCTCCCTTTTCTCCTTCCTCCTGTGTGTTAATGGGTTTCGAGTCCCTGTTCCATGCTGGTGGTGGCTTTCCACGTGCGATCTGATCGAGTCCTCACCCAGCGATCAGTGTTTGAGGTTAGCTTTTCACCCCTGGGACACAGCAGTAGTCTTTATCATGCGCTTAGAAAACACAGCTGCTCTGCTGGGCTCACATGCCTAGGAGGAACCCGCAGGCGTGGTGGTCTGAGCCCAGACCCTGGGTTCAAATTCTGTCACCTGACTTTGGCTACGTTCTTAGTTAGCCTCTTTGTTAGCTTCTCTATGTAAAATGGGTCCGAAAAAGTGTTTATCCTGTAATTATGAAATAAGTGGAGTTTTGAGGGATGTTCCTTGCTGCCTGCTTTTAGCTGGTGACGGGGACCGATGGGGCCCCTGCAGACTGCCTGGGACAGTGACTGACACAGAACAGTCAGTGACGTGAGCTGGTCCGTCCTCTGTGGGGTTGTCCACAGTGCTACAAGGAAGGAGCTCTCAGCCTCCGCAGTTTACAGGTGAGGAAACCGAGGCTCTGTGAGGTGGAACAGATGGCCCAGGGTCTCAGAGCAGAGATCTAAACGTGGCCCGACTCCAGCCCCAGACATTTTCCCAAAGTACTGGACAGCCTGGTCCAATTGTAGTGCTTCAGAGTTGGAAAACTCCGGAAGATGTTTGGGTTAGCAGAATAAATGTGGTACAGATGGGAAAACTGACTCCCGAGAGGTGAAGTGCTTTGTTTTGCCTGAGAGCACACGGAGAGTCAGATGGGGTGGCTGCGGGGGTTCCTGCCAGCAGCACAGCCGGGGACTGGGTGCTGGAGGTTTCTGGCCTGTCCTGCTTATTATGCTGAGTGTCTGTGTGATGATGACGAGCGCCCTCCCCCAGGAGCATCCTCAACCTCACGGTAGCTTAGCTGTAAGAGCAGGTTCTTGAGCCAGGCGGAGTTTGGATCCTGGATCCCCCACTGTCCGACTATCCCTTGGTACCCCAGGGCTGTGGGAAGAGATCCAGTACGTAGAGGGCACTCAGTGGGCATCACCTCTTCTTTATGCTTTTCAAGAATAAACATTAAAATAAAAAGAACAGACGTCCGTTTCTGTAGCTCACGACGTACGCACAACTCACTGTGACCCCAGATAACGCGGGAGACTAGAGGGCAGAGCCTAGCCCTCCTCACTTGTAGCAGAGCAGAGAGGCCCAGTGCCGGCAGCCTGTCCAAGGTCACACGGCCAGCAGGACTCAAACTCACAGCCATGGGTCTCTTTCTTCTGCACTTCAGCCACCCTGACCCGGCTGCTCACAGCCCCATGCCCAGGGCAGCTCCGCCTCCCCCAGGCAGCCGTGAACCCATCCGAGCAGGCCTGGAGGCTGGGCTCCAGCACTTCCTAGCTGGCAGGTGAGCAGGTGGCCTCCCCTGCTCTGCAGACCCCATGCTTCCGTTAAAGGGACATTAGCCACCCTGCCAAGCCCAGCACCCCCTGCTCCTGCTCCCTCCGGCAGCATCCTCAGGACTGTGGCTGCTGGCCAAGGGACATTTTTCCCAATTACTGCGATTGCCCAAGTCCCTACTTCAGCCCGGCCAGGCTCGGCCCCATTTGCATGCCATTAACTATGATGCCATACATTATGGATTCATATTTAATTTTAGTACTTTTTGGAGGCAACTCTAACCTAATTAAAATCTCCTTCTCCAAGAATCTGACATTTCTCCGAACTGTGGTATTATGGGCTCTGCACGAATGGACCACACACTCACTCTCACACACACACACACACGCACACACACACATCCAGCCGGAGATGCACACTGCCACTCCAGCCCAGTTCCGTGGATTCTTTTTTTTTTTTTTTTTAATGAAAAGGAATAAAACAATGAAAAAGTATTTTTCCTCCAAGGTGGTTTGTGTGCAAACTTGGCTTCTGGCAGCCCCCGGGGAGTTGAGCCTGGAGAGGCTGCCAGAGCAGGGCTCCACAGGGAATCTGGGCCGGGCTGAGTGGGACCAGGCGCTCCCCCCCCTCCCCCCGTCTCCCCCGTGAGTCACGGAACTTGCCCAGCCTCAGTTTCCCCTCCTCCTCGACATGGTCAGAAGGTGATGATCACGGGTCCTGCAGTGTCCCGCCATGCTGAGCTCACTTCCACTTGGCACTATAAAAGGTGGTACTTGGCAGTTGGTTTCCTTAATCAAATCAAATAAAGTAGCTGAACCTTTCTCGGGTGCTTGCCATATGCCGAGCATTCGACACGCACGAGCTAGTTAATTCTCAGGGCGATCTGAGAGAGATTGCACCTCTCCATTTTACAGATGAGGAGACTGAGGCTCAGTCTACCCAAGGCCACACGGCTTTGTGTGAAGACTGCATTTGGTCTTTATTGTAGCTTTAACTATAATACCGCAGCTACCTTCTCCTTTCTACCAAGGAAGGAATCAGGGTGCTGGGCAGGACTTCCTTCGTTGTTCCAATCCTGGCCCCTGACTCAGGGTGAGCTATGGCCCACCATGCATCTCTTTGGCATTTCCCAGAATGCAGCAGGTCAGAATTTTCTGACCTTTCCATACTGGAGGGGCTGGGGCTCAGACCAAGCCAGGCAGGCTGGGCTGCTCTCTCTGGGGTGGGACATGAGAGCACACTGGCCCAGAGCCATGCTGGGCACTCCCTGGTGACCTGTCCGTCTTCCCCAGTGTCCTTTTCCTCAGGTGAAACTACCGGAAAGATATGCCAGGGTGGGGGGCTCTATCTGGGCTCGCAGCAAGGGAAAAAAGTGTTTATTTTTTCCTAATATTTAATTATGAAAAAAATTAAATATACAGGAAAGTGGAAAGGGTTTGTAGCGACTGTCCCTGTACCCACATGGTTTTTATTGCCATCCTCAGATGAGCCATACCCTCCTGCAGGGCCGCCATTCTTCTACAGGGAGGTGAAGAAGGGATTGTTGAGCCAGCCATGGGTGGTTGAATGTGCTGAGAGAATGCCTCAAAAAGTGCTTTGTTCCAGCCTGGCACATAGTAGGTACACAGCACGAGAGCTGTGCTTGTGTTCTTATCTGGAACTTTCTGCTGCCATGCACTTGAGCCTCCAGGTCTGTGTAGTGGATCCTCTCTGGGTTGCCTTGGCCAGTGTCCGTCAAGGTCAGACTTCACCTCCTCCAGGAAGTGAAGTCTCCCCCTCCCAGAGGGAACGATGCTTCCCCCGCCCCCTCCCAGCAACTGAACTTGGAGATTGGAGGCACAGAGTCTGCTGTGCTGTTGGGTCTGACTCCCGCTGTTACCTCCCAGCTGTCTCATGCTGGGTAGGTTCCAGCCTGCTCCATGCCTCAGTTTCACTACCTGCAAAACAGTGGTAGCAGTGCCCACCTCATTGGGTGGCCTCCGTGAGTCACAGTCTCCAGGGCACTGGCCGGGAGCCTGCTCCTGTGGGCTCTGGGCAGTGGCGCCTGTTGTTTCTCGTGACCTGCAGCCTTTGCCAGCCTCCTCCCAGGCTGCCTCCCTCCTCCTCTAGGAAGGACAGGGATGTGCACCTGTCCCCTTTGCAGCAACCAGCCCCCTCTGAACCTGGCATGTCAGGGAAGAGATGGGCCTGTGGAGTGAGGGCTGGTTGAACAGTCAAAAGCAGCAGCTCGGGTGGCAGGTAGACCTGAAGCCAAGCCCTGGTGGCACCACTATATTGCTCCTTGGGAAAATTCTGTAACTCCAGCCAGGGCTCAGTTTTCTCATCTGTGAGGTGGAGACAGTAGTCAGACACGCCTCCTGAGGTGCTCAGTGTGACAGTGTTGTGGCCCTTAGAACCACTCCGTGGTTGCTGACGATTCATCACAGGGCTGGCATGGGCCACCTCACCTGCTGTACCCCGCAGCCCCCACCCGTGACTCAGTGCAGGGTCCAGTGCTGACATCCCACCACGTGCCCGGAGTGCACGGACGCGGCCCTTTGTGCCCAAGGATTTACATTTTTAACAAATAAGTCACCTGAGCCCTGCAGGGCATTGACCAAGGAACGTCTTTGACTCGAACCTCCCATTAGCTACTGCCTCCTCTCACGCTGAGGCTTTTGCAGAAAATCATTTAATGTTTTTTCTGTGTTTAAAGAAAGCTCTGAGGGCCCATCGGGCTCAGGCTGGCTGGCGTGATTTTTGAAAGAAAGTGCAGTCCCCGGTGGAACACGCCAAGCCCTGCTCTTTAGTAAATTCAGGGGAGCGTTTTTGCACGTGGCCAGCCGGCTATATTTAGGCTGGCCAGGCCTTTGAATGGCTCCCTCCTGGCGTTATTAAGGTCCGTGTGAGTGTGGGAGGCTAAGCCTGGAGGGCCAGAGGAGGAGCCCCCCAGGCCCCAGCGAACATGGGCGTGTGCCCGCAAGCTCCAGGTTCACACGTTGTGTGTAGAGGCAGGAGACGGGGCCACGGGCCCTGAGTATGCACACATGACCCCTCCCCAGCCGGGACTCCTGTGTCCCCAGCTCGCTCCCGTGGGCCCACATCTCCCCTCTTCTCTGCCTCACTACAGGGTCCTCCCCGACTCTGGACCTCCTCGCCTCACATGTCCGTGATGCCAACACGTCACCTTGTCCTCACTCAGAAACCCTCCAGGGCTCCCCAGTACCTACAGAACAGCCAACATTCTTAGGCCAGCATTCAAGACCTTCCACAGTCTGTCGCCGCATGCCTCTGCATCCTCCTCAGCAGCCCTAAGCCCCTTGGGAATGAGTGAAGCCCTGGGAACAAGTTGTCCAGTGCTTTGGAGAGTAACTAGAACATTGTAGGTGCTCATTAAATCTTTGCTGAGTGGATGGCTAGACCCGGGAATAAGGGACACAGTGGCCCATAGGGTTCCCATGGCCCTGTTGTTTGTGAGAGCCTTTGCTGCAGACACCCCCCCCCACCCCCCGCATGCACTTGCCCTCTACCCTTTCCAGTTCAGTCCCATGCCTTCCCTGGTGGCCGGGGCCCTTGTGACCTCTCCTGCTAGCTTTGGCAGCATCTTGTTGGAAGATGGCCCGCGCCCTGCTTGCTGAATGACTTTCTAGGGCGCATCTGCTGGCGTGCATGCCTACACACCCCTGGTCGTCTAGGATGGTGGGTGCGCCTCATCCCTGTGGCCTCCCGGCACCTCCGAGTTCCCCTGGGGCTTGTAGAGGGTGTGGCCAGGAGAGACTGGTTGGTGGTGGGGAAACTGTTAGAAATGCTGAACAAAGTTAACTTAGCCGGGAACACCGTGTTAGTGAAATAAAAGGGTTTATTGGGGTGCCACGTGGGAAAGGGTAGGGAAAGGAAGGGAAGGGAAGGAGGGTAGGTAAGGGGGGAAAAGGGACGAACAGGAACAGGGACAGGCGCGAACAGAGAGCGATTTCAGTCCGGGGCTGGCTTAAATAGCAGAGTGGTGGTCAGGGAGACCCCTGGGGGCGAGTGTCTCTATAGGCTGCCGGAGGTCAGGAGGTAGTGGCCAGGGCACCTGCTGGCCAGGTTCGCTGGCCAGGCTGAGGCTCCTGGGAAATGTAGTCTTTTCACAAAGCACCTGGGAGGTGTGGCCTTCTACCTGGGAGGTGCAGCCTCCTGCCCGGAACCCAACAGAAACTGAGCTGCCCAAGAAGGCAGGGCTGGCCCTCGCGAGGAGGGTGCAGGGAGCAAGAGGCAGACACTGGCCGGGGAAGGGGCCTGGTCCTCTCAGGGCAGCAGTAATGTCCAGGAGACTGGTGCCTCTGGGGACCCAGGCAAGCAGGGCCACCAGGGAAGTACAGCATAGGGCCGCAAAATGACAGAGCCCAGAGGCAGCCCTAGCAGGGGGAGGGTTCCGAAGTCCATGGCAGCACCCAAAGTGGCTCAGAACTGGGGGTTGTCATTAGAGAAACTGCCCTTGGAGAGAAGAAGCTTCTGGACAGGTGTCGGAGGTGTGAACCTCTTTTCTCAAGCCGGGAAGTGAGGCAGGGGCTCCACGGCACCCGGGCCACCGTTAGGGCTCCAGCTGTCCAGTGGGGCCCTTGGTGGTGGGCCGTCTCTGCAGCGCTGGGCTGCACTGGCCACATCCCGCCTGCCCCAGTGGGACCTGGAGACGGCGCCCAGTGGCCTGGGGAGGCGGGGGATGAGGACGGTGTGCAGGGGTACTGTAAAGGGGTATCTGCCACTGCTGTCACACCCAAGTCACATGTGTACCATCTCCTCCACGGGAAGACATGAGAGGACTCACAGTTCCGTGATGACCAAGGGACCGGGCGTGGAGCATGTGGTGGACCAGATGACCCCTCTAGGACCCTGAAGACCGGAAGCTGCTGACCCAGGGCTCAGATGAAAGCCCAGTGAACAGTGATTGCACTGGGGGAGGGGCCGGGAGCCTCTTGGTCAGACCCCAGCCCCCCACCCCCTCTGCGTCCATCCTGAAGCTCAATTTCTTCTGGGGTCACTTGGCTCTCAGAGGGAACAATGGCAGTAACAATTTCCCACCTCTTTGTGTGATCCTTTATCCCCTTCAAAGCTCTTTTGTGCAGTTTTCCCTTTGATTCAGCCCCTGCCAGACAGACCAGGATTATTGACTCTGCTTCACAGATACGGAAATCGAGGCTCAGAGAAGGTGCTGGGACTTGTCTGAGCCCCCTGGGGGTGGGCTGTGGAGCGGGGGCTAGCTAGGGCATCTTTTCCTCTGCTCTGATTGTGGGGTTTGGGGTGGAGTCTTCCTTTGGCCATGATGCTCTGATGGCTTGGGGCCTACCTCAGCTCTGGCCAAGGCTGGGCCCCATGCTGCCTCGGTAGTCCATCTTCCCCTCCCTCCCTCGCGTTGGCTGTGGGGGTCCCAAACAGGTGGCAGGTGCCACTCATAGCTGCCTCTGCCTCTCTGCAGTGGGCAGCATGCAGCAGGGGAGTGGGAAAGCCAGGAGCCCAGGGCCAGGGTTGGGGACTGAGATGGGCCTGTGGGCCTGGAGGGTGGCCGCTGTTAGGGCTGGACTCTGTAAATACGGTCAGAGCAGAAGAGGGGACCAGCCTGGCACCCTAGGCCCTGTGTACCTACGGGGCCTATCTTGGGACCTCTAGGGACAGTTTCAGGGCAAATTAAGACAAGGTTAAGAGGAGAGATGTGGGTTTGTAACCTGTTGGTCAGAAAGGCGGGCAGCTGATTTCAGGGCACAAATGAAAAGTGGGTGCGTGGAATACTATTGGGCAGGGCAGGGGCGGGGCCAGGAGGGCATGGCCAGCCTCAGCCCCACCCTCCAGAGCCTGCCACTCAGGCTCCTCCTCCTTTGAGGCTAACCCCATGCAGGTGCAACAGAGGACATGTCATGTGCAAGGCAGACGCAGTAGCGGAAGTAACACCAATCTGAGGGCTTCAATGGATGTTTTGTGTTTGTGTCTGAAAGTACAATATGGGGCCATTGGCTGGGCCTTGTTTTTAGGTAATGAATTGGTAACCATTCCATCTTACTCCCCAGACATAATTTGAGGTTGTTAATAAGAATTGCTTTTCAAAAGATAGTTAACTTATTCAAAGAATTCCTTACCAGGGAAAAATATCACTTAGTAAAATGTTTCTTGGGAGGAAAAATAAAATGCTATTTGAGTCGTCATATCTACATAGATACCACAGTCGGGCTCAACATTTGACTGTGCTCTCTGGTAGCCAAAGGGAAAGGGGAGACACTAGTAGTTAACATAAATTTTACCATTCTTACCTGGAAAAAAAATACTCCTAGTATCTCTGAGACAAAATAAAGCTGTCATTGATCTCTCTTTTTAAGATAGTTTTTAAAAAATTTTTAATTCACCTTAGGCTTTATGTGGCAGACTTTGAGAAGTGCCGTATCCTTCTAACAGATGATGACATTTCTGAAGTCTTTCTGGTGCTGTGAGTTCCTCTGTGTCGGCTGAAGACATAATGACGAAGCCCAGTTTAGGGAGTGAACTTATGTGAGGATCCAAGCCATGAGGGCACAGGGCCCGGCTTGACCCAAGTCTGAGTCCCGGAATGTCTGGGGAAAGAGGCCTTGGCCTGCTTTTTTATCAGTTCTCCGAAATGCCATTTCTCCCCAGAGACCTTTCACTTGTCGCCGTGGGTGGTTGAGGGGACCCCCTCTGTCAGACCTGACACCCAGGTGGTGGTTTGGTTGGGGGCAGCTCCCATGTTTTTAGAGCAGTGATCTCCTGGCTTCTTTGATCCCTTAGTACAAAGGTGTGGAAGTCATCCTTGTAAATGTCATTTATTTTTTCAAAGTTATGTTCAAGTGCAGCAGGCTAATCTGTTAGGTACCTCATATATCATACACAAAAACAAGTAACTCAGAGCAATGAGATTCAGATCAATGTGGGTGGAAGGTAGTGTGGTCTTCCTCTTCCCCAGCGGGGTGTCTTTTGTGCATCTCTCAGCTGGGGACACTCCCCTTTGGGTACCTCTACTTACTGAGCATGCCCACTGCTGTTGGCCAGCTTTTATTCTCCGGCTTCCTGAGCATCCTGTGTGGGAGGCACAGAGTTAATGCCACGTCCAGTGACAGGTGAGGACTTAGCTGATCACTGCCCCAGCTTTCCCTCCCCCAGTGGTGAGGACTAGGAGGCAGGTTCCCCCGAGGACCCCAGGGTGACAGCAGATTGCACTGCAGTCGCCTGCAGCGGCAGCCCGCCTGCTGAGGCACCTGTTATTGACAGGATGCCTGGGTCCCGTCGGGGCATCCTGAGTGTGCCTCCCAGATCAACTTTTTAATCTCAGATTCTACCTCCAGGGAAATCCAAACCAAGCAACGGTCTTTTCAGGAAATTAAGGAATCTCTCCAGGATCTTGTCTTCTCCCTTCCACAAGGAGGAGATCAATGTGGGGTTTGTATTAAAAAAAAAAAAACAAAAAACAAAACCCTGTCCATCTGATGACTCTGGCCTGGAAGATTTCCTCATCAGACATTCCAGGCCCCATCACACAGGGAGACATTCCATAAGACTCCCAAGGAGAGCCAAGGTTGGAGCCATGTGGCTTCCTACCAGGGGAACTGGGCACAGAATGTCCCCCAGGTAACTAGATTAGGTTCCCTGCTGTATGGAGTCATTGAATATAAGCTCATTAAATTTGAGAGGACAACTGCCAAATGCAATTGATTTTTGCTTTAGAACAATTGATCCCAGACAATTCTTTCTGACAATAGGCAGGTGAAGAACCACTTGTCAATCATGGCCACTCCTGGGTTGTGACAATAAAATGGAGTGATTGGCCCGTGGGAGCACATCTATCAGAGTGCTGGGGGCGGTGGATGTGGGGGGGGGGACACAGCCCACACATTCCTAGCATCTGAGGGTGTATACACTTCTCTTATGAATGAGAACTCCTGGCTTGTAGCAGCCCTAATAAAGGAGATAGCTAAGATTGCGGTTAGCTGAGAGCCATAAAAGATGTTCAAGTTCCACCTGATATTCGTATATTTATCAAAGAATCTTTGTATGCCCGTGAACACTGTGTGACGCACCTGTAAGCCTGAGCTGTAAGCACTTGTCCTTGTTAAGGCAAAATGTATATAACCGGGTGAGGTTAGTTAGAGTGTATGGGGTGATTGAAGGTGGTTGAAGTTGGTGGTCAGAGTTAGAGCGGTTGGAGTTGGAGAGGTTACTGGAGCCGGAGAGAGAAGAAGAATAAAAGACCTTTTTTCATTTTCATCCTGCCTCCGAATTTTCTCCCGCGGCGTCGTAGCTGCAAGCAACAGCATCAGGCAGCTACGCTGGCTCATGGTCCCAGGAATGTCCTTGGATGGGTATCGGCCAGAAGTGAAGACGGAACTGCTGCAGCCTCTGGCTCTCAATCCCTGCCGGCCTCCCCGGTGGAGGAGCAGGTGGAAGCAGGTGCCCAGTCTACAGTTGAGTGAGTGCCGGCGATGCTCCCTGAATGTGGCCTTGAGAACTGGCACACTTGCATGGGCATTTTGACCCAGGACAGGAATTTGGATCCATCTCTCCCATTGTGACCTCAGGTCCCACAGAATGCCCCCTGCAATGGGAAGCTTGTATCCCAGTAAGCATAGCAGATGTGGGGTTCAGTCTTGACTCTGTATCTTGCTTGCTGTGTATCTTTTAAAGGTCACTTTTAGCATCTCTCTGGACCTCAGGTTCCCTTTCTATAAAATAGAAAACTAGGCCAGGCAAGATGGTGTATGCCTGTAATCCCAACGACTTGGGAGGCTGAGGCAGGAGGATTACGGTTCGAGGCCAGCCTCAGCAACTTAGTGAGGCCCTAAGCAACTTAGCGAGACCCTAAAAAATAAAAAGGCTGGGGATGTGGCTCATGGTTAAGTGCCTCTGGGTTTAATCCCCAACACAACACCAATAAATAAGTGAATTAAATAGAAAAAATAGTTGCAGGTATTGAATGATAGAACGTACATAAAGCATTCAGCACGGTGCCTGGCCCGTGGCTATGTGAGCTTGGACAAGTTACTTTACCTCTCTGAACTTCATTTTCCCCATCTGTTAAATTGAGTGCCTAGTACTTACCCCATAGGATAGTTACAAAGATTCAATTAGTTACGTAGTGTGAGAACTGTATGGTAGGGCCTGGAACATAGTAAGTGTTCAATAAAGTTAGCTACCATTAGGGTAATTATCTTTCACTTGCCTGTGATAAGAGCTAATAAAATAGCACCTGTCCTGTCAATCCAATCATAGGAAGGCTGAAAGAGCCCAGGTGACAGTGGACATCAAGCAGGGCCATCCACTCGTCCATGGGATGGTTGTTTCTCCAGGACTCGCAGTGTCAGCCACTCCAGCAGAACAGCACGGCTCCTGGCCCTCAGAGCTGACACTGTGGTGGGGACATGGCTGCTGGCATAATAATTAGTGTAAAATACAGAGTGCCCTCCATGCCGCTAAATTCTAAGGAGACGTTGGCAGTGGGGTGAGGGTCACCAGGACCTTAACGAGATGCCCCATTGAGAAAAGGCCAGGGTGGTGCTTTGAAGCTAGTTCGTGGTCCTTGATGAGGCGGCTGCGGTTGGCCCCTGTCCTGCAGATGCTCTTTCCCTAGACAAGGATGGGGCTAATGGCCCTGTGTCTTGCTGGTCCCCTCCAGTTCTCCAGGCAGACACCTGGGCTTGTGGGAACAGCGCCTCCAACGTTGGCCCCCTTGAGATGTGCCTGGACACCACTGCCCCCTCCCCGTCGTTCATTCATTCACTCAGCTCTGCCCACTGTGCGCCAGGCATTGTCCCGTGCTCTTGAACTTACAACCAGGAACAGGATAGACCCTGGTCCCTGGATTCACAGGCCTTAAGTTCTGATTGACGGACAGATGGTCAATAAAATGGGTCCTCCCTATCCCCTTCAGGGCTGGGGCTGGTCACCCCAGAAAGGACTCAGACTGGGCTTGGCAGTCTTTGGCACCACTGAGGTTAGTCCTGGGCGTTCCTGGCCAGGTGTGGTCACCTGGCTCCTCCTGGGCTGAGCACAGCTGCTCAGAGCAGCCTAAGAGGCGACAGGCGGCAGCAGCTCCATCTTAGCCCCTCTGCTGAGGGTGCCCCTCTGCTCTTGGCCTGACCCCTCCCTGGCTTCACCCCTCCAGACCATACTGCCCCTCCTGCTGACATGGCGGTGTGAATAGGGGGCTGGGTCCCCTCGCCGTGGGTGGCCAGGAGCTCTGGAATGATATTTCCTGATTTAACATCTGCGAGTGTTTGCTGCACTTTACTGCCTTAAAAATGTTTTCTAATAATCCCAGGTGTTTCTCTCGCATACAATAGCCTGGCTCGTTACAGCCCAATTAAATCCTTATTTGAGACGCTTAATTAAAACTCCGAACAGAACAAGTCATAAAGCTCGCTCCTTGCCAGCCTCCTGCCAAAAACGCCCGTCCCCACCACCCGGCTGCTGCCTCCTCCCAGGGCCTGCTGGGGCTGACATTGGTCTACTTCCGGTTTTTAAATTGGTGGGGCTGGGGGGAGGCATCCAGTTTCCCCCTGGGGTGGCCCTTGGTTATGCAGAGACTCAGGGATGGGCTTCTTAAACTCTAGGGTTTGCAGCCCCACCTGGAACCCGCCTCCTCCGGCCCCCTTGGGCCAGGCCGCTTAGCCCCGGCACGCTGGCGTTCCGGGCCAGGTAACTCCCCGCCAGGTTGGCAGCCTGTGCTCACAGAATGCGGAGCAGCCTCCTGGCCTCTACCCACAGGATGCCAGTATCACCCTCCCCTCCACTTGTGACAACCAAAAATGTTCTTAGACATTGACAGATGTCCCCTGGGAGGGGGCAAAGTCACTCTCTGCAGGGTGCCCCGTCCTCAGGGAGGCACCAACTCGCCACTGGGTACCTAGATCAGCCCAGCACTCTGGCCAAGGGCATGGCCAGGCAGCTGCGGGAAGCTCGTTCCACCACCTGCCCCGTGCCCCAGGCACGTTCTAACAGTGTGGTGGGGGCTGCATCCCTGTGCCCCCCCAGCCACAGAGATGCTCCAGGACCCCAGGGAAGTGCCAGGTGGCACTCCAAGGGGTCAGCCTGGAGGCACAGACACATCTTGGCCAAGAACTGCCCTTTCTGCATATCTTCTTGGTCTTTGCTTCTTGTCCCATCCCCTCTCAGCTGAGGACAGGTGGAGCCAAGTTCCTCGAGGGGCCCTTCTTCTGGGCAGAACCTTCAGGTGGGGTGACCAGCTCATCTATCTCTGTTTGTCCTGGATTTTTCTAGTTTTACACTGAACGTCCAGGTTTGGGAAGTTTTTGGGTCCTAAGGAAATTGGGGCAGCTAGGAAGAGGCCCATCGCTCATCCCACCCAGTGGTCCCTGAGGCCTAAGAACAACCTCCATGGAATGAGTTGCTACCAACAAAGCTGCATGTCAAGGCACGTCATCCCAGCTCCCAGCCCGCTGCACCCGCCGCCGCTAGCCTCGCTTGCTGGGTGAAGGACTCGGCAGAGGGACGCGCCCCTGGTGCACAGCCAGCAGGTGGAGAGCCACGTGCCCTCCAGACCCGTCTCTCCCCCGCTCAGAGGCCTTTTCCATCAGCCCCTGGGAAGCAGGGCTTGGGTGCTTGGATCCCGACCCAGGCCTGACGTGGTGGCAGTAGATGCTGCCTTCCTGGAGCCAACCACAGGCTGGCAGGGGCAGGAGGGGGCAGTGACAGGACTGCTCAGACCTCCAGGCATTAGCCGGGAGTGCCCATGGCCTGCACAGAGTCTCTGAGCAGCTCTTGGCTGGCCCCGTGACAACCCAGCTCCCAGAACAAAGAATGTCAGCAGAGGAGTTGCCCAGGACCTAATTCTGTCCAAGAAGAAGGGGGCTCGAGAAGGTGGGAGGAAGCCGCCTTGCCCACCCTTTGTGATGTCCACGCTGGGGAGAGCGCAGCGTGAACCTCAGCAAGTGACATCCTGACTCTCAAAGGACACGTGAGCAGGGTTCTGTGGCTGGAAATGGGGGAAGCACGGGCTCCTCTTTCTGGCAGTGTCCAGTGTCTGCGCGTCCTCCAGTCCTGCTTCTGCTGAGTCAACCAACCGTGGATTAAAGATGTTCTAAAAATAATTGCACCTGTCCTGAACACGAACATACCTTTTCCTTATCATTATTCCCTGAACAATGCAGTCAAATAGCGATTTACCTAGCTTGTGCACTGCATTGGATGTTATAAGTAATTTAGGGGTGGTTTAAAGAACACAGGAGTTTGGGTGTAGGTTCTATGAGAATTCTGCACTGTGTTATATCAGGGACTCCAGTGGCCCTGGGTATGGGTACCTGCTGCCATCCTGGACCCAGTGACCTGTGGATACTTCGGGACAACTGTAGTTGGAAATCGATCCAAGGACAGGGCCTCTGGTGATCGCCCTGGAAGCAACATGTTTCCTAAGAAGCCCTTGGGAGAGACTGGACTTGTAGAGGATTTTCCAAGGATGTAAAAAGAAGAGAGCATGAATCAAGAAGGACATGTGAAGTGACATTCCTGGGACACCTCACTCCCTGGGGGGACAGGGAGGGAGTTTTAAACGCGGAGACCTTGAGGCAGTATAGAGACTATCTTTAGGGAAAATGACCATTATGCATCATGATGGCTGTTACGTACTGGGCGCCTACTGTGTGCCAGACACAGGGCCGAGGGTTCTGGAGGTGACGGCTCCACTAATCCTCACAGCGGCCCCACGAGGTCAGAAGTACTGGTGATGCCATTTTTCAGAAGGGCAGAAAAATTTAAAAGCCGCACATGTCATCGGTGGTGGGGCAGGCGTGGAGGAGCCGCACAGACCTGGTCTCACGTCACAGCGGGGCCACTTCCTTGCTTTCTGTGGCCCTGGGTCAGTTATCGGTTTCTCCTTTCGAGAAAGGAGGTTGTAAACTTATCTTTGTGGTCTGTGCACACAGCTCTGGGTGCGTGGCTTGTGTCCAATAAACAGGAGCTCCCTCCCCTGAGTAGACCACGGGGGAAGAGCCCCAGAGGGGCGTGGAGTGGGAAGGGGGCAGCGGAACAAGGGCAGAGGGGACTCGATAGTCTGTTCCGTTTTTATTGAGAACAAGCAAAGGGCTTCCTGTTAATGGGTGACAGGGGACACTGAGACACTGCACTCCTGTATCGCTTTCCGCTCGAGGGGAGGACAGGGCAGCCCAAACCTCAAGGAGAGAAAAAGCCCCAGGGTGGGCCCTGAGGGCTGGAGAGAGCCTCCAGCGGGGCTGGTGGAATGACTGCCAGTGACCATGGAGACCAGTGGGCAGGGGTCCCTGGAAGGCTGGGGATGGGCAGATGTCAGATGGGGGAATGGTCTCCAGAAACCACAGAGCAGAGCTTACTGAGGCCAGGTTTGTGAGCACCTAGACCCAGCACGGTTCCCCATGCACAGAAGCAAAGCTTTCATGTGTCAAGGCCAAGTTCTGCCTTGCTGAACCAGGGGAATGCAGTAGGCCTGGGTTCAGGAAGGCTTGAGATGACCTAGCCAACTCTCCTCCTGTACAAGATTTAGAAATGCAAATGTCAGAAGACACCACGAGATGGAGAGTCACCGGCCCCACAACTGCATTCCAGAGGCGACCGCTCCACAGGTAGAGGGGTTTGCTGGAGTCCAGAGGGTTTTCCCTTGACTCCTGTGCACAGGGCTTGGGTTGCTAGAAGCAGATTCCTTCTCGTTATCTCAGGTAGTGAGCGTTGCCAGGGCGGAGGACCTAGTAAAAGGGCTGTGTCCCAGCAGAGGCTGAAGCTTGGTTTGGGTCCAGGACATTCCTGGGACCCTCAGCTGCAGGAGCACCCTATGGGTAGGGCTTTCCCCTGCTTTCCTACCTGTGGCCTCACCCAGTCTCTTCCTGGGAGTTTCCACTCACGTTGGTTCCTGCCCCTGGTGCCCATCACCTGCCCGTGCTCTGCCACGGCCCCTTCATCAGCTACCTTAACGGTCTTTCGGCTCCTCCTGCCAATGACCTCATGCTCAGCATCTCCTAGTTCAAGTTCCCCTGAGAAGGAATCACGTGAGGCATCAGCTTACGGTCGTGGGCTCTCGTCAAGCCAGATGTGCTGCCAGCCTTCATCAGTCATTTGAGGCTTGGGAGGCGGGGCCTGGGGAGGGTCACTAGAGGCCCAGGGGCTGCCCTTCTGACAGTTGTGGTGGATTAAACCTGAGCACTGCAAACAATGATGACTATTATTTTTGGTGGTATGGCAGGTGTACATACGCTTATTAAATTCACATGTGATATGAAATTGTGGGACATTGCAATTACACTGGATGACAGTAGTGACATTTATAAGGCTCTCGATGGCTCTGCAGTTTTCAGGAAAATGCTCTGACCTCTGGTGGGCACCTGCAGAGCTCCAGCCTCCCCTGGCAGCTCTTGGTCCCCTCGGGTCAGCAGGGGACACTGACAGGAACTTTCCATCTCATGGTTCCTTGTGTACAGGTACAGAGCCCAGCATGAGTCAAAAGGTGAAGACGCACCATGGAAGTGTGTGTGAAAGAGTTCAGGGCTTTTTGTTTTGTTTAGTTTTTATTCATTTTACATTCAGAATGGTGGCCCAGTGTACTGTGTCCACAGAAAAGAACCCCTCTCTAAAAATTCTAGGCAGGATTATTAGAAGCAAAGGCTCTAACCCGGGAGGTGGTAGCGCTATACCACACTGCTCTGCCGGGGAGAGACCAGAGCCAAGTTTATTGCCTTCCATTCTTAGCACCAGCAGATGAAAGGGGAGTTCTGAAGCTAATAGCTGGCGCTCGCGGAGAAGTAAGGTGTGCAAGACACTGTCTTTGTCCCATGGACGCACTCATCCATCCTCACCCTATGAGACTGATGCTATTTATAGATACAAACCAAGGAACAGAGAGGCTAAATAACTGGCTTAAGGTTACTCAGCTTAAAATAAATTGAAACTTAGATATTTGTAAATTGTTTGAGAAATCGGACATGAGAAAGGTTAATGGTCAGATAGTTTAAAGGCAGAGCCCATATCACAGAATGGGCAGTGTGTGGAACTCTTTGGAAGTGTTTCCTACTTAACTGAGTGTTCCATTTGATGGAAGGAGAGGCTGATGCTCAGAGAGGTGAAATAGCTTATCCAAGGTCACTGAGCTAAGAATGGAAAAGGGAAAGTCCTGATCAGGGTGGACTGCATGGTGCAGCCACGTGTGGACTCCTGAGGGAGGTCATAGCGGTAGCTGTGGGTGGGATGGCCAGGTAAGGAGTGGCCAGCACTGTCCACCGATGGGCTGGGCTGCTCCTGCAGGTGCAGTGGCTCTGCCATGATAGGCTTGCTGATATCCTGGCGAGGTGCTCATTAGGACTGTGTGAGTAGGGACCCAGGCCTATGGAAGGGAGGGGGAAGCAGGATTTGGCAGAGAAGTTGAGGTGTAGCACCCTCACAGCCAAGGCCCCACCCACCCTTCCTAGTTGAATTGTGCCGGGAAGAGAGGACCAGGCTGGTAGGCCCCAGGGGTGACCAGTTGTTCCACCCGTGGAAGGTACGTGAGTGTGGGTGGGCTCTGTTTTTCAGTTGAGGCAGGCCTCAGAGTCGGTGCTGGGGGGCGCAGGCCCTGGAGACCCTCTCCACCCACCACACCTTCCTCCTTAGCCTCTTCTAGCTCCTGGTTTCTCCTGTCCACGCCCTGCCAGGTGCTCTTCCACCTTTGAAGTCGGCCTCTCTCACTTTCCCCAACATGGGGAGGGCGGGAAACAGCACCTCGGACATCTCTGCCTGTAAGCATCAGTAAACCGTGACCTCTTTCTGGGAGGCTTATGGCCCCAGCAAGTCCTACACCAAGTAAAACAACGTTCCTTCTCATCTGAGCCCAGTGATCCCACTCCCAGGGCCACCTCCCCACTCCCTGGGACTCTGGCTGCCACCGGCTGGGCGCCCTGGGCTCAGGGCTGCACAGCTGACCTGGGACCCGTCCTTGACACTGCCTCTGTGCTCAGCCTCCTGCCTCCTTAACGGATTTCCAGATCCCCCCAGTCTTCATCTGCCATCAGAGAAAGAATGGGTTTTGTTTTCCTCCTTCTCTAGTTGGGTCCCAGCCCAGGCAGCCTCCTGGAACTCAAATATTATAAACAGCAAATTAATGAGTGCCTGTCTGGGGCGGGGCCTCAGGAGTACCGAGGCTTCTCCAGAACTTTGGCCAGTTCTCCAGCAGCCTCAGATCCTGTCTGGAGCCAGCTCCCCCTAGGATTTCTCCCAGCACTGGGTATGTAGGCACATGGCCGGCCCTGGTGCCAGGGTGCCGGCCCTCCCAGGCTGGGGGATGGGTGGGGAAATGGAGACCAGATGGCAGCCCAGGGGTGATGGGTGTGTCTAAGAGGGAAAGCCTCTCCCAGTGGACAGGCTGGGAGGACATAAGGATGGGTGGGTGGGGCCTGCTCATCTTTCAGAAATGGGATCCTAAGTTAGGTGGCCAGGAGAGAGAGTCAGGGGCTCCAGGTTCAGCAAGGCAGGACTGGGGCTGGGAGGGCAGCAGTGGGGACAGAGGGCTGCATTGCACACAGCAAGCAGTGGAGAAGGGTGCTCAGCTGAGCTGCCAAACCCAGACCCCCTCCCTTCCTGCCTCAGGTTCCTCAGCCTCCTTGGGCTTCAGTTCCCCCCACCTGGAAACAGCTTGAGAATCAGTGCCTGCTTCGTGGACTCTCAGGCCCAAAAGGGTCCTGTCTGGAAGGGGCTCAGCAAGGTGCCTGGGGTGACTTAGCTGTTTGGTAAAAGGGGGCATGGTTACCTCTGCCTTGTGGGTGCCCCGATGGGAGAGGCTGAGAGTTAGGACTCCTTCAGGCTGAGATCGCAGTCAGGACAAGCTCTGGTCCCTGCAGAACATTCAGGATGAGCACCCCAGTGGGCAAGCACAAGGGGAGCCCAGCTTCCTTGAGCCAGGCTGGGCCCCAGACTGTGTCCACTGTGCTGTGGGCAGATGGGCCTGGGAAGCAAAGGGCCCAGCCTTGGTCTCCAGGCGGATCTCAGGGATCCAGGCATGTGATTCAGAGGAGCCATGCTGCTGACAGCTCTCTTCGCCACACCAGACTCCAAGCAATTAACCAGCCAGGCCCCGGGGAGGAGCGCTTGGCGGCAATCAGGGTAACCTTGACCTCCTTCTTGGCGCTGCGCAGCTGCCTCCTAACTCTCGGCTTGAAGGTGCTCCTGTGTTGTTGAAGGGCAGCTCCACCCCAGGACAGGGTGAACTCCTCCTGCTGGGCCAGCTGGAGCAGAGGGGTCAGGGTCCCAGGCCTGACCACCAGAGCTGGCAACAGACCTCCCACCCAAGGCATGCTGTTCTTCACATGCTGGGAAATTGCTCACGGTCACCTTTCTGGGAGATGCACAACCTTCTCAGCTCTGCGCATGCGTGCGTGCGAGCGAGCGCCTGTGTGTACAAAGAGGGAAAGGACTGGAGGGGGTGTGTGCATGCAGCGCAGGGCTGGAGCCCCTGTGTGCGTGTGGGTGCATGTGCTTGGCTGCAAGACTGGAGGATGTGCAGGGAGGAGGGCGGGTCTCACAGGAAGGGGAGGCGGGGCCTGTGCCAGGGGCTGCAGCGTGCTTGCGTGGAGGGCAGCGCGGGCGAGCCCACGTGAGAGAGGCGGGGAGGGGCGGTGGGCTGAGGGGCGTGTTGGGCTTGGGTCTTAGGATGTAGTGACAGTTGTCTCCCCGCAGCCCCCTCTCCACCAGCTCGGGCCTGTACGTTTCAAATACTTCATTGTCGGCCCTGGTAAAGCCTTTATTTATAAAGCGCGGGTGTTTCATTCAGCTTAACTGAAAAGGCCTTTAAATCACCGCAGCTGGGAAGGGCTAATTGCAGTTAGAGTTGTCAAGGACTCTCTTGTCTGCTTTTGCCATCTGTGACATACTGAAAGCAAAGATCATTTTAAACATAGGCAGTTAATGTAGAGAATAATTTGAGAGCTTTAGATATTTATGGTAAATTATTTAACTTTATAGTTGAGTTTTATTGCCTCATTATTCTATGTGTGAGAATCTTGGCGTTTTTTCTGTGACTCGGCACTTTGTGGAGTTTCACTTTGCCGCACTCCCGAGTAAAGTTACTCTGGGCTCAGGGGAGCGCTGGCGTGGCCACGCCTCCCGGGGGCTCTGATGGACGCCCACCAGGGCCGCTTTCCCCCTGCAGCAGGGCCTCGGGCGGGCTTGGGCGCTCAGCAGAGTTTTCGGAGCTGCTTTCTGCTGCCCTGTAGGCAGGATAGCACCGCTGCCCCTTGTGGCACCTCTGTGGTCCTCCTGGTGGGTTCCAGGTCATGCTCTCCTGAGGAGCTGGGACTCTGTGAGGATGGTACCTTGGCTGAGGTTTTCATTTACATTAAAGCTCTTTGGACCCTCTGTCCTGAAGCCTTTTGTGCCCTGCCTGAGTTCTATTAGGGCAGACACTTGTCATTTGAATGCTGTCTGGCCACTTGTGTTGTCTGTGAATGATTGTGTAGAGTTGAACCTTCCCAGTTACTTTAGATTTCTTTCTTTCTTTTCTTTTCTTTCTTTCTTTTTTTTTTTTTGTACCAGGGATTGAACTCAGGGGCACTCGACCACTGGGCCACATCCCCAGCCCTTTATTGTATTTTATTAGAGATGGGGTCTCACTGAGTTGCTTAGTGCCTCGCCATTGCTGAGGCTGGCTTTGAATTCGTGATCCTCCTGCTTCAGCCTCCCAGGTGCTGGGATTACAGGCGTGTGCCACCACACCTGGCCACTTAGATTTCTTTTAAGTGTCTGAAATGGAAGACTTCCGTCATCCCAGAAGGTAGCTCCTGCTTCACTGATGCATTGTCCTGCTGGGGTCTTAGAGGGCCCTGGCCCCAGGCACTGCCCCAGGTGCCCTGGGAGATGCGCCTATAGCTCTGTGGCACTCACATGCCAGCAGAGCTTGCTGCAAGCTCTGGAGATCCCATACAAGGCTGCTCCAGGCGACAGGTGCTGGGCGGCTAGAGCCCTAGAGTGGCCATGATTAGGGGAACAGGAGACTGAACACCAGCCTCTTTGCTCTCTGGCAGAGTAGTCCTGGGCATGGTCTAGGCCTCTGCCAGCATTTCCCTGTGGGACTGAGCCCAGGTCACCCTTGGTGATAATCTCCCCGGCCACGCTCCTCTAAGCCTCCTTCTCCTCTCCACCTCACCCCCTCCCTTCACCAGGGTTTCCTGGAGCAGCTCCCAAATAAACTACTTGAAATCAGAACCTGTCTCACCGTCTGTTTCTGGGGGACACTCTGCCAGGCAGATGTGGAGTTGAACAATCTGACTGCCCACCTGATGCGCTTGGGGCTGGGACCTTGAACCCTGCCTCCTCAACCCACTGGCTTGACTTTGGACATGGCGTGCCTATGGTTTTGGGCTCTGCTCCTAATGGTTCAACCTTGACCCAAATTTCTATGAGAAGGCAAAGTAGTGTCCAGCCAGCCAGTTTCAGCATCATGCTCTAAACAAGTGTGCTGAAGTTCCTAAGGGCAGTTTGTGTCCTTTGGAGGCCTGGGTGACTATTTTTTCTGTAAGGCTCCATTCCTAGTTCAGAGTCTGCAATGACTGCATAAGGTTTGAACTGAATGTCAGGGAAGGATTTAGTTTGAAACTCAGAGTTATTAGCTGTGGAGTTAAAACTGTCACAAGACACCTCTGAGGTATGTTGGAATGAGCTCTCCCTGTCCCTGGCTGGAAGACTGCCACTCATTCTTCAAGACTCAGCTTAAATGCCACTCCTCTGCCAAGCCCTTCTTAGGCTGCTCCAGGCTCTGGCTGAAGTGTTTCCACAGCTCTTTGTTCAGAGCTTGGTAATTGCACTTATCACATTGTCTTGTTGTCTGTCTCCACCTCTCCTTCCTGACCAGGCAGGGAGCTGCTCGAGGGCAGGGGCTGCTTTGATTCATCTTCTTTGTTTCCAGAGCCCAGGGCCTGGCCTAGCCCCAGCTCAGGGAATATGATCTGAATTAGTGGATGGATGGATGGTAGGTGGACAGATGGATGAATGGACGGATAGATGGATGAATGGATGGATGGGTGGATGGATGAATGGATGGATAGATGGATGGATGGATGAACAAATGGATGGGTGGGTGGATGGATAGATGGGTGAACAGACAAATGGATAGATGAATGGATGGATGGTGGATGGATGAATGGATGGATGGGTGGATGGATGGATGAACGGATAGATGGATGGATGGGTGGGTGAGTGGGTGGGTGATAGCCTGACGGAGGGACCATGGGTGAGTGGAAGGGTGGGTAGGCTGTTGGGTGGATGCTGCAGAATCGCCGCATTCTGGGCTGACTGTCCTCGCAGGTGGTTGGCTCCTTAGGGTTCTCCCTGGAAGCTCAGAGAGGAGGGTGCAGTGAGTCTGGGTCCCTGGGAGTAGGGCAAGCTTTCCTTTAGGCTGAAGGGTAGGGTCCTTCCTCTTGGGAGTGGAGAGCTATGGACCAGAGGGGCTTCTTCCCCCAGCTCCTGGTGCCAATACCCCTGTCCCTCACTCTACAAAGACACTGCATGAGGAGGGGGAAGGTCACCAGTTGGGAGGGCTGGTCCCATACTTCATTGCTAGGAGCCACTCCATGGGTAAATAGAGCAGGGTCCCAAGGGTGACATGGCACAGTGTGGGCAAGGGACACAGAACAGCCCAGAGGGACAGGAAGTGTCAGCACCTTTGAGAGTTTGTGACAACAGCTGGCAGCTAAAGGCACGGCGTCTGAGCACCAGCCTTTTGCCATGTAGTGGCAGGGTGTGAGGAGGGTCCCAAGCCTTCCTGCTTATCCTGCTGCAGCCCCTGAGTCCCTCCCAGGACCATTGGGAACAGACCAGTGCCTGTGCTTCTTTCCCAGCAGGGACAAGGTGTGTGCCCGTGCCCACCTCATGTGTCTGGTCACAACTCTGCTGTACCTGCTTCTGCAGCCCCGCCCAGACATCCCGGTGGTCCCAGGCTTGAGGCTGTCCCCCAGGCCCTGCAGCACGGGGAGGGGCTGCTCCGGCCACACAGGAGTCACCAGGTTTTCCAGGCAGCTCTGTTAGGGACAGCTCTGCCTTGGGGCCCGAGGAGGGGCAGGACAAGGGCATGAACAGCCTGTCACCCTGCCCCTACCTCAGTCTCCTCCCAAGGGCTCTCAAGATCCTCTGCTGTCACCCAAGGATCCTGTTTGTACCTGTCCCTCTCCACTACCCGTTGGCTCCTCTGCCTGCCCCATGTCCACAACGCTGAGAGCCACTTGCCTCCCACAGTCCTGGTCACCCACCACAGGGATGGTCATTTTTTAGGTCCTCTGATTATCTGTCCCCGGAGTGTTCTTTCTGGTCCTGCCTGCATGGGGCCTGTGGTCACTGTGCTGGTCTCTGCCCAGGCTTCAAGCCGTATCCTAACCTGGACGGGACCCTTCTCCCTCCTGTCCAGCCTGGTCCCACCATCCCCTCAGCTGCCCACTCTGCACATGCCACTCTGCCTGAGATGTCCCCGAGGCCCGGAAGGTCCTGATTGACCCTCAACCTTGCTCTCGTTCACAGTGGCCCTGGCCAGGCTCTGTGCCCTCACAAACCTGTGTGCCCAGGTGGCTCCGGCACAGAGGTGTCCCTCTAGCCAGGCTGAGGAACGGTCCTGGAAGGGATGGACTTGACCTATCTCCCAGTCATTCACTGCCCCCTTCTTCCTTCCACCTGGTTGCCAAGTCCCCGAGGGTCTGTGGCCAAGCCCAGAGGCGTTTTTAAAGCAATACCTCCACGGCCCTCCCTGGCCTTGCTGACCAGCCTTCCCGGCTCCCAGAGCTCACGAGCTCCGGAGTCTGGCAAATGAGAAGCAGCCACCTGGGGCTGGGGGAGGATCTCGGGCTGCCCTAGAGGGTCACCTGGCTTCTGGGGCTCTCCTCTGCGCTGCCCCATCTCCCTCAGTGCTCCTGACCGTGACCCTGTGAGTGTGGATGGGGTGTGAAAGAGTGGGTGTGTATGATGAGTAGGTGTGCTCACGTGAACGTGGTGTGAGCGTTAGAGTGAGTGGGCGTGATGTGCGTGCCTGTGTGGGTGTCGTGGGGGGCTGTGCAGGTGGGCACGTGTGTGAGTGTGTGTGACGCGTGACGGCGTGGCTGCTGAGGCTGAGGTGACTTTGCAAGCCTGGGAGACATTGGGGCCCCGCCTCTGCCTGCGAGTGTGCAGAGGCAGGAGCGTGCGGTGCGCGTGGCCTGCCTCACTGGCGTGCTCACTGGATGCCTGCTCGGGGCCAGAGGTGGAGTCCCACCAGGGCAGCGGGGGAGCGGCGGAGACTAGGAGAGGCCTCAGCTCCAGAACAGGGCCTGCCCCTTGTGGGTGCCCCATAAAAGAATGAAAGGAAACTGAGTGATTCTATAAATACCATTAACTGGTGATGAACATCAAGGAGAGGCCCAGAGGTGCTCCGAGGCCACTTGCCTGGCTGAGCTGGGGCATCAAGGAGGGCTTCTGTTGTGCACGTGGGGACGGAGCAGTCCAGAGCAGCATCTAGAGTTTGGACTTGGGCTGGGGAGGTAGCTCAGCGGCAGAGCGCTTGCCTAGCAAGGCCCTGGGGTCAATTCTGGGTACTGGGGAAAAAATATCTTGGATTTAAGGCCTGGCTCTGCTGCTTATTAGCTGTGTGACCTGGAACAAATGCCTTGACCTCTCTGTGCCTCTACATCTGTGAAATGAGAATGATAGTGGCCTCTGCCTCCCAGGGTAGGGAGGAGTGAGATCTGGGAAAGCGCTCAATGAGTGTCCCTGGAATGGTCACTTCCTGTCCTCGGTGCTGGGAGGGGTGTGCATGTGGTGAGTGTGCTGTGTTACAGGTGGGTGTGAGCACAGCATGCATGTGTGTGGGGGGTGAGTCCATACACCCCAGAGCATGTGTGTGAGAACCCTTGCACACGTAACGTGTGAGCATGCCACATGTATGTGGGTGTGGTGTGGGGGCTGTGCCCCAGAGAGGCAGAGTGTGTGTGTGAGACTGCACACTGCTTGGGTGTGCACACCCATGTGTGTGTCAGGATTGTGGGAATGTGTGACCATGTGGCTGTGTGAGGGCAGGCACGAGTGTGCCAAGGAGGCCTGGAGCCAGAGTCACCGCGGCAGCAGGTGGCCCGGGCCTGCCAGGCGCGGTGGGAGAAGCTCGGTTGTCATTGTCCGTGGAGGTGATGGCCTGGGGAGCTGTCACGGCCCGCTGCGCTGCGGCCGGCTCCCTGCCCTACTTGTTGGCCAACCACCGTCAGCCCGGCTGGCAGCCGCTCCTCCTGCCCCCTCCTCCACTTCCTGCTGGCCACCCTCTGTCCCAGCCCCAGAGCTCTGTCCTGACCCCTGCATCTCTCCTTCTCCCCCCTCCCCCTTCCCAACTGCTTAAAGACCCTCGGGCCCTGGGCTGCCCCTTCCACCCTCTCTGACCAGCCTCTTGCCTGGAAAGGTCATTGGCCGTCCCTCGGGAGGCTTGGCTGGCCTGGCAGCTGGGCACTGCCTCCTTCCTGCCCCTCCCTGCAGACCCATGGACGTGTCCCCTTAGATAAGCGACCTCAGGCAGTTCTCCAACTTGAACCCAAGGATTGTGCACATTGTTCTGTCACTGGGCAGAGTGCCATTCTAGCGAGCCTCCTGGTGGTGCCAGTGCCCTCTCCAAGTGCCATGCTTTGAGTAGCAAAGACCTGAGGCTCTCAGCGGGGGACTAAAGGGCCTTACCCAAGGACTCTGTGTCCTTCCCACCCGTCCTCTCTGGATGGTGGGCAGCGGTGGCCACCTCCTCTGGTGGCTTTGGGAGCAGGAGCTGCCTGTAAGAGCCGGGCCTGGAGGACCACAGTCCAGAGCTGCTGGCCAGCCAGGGCCTGACCACCCTCCCACTCCTACACCACCCAGTCAAGTTGCTACCCAACGTCACACTCTGCATCGACTGGTTCATGGTCTGATCCCCTCAGCCAGACTCTGGGCTCCCCGGGGGACTTTGTTGGGTATGGTGTCCTCCGTGCCTGATACCTAGGAGGTGTGTGAGCACTGCAGACAGCCTCCTGGCAAGAATGAGCAAGAGTAAAACCGTAGGGCACAGCTCCCCCTCATCCTCCTCCCGCTCCTGCAGGAATGGCCAGGCTAGACTCGGGGTAAAATGTGAAGGGCAAAAATCACACCAGGGACAACCGTGCAGCCAAGAGATTTATTCACCAGCCTTTGTGGCTGATCGGAGGTCAAAGAGATGCTGGGAGAGAGGAGTCAGGGAGAGGGGAGTGTGCAAGCTCTGAACAGAGGCGGGTG
This sequence comes from Tamias sibiricus, assembly GCA_025594165.1. Classification (NCBI taxonomy): domain Eukaryota; kingdom Metazoa; phylum Chordata; class Mammalia; order Rodentia; family Sciuridae; genus Tamias; species Tamias sibiricus. The sequence continues at coordinate 30,991,396 of CM046658.1, read as the reverse complement.
CCTGGTCGCGCCGGCTGTGGTCTCTGGAGCTGTCGGCTAAGGCAGCTGCCGTTGGGCTGGAGGTTCGAGCAGTTGGCTGGGGCAGCTACCGTCGGGCTGGAGGCAGTAGGTCTGGAAGCTGGTGCAGTGGCTTCCTCCTCTCAGCAGGGACAAGCTGTTGTGTCTGTGAGTCTCTCAAACTCCGAACGAAAGGGAACCTATATAGGGATTTCTGGCAGGGGGTGCACCAGAGCGATCCCAACACCATTGGCTCTTTTCCTGTGGGGTGAGGGCGACCTTTAGGCCCATTGGCTCCTGCCCGGGGAAAGAACATCCTGTCCGGAGAACAGAGCCACCTCCAAGCCCATTGGCTCCTGCCTGAGGACAACTAAACAAGGTTGCTTTGCTCAGGATACGGAAACTTCCCTTGGGGGTGGGGGTAGTCCATCTATCAAAATGCCTCCAGTGACAAGCAAAATAATCTGACAGGCCTGGCTGCACTCCTAGGTCTGGCCACTCCAAGCTGCTGGTCAAGATTTTCTCTCCAAGACTCAGTTTTCTCTGATGCGAAATGGGCATGTAACTCCTACCTAGTGTGGCAGAGTCCCAAAACGTCGTGTGAGTGGAGCCCATGTGTGGTTCCTTTCCTTTCCCTCCGTCACGGCTGCTGCCTCTCTGTCCCACCCTCCTGGCCATGGCTAAGGGGGCATGCGATGCCCAACACACTCTCCCTCTGGAGACTCAGCTGAGCCCTGTGGTGATGCCAGGTGGGCATGGGGGCCCCCTCTCTGTTCACCCATCCTCCAGCCCCAGTGTAACCTGAGTGGTCTGAGGTGGCCCGGGACAGGGGTCAGCTCTGAAACAGGACTGCCCCGGTTGCAATCGCAGCACCACCACTTAGTGTGAGAAACTTAACACCTTCTGGAGCCTCGGTCTCTGCATCTGATCTACGTAACACACAGAGCGCAGTGCATTCCAGCTGTGGCCTTCGTTTCCTTGGCTGGAGTCATCTGCTCATCATCCTTAGGGCGGGGCTAGTGGACAGGAAGTGGGAGGAGGGATACACGGATGGAGGGCAGGACAGTCCTGGGGCCCGTCTGGGCTTTGCAGTTGTACACCTGCTCAGTGGGCGTGGGCCCCCAGGGTCCTCAGGGAGGGACCCTGCCACTGTGGCTTGAACCTGCCCTTCTTATTTGTCTTATGTTCCACGCTCTCTTCCCCTGTGTGTGAGGATGGGAGGAGCAGAGCCCCCACCAGGGGAGCCCCACCTTGTCATCCTCCAGGGCAGGCAGGGTGGCATCAGACCAACAGCCTCCCCTGTGCCTGTTGTGTGCACCCACCACCCTGGGAGAGGGGAGTCCCTGCGGCTGAGTGGGAAGGGCAGGTGTGAGGAGACGCCTGGGCGTGGGTAGTGTCCACACCGTGCACTCTGGGTCCCAGGAGTCAGGACGGCCGGTGACACTGCAGGAGCAGGGGGACACCCCAGGCAGATAAAGGAGCTGGTGGCTGGCACCATGAGCAGCCAGGTGCCACATGGGGCACGGTGAGCATGTTGCAGGGGGCTGGGCCAAGCCAGGCCACACCGTGCCACACAGGCCTCAGAGGGAGCATCTGGGAGGACAGGCGGGGCCAGGTTTAGGTCTCCCCTTTCCACCACGATAAAGTGGGGCTCTCCAGGAGCATTCCTGGAAAGCCGTGCAGACACGTGGGTACGCACGCGTTGTGGAGAGCCGCGGCTGCTTGTGGAGTTGCTGCTCAAGAGGGCTCACTGCCAACGTGTGGGCGCCACTGCGTGGAGAGCCTGCTGGACCCGGGCCTGGAGAGCAGCCTCCCTCCCCTCTTCCCCTCTTCTCCTCCTCTCCTCCTCTCTCCTCCTCCCCTCTCCTCCTCTCCTCTTCTCTCCTCCTCTCCTCTTCTCCTCTCCTCCACTCCACTCCTCCTCTCCTCCACTCCTCTTCTCCTCTCCTCCACTCCTCTCCTCCTCTTCTCCTCTCCTCCACTCCTCTCCTCTCCTCCTTTCCTCTCCTCCTTTCCTGTCCTGTCCCCCTCTCTCCTCTCCTCCCCATCTCCCCTCCTGTCCTCCTGTCCTCCCCTCCCCCTCTCCTCTCCTCTCCTCCCCTCCCCTCCTCTCCTCCCCTCCTCTCCTCCTCTCCTCCTCCTCCCCTCCCCTCCTCTGCTCCCCTCCTCCCCTCCCCTCCTCTCCTCCCCACCTCCTTTCCTCCCCTCCTCTCCTCCCCTCCTCTCCTCCCCTCCCTCCCTCCTCCTCTCCTCCCCTCCCCTTCTCTCTTCCTTTCCTCCCTCCTCTCCTCCCCTCCTCCCCTCCTCTCCTCCTCCTGAGGCAGGGCCTTGTGGTGTCTGAGCCAGCCTCACCCTCCTCCTCTTCTCCCCTCCTCCCCTTCCCTCCTCCTCTTCTCCACTCCTCCCCTCCCCTCCTCTTCTCCACTCCTCCCCTCCTCTCCTCCTCTCCTCCCCTACACTGCTCCCCTCCTCTCCTCCTCTCCTCCTCCTCCCTCCCCTCCTCCTCTCCTCCACTTCTCCTCCTCCCCTCCTCCCCTCCTCTCCTCCTCTCCTCCTCTCCTCCTTTCCTCCCTTCTCTCCTCCCCTTCTCCCCTCCTCTCCTCCTCCTGAGGCAGGGCCTTGTGGTGTCTGAGCCAGCCTCACCCTCCCCCCCTCCTCCCCTCCCCTCCTCCCCTCCCCTTCTCCTCTCCTTCCCCTCCCTCCTCCTCCCCCCCTCCCCTCCTCCCCTCATCCCCTCCTCCTCCCTTCCCCTCCCCTCCTCCCTCCTCTCCTCCTCCTGAGGCAGGGCCTTGTGGTGTCTGAGCCAGCCTCACCCTCCCCCCTCCTCCCCTCCCCTCCTCCCCTCCCCTCCTCTCCTCCCCTCCTCCCCTCTCCTCCTCTCCTCCTCCTCCCTTCCCCTCCTCCTGAGGCAGGGCCTTGTGGTGTCTGAGCCAGTCTCACCCTCCTCCCCATCGGCCTCCTCAGAAGTCCGTGGCTTCTGTGACCCAGCCCACTGGGCCTGCCTGTGCCTCGTGACCTTTCAGCTGCAGCTCCTGCCACCACTGACCAGCAAATCTGTTTCTTAGTTCCGATTCCCAAGAGAAGAACTCTGATTGGATCAACTCTTCTTCATGAGCCAGGCCGCAGGTTCTTTGTCTTTGGGTCAAGTGCCTGCCCCTTTGCCCAGTCAGCTTGTCCAGGCAGCATGTGACACAGACACAGCCTCCAGGGCAGCGGAGGCTCTGAAGAGGGCAGTGCCCCAGGAAAGAGTGCAGACAGGGCAGGCGCGTGCCCAGCGTGGTCCAGACCTGGGCGTTTCTGCACGAGAGCGCTCAGCTCCAGGCTTTCTTCTAGACTTGATTGCTTAGTCAGTGGCGCAGGAGGCCAAAACCAGTCTCTGAGCTCAGGGTGGACGGGAACTGGACCCTGATCCCCTCTGGCCTGTGGGCTCACGGGGCGTTGATGGTTCCTTGCAGACCAACTGCACAGCCAGAGTGTCTGCTGTGGAGAGGATGGGGCTTCTGGAGTCCTCTTCTGTCCCAGTGGCTGGCCCATTTGACTGGAGCGTCAGTTTGTGGAAGTCACCATAAGCATTAGCAGCTCTTCTGTCCCTGACCTACCTAGTAGGCTGTTCTGCCCCGGCCTGGTAAGGCAACAACTGAGCACGGTCAGTGCCAGCCTCTCTCCATCTTTAAATACGAAAGTTCAGACATCTCTGGTAGTAGGTTGGTGGCAAGTGGCTGGAGTTCTTCAGTTCTCCTCTCCATTAGTGTGGCTGGCCACGGGACTTGCATAGACCTTGCTGGAGGGGATGTTGCACCAGTACCAAGGCTTCGGCTCTCTCCTGAAATCCTGCTACTGCCACGTGAACAAGCCTGGGATGCCTGCTGGATGTTGAGACGGGAGGCCAAATCAGCCCCTTGCCCCAGTTGATGGTCAGTCTATGGTTAGTCATTAAATGAATCCATCATGGACCAACTAGACCCCCATGACCACAGACACATCTGTAAGCCCAGCTGAGGTCTGCCTAGCCTGACCCAGATTAGTAGAACCATCTAGAGGATCCATGACTCCCAAGCAGTATGTCCTGTTTATTACTGTGAGCTCCTGAGTTATAGACTGGTTTGTTACACGGCGATAGCTAACTGATACACCTCCCTGCAGGGAGACCTCCGAGGATGTGTTGATGATTGCTTTCCAGCTCAGTGCATAAACCTGGGGAGGTCTACTCCTCAAAGGCAGGACTTAAAATGTGGCCGGACTCAAGTTGCAAAGATGACTTGGTATATTGATAGATGCCCTGTAATCTGGGTAAGGCGCGTGCCAGGCAGCTGCACTTCCTGCCACTTACAGAGAATTTGCTGTAATGCATTGTGATGCATTAGCATAATAATTGCTAAGCATTCGCAAATGAATAGCTCACTGACTGATGGATTTTGTACAGAATCTGTGAAGGTTACATCGAGGGTGAAAACATTTCACTGTGTCAATGAACATACTTAATTTTTCTGGAAGTGCTATTTAAATTGCGTCGTGCTATGACATTAGCATAACAAAGACATAATGTATTCGTTTATGCTGTAGTAGGGAACACTGCCATAATCAGCGGACATGATGTGGGGGGTGCCGAGAGGGGCCTGGGAGCCGCGGAGAGCAGCCCCATTGGGTCTCCATGGCCATGCAGGGGAGGTCCTGCCCTGCAGGTCCCACCCCCTGGACTTGGCTCCAGATGGGCCGCTGGGGCTTCTGGCAGTGGGTGGACTCTGTTGATTGGCTCGTTTCCTTTTCACTGATTTTCTCTTCTCTGCTCTGGCCACCAAGTCCTGCTAATGGGTGGGTGGGTCTTGGCTGTCAGAAGAGAAACCCTCGGGAGAATTAGCAAGCATTGAAATCTGGCAGGACTCACCCGCCCCCTTCAGCAGGGCAGGGCAGCCTCCCCAGAATCAGCCAGCTGGTCTCAGGAAGTGGTGCCTTGCTCCTCCATCTCTCTAGCCCCCTCTCCTAAGAGTGCCTTCGGAGCTGTCACAGGGAGCCTCACAGGGGAATGGCTTTATTACCTTAATTTTCTACATGTTTTGCATATATCTGGCTCTTCCAGGGAGAAGAGAGAACCTGTTAATTGAGCATCTACTGCCTGCCAGGCACTGAGCTATTTTTGCACACACCAACTCGGCTCCTCAATCAGCTGTGCACAGGCTGGTGTTGCTGCCGTAGGGTTGGAGGGTTCGTGTCCCGCACTGGCTTTCTTTCATGTGGAACTTTCCAGAACCTTTGGTATAATTATGACTCTTAACACATCTCTAAGAGGAAGATATAAGGGTATCAGATCTTTAATATAGTGAAACCTGGCTTGGGAGAGGCAGGCGGGAGTCCATTTGTTACTTTGTAAGGACTCAGTCTGTGAGTTAAGGATTATTAACCGCATCTCAGAGCCGCCGAAGTGGCGGCTTCAGGAGGCTGTAATTTGCACAGAGCTGGCAAATGGCCCACGCGGGATTTGAATCCATATCTACTTGACTCCAACACCAAAGGGATGATGGGCCCTGGCTTCCTAGGAGGAAGGAGGGGGCCGACAGCCAGCTCTGGACCGAGAAACCAAATTGAGGGCTGCCACCAAGCAGTGCCCATCACACCCACCCACGGGGAGTCTGTGAACCCTGGCTGTCTGAGGGAGGCCACCTGCGCCAGGTCAGGCAGAGAGACGAGTGGCCCTCATCTGTCCTGGGGTCAGGGTCCTTTCTGGCAGAGGGGATGTGGCTCACAAGTGCCTGGAGAAGGGCTGGCCCCGCTCACCCTGTCCCTGAAGTGCTGCCCACAGGCAGGTTCCCTCCAGTGGCTTGGTGCCTTGGAACTGGGCTGGCAGGGACTAGAAGGGAGCGAGGGGCTGCTGGGCTCAGACCCTAGAAAGGAGGGAGGAGCTGGGATCCAGAGAGCTCGGCCAGGGGACAGGACCAGCGCCGTTTGTCCCCGGCCGACGGCACACCCCGAGGTGCCCTTGGCTTCATGCCTCCCAGTCCTCAGTCTGCTGCTCTGAGTGGGGGCTGAGCCTCTGAGCAGGCTCTGCTGGCCTTGCTGCCGAGGCCCACGGGAGGGGCAGTTGGCGTGAGACCCTGCGCAGCGGCTTTCCTCCAGAGCCCCGAGCTGCTTTCTCTTTGAAGGTCCTAAAACCCTTTCAGAACCCGATGCCGTCCCGGAGCCTCTCCCTGGGGGCCGCCCACTGGTATAAAACATCGCATCCCTGAAGCCACGCCCAGGAAGGCCCCCCTGTCTCGAGGAGGAAGTAGCCGGGACTCAAGACGCCTGCAAAAGGGAAGAGGCAGAGGGGCCTCCGCTGGTTGGCAGGGGTTCACCCAGCTGCCTCGGGTTGGCGTTCAAGGGCCCGTCTCACTTCCTGCTTCCTGACTGCTCACCACGCCCTGCCCCACCACCCACACGCCTGTCCCCTCCCACAGTCGTGCAGGACAGGTCACTGCTCCCAGAATGCGCCACCGAGCTCCCTACGGTGGTCCACTGTCTTGGGACACTCTTTGGCCTCTCTGCCAGCCCTGCTCACGTTTGGAACTCCCCCTCTTCATTTAGGTCCCTTCAGTTGGGCATTTATGGAGTGGGCCTGTCCCTCCGGGACACAGAATGGGCAGATGGTCACCGCTCTTGTGTGACCTGTGGTCCAGTGAGGAAATAGTCAAGGAAAGAGGCCTTTACAGCTGTCATGAGTACAACAGAGAGAGAGAGAGAGAGAGAGAGCCGAGGCCGCCCTGGGACACGCGGTGGGGACTTCACTGTGTCCAGGGCAGGGCTTCCAAACTCCACCTTCCCGATTTTTGCCGTATCAGCGTTCCATCTGTACTATGATCTACTTTTCATTGTTTTCCTTTAAATAAACTTTGAATCAGCTCAGTGGTCTACTCTGCCTTGTCCTAAGCAATACGATGCTATTGTGAAATCCTGGGTCTGGGTGTGCTGTTTATATATGTTAAAGCATTTCTAGTTTTACATTGTGGCAAAATATACACAACATGAAGTTACTGTTTTCACATATAGGATTCGGTGTTGTGAGGTATGTTCCTGATGTACAACAGTTACCACTATCCGTTTCCAGAACTTTCTCTTCATCTCAAATAGAAACTCCAGAATACATGAGCTCCCCCCCCCCCCCCGCTTCTCCCACCCCCAGTGCCTGCTAAACATGATTCTAGTTTCGTTCTCTATGAGTTTGCTTATTCTAGGTACCTCGCATAGGTGGACTAATACCACAGGTGTGTTTTTATGTCTGGCTTCTTTTACTTAAAATGTCTTAGAGGGGAAGCCAGGCCGTAGCAGGAGCCATGTTGCTTACCCATTCACCAGGGGTGGGCTCCTAGGGGGGCTCTTCATGTCTTAACATAGGTGAACACGAATAGATGACTACTAAGATAGAGAGATGGCTTTCCATGATCACCTGTCTTGAAAGAAGAAGTTAAAAGGAGGACTCAGTGCAAGTACTTTATTTGGGAGGAACTAGGAGTGAAGGAGTGGAGAAAAATGAGACAGGGGAGGAACAGAGGCCAATGAAGCACTGAGCTGGTTATTGCTGTGGGCACCTGAGCCTCCATCTTAATAAGGCCTGAAGACCTGAGGACAGCGCACCTCTGCGTGCTCCTGCTGGAGGACAGCCAGCTGGTCACAGGGCTGCAACTCCCAGCACCCCTGCTCTGTCTCCCCCACACTCCAAATTCATTCAAGAGAGAGGAGAGAGCCTGGGCAGGGAGCTGTCCACCACCGCTGTGCTGAAATCAGGGGAGCTGCGAGGGGGCAGCAGGCTGCACCCTGACATCTGCTCCATCATCTAAGCACATTCCTCGTACCTCTTGCTATGCTTTGGAAGGTTTGGTTCTTGGAGCAGTGACATCTATGCTAGCACTTGAGGAAAGGGCAGCAGGGCTGAGCAGACTGATGTGGAGAGGGAGCTGATGGTGGAAGGAAGAGCTCAAGCAGAGCCTGGGGTGCGGATATAGCCAGCGTGTCTCCTGAGCCAGGCTGGGGCCTGCAGGGGCATCTGTATGCTAGCCTAAGAGGATCTAAACAATGGAGGGGTGGGTGCTGTGACCTCCTGGAGATTTACCTTACTTCTGTTGTCCAGGGGCAGTCACCAGACTTGCCTGGGGTACTGAAGCTGACTTTCTCACCAGGGGCTACAGAGGGAGCCCCTCAGGTCTCTGCATTCTCAGGGTCATTGGGCACCTGGTACATTCTCAGAATTGGCAGTGGTGATGGTGGGGACCTTGGGTCTGATACTAGGGACCCCCATGGAGGTCCTTCAGTGTTAAACCCTTCCTTAGGACATGCACGTTCAACCCCATCCTTTGGCCTCCAGTATAATAAAAGGTCAAGGTCACACAGATCTGGGTCCTGCCTCTATTAGCAGCTAGCTGAAGGACGTCGGGCAGATCCTTCCTGTCTGAGCCTTGATTTCCTAGCCTATGAAGTGGGAGTGACAACGCCTGTTTCGCAGTTATTGGGTGGATTCTTTGAGAAAACTCTTCACTAGGTGCACTGCAAGGTGCCTGGAACCCCAAAAGGTGCTCAGGGTGTGGGCTTTCCTTTCCCAGTACCCTGCACTCATCCCTGCTCCCTGAACATGACCTGGCCTGGCAGTAACGGTGGCAGAAGTGAGCCCTGGAGGTGTGGGAGCCCCAGTGGGGATGGGACCCACCTCCCATTTCCAGAGCCTCCTTCCATCCTCTCTGCAGTGGAGTGAAGAGCAAGTTCATTGAGCTTCATTGTTTTTCCAGGAACCAGCTGCTACTTTCCTTCCACGGTGCTGGAGTCAGGGAGGGCTGGGCTGCCCACTCCAGCCTTGGCTGGCTCTTGGGGCCTAGGGAGAGTGGAGTCCCAGGGGGCCCCAAGGCAGCTCCAGCCCCAGTGAGGTTCTGACAGGCAATTTCCAGGGCTCCCAGGCCCTGAGGATTCTCCTTCCAAATAACAGCGTTGTTGAATGCTGAGCGCGTGGCGGAGCCCACACCAAAGATGGATCAGGAGTCTCTGAGCTGGCCGGCTGGATGCTTACTGCTGCTAAATGAATTGCCGGTGCCTCCTCAAGCCCCCTCCTGCGTGACTCCATGATTCATTTCCGTTCAGAGAAGGTTGATAATCAGCAAAGGAGAATTCTAACAACAGACGGTCCCTGGCCCCGGAAGTGGTTCCCTGCACATGAGCATTAGAGAGAGGCGAGCTGGAGATGCTCCTCCTGATCCCTCCACACCGAGTCTCCAGGTCTGTGACTCCTGGACCTGTTAGTATGATGCAGCTGCGAGGAGAACAGAAGGACAGGGGGGTGTCGGGCGGGGGCACATGGAGACGGGCGGTCCTGCTGGAGAGGAGGAGGAGGGTCTCACTCTGTTATCCACTTGGCCGTCCTCGAGCATAGAGGATCACAGCCACTGAAGGCCATCCAAGAGCCTGCCTGGGGTTGGAGGAAGGTTCTAGGAGTCTCAGAGGCTTTTGACATCTAAGCATACATTTTTCCCCCTTACTGCTGTGCAAAGCAGAGCAACTTGCATACTGCCCACCCCTCGCCCTTTAATGGTACTGAGGGAGAACATAGACCCTGAATTTTATTGATTTCAGAAGCCAAAGTCAAAGTATCTTAAATAAAAAGGGAATTAAAGACCCTCACAATTGGACACCCTAGGGGTAGATGGCCTTCAGGCATGATTAGATCTAGGGAATCAAGCTATTATATCCCTTGACTTTGCTTCTGAGAGGCCTAGATGTGGCCTCTTTCTGTTCTTACAGCATACACTTCCTTCTCCTATGTGATAAAGATGTCTCTCCTGCCAGCTCTAGCATAAAACTTTCCAAACTGGTCTAGACTTGGTGATGTGTCCTTCCTGAATCCCATCCCTGTGGCATGGAGGATGATCACGCTGATTTGCTAGCTGGGACACTGGCCCATCCTTAGGATTCGGAGAAGGAGCACCATGATTGACACCTCCACCGGAATCATGTAGTGGAAAGGGTTCTCCAGAGGAAGGGCTGCAGAAGAGCCGGGCTGAGCTTGTCCTGGAGATGCAGAGAGAAGTGGCCAGCTGAGGTCACCCAGCAGCCGTGCTGGCACATGATGCTTTGCTGGCTGGTGGCTCCCGTGGCTCTGCATGACTCCCTGATGAGAGCTTGTGATGAGCACCTAATATCCCGGAGAGCTCCTCCTGGGACCCGCCCAGTGGTCTAAGAATGTCATCCAACAAAACGCGGAGACTTTGTTCTGGCGGCAGTTGCAGGCCACTTGAGCTACAAAGGCATGAACAAACCAGCTGCAACCAAGTGGAATATAAGGTACGTTGCAGGGGACGCGAGCATTCACCTCCCGGTGAGTGTGGCAGCCCCATTCCCAGGAATTAAGAGGAAAAATGATCACCATGGAGAGGCATGGCTGGGAGGAGGGATTCCGGAGGAGAAGACGTGTCAGGAGCCCGTTTTCAAAAATGAGCTGGATTTGGGTCAGGAGTGCCAGGCAGGGCAAATGGCATGGTGGCAGGAACCAACCAGACACCCATGGCCACCCTTACCCATACTATAGAATATTTATTGAGTACAATATATGTGCTAGGAATTGAACCCACCATGGTGAGCAAAATAGTAGAACTTGTGAGGTTAATGGCCAGTGGAATGACTCAGCTAGGTTAGGATATCACAGTGGGACAAAAGCCAAAGATGCAGTGTGGGGCAGTGGATGGGGACCTTCAATACCAGGCTCAGGTGTTCAAGGATTTTCCTAAGGGCAGCCATGGTAATGACCTCCTAGGGCATTCTAGGGGTTTCAGGAGCAGAGAGACCCTCGGCAGCTCTCTTCAGACCCATCCTTTCCCAAGTGGTACAGTTTGGGAAGATTTTCTCAGTTGCCTCCACCCCTGTGCATTTTTAGTATGACTTTGGTGCCCACTAACGCGGGTCCCCGGGGGAGTGGTAGCAGCTGACATGCCCAGTGACTGTTCCGTATTCAGGGAATCAGACCTGAGGTCTGGCTTCCTCCTCCAACCCGCTAGCCTCACCCTTTGTACCGACCCAGGGAGAAAGTGTCGTACGTTGTCTCCCTGCCCACATGGGATTGACCGACAATACTTCATCGTGTTGTTTTGGTATGACTGTGATAGGTGTCCACAGAGTTGTCCTTGGCTCCCACAGTGGGGTTCTGTCCACCCACATTTTCATGGGGTTCCATTGAGAGCTCTGTGGTTCCTAGATGGGTTTGAGAAAATGTGTGTTTCTGCCTGAAGTTGGGAGCCAGGACTTCACTGGCCACTGTGAGATCTGTGTCCCTGGTGAATTCCACTTATCCTTCTAGTGCCTAAGCCGGTGTCTCCTCTATGGTGAAGCACTTGCTGGCTTCCTTAGAAAATAGTGACTCATTCTCCTCCCAGGTGCCCAGGGTACCTACACACTTCTCTACTCTAGTAGTTATTCCATTAGTAGGGTTTTTATTTCTGTACCCCAAGGCCTAGCCACAGGCCTGCCATGTGGTCGGTACCAACAAATGTTGAGTGAGTAAAGGAATGAATGAATGAGTAATGTATCAGTGATTACATGTGGGGAGGTTCATTTGTCAAGATCAAAATTATTATTCTAAAATAAAAACAGCTGAGTGCACGCCTGTACTCCCAGCAGCTTGGGAGGCTGAGGCAGGAGGATCGCAAGTTCAGAGCCAGCCCCAGCAACTTAGTGAGGCCCTAAGCAACTCAGCAAGACCCTATCTCTAAATAAAATATTATAAAGTGTTGGGGATGTGGCTCAGTGGTTAAGCTCCCCTGGGTTCAATCCCCAGTACAAGGGGAAAAAAAAAAAGCCTGTGTCTAGGTGGCAGACTTGTCCCCCTCTCCTTGTTACCAGCCACTGGTCTCAGGGGGTGTAATGGAGTGAGGATGACTCGTCTCGCTCTGTTCTCTGAGGGTTCCTCTGTTCTCTAGGGTTCCTCCCTGAGTTGTTGGGGGCCATTCCCGCTGTTCCCCCTGGGACTGCCTTGACTGGCTCCTGCCATTCACAGGTGACTCTTGGCAAGAAACCTCCAGGTTTGGTTGAAGGGCCAGAGGGTGCTTGCCTGGTTTTCTGGAGAGGTTGCTGTGTCTTGGGAGTCAGAGTAATTTGGAGAAGGAGAGGGTGACATTTGCACTCAGTTCCATTGACCTGGGCTCCTCTAGGGGAGCAGGGTGTGGCAGCTGGATGGCAGGGAACTTTGGCGAAGCTGCTAAATTTGTTTGCCTCCCTTGGGAGAGGTCAGAAGGGCTGCCTTGGTTTTTGTCTCTGGGATGAGTCATTCTGTCTGCTCAAATCATCAACCGCCAAACAACAGCAGAGTGTGTCCCAGGGGGGCATCAGTGCTGTCCCAACAGGCCCATCTGCTCTGAGACATCCACTGCTGGGGAAGTGGCACCATGTGGCTACCCAGGTAGTGACCTGAAAGTCTTAGCAAGGGCCCCCGAGGGCTTGGCCTGGTCCCACATGGAGCTGTGACTGGGGGACAGGAGGGTGGAAAATCCAGGCAGTAAGTTGAATGCAAGGCCACGTCACTGTGCTGGTGAACTGGGCGGGGCATGTCAGAAAGGAGGAGGAGCTACGAGTCAGGCCTTGGAGAAGACAAGCGGGGAGCTCTGAGTGGTGCAAAGCTTGCCTGGAAACAGGTTCAAATGCTTCCTGCTCTGGGAGAGAGTGTCAGTTCCTGGGAGGAGGATGTCCACCCAACCCCCTTAACGGAGTGCTCTGCCTGACCTGCCAATGGCCACCAGGTATTCATGCTGCAGAGCAGCGGCAGTGATGGGGCAGGGGAGACAGGAAGTGGGGTGTGGTACAAAAAGAAAGCCAGGAAGAGAGAGAGGATGCAGGTGGAACTTCTGTGGCCCGTTGTGGAAGTTTCCAGGGACGTTCCTTCCTGCAACAGACAGGTACAGATGGGGGTCTGGGACACTGGGGGTCTTTTCTATCACCGAACCCCAGCACCCTGCTCACTGAGCTCCTTTTTGAGCCTGCTGCTCAATCTGGGCCTCTGTCTGCAGGTTCATGGGGCCTGGTCTCTCAGGACAGGCTCGCTAGGGGTCACAGGTCCACTATCTCAGTTCTCACAAGGATCTATTTTTGTCAGCCCCGTTGTATAGATGAGGAAACTGAGCCTTAAAAAGCTCAAGTGACCTGTCCGTAAGTAGCAAAGTGGCACTGTGAGTGTCTTCGTGGCCCCTCCCCCTTCACCTCTCATCCCACCCCTCTGGGAGCACTGCCCAAGGGCCCCTCTTTGCCCACACCACTTCCTGTCTGTCAGGCTGGACTTCCTGCTTGGTTTTCCATCCTGCTTCCTCCTGGCTTCCTGTCGTGTCACTTCCCGCCCCCTAGGTCTTGGGTTGTGGCGTCTGACATGTCTGGCGCTCGTTTGTCCAGCTAGACGCAGCTGACCCATGAGCCTTTGCCCCTGCATGTCCAATATTCCCTTGAGGGCTCAGAGCCGCGTGTAGTGGAGTGACACCCAGGGGATCCTGGGACATAAGCTGCCATTGGTGTCCAGAGATGCATGACTTCCCGAGAGGGGAGAGAGGGGCCCTGGTGTGCATGAGAATGAGCCCTCTCCACAAAGATGAGGCCCTTCCCAGCCCCAGCCTTTCTTTCAAGCTTGGAATTTCTTGCACCTTCACGCCTCAGGCAGAGAGTTAACTTGAACCATGGAAGTCAAAAGCTAGGGTCACCTCCAGCCTGAACCCAGGAGACCTGTTGGGAGCTGTCCCTGGTGCTGACCTCCCTGCCCCATCTCTGTCCTGGCAAAGAGGCTCTGAGCCCGGCTGATCCAGGCCAAGCAAACCTTGTTCAGATGAGCCTTCAAGGCCCCTGTTGGTTTGGCAAAATCTTTAGCCTGGGTCCAGGCCAAACCACGGCCTCTCTGTCTGACACTTGCCTGATAGCCTGCCTGGTGCCATCTCCTGCCTGAGACCTCACAGGTCTGCCACCAGCTGCCTCAGCTGCCCCACAACTGGGCCAGTGGAGAGGGGCTGGGGTTGTGCCCAGGGCAGCATACATGCCTAAGTGGCTGGACCTATACCCTGGCTATACCCTTCACTGGCCAGCAAGCCCTATGGCCCAGCCTTTTGGGACCATGGGCCGTATTTCTCTTCCAGTGCAAAACAGGTGTCCCGGGTGGCTGAGAAGTGCCATCTCAGCACGACGCTTCCCTGGCTAATATAGCGCTGTGCGGGCTCATCCCTGGAAGGGCAGATTAATCATTTCCGCCCCGAGTCACCATCCGGGCCAGATTTATGGTGGCGGGAGCATGGGAGCCCCCGACTTTATGGTCTTGTAAATTACAGAGCTGCTTGTGCAAGAGGCAGGCTGGGCCGTAAATCATGTGTAATTGCTTGTAAATTGGGAAACAAATAGTATTTTTGCTTAAATTGCCCTCTTTGCAGTGTTTCTTGGGAAATTAAAGTTGCACAGGGGACCTTTCACCTCCCGAGGACCAGCATTCCCGACGGGACTCAATCTAAACCGCCTCGGAGTCTCTCAGAGCTGCATCCTAGCAGATCTGGAGGCCTTTGGGTCAAATGGAGAAGAATTGACTGCAGTTGTCATAAATTCCTCTTTTAGGTAGGCTTAAATCACATTCTGCTGGGACCTCCCTCCCTCTCTCCCCCCATTTTGAATTAACCCCAAGGGTCTCATCTTGCCCCCAGCTATTGGCTGGTCCTCTCCAAGGCTCTGGGAAGCCAAGCCCACGTGAGCTCCAGAGAATCCAATTTCATTCTTCCTATTCCCCCACGCAAAGGCAGTGAGTCACTGTACCTGGTGAGTGTGGCCTCTGCGTTAGGATGCTATTTGCTTCTTCTTCTTCTTCTTCTTTTTCTCGTCTTCTCCCATTTTGATAAAATTACATTTATAATCTTTTTTTTTTTTTTTTTTTTTTTTTTTTTTTTTTTGCCTGTCTTGGTCAACTTTGAAGAGTCATTAAATTTGCTGATAGGCAGCCTGCTCAACTTTAATTGAATCACGAATCATGGGCTTCTAGAAGGTTCAGCCTACAGGGACCTTGGGGACCACATAATTCAACTCCTTTAGTTGATGGACAGGGAAATAGACGTCTAGGACGGTTCACAGACTCGCCCAAGGTTATCCTCTGAGTGAGGGCAGCTCTGGTTGGAGAAGTGGGTCTCCTTCCTTGGGATACTGAATGCTCTCCCCTCCCCGGTGCCGGGCCTCTAGGACTCAGCTGTCACACAGGCAGCTGTGCTGTGTGATAAACCTTAACGGGATCAACAAGCATTTGTCTTATAATTGGAAGAATTAGCAGCACTTCAAAAACCTTCTCTAGGAAACTGGCTCAACTAATGGGCTCCGGCTGCGATGGTGGTACTCGGCAGCCTCCTGATGAGCTCTGGCACGGCCCCCTCGGGGACTCCACTTTTCAAAGTGGTGTATGAGTTTGATGCTGTTGGTGATACGGCTTTGAGGAGGCCGTGGGAAAGGCCGTGGGTGTTCTTGAGTCCGGGACGTGCTGGGACTCTCCTTGGATGTGGTCTCGGGCAAGTCACATCTCTGAGCCTCCATTTCTCCTTCATCAAGTAGGTGTCAGGAGCTGCCTCGCGCAGGGTGATCGGGAAGACTATAAAAGATGGTGCATGAGGAAGTATCGAGGTCAGAGCCTGGTGTGCGGGGCTCCCTGGCCCAGGCCGGCTGTATCAGAAGGTGGAGAGGTGGGGCTTTCATTGTGAGTGGACTTGTCCATGGAGCTGCGTGAGGAAGGAGGTGGAGGGAGCCATGAGAAGCCACCCTGGGTCCCACCGAGCCTTGTGGGCTGATCCCCTCTCTCTTTGCGATCCTCATCAGCCATGCTAGGCGGTCAGGCTGGTGCCCACGGCCTCTCCCTAGGGTTCTCAGTCAGTCACCTCTGAACCAGACAAAGGGCACACACCTGCCTGGGAGCATGGCCAGCCCTGTCCAGAGGGTTGGGACACAGCAGCCCAATGCACCTGCTCCATCCGGGCCAGGTTGTACTTGGCTATGGAAGCAGCCTGGTGTCCTTAGACCATGGCTCCCTTTGTGCCCAGGCTGGGCCCGGGAGTGCTTAGGACCTCCTGCCTCCACCTGGGGCCTTCTTGGCCAGAGCGGTGGAGAGCGCCCCACCTCCCTCCCTCCCTGTGTTCCTCCTCGGGAGGAGAAGCTGCAGGCTCTAAACACTGTCCCTTCACTCTCACCAGCTAATTCCTTGTCCCTGGGCCTTCTGAGGTGGGGCACTCCCGCAGAGAGGCCAATGCCATCTCACTTCTCTTTACACATCACAAGGAATGCAAGTTAAAAGCAGGGGTTCAAATCTGGGTTCCACCACTTCCCAGCTGTGCGACTTTGGGCAAGTTCCCAAGCCTCTCTGATCCTCAGGTGTTCAAACGGAATGAATAAGCATTCACAGCGGAGAGGGCTGTTGTGAGGACTCATGAGATGATACGTGGAAAGAGCTGAGCCCAGGCCGCCGCATGGGAAGCTCTCTTCCACAGCACGCCTAGCCACGCGGCGCTTCTGGGCACACGGGAAGCCATGAGGCAGCGCGACGGGCGTACTTTCATGTTCCACCTGGCGTCCTGAGTGCCCTGGTCTCAGGAGGCTGAGCAAGGGGGTTGTTTATTCCCAGAGCTGTTTTCCCGTCGCCTGCCCCAGACGCGCGTAAGAAGCCAAGTGGGCAGGAGGCAGAGCGCGAGTCCTGCCAGCCTGATGGAGTGGAAGACCGAGGATTAGCTCCCGTGGACAGACAGATGGGCCAGGGGACGCTGGGCACGCGGCCGACCCCTCACCCCAGGCCTCCCTGCCTGGGGCCCTGACCCCAGGGCTGGCTCGGCCCAGGCTAGAGTCCCTCCTTTCCTCTCTCCCCACTTCCAAGTTCTTTCTCTCCGACACTCTCGGGTTTTGTGTCCCCATTCTTTCTGTCCTTCCTGTCCCTCCCCACCTCTACCCACCCCAGATCACCTTTGGCTATTTATTGTCCTCCTTCTCTGGCTCTATTTTTCTGTCTCTGTAGCCTTCTCTCTCTCCTTCCTCCCTTCCCTCCTTCCCTCCTCCCTCCCTTTTCCCCTCCTTCCTCATCCCTTTGTGCCACCCTCTCTCCATCTGGCTTGGTCCCTCCCTGCCTCTCCATAGAGATCTTCAAGATGGCGGCTGTCGTCTTTCCCTTCTGACCATCCATTCGCTCTTCTCTCCTGCCCCGTCTCTTGCTTAATTTTCTTGCTCTACTTCTTTGTCCCTGGCTCTTATCGATGCCCCTTCCCTCCCTGGCTCCCCTGCTCCCTCTCCCCCACCTTCTGCCTCAGGGTCCATTGGCCTCCGTGTGCCCGAGGTCAGCAGGCTCGGGCCTGTCCTGTCGTCTCCTAGAGCCACAGGGCTTGCTGGGTCCTCTCTCCCTGCCTCACCCCCTTGCTCTAGAATCCAGAAGCATCACGTCCATTCCTCCCTGAACACCAGGATGAGGCTGGGACTGATCTCCTGGCGCGTGTACCTGGGGGCGCCTTGAATCCTTGGGAGGAGGAAGGCGGGCAGGAGGGAGACTTAGCGGCCTGAGGCCAGGCCCTTGCATCTTGGCGGTTCTGGGAACAGCCACTGCTCCCACTCAGTGAGGATGTCCTGCCCCGTACTGTGGCGGACAGAGACGGAGAGCGCCTGTGCGCGGGATCCTGTCCTCTGGGCGTGGAAAGAAACTAATGCAGTGGACTTGTCCACCCTGGTACCGGCTGGCCAGGGTGCAGCAGCTGTCTGTCACGATGTCGTCAGGGCCAGGCCTGTGTTCCCACCACCAGGAGCAGTCAGACCCTCCTCGGGGCTTCCTTCCTTTGGAATTTTTCCATGTCATCCCACCATTGAGTCTGGGTCAGCTGTCCTTCGCCTACATTGCTGAGAGCCCCAGCCTGGCTCTTGGGTCAGCTCTCACAGCACCTGACGTCACCTGGCTGGGGTTCTCTGCCCCTCCACTGGGCTGTGTGTTCCCCAGGAGCAAGGACATCGGGCTTCCTGGAAGCTGCTGAGTCCCCAGTGCCCGGCACAGAGGAGCGGCCCCAGACATGAGGTTGCTGGTTCAGGTTGGGGAGGGAGGCAGTGTGGTGTCACTTAACGAAAGACACCGTTGGCCGGGGACAGTGGTGCACACCTGTAATTCTAGCTACTTGGGAGGCTGAGGCAGGAGGATCTCAAGTTCAAGGCCTGCCTGGGCAACTAAGCGAGACCCTGTCTCAAGATGAGAGAAGGCTGGGGGTGTAGCTGCGTGGGAGAGCGTCCTAGGTTCAGTCCCCACTACTGGGGAGTAAGAAAGACACCTTGTTGCCAGGGTCTCTGTGTCCCACACAGTGATTCTGTCCAGCACCTCCCGGCTCTGCCATCTCTAGGCACTAGATGACGCTGGACAGACAGGTGGGCCACTGGGACCCTTTGATCAGGCCTCCAGCTTCACAGGCTCACGCTCTGCCCCGCCTGCGCTGGGCGTGGCAGCGGGAGGCTCCCGGGCCTTCTGGCCTGGCCGCTGCCTCCTGAGATGCTGCCTCAGTGCCTGTTGCTGTCTTTGTCTCTGCCCCAGGCTTTCTCCCTGTCTGCCACTGTCCCCGTCCTCCCTCTCCTGGTTTTTATTTTTTTCTCTTTCTCTCTGATGGGATAATTATGCTAATCAGCCTGTCAGAACAAAGATAATTTGTGGTGGGCTATTTCAGACTTCGGAATTCAGGCCAAGGCCTCTTTCCTGCTCGCCTCTGGATGCCCCTGAGCCCCCAGCCAGGGCCTGCACCAGGCAGGTCTGAGAGAGGGGGAGGAGGTGCTCGGGGGCAGGTGACTGAGGGAGGACGCGGGTGAGCGTGTGGGTACAGCGCGCCCACACCGCACGGGGCTCACCTCTGTGTACAGGGGACCTGTGCTGCCACCAAATGTCTGCAGAAACCAGCAGAATGTGGAGGGGATGATGAGGGCACTGCTGTCCCTGGGACGTGAGAGCTGAGGGCAGATACTCTCCGCATGCGCCGCTCCAGCTCTGGGGGGACCACCGACTGTCCCAAGGCTGCAGTGTGACCACAGGCATCACTGTTCCCTGCAAAGACCAGGTCACACCCTCTGCCCTCTGGGGGATTGTACTGTACCCCCCCGGCCCCCCAGGGGGCCTACAGTGGAAGGGGCCTCAGGATGCCCACTCCTGGGCTCAGGTGCTCATCCGGGGGTAGGAGAGAGGGATGCTGGTGCCAGGCATCAGGACTGGCCAAGCAGGGCCAGGGGGCAGTTCAAGCCCAGGGACTGGCCAGGGGGTGAGGGGCCAGGCTTAGCAGGGGCAGACCTGGGATGCTGAAGAGAGGGCCCCAGCTGGACAGGTGCCTGGCCTGCTCTCCTGCTTCCCTGAGGTGTGAGCTCAAGGAGGCTGGGCTCAACTCTGGGGTGGTCTCAGGGCTCTGTACCCTCAGCTGCCACCATTCCCTCAGTGCCATTGACAGGGGTCAAATGCCAGCTACGCAGTCAACTGCAGACAGGGCCTCTGTCTTGGTGGAGCACGCAGACTCACGGGGTGCTTCTCAGAACCACCCCACCTCCCTAGGCCCCGGCACAGGAAGCCCCCTGCGGTGTGAAGGCCCCCTCTCTGCTGGGGAGGGCACAGGCTCCATCCTTCAGAGGAGTGCTCAGGACCCCACAGCCTTGCTCCTGCCTGCCCTCAGACCCTGCCTCCCTCCTGCCACGCGGGCAGGGGCTCCCGCCTCTCCGGGCTTTAAGGGAAGTGGCAGAGGGGATGGGGTCTGGCTCACAGCATCCTCTTCCCTCTTCACCAGCAAGCCCCCTGCCCCACACCCACACCCTCCCTCCAGGGTCAGGACCCTGCTCTGCTCCTGTGCCTGCAGCCCTAGAGCCTCCTCCCTGCTCTAGCCCAGCCCGGCTGCCACCCCCCACTGCACTTCTCCCCACCCCCAGCCTCGCCAGCAGCTCCCTCCCCAAGTGCCCAGCTCGCCACCCTCCCTGGGTGGGCTGCCGCGGCCCCCTCCACCCTCCAGCCTTCCCTCTGCTGCTCTCCAGACTAGCCGAGTCCTCCCTCTGCAGCCTGTTCCCGCAAAGGAGGTCCTGCATCTTGATGCCCTGGGTCACCCAGAGTGACGCAGCTGAGACACTGCGTCCACTCAGAAGACAAGGACAGGCAGCTGGCTGAGGGCAGGGCCGGAGGGCGGGTCGATGGGTTGGACGGAGGTGTAAGAGAAAACGAAGATTGAGTGTTGTCTCTAAAAGGAAGGATCCAAGCCGTTTCAAATCCTTCATTTTGGGAATTTTCAAAAAATGCAAGGTGGAGATGGAGATCCCGAGCCCACCCGCGCTCCCGGCAGGTGGTGTTTCTCCCAGGGCTGCCTCCACTGGCTCTGCAGCCTCTGCTCTGGGCCCCTTCCCTCGGTGTCGGGCAGGGTCAGCCCTGGGGCCTTCACAGCCCTTTGCAAGGACTCTGCTGGGCAGCCAGGGGGTTGGGGATGTGGCCAGCATGGCCTGTGGCCCCGGACTGCCCTTTTCCTGGGAGCCCAGAAGCCTGTCACCTGCAGGTGCTGTGGAAGGAGGTGGCCGGCTCTTCCCTCCCTGGTGTGTTTGGAATGCCACCACTGTCCCAGTAAAAGGTGGCGGTTGACAGTGGAGGCTGACTCACCGTCTTCGGGAACTTTCCTCTTCTGCACTTTTGCCCAATCAGCGCCTCGGCGTAGACCCGGCCAGGGCGCCCCTTCCTGACCAGCACACTCTCCCGGCCTCTTCCCCCCTCCGCCCTGCTGGCCATTTTCCTGCTTAGTCCGAGGAGGGGTCTGGAACTTGTATTGGAAAGTTCTGGAATCCAAGCTCCTGGGGCCGCTGGTCCCAGGCTGTGTGCTCCTGCCCTGCTGAGGCCCCCCAGCAGCCCCCTGAGGAAGCCCGGAGGTCCGAGGGAGGGGGTGTCTCCCGAAACTCTGCGTGGCCACTGTGTGATGGCCGTGCCCGTCCAGGAGAGCTGGAGAGCGAAGGTGTGGGCCTGCGCGTGCCCTGGGCCGGGCAGTCTGTGGCCCTGGGTTCGGGAGGTGTGTGGGATCGCTGTGACTCAGTGTTGGTGGTTCTGGGTGTTTCCAGAGCTGTGGGCGTGCTCACGTCTGTCGGCTATCGCAGTGTGTCTGTCCAGGTGCTGGAGTGTGTGCCCACCCTGCCACTTATGTCCACGTGTGCTTCTCGGGCGCGTGGAGGAGGATGCTCAGTCCAGCAGTGTTGGGCCAGGCCACTTCCTGTCCTGCGGGCAGGGTTCACCACGGCCACACCAGGCTCTGCCATTGGCCAGGTGGGCTGTCACTCATGCTGTGTTAGGAGGGGAAGCAGCTGGCCAGCAGGCTGATGTGCCCCCAGCAAATCTGTGAGCTGGAATCCCATTTTGGGCATGCCCCACTCTGCTGCTTAGGGCTCCTCGGGGCTGTGGCCTGTGTAGGTGAGGCCTGTTTACCACCAGCCTGATCCCACCTAAGGCGCCCCCCACCCTCCCCCGGGGCATGGCCAGCTCAGGCTTCTCGTCTGTTCTGGAAGCCCAGGCCCTTACCTAGGGCTCCCATGGGCCCGTGTGTGTGTGTGTGTGTGTGTGTGTGTGTGTGTACACAAGACATGTCTCTGTGCCCACTCCTGCGGGTGCTTGTGTGTGGAAGGGCACCTGTGTGTGGCCTGAATCCGTGTTTCTGCACCCAGTGTGTATCTGCAGTATCGTGGCCGTGTGTGCAGGTGCATGTGTGAGTACATGTGTGTGTGCTTGCATGCTCATGCACATACATGTACACACTCTCCCAGGCTCCTTACAGTCCATGGGTGGAACCCCAAGTACCTGTCTTGGAAAAGAGATGGCCTCTGGCCTTAGTCCCTCTCCCCACCCCAGGCCTCCTGGAAACCAGCTGCTCCTGCCCAACACCCTTTCCTGGCTGCCTGTCACTCATTCACTCAGTGAAGGCCACATACTCCTGGCGGCCTGCAAGGCCCAGGGCTGCTCCAGGCTCCTCCCTCACTGGGAGAGCTCTCCAGCCTTTGTTTGCACCTGGCTTCCTCCACTGAAAGGCCTTCCGTGACCCCCTGATTGAGCAAGTCCTCTGATCCTGGTGCTGTGTGCAGAGCTTGGGGAGAGGCCAGCAGAGCAAACACTCGCTGGCCTTCCCAGACTCCTCAGAGGGTGTGATGGCAGGATCCCAGGCATGCTGGGAGCCAGGTGAGTCCCAGCCCTGGCAGCGAGGGGCCAGGACTTCCAGGCAGGAAGGCCTCCCTCCTGCCCGTCTCCCTCAGCTGCAGAAGCCCCCCTGAGCTCAGGAGTCCCTGCACAGCCTCTTCCTTGAAACCCTCCTCTTCTCCAGATGAAAGCATGTCCTTTGTCCCCCTGACCTCACACTCCTGGAAGCCCCTTTCCTTCTCCAGACCTTCTTAATGCCAGGGCTTGGCCAGCAGCCAGCACTGGAAGGAGCTGAGGGCATTCTGACCATAGAGGCAACGCTCTGGGGAGGGGCAGGCCTAGCTGTGGCTCCCAGGTGTCCTCACCCCCGTGCTGGTGTCCTCGTCCCTCTGGCTGGTCCACCCAGCAGTCCTCCTCATTCCTGCTGTGGCCCTTCAAGCCCCACGTCAGTCTCCCTCCAGGGAGCTCTTCTGGGCCACTGTCGATTCTTGGGAAGTCAGTGAAGCCCCCGCGAGTGTCTCCTCTGAGCTCCAGACCTGACCACACGCCCACCACTTGCCCCCACCTCCACTGGGCCGCCTCAAAGGCACCTGGTCCCCAG
Organism: Tamias sibiricus; assembly: GCA_025594165.1. NCBI lineage: Eukaryota > Metazoa > Chordata > Mammalia > Rodentia > Sciuridae > Tamias > Tamias sibiricus. The sequence goes on along the minus strand of CM046658.1, from coordinate 30,968,675 downwards.
AGACGGACCCTCAGGCGGGTGCCTGGTCCTCCAGCTGGAGAGTCAGGGTCACCACTGACTCCTTCCTGCCCGTCTTCCCTCCCTTCACCCTGTCCTCTTGCAGATCCACCTTCTTAGTGGGCCCACATCAGTTCTCCGCAGCCTCTGCAGCCCGCCTGCCCTACGCCTGTCATTGCCATCTGAGCCGTTCTCCATGCCTCTGCCCTGGCCGCACCCCTCAACGGCCCCCTCACCAGGGACTCTGCAGGTGGGATCATGGGCTGCCTGCTTAAGGCCACCAGTAGTGCACCATTGCTCTTAGGATATACCCAAGCCCATTGGCGGCCCGCCAGCTTCTCTCATCCTGCAGACAGCGCACCGTGGTATCCCCAGAGGCCTCCTCTGACCTCCCTCCCCCGCCCCCACTTGGGCCAGGCGCTGGGGTCCTCCTTCCTCTGCTCCTGCTTGGCGCCACTTAGCACCGCCCGGAGCCCAAGTGAGACACGTGTCAGGGCATCATTTTATGACTTCGAGGTCTCCTCCTGACTCAGCGCTGTGAGGCAGGGCCCTGCCAGGGCTGCCCGCATGGCATCCTTGGTGCCCACAGTGAGGTGTGGTGTCTGCACACTGAAGCTTGGCACAGGTGCTGAATGAATGGGCAAGTGGAGGTCACCAGGTGCCAACCCTGCTCCTCCTGCTCTAAGTCCTCCCCCCGCCCCCTTCTCTACGTCCTCCCCTCCCCCTACTTTCCCTCCCCCTTCTCCCCCTTCCCCTCCTTCCTCTCCTTCCCTTCCTCTTCCCCTCCTCCCCCTCCTCCTCCTTCTCCCACTCCTCCTCCTCTTCCCCCTCCTCCCTCCTCCTCCTCCTCCCTCCTCCACCTCCTCCCCAAGCAGTCCTGGGTCAGCCTGCAGAGCCCATTCAGAGGGCACAGTGTGGTCACCTTCATGGTGACATACTCTCCGTCACCTGCCTTGCACAGTGTCACAGGCTGTTTCCTGGGATGAGCTTTCCCAGTCACATGGCTGGGCTCCTGCTCATCCTTCGGACCCCAGCTTTGAGTCCCGGACTTCCAGGCCCGCCTGCGTCAGCCCCGCCATGGTTCTCCACGCCCGCTTGGCTCTCTCCCTTTCCCGCTCTCACCTCAGTGCAAGGGTCACTCATTCCTCGGCCTTCTGCTGTCTGCTGGCCCCACCCAGCCCTGCGCTGTCCTGGGACAGAGGCCACCTGCTCCTCCGCAGGTCACCTGGTGCCCGTCCCAGAGGCCTCTAGCACAGGCACATGCCCAGCATGTGCGTCGTGGAAGGAGCGCGTCCTGTGATTCTCTTCAGCCCTGCACGGGATCTGTTTTAGAGATGAGGAAACAGGGCCAGAGGGGGGGACAGGGTCAGCAGTGGCCACAGAGCTAGCGAGAGGAGGAGTGGGCTTCGCACCCGGTGGGTCTGACCAGGGGCCTGCTCTCGTTCATTCTCGCAGCACCTAGTTTGGGCTTGGGGCCCTGTGCCAGGAACTGGGGCACAGAGATACGTCATCAGCGTTGCTGCCTGGGAGATGGCTCAGGCCAGCAGGGAGGGGACCACGGAGGAGGTCTGTGGGGAGGCCTGAGAGGCTTCCTGGAGGAGGAGCACTTGGGGCAGGGTTTTGAGGGATGAGTAGGATCTCATCACTGTGGTGAGCACTGTATAGCAGAAGGAGCCCTGGGTTCCAGTCTCCCTTGCTCCCTAGCACCTGAGAAAGCCTCTTCCCTCCCTGAGTTTGGGTCTGCTCTGTGAGGGGAGGGGGTTGCTTCTCTGGCAGGCTGGGGGCTTACGTGGCTAATTGGCAGGCCCATTTATCTCCTTTTGCTCCCCCTCACAGGAGAGATCAGCTACCTCACAGAAGCCCCAGGGGGCTGTGGGCAGCGTGGTCACAGCCAGACGCAGCTGCCCTCCCCCTGCGGCAGGCCCCAGTCCTCCTGGCCCTGGCCGGGCGAGGCCCTCTCCCCCCTCGCCTCCCTCCCGTGTTTATTCCAGCCCTTTCCCGTCGTCCCCTCTCCTCCCAGCCCCCTCCTCCTGCCCTGCCCGGGGAGAACACAAAGGGTAGTCAAAGTTAATTTAGGCTCAAGTACCTGGTCACCTAGGAGCGAGGCCCGTCCCCTGACACAGGGCCTCAGCCTTGGCCTCATTAATCTGCGAGAGCCCGGCACAGGAGGTGTCCACAGACATAAGTAGGACAGAGCCCGTGGCTGTTGGGAGGGCCCGGGCTGCGGCCACATGGCCCCCCGGCTGTCACACGGCCACCCCCAGGTGGGCTGGGGAAGAAGACGAAGGAGAGGGAGGAGGAGTGAGAGAGGCAGGGTCTCGCTGTTGCCCTTTCATGTGTCCTTGCTCCCGGCCCAAGGACCCAGGCCGTTGGCTGTGCCTCCCCTGTGCGCGTCCTTGGTCACGGTCCAGGCTTCCTCACCAGGAATCCAGCTCCAGCCGTGCTGCAGGCCTTGCGGCCGCCTGGCTCAGCCTCTGCTCATATGCACTGACCCTAGAGGACCCTCGTGTCTGTCCCCCAGTCCTGAGCTTCCACAGCAGGAGCTCTGGGTGACATGGAACCGCTGGGGCCCCTGGCCCGGCCAACTCCCGCTTCCTGGCAGGTGCATGCTCCAGGCCACCTCCTTCATCCTCACTGCTCGGGAAAAATCCCCTTTGTGTCCCAGTACCTTTGCTCTGCCCTGCCGTGGCTAACGCTTTCAGAGACCCCTGACCCCAGCCTGCAGCTGGGGCTCCACCATGCCCTACTCCAGACCGCGCAGCCTCGTCACGTTAAGGTCACAGGTGCAGACCTCCCGGGGCAGGAGTGCATGATTGACAGCTGAGAGCATGTGGGCGTGGATGAGCTCCTAAACCACGCCCCCGAAGCATCGGTTTGGCCCTGCAGCAGGGACACATCAGGTTTTGGTCAAAACAGACCAAGAATAAACACACAGTCAAGCCTCACGGAGGTGCCTGCATGGCAGGATGGAGGGGACCGAGGGGGCCACCGTCCAGGTCTCACCAGGACTCTGCTCTGTGTGCTGCACAGCCCAAGATGGGCTTAGCCAGGTCCTGGGCCTGGTGTCCACCATCCGCTCCCGCTTCGTCTTCCTGAACTCTGATTTGTCTAGGAGGGCCAGATGATGGGCCGCAGTCCAGCCACAACCTACCTGCCAGTCTCTTAGGATTTGTCATTAAGTTAAGGAGCATCCTTATTTTATTGGGAAAATGTTATTATATAAATGGAGAAAAGATTGGAAGGACCTGTACCGGGACACTAATGGCGGTCCTTCTGGGTGGCCCTGTTGTATGTGTTGCTAATTTCTTTGTGTTATTCAGTGGACGCGTCTTTAGCAAGGAGGGATGATTGTATTTAAAAATCTGAGCTTGAGTGCCAATGTGATTGCATCTCAGCTGTGCTATCTTTGGCAAACCACCTCTCCCTTCACAGTTCCAATTTCTGTACCTCTAGGACTAGGGTAATAAAAGTCATTTCATAGCATTGTTCCAAGACAGAAAATCTCTGTGTGTGCACGTGTGCACGTGTCTGCACGTGTGCACACCCTGAAGCAAGATTTGGCAGTCATTTAGAGAAGCTCTAGTATGGTGGGCACACACAGGCACTCTAGAGCTTGCTGGGGCTTGGATTCAAATCCTGACTCGGATACTTCACCTTCTGTGCAACTTTGGGAAAGTCGATTGACCATTCTGTGCCTCTGTTTCTTGTTTATAAAATGGGGTTATGATAAGAAATAAAGGGGATGAATATATACAAAGAACTTAAAATGGTGCCCATACACAGTAAGTACTCTATAAATGCTAGCTGTTATTGTGTTTGCTCTTATTATGTTATTATTGAATACAGGTCACTTACTTTCCCAGGCCATTGGGATTCAAAGCCATCTGTGACCCAGGGGCTGCTTTTCTCAGGCAGGCCCGTCACCTGACTTTCAGGGTGGAGGGAGACAATTATGGTCCTTTAGTAGCTTTAGTCAAGGGACTGGGGGCCACCATGGAAATTGGGGTCCAGTACATAGCTGGGGTCAGAGGTCAGATGGGTTAAAGTCAGGGTTCAGTCTGAGGTCAAGGTTAAGACCGAGTGGAAGGAAGGTTTAGACAAGGCCCAGGTTTATCTGTTGCTTTCTGGTGGAGCCAGGCAGGGCCCAGGCCTGCTCCATCCTGCCGGGCCGGGCAGCCACAGTGACCTTCTCTGGTCCCCACCTTTGCCCTTGGGTGAAGCCACCCTGGCCTGCGTCAGCCTCCCCAGTGGCTCCTGTTTTCCTTCTTCCCACTCAGTGTGAGCCAGGAGCAGGCCCCTGGGGAGCTCAGGGAGTCCCCAGGAGCTGCCCCCGTGCCCTGATCCCCCGACGGTGGGCTCGGCCTGGCAGGAGGAGGCGCCCCTGCACCTGGGCTAGACCGGGCAGTGTGTTTTGCCTGGCTCCCACCTGTCCGCCTGGCCCACCTCTCTGCCTCGCGGGCGACAGGCTGGAGGCGAGGAGGCCGTCCTCTCCCTCCCCGGGGCGGCGAGCATTGACGGCCCCACGGCCCCCTGGAGCGAGCTGGGCTCCTTCGCTGGCCCTGCTGTGAGGAGGGGCGTGGAGCTGGGCACAGCCGGCCCCATGGGCGCTCGCAGAAATACTGACTGTTGATGTCTCTGTGCTCTCCTTCCTCCCGGCCCTCTCCCTCCGCTGCTGCTCCCCGCTGACTGGGTGGTGCCTGCAGGCAGAGACGGCCTCTTTCCTGTCTCCGTGTCTCTGCACAGGGGGGTGCACCCTCGGCATGACACCAGGCACCTTGTGGTCCCCGACATCAGGAGCTCATCGGAACAGGACCTGCACACAGTAGGGCTTCAGCCTGCACGGGCTGGCACACAGGAGTTGCTTTTCAGCACGAGGCAAGCACATAGTAGGAGCTCTCCCAGCACACAGTGGGCATTCATCCAGCATGGGGCTTGGTGCATAGTAGGGCCTCACCAACCCAGAGCTGGCCTTGGCACAGGCAAACTCGCAAAAAAAAATGTCTGCTGGGTGGTTTTCACTCTCTCTCTGGACAACCAAGCAGTGGTCGCTGAACACCCAGTTTGGTTCCAGGCGTCCTGGGCCGGGGGTGGGTGAGCAGAGTGAGGCCCAGCTGCGTTCTTGTTGACTGAGCCTGGATCCAGGCGACGGACGAGGCACTGCCCTCTCCTGTGAGGCTCCCAGACAGGTGCAAGGAGGGGCTGCCTGGAGCTGAGGCCCCTGTCCCTGAGTGCTCAGGCAGGCGGTGGAGAGTGTGTGGGGTCCATGAGGGCCACTGAAGTGGCATTGTCATCGCCGTCCAGCACGGAGCCTGTGAGGGGCAGGCGCTGCCCTGAGCTATACCAGACAGCCCTGAGTGACGCTGCCTGCTTTTCTGGGGTGCGGGAGGAGAGACCGAGCGATGGTGTGCTCTGTGCCAGCTGCGGGGAACGCTCAGAGCAAACACAAAGGAGGCTCAGAGGCTGGAGGAGGCTGGAGGCCGAGCTCTTCTGGAACTCTCTGATAGGATGGCCCTGACCCGAGTCCAGGAGGGGGAAGCACCCAGTACTGGGGGACACAGGGCAGGCAGGTGGGAACAGAGGGGCCTTGAATGTCGGGTGAAGAATGCGGATTGAAAGCCGTGACCGTGACCCTGGGGGCTTCGGAGCAGAGGAGGATGAGCAAGCAGCAGACTGGTCAGCGCAAACCCGGAGCTGAGGCCAGGGCCCTGGGGAGGGTGGCCAGGGCCCAAGGGGAGGGCCGGGGAGGGGGAGGCCCAGGCGTCTGAAGGTGGGATGGTCTGGTTTGAGGTTGAGCAAGGAGGACAAACCACAGGCGAGGGAGGGTGGCTTGGGCACCAGGATCAGAACACCAGGCCCGGAAGCCGGTGGAGGAGCAGATGGTCCCTCCCTTCTGAGACCGCCTCCCCTCCTCCCTCTCCTCCTCCTCCTTCCCCTCCTCCCTCCCCTCCCCCTCCTCCCATGGCCTCCCCCTGCCGCCACCATCCAGATCCTGTGCCTGGTCTCCTGTCCGTCACCTCCAGGGGTCCCTCTCTCCTCCTCTGTCCTTCCTGCCCTTCCCAGCCGTGTTCCTGGAGGAGACATTTCAGAGCAAATTGCCAAGGTCTCAAGGTCTTCGCGGGGTGTCTGACAGCCTGATGGGCGGGGGACAGTGTGGGGACTAGCGAGGTGCCCTGGTTTCTGTGTTGGACAAAATAAGGTCTGGGTCCCAGCTCTGCCGTTTAGGGCGAGGTGTCTGACCCCACTGAGGCGACAAATCCCACGCCAACACAAGGCCTGGCGCGAGAGAAGCGCTCCGTGCGTTGGTGGAAGTGGTGCCACTCATTAACCAATGTGAGGCTGTCCCCCAGGTGGCTCCCGGGATGCCAGGGCGACAGCGAGGTGCGTTTGGGATCAGGCTGCTCTGCCCACGTCACTCGCAGCGTGCAGCGAGTCCTGAAGCCTGCTCTGCCCGGGCTGCCCTGGCCTCGGGCTTCCTTTCCACAGCCACAGGAGGCTCAGACCTCGGTTTCCCTGTGGAGGCCTGGGGTGCGTGCAGGCTCTGCCCCTCGCTGGGGCAGCTCTGAGGCTGCCCGGGCTGCCCCGAGGCCAGGCCCCAGTGACAGCTTGCCTGTGTCTTTTCCGGCCAAGGGTGGGAGTCCCATCTGCTCTCTTGAGGCCCCGTCTCCCCAGGCCCCGGGGTCAGGGCTCGCCTGGGTGCGGGCCTGCAGGTGCCGAGCTTTCTCCTGCCCCGACCTGGGCCACAGCTGTAAAGCAGGAGCGACTGGCACCTGACTCCCCACTGACTGCAGGCCTGGCCCCCATCTTGGTGGCACTTCCTCAGGCTGCGTTCTGCGTCCCCTCACTTCTGTCAGGCGTTGTCATGTGCCCCTGGGCTCTCCACCTTGGCAGGGCCTCTGCCACTGAAAACTTCCTGGCAGTCAGAAGCTGATCACCCTAGGGAAGCCAGAGTCCTCCTGGAATGCAGCAGGGCTCTTTGAACATCCTCAGGAGGGGCTGGGATTGTGGCTCAGCGGCAGAGCGCTCGCCTTGCACGTGCGCGGCCCGGGTTCGATCCTCAGCACCACGTAAACATGAATGCATTGCATTGTGTACAACTAAAGTAAATAAATAAATATTAAAAAAAAAAAAAAACATCCTCAGGGATGCAAGGGAATGAGGACCCTTTCTCCTCAGGCTTTGAGTGGTAGGTAGAACAGAACATCAGAGCCATCACTCATCTGCTGTGTGACCTTGGACAAGTCACCTAACCTCTCTGAGCTTCTATTTTTTGAACTTTGAAGTAAGAGTAGTAATTTTATCTTTCCAGGGACACTGTGTTGATTAAAAGAGATTATACATACCAAGAGCACTTCGAAGCTACCGTGTGATGGGGAAATACCATGTGATGGGAAATACCAGTCACCTACTGACACCTGATTTGGGAGCCCAGGTTGTGTCTCTGACTTGAGGGACAATTTTGAGCCATCTGTATTTTCTGGTGAAACTGCAGTGTCCCGCTATCTGTCGCACAAAGGATCAGTCTAAATGATGTTTTGGGATCAATCTAAATGATGTTCCGAGTCCCTGCCAGTTCTGAAGGTCTGTGATTGACACTTGGATTTTTCTGTTCCCTGACGGGGACCCAGAGGTCTGAGAATCCATCCCTGTCCAGGCAGAGGGCCCAGGTCCAGCAACCCAGTCCCAGCCCAGGCCTCACCCCTCTCCCCTCACGGCCCGTGCCACCCTAGACTGGTGCCCTGTCCAGGAGCTAATTGCTGTGACTCGGCTTCCTGGAGACAATACAACTCGGTTGAAACTGCCGCATCAGGAAAAATGCGTCCCACTTAGATCCTGCGATGAGCTGGGCACCGTCCTTTATGAGGCCTGCTCGAGAGAGGCAGCCGCCCCGTGCTCCACTGATCACGGGCCATCGTGGGCCATTTGCTTAATGAACAGTATGGCCGTCAGCCAGGGCGTGGGGCTGGCCCGGTGCACCTGCTGCCCCCAGGCTGCGGTGGCCAGGCGACCTCACTGTGCCCTGCCCTGCCCACCCCTGGCCCAGGCAGCCGGCCCTTCTGGTCAGAGAGGACACCGGGGTGAGCACAGTCCCCTAAGAGCCCCGATGTGAAGATGGCAGCAGCCACTGTCTGCTGGGCTCTTCCTGCGTCCACTGCTGGGCCTGGGCAGAGCTCGCTGCAGACGTCACCTGGCTGCGAGGGAGAGCAACCATGAGGGGTCCCTGTTGGTCCTCCTGTCCTATAGATGAGGAGGCTGGTTCAGACCCCGTCTCTGATTCCAAAGCTCGTGACTCCTACACTCAGTGACCTTGGGAGGTCACAGGGCAGGGGCTGGCCTGGGGACCCTCCTGCCAGCAGCGGAGGCTGCAGGAGCCTCGCCCCAGGTCTCTGGGGACCCGTTCCTCTGCCCTCGATGCTGGAAAAAGGTTCCCTTCCCGTCCCTCCCACCCTGCTCTGGCCTCCTGCAGCCTGGCGCTCCTGCCCTGAGCCCAGGTGCCCACACTCGGGTGGCCGCAGAGGCTCCGGGAGGCCTGTGGTCTGGAGCGGGCGCCCCAGGCACCTCGAGTCTCTGTCTCCGGGGTCCGGAATGCACAGCCCCTCCAGCTTCTCTGTTCGGGAGCGGAACAAGCCCTGGGAGGCGGCTCTCCTCTCCCTGCACCCCTTCTCTCTGTCCCCTCCTGGGCCAGGGAGATCTATCCGTGAGGCCAGCTGCAGCTCCGAGGACCCCGCCCCGCGTGGGCCTGCTGTGGGCCTCCCAGGTGGAAGGCCTGTGACACCTGTGCCCCAGTGAGATGCTGGGATGGGGAGAAGGTGCCCTGGGCAGGGGCCGCCTCCCCCAGCCCTGCTGCCCCTTCAGGCCAGGCCGAGGTCTCTCTGGGAGACAAGGCTTTACCTGCAGCCAGGTACTTGGCAGGTCGCGGCAGGGCAGGACAAGGGGCAGGGGGTGGTGCTGGCAGTGGGGCAGCACTGGGCAGAGGTGGGGCAAACCTGGCTTCTCTAGCTCCTTCCTAGACTGCTGGGAGGCAGGGCACAGCCAATGCCTGGTGCCTGCCGTAGCCACAGGGTCTGGCGGGAGAGGACCGTGAATGAAGAGTGAAGGCCGGATAGCTGGCTCCCGTCACTCCAGCCCTGCCCAGCCATTTTCCTTTTATTCATTTGCTCCTATATTATCTGTTCTTGCCAGGAATTTTTAGGTCCAGATTCTTAATGCATAATTACCTCCTGGGTCAGGACTAGGGAGAGTCTAATGAGGTGCTTTGGGCACAAAATTTAAGGTGACACCCACTCCGGGATCAGCCACTGCCCAGGTGGCTCAGCTCCTGAAGACAACCTTGCTGGCAGGGATGGTCATTCCATCACATGATGGGGACATGGAGGAGGAGCGCTGCCGTCCTTCCCTGCCCGCCTGGCTGGTGAACATTCATCCCCAGATCTGTGGGGCTCTGGTGCCTCAGTTTCCCCTGAGCCAGGCCCTGATGTGGGGGAGGGAGGAAGGGTCTCAGCTACCTGCTGCTGTCTGGATTGACGTCCCTTCACCCCATCTGTGACATCCTGAGCAGGACGTCCAGGGCCAGGTTCCCTCTAGTTGGGGGAGCATGACACTTGGGCAAGCTATTTAAACTCCCCAACATGCCCCCTTGTCCTTATCTGTAAAAGAGACACAATAAAGGTCCCTGCGTCACAGGTTGCAGTGAGTTTTCTAGTGGATGCATATGCAGTGTGTGCAGCACGTGGGACAGTGCCTGCTGCTGGTGGACTGTGTGTCATTGGCTGTTCGTGACCTGGGGAGGGTTGCAGTGAGTCCCAGTTCCTCTGCCCACTGAGCCCCCAGGGTTCAGTCCCAACCCCCGTCAGGAGAGTAACCCTGTCAGGGTTAGCCCCTCAACTCTTCTGCCTGAGAGCCCCTGGGAGGTGGACCCCAGGGTGGGCTTGGCCCCTGCCTCCCCAGTCCCCCCAGCTGCAGGCAAGGGAGCAGTGTCCCTGGCTCCTTCCAGTGAGCTCTCCTGGAATTCACAGGAGGCTTGGAGGAGAATTCACACTTCACTGAAAATGTGTTTCAAACAATTAGCAGGTCTTTACCGCAGGAGCCTTTGAAGTCGAAGCCCAGACCCATCTCTGTGAAGGATTTCCCCAGAACTGACAGGCTGGCAGACGCTGCCACCAGCTTGGCCCTTGCCTGACAGCCAGGGGCTCCGGCTTGGGCTGGCCAGGGGGCTCCTGTGAGCCCCTGCAGGCGGCAGCCCCAGCGCCCTCCTCTCCAACAGGGAGCTACCTGATGCAGAACCACGTCTGTGCCGCGGCTGCCGAGGAATGCAGGGAGCTGGCTTCACTGGGTCCTGGGTCCTGTCTGGGATTTTCCTGTTCTCCAAACCTCCCAACCCCAGGCTAGGCACAGAAGCCCTTGACATTGAGCTTGGGACTCTTGCATCCTGAATAGTGCCTACCCTGTGTGGTATCATCCGTCGAATAAACAAAGGGCCCTCGACCTAGAGTTAGCCTCCCTTTACCCATCTGCAAGCTGGAAACGTGGGGTGGGGGACAGGTGGGCTAACTGGTTTCTAGGGCTCTGAGCTAGACCTTACTTGCCTTGGAAGGGTTCTTCTTGCCATGAAGGAAGCCTGCCTCCTAGTCCTGCTGCCTTTAAAGAGCCGTATGCTCTTGAGCAAGTCACTGAAGGCATCTCAGTTTTTCCATCTGTGAAATGGGTGGAGCAATCTCATGGTGCAGGGCAGGTGGGAAGATTAAGACAGCCAAAGCCTAGGAAGCGCCCTGCGTGATGATTGCTCATGATTTATTGACTACAAGCTCTGCCTCTCACTGGCTTTTCCCATCCTTCTTTTATGGAACCCAGGTAGACCTTGGAGGGAGGGGCCCTTTACACAGCAGCCCACCCCCACCCACCCTGGAGAGGGGAGGGTAGAGAGAGCCAGCTGGCCAGGATGGGAACCCAAAGCAACTGTCCCCGCCCTCTGCCCCAGGAAGCCCGGGCCTCTAGCCTTCTGTTTGATCCCCTTCCCTGACATTCCATCCATCATCGTAATTGCTTCTCCCGAAAAATGAATTTGTAGTTGATTTCTTCAAAAGAGGGAATCAGCCAACAGATAAAAAGGTTGTTTTATTTAATTTGCATGAAGAGGCCGCCTGCTGCCTCCCAGCTGCGCCGGCAGGGCTGCGGGAGGGGAGGGTGGCTGCGTGCGGAGTGGGTGTGCACAGGTAGGGCGGGCTGCTCCCTGGCTCTGGGTCTCCCCACGTCGCCTGCAGCGCGGCCCCAGAGACGGGATCCTCGGGGTCCATGCTGATCCTTCCATTAGAGGACACCTGGGCCTGCTCCACACCTGTCATTTCTGGGGCAAGACAGGGCTTCTAACCCAGGGGGCTGAGATCCCAGAAGCCAGACACTCACAGGGGCAGAGACTCAGGAGGTCAGGGCTTCTGCTGACCAGAGACCCAGCACACATGGTGCCTGTCATCAAGTGCCCTAGGGTGTCCTAGGGAGGGGAGGTGGCATTCAGGTTGCGTGTGCCTTTGGGTGAGACTGGGAGCATCAGGCTTCTCTCCGAGATGCGCTCATGCTGAAGAGTGGCTGGCTCTCTCCAGGAGTTTCCAATGCAGTAATGGGAGCTCTGCCTTCCAGAGAAATCCTTGGCAGGGGCAGGGTTAGTGAGCAGGGCAGATCTGCAGCTGGGGGTAGAGGCGGGGTCAAGCAGATGTGAGAGGGCACGGAGTTACGGGGCCCTCTGTGAGCCTCTCAGGCCTGGCCAGAGTCCAGGGAGGCAGCCTCCACGTTCCTGGGGCAGGATGCAGAGGGACACAACATCTAGAAGTATTCGTCATTGAGATGCTCCCAGGGTCCAGAGACTCAGGTACCTCTGGAATGGGGGTGCCATGTAATTTCCGAACACAGATGGCTTCTGTGAGTGAAAGTGGGTTCTATTAGTAGTTGTCTGAGACAAGAAGTATGAACTACAGTGTTCCCAGCAAAGCAAGGCACAGCACCCTAACCACATACAGATGCCACGGAGGCCTAGGCAGAGAGGGCCTCCTTGCAGGACCTGCCCATAAGGGCCTTGGGCATTTCTGGACAGAACCACAGGTCTGCCTGGGGCTACCAGGGCACAGAATGGAGGTGGAGAAGCAGCTGGGGGCTGAGTCCGTGCACCGGACCCCTGCTTAGGCAAATCACCTACCTCCTCCGGGCCTCCATTTCCTCTCCGCGGGACAGGGAGTGTGGACAAGCCTGCCGCGCCTATTGCCCTCTGTAAGGCTCCTCTGTTTGTTTACTTGCTTATTGCTGTGCCCTTGCCTGTCATGCCAGTCCCAGAGGACAGACGCCTTGTCTATCTTATTCACGGCTGTGCACGCAGCCCGCAAAATGGCACCAAGAACCCGCAGACACTTGACAAATGAGTGCAGATTTGGGGGGGGGTCACTGGATGGCCCTCATTTTCAGATATGTGTCAGGTGTGTTTGGGCTGATCTGTCAGGAGGGCCCAGGGACCGTTCAGTGGAGGCAGGTGGAGCTGGCCCCTCCCGGGGAGCCCCCTCCTGTGCTCCTTGGTCCCCCTTCTATGTGCATGGAAACCTCCCACGGCATTCCGTAAGGAGTAGTGGCGTCCAGCCGTGGGCACGGTCTTGGTTGTAGTTGTTAAGGTGGTTTGGAGGTGAGGAGGTATCAGGTTCCCTGAGTTAAAACTTTATAAAGATGACAACAGAATTATTGGCAATCATTATAAAGACTGTTTTTAATTTTTTTTAGCAGCAAATTCAAAACAGCTTTGTGGACACCAGCTGGAGCTCATCCTGGGGGTTTAGAGTGCGCGTTTGGGCCTCTTCTTGCTTGAGGGGCTGGCCCAGTGCTGCGCCATTGGTCCTACTCCTTGGAACGGTCCCTCCCTGTGAGGACCCCTTCCCTCTTCTCCCCGCCATCCCAGGCCTGCCATTTCTAAGCGAAGATGAGGCAGCCTAGCACCAGCGGGGGTTTGCAGGAGGGGTTTGTCCTCTGCTTCCAGCGTGCAACCCAAGCACAGGGTCTTTCCCTGCCGTCTCCTTGGAGAGGTTTCTTCTCCTGCGCCCTTTGCCACACCCTTCTGGTGGCAAGGCTGCTGCTCTGACTGCCAGAGATGTTCCCAGCCTTGAGGACTGGGCCTCTCCCCTGGCTTTCTCTGGGGGCACATAACCAGCTTTTCATTGTCCACTTCTTTTTTTTTTTTTTTTAGTATTAATTTTTTAGTTGTAGTTGGACACAATACCTTTATTTTATGTATTTTTATGTGATGCTGAGGATCGAACCTAGGGCCTCACACGTGCTAGGCGAGCTTTCTACAGCTGAGCTACAACCCCAGCCCTCACTATTCACTTCTGTGGGTCAAGTGGGCATTAGGCTTTGATTGTAAGTGACAGAAAGTTCATATCAAATGACTGACCTTGACAATACTGTCCTGTACTGATCACTTCTCCCCTCCCCTCCCCGTCCCCTTCTTTCCCTCCTCCTTCCCCTCCTTTCTCTTCCCCTCCCACCATCTTCCTCTGGCCCATGACTCCTCCATATCCCTGTGAGCCTACTTTGTTCTCTCAGGTTGGCTTTTCCATGAGGACAGAGCCATGGTCTGTGGGAGGTCCAGGCTCTCATTTGCTGTGGCTTTATGTCTTCTCTCTCCACGTCCAGCCTGGAAAACCCCAGGGAAGGACTGGGACCCGTCGTTGTGGGCAGGGAGTCTGGCTTAGCAAGAGGACTGCAGCTTCCATCCAGAACACAGCCTGGAGCCCGAGGGTGGAGGTGGGGCCCGGGGGCGACACAGACGTTGCTTCTGGGGGGCAGTGTGAGCTGCAGAAGTCCTTCTCGGCTGTGAGCGACACAGGGGCGTGCGTCATCTCCTGGCTTTTCAGCAGGAGAAGGAGGAACTTTGGGAACCAGCACAGGCTGGGGACGCGTTTCTCCAATGTACAGAAACACAGCGGCATGGCTGATTTGACTGACACCTCTGTCTCCTTCCCTGGCAGCAACAGGTCAAGGTTTCATGGTTTAGTCTTTGCAGACCCCTGCTCCATGGCCTGTGATCTGACTCTGGGCCTCAGGGCTGTGGGCTTTACCTGAAAACACCCTCAGCCCACGAAGGGCTATGGGGAAGGACATCAGGTCCATACCCCATCGCCTGGCCCAGGACGGTGCCTGTCAGCCCATCCTCTCCCTCTGCCTGGTTGGGTTAGAGCCAGCCTCAGTGGACCAGGGGACAGTGCCATCATTTTATCCCACCCATGGCTTCCTGCCCGGACCCAGCCCCAACCCTCAGCTCTGTGCTACCTTTTCTGCAAATGCAGATCGTTCTGAAAGTGTGTGTTTTCTACTACTGGTGCTTGGGGGAGGGCAGGGACTGGGTCTTGCTCACAAGTTTGCCTTTGACACACGACACAGGCTGGGCTGTAACTTCAGGGAACGCTCCTTGACTGCATGCGCCCTGTGCGGTGCCCGCCTGCGGACCAGGTTAGCAGAGCCCCGTGGCCCGCAGAGACCACTCCACGCAGCCCGGCCAGCATTTAGCTGAAGGCCCTCCAGGCCGCGCACAGAAGGGCCTTCTCCACCAACTGGGTTAGTTAATGGACAAAGTGGTTGCTGTGTTGTTATGAATTGGTGTGACACTTGACCGCTCATTATCAACCTGAAGTGATCTCAATTGGAAGGGCTGCTTCTCAAGAGCTCGTTTCTCCTCCTTCTTCTTCTTTTTTTTTTCTTTTTTTTTTTTTATTTTTCCTCTGAGCCTGACTTGTTTCTTCAACCGGATTGTCCGTTTAGGAACTTGGCTTGGTCACCTCCGCCCTGCACCTCCACCTGCCCCCATCATGCTGGGCTGGGAGGGGTGGGGCTTGTCTCTGGGGCCAGCTTTCTCCACCAACATTCCTGTCCCCCTGAATCACAAACACTCAGACTGGAAGTCTGTGGTGTCCAATAATTGTCCCGTGGTGAGGAGGAGCTCAAATACCTGTGCTAGCTCTCTCTTCCACCGTCAAATTTTGGGGACCCCAAAAGTGAGCCCAGTTCCATCCTTGCTTGCAGAGTGGAGCAAGAAGTCACCTTCCTCCCAGATCCCCCTCTCCCTTCAACAGGCGGATGAGCTCCTTAGAGTTCTAGGGTGTGGGCTCACACTGGGCTCCTCCTTCACGTGAGGGTGGGTCACCTGGCTGGTCTTCCCTTCCTACCCTGTGGACAGATTTCACTTTACTTCAGGGACAGGTATCTGTTTGGTCAGTCCAGTGCTGCAGTTCTTGAGAGTCCCCTGTCCCGATTCCTGGTACCATTTCTCCCGTAATATCAACTGCCCCAATTTGAAGAGCCCTGTTTTCTGAACCTTGTGCCACATTGGTAGGAAAGTGGTGAAGAGGTCAGGATTGCAGACCAGGCCCATTGTCCCCCTCTAGCATCCCCATTGGTCACCTGGGTACAGTCACATATAGAGCTGCCAGTCCTCACCTGTTCCTGTATCCGGCTCCTGCTTCTCCATCTTTTCTGTAACACCATGGTGAGAACCGGTGTTCCACTAGAACCTGGATCCAGAGAACTTACGGAATGTCCTTCATCTTCCCTCCGGTATTCTGCCAGAAAAAGAAAGGAGATGGACGTGGGGTGTTCCATTTGTTCATTCACTCACTCAGCAGGTATTGATCGAGCTCCGACCATGTGCCAGGCACGCTCCGCAGAGGGCAAAATACACTCAGTTCCTGTCCTCGGGGAGATTGCATTCCAGAAAGAGGAGAAGAAAATATACAAGTAAAGATATGTATGTTTGGTAGCCTTGACCCCCATGGAGAAAAATGGAGCCCAGGATTGGGACTTGGGGGGCTGGGCCCGGGGGCGGGCAAGGCTGTTTCCTCTAGTGGAATCAGGACAGCATTCCCGAACAGAGGAACCCTTTCAGCAATGCTGTCCTTCCTAGTGGGCCCAGGCCAGTTCCAGCTGGTCACTTCCTGCTTCCTTAAGATCTCCAAAACTCCAACCTTTTCAATAATCGAACATGCGCTTTTTCTTGGGTTGTGCTCAAATGCCTTGGAATCGATTGACTCTCCCTTTAGAAAATCGCCCCACCTCCAGATTCCCAGCCTTTTAGAATGACAACTCAGTCCCCTGGAACCCATCCCTGCGCTCCCTCATGATCCCCTTTGTATGCCCAGGGTTGGGATCTATGGAGACCAGGGGCTCCTTCTTTCAGGACCTGGAGATGCGTATTCTTGTGTTTTCCTCACCCTCTTAGGCTTTGGTTCCCCCCCATCACGGCTTACTTTAGTCTCTTCAGTCTGAGGATGATTCTCTTTGACAAAGAAGAGTTGAGAAGTTCCTCTCTGCATTATTTATCCCCCCCTGTGGCCAAAATAGCCCCATTCCCATCTCTGGAATCTGTTTGTAGTTTTTCTTTTTTTCTTTTTTCCCTGAGACTCAAGTTTCCAGGAGAGCACATTTAGGAAGGGAAAACAAGAAAAGTGCATGACAACAGCATTTTCTTTTTAAATTTTCAGAACGCAATCTGAGGGAGTCGGGGGTGGCGAGTCTTCCAGTGCACCATCAATTTGCGGTTAATTGGTTTAGAATTCATTAACCACATTTTCCTGCCTGCCTCTGCCAGTCTTTGGAACGGTGCTTGAGTTTTCCGATTCTTTGAGTTGCCAAACTAATAATTCACCTACTTTATTTCCTGACTCGCAGTTAGTTTGTTTTACTCTAAATAATGCATATTCAGCTTCATTAGCATATATTTGGATCATTTCCGACTTGAATGTATTCAATCCCATCAATTTACCATTAGTGAAATCATTCAGGGGGGAAGTTTCCATATCTTTAATGCTTGTGTCAGTCATTCTCATCTGTGCTGGGAGTGGGGGAGGGGAGGGGAGCTTGTGTTCCCAGAACACAGAGCTTCCAAGGGGACCTGTGTCCCAGATTTGGAGGACCCCGTGCCTGAAAGGGACAAATGGAATCCAAATGTGGTTGGGAATGCTGGATGCTAACATTTTCGTTAGGAGATCAAGTAGGCCAGGGAATGTATAGCAGCTGATGGTGACCTTCTAATCAGGACTGGATATGCAAGGGCTCCAGACATTCACATTGAGATAAAAAGCCAGTTGCCTTAGAGACATGTGGTATTCCTTCATCCTGCTGATACTTACTGAGCCCCTACTGTGTGCCAGGCACCATGCTGAGTGCTAGGTACACAATGGTGACTAAAACATCCACGATGTCAAGTGTCATGGAACTGACAAATAATGGTGGTGACAGTTATCAAATAAATATACATAAGTATACATAATAAAATGTAAATCAAGTTATTAGTTATTCTCTGTTCCCTTTCCAATCTTTGCTTGGCTGGTGGGCAATGGGGAGGAAGGGATTGGAAGAGCTCAGAAGGCTGAGTGACTCCAGATAGGACAGGGAAAGAGAGAGCTGGAGGGGCAGGCGCCCCAGAAAGGAGGCAGGGATCCCAGGGCGGGGAGCATGGAGAGAGGCTGCAGAGCGCGCTGGCAGCTGCCTGGGGCTTGGGACTTTGGAGAAGGAGGATAGAGGAGATGTTTTTGCTGGGCCATGTGTACAGGACTGGGGTGGGGGTGGATGGTGGGCGGGTGCTGCTAGAACCCCTGCAGGTGAGGCTGAATCAGCGGGCACTGGCCCAGATCTGCCCTGAGACCTTTGCCGCTTTCCTATGCGATCACAATTTGTGATCAGTGCAATAGAGGAAAAGAACGAGGCCCGGGAGTTGGGGGAAACCGACTTGAAGGCATGACACTGGGAATGAGAGCTGAAGCGCGTGCAAGAGCTTGATTCAGCAGGCATGGCCGCGATAGACCCCTGACCTGGGGAAGGGCCCGGCTTGTTCGAGGAACAAGGTCGGTGTGGCCAGGACAGAAAGAAACCATGGGCTTAGAATCAGGAAGAAGATTGACACTGAGGACAGGTGACAGGGAAAGAGAATGGAGTCATGGGAGCCTGTGAGCAGGAGAGCCCGGTGGGCAGAGGCCTCTTGGACATCCATCTGGGACTGCGTGCAGGAGGGGAAGGCTCCCTAGGCCCAGGAGGCCCAGGAGGGACCGAGGGGCAGTATTTAGCCTGGACTCAGACCCTAGCCCAGGAAGTCCAGGATGAAGAGCCCTGCTTCCCTGCCACCCTGTGCCACCCAGTGTCACCAGACCCCAAGGCAGCTTTCCTGTCCCCAACTCCCACCCACAGACCAAGACATGGGCAGAAAGCTGGTGACTCAGTGACCAGGTCCTGACCCCCAAGGAGCAGTATCCCTGCCCACCAGGAAGTATGGCCGGAGGACTGGAATATGCACCCCTGGGGGTGAGAGCGGGGAGAAGCCCAAGTGAAGGTGGCTCCTTCCTCTGGGGAGGGCAGCAAGTTACCCTCCACACACTGGGCCTCGCCCACCTGACCTCGCCCAGGACTTGACCTCTATCACATGGCCAGTAAGTTCCGACATTCAGTCCTGTGCCCTTTCAACTATACCTGTGGCTGACCCTGAACTTGGAAGTGCCGTTGGGGGAAGTATGTAAGGTGCACGAATAACGAGGCAACTAGAGACACTGTAGCTTTGACCACAATACAGACCCTCCTACCGTGAGCGGATTCACTGACCATGGAAAAACCAAGAATAATAAGGACAGATGTGTGGGCGGGGGGATCAAACCGACTGCGCATTGGCAAGAGCCTCTTTTATTTTACAAGGCACCAACTGTTTGGAACCCTTAGGTCCACATTGCGTCTCATGAAGCCCCGCCCCCACCTGCAATGGGTGCCAGTGGCACACGGGGAGCTGCGCGCATGCACGTTGATGGAAATACCTGTGTGAGTGACTCCGCTGTACCTCGCGTCAGCTGCGAGTTGACCCCTGGAGCGAAATGCAGTCACTGGGTGGAGAGGTGGCCACGGCGCGGGGCAGGAGGTCTGACGCTGCTGGGCTCAGTCGCCTCGGCCGCGTGGGCTGCCAGACTATTTAGAAAGCAAAGAGTTCAACTCGCTCAGTGACAAACTGTGTTAGTGTAGGCTTTGTTCTCTGTTCACCAAAGAAAGATCGCTCAGATAGAAGCCGACAGCCTAACAGACTGTGGCGTTCGCGGCACCTGTGTTGCTACATATTGGATGCAATTGTAAGGGAATCGTTTTACATTAAATCCATCCTTTGGCACATTTGGTTATTAGAGTCAGCAGTGATCTGGGGTTCTTCATGACCTCCTTCCTCCACCATTATCCTGGTACATGCATTCAAAGTAGATTTCTATGCCAGACGCTGGACTAGAGAGAGAACAGCAAATAGACGTGGTGCCTGGCCTCAGGGTGTTTCTGGACAAGGGCTGACCATGACCGTAGACACACCCATGACAGTGACCAGGTGTAACAGCCTCTTCAAAAAATGTTCAAAAGGGAAGGAGAAGGTAGAGGTCATCCAGGAGGTGGAGTGGACAGACATGTTGTGGCGGTTTGGAAAAGCATGTGACTCTTGTTTCAGCCAAAAAGCCTCCTAACAGAAGACGAGCCACTGGCTAGGAAGTGGCCGTTTTGGTTGCTGAGTCTAAGTGGGAATGGAAGGCCCTGGGAGTGTCGCTTCCACGGTCTCTTGCTTCAGCCCCAGAAAGGAAAAGATGCAGAATTCCAAGTGTCCTTGGTAGCAGTGAACAGAGAAAGATAAGGAAGCAGCCACCGTGCTGTGGTGTCTCCTATGCCCGCTCCCTTGGTGGAAGGGAAGACGGACACAGCCAAGTCCCCAGGCCAGAGCAGACGGTGGCCATCACTTGCTAGGGCGTGACATTCCCCGAGTTTCTAGGGATTGAGCACTAAGCAAAACCCAGGGCTGACTTTCTACACCTGGAGGTTCTATAGTATTAGATTGTCATATTAAAACTAAGGCCCGTCAGACTGGAGTTAAGGTCAACCTGCAGAAATTGCCAGCATCAGAATTCCCCGTCACGCCCAAGAGAATGAAGGAGGAACCTGCTGAGAGGCCAACGAATTGGGGGATATTGGCCCTCTCTGAAGCTCCAAGCAGAAAACAACTCCCCCTGGGGAGGGGGAGGGGGATAAATCCAGCTGTCAGTCACAGCCAGCCTGGAGGTCAGAGATGAGACCTGTCTCAAGGGGCTGCACAGGATGCAGAGGGAGGCGTGGGCACATAGAAGGGTACATGCAGAGCAGGGTCTTCCAGAAGATCCAACCAGGACCAGACTAGACAAAGGTGCACTGGACAGTCCACTCCTGAAAAATGTTCCTGACAAGACTGAGGTCAGAAAGCCAGCCATGGCCAGCCGGCTGGGGAGCAGTCAGGGCTCCTTGCCAGCAGCTGGAGGTCCAGCATCTGAGACCCAGACAGAAGGAGTTGCACACAGCACTCTGGGGGTGGGTTGGAGAAGCTCTCATCTGGTCCTGGTGCCAAATTAGGAAGAGGGACTCTCCTCCAGATGTCCCAACACTCGGGCAATATGGCAACAGGAAATGTTCTTCTCCCCAGGCAAGAACAATCGTTTATGGAGCGCCAGCATTGTGCGGAGCACTGAGAACAGAGTTGGGAATAAAACAGTCATTGTCCATGTCCTTATGTCACTCCCAGTCTTTTAAGGCAGATGGACAATAAGCAAGTAAATAAATAACATGTATAATTACAAAATGTGTTACGTCCCAGGAGGGAGAGAAATAGGATTCACCGTGGAGGAGAGCAGGTGAGGGAACCTTGGACACGGCCATCAGAGAAGGCTCTTGGAGGAGGTGAGGCACAAGCTGAGACTGCAGAATGATGAGGACCCGCTTGTGCCTCTCCAGGGGACCAGGGGACAGGGACGGAGGCGGAGCTCATGCCTGTGGAAAAGCAGACAGGTGTTTCCGTTTCTGTTTGGTCTTGCTCCTGAGTTTCCCCATTTATCCTGCTTTTATTAAGAGTCATCTCAGGGCTGCTGTTGTAGTTGGATGGATTTGCTTTATAGAGAAAGAACATGTTGATACCGACACTTCAGATAAATACCTTGAGTCCCGACAGACTGAGTGAAGGGGAGATGCTGCTAACACCGGCTCCTTCAGCCTCTGTGACAGTGACCAGCAAGGCCTGGAAGGACAGAAATCCTGGGAATGGGCTGTGCACCTCCGAACCATGCCAGCGGTGTGCACAACAGGCCCCCAGGTGTACAGGCCCAGGTTTCCAGCCACAAGGACCCACCTCTTCAGCCAGTATGGTTGGCTGAGTTCATGCAGAAAGGGTGAGTCTCAAAGTTCAGGATTTAAAGAAGAAAGCTTCTATTTCTAGAATTCTAATGTTCCCTTGGATGCTGGTGGCAGAGACACACAAGGAAATGGGACAATTCTGAGTGAGACTGTAAGGGACCCATCCCATAATATTTCTCTCATGCCTCACCCCCACAAAGACTCCACTGGCACCATGTCTGGCCTGGAGTCTGCCATACCCTTGGCACTTGTCAAGTCTGCAGGCAGTTCAAGGCTCTGGGCAGGGATGTGATGTCCCACCAGAATTTTAGGCCAGTGGATTCATGTTCACGTCTTGCCAGGAGTGTGTGACAGAGAGGGAACACAAAAACTGCAAGCCACGGCTTGCCATGAACCTCCTCTGTGATCCTGGGCAATTCCTTTGCCCTTCCTGGCCTCAGTTTTCTCATCTGTAAAATAAGAGTTTGAGCTCTGACCCAGGATTTATGATTCCACAAGGTTAAGAGATCCAGGATGTCAAGAGAGGCGGCTGAGGAGGAGAGAGTAGTAAGACCAAGTCACCACTGAGGAAATACGATGGCCACGATAGTTTAAAATAGATACCTGTGAGCATGCACCTGTAGGTCTGAAAAGGTACATACACCTATCACCAAGGATCCACAGGGATCCTTGCCTCCTGGTATCACAACCTTATGGGTTCTTCTCCTGCATTGTGTCAGGGTTCTTGTGTGACTGATAAAATCTGGTGTGTATGATAGACTGTGACTCCTAATGTTAGGTCATAAAAAATATTGACACCCTTTGCCTTGTTCTCTTGGATCACTCACTCATGGGAAGTCATGTCAGGAGGGCTCTTAAGCCACTCTAGGAAGGTCCATGTGGTGAGGTACTGAGACCTGTCAGCTGCCAGCACCATCTTGCCAGCCATGTGGACCCGCCATTTTGGAAGTGGATGTTCCATCCCCAACCCAAGTTTCCAAAGGCCTGGACCCTGACTACAATTCATGCAAAACCCCAAGCCACAATCTTCCAACTAAGTTGCATCTGAATTCCTGAATTATGTAGAGAAACTGTGAAATGATACTTACTATTGCTTTAAGTCACCAAGTTTGGGGATAATTTATTACATAGCAATAGATAACTAGTATACCATCCCTTTAATTGCAAAGGAAGTAACCCAAAAATGGTGTTTCCCAAATTTTATTTGCTGGCCCACTGGTCACAGGAGATGTTCATCAACCAAAGAACTTGAGAACTCAAGAGTAAAGAAACCTGTTTAGCTGAGTGTGGTGGCACACAGCTGTAATCCCAGGGATTCAGGAGGCTGAGGCGGGAGGATCACAAGTTTAAAGCCAGTCTCAGAAATTAGTGAGGCCCTAAACAACTTAGCAAGACTCTGTTTCAAAAAATAACAGAAATAATAAATTTTAAAAAGGGGCTGGGAAGGTAGCTCAATTGTAAAATGTCCCTAGGTTCAGTCCCCAGTATGAAAAAAAAAAAAAAAAGAAAGAAAAAGAATAAACCTGTTTAATTTTGTTTAACTTGGAATCTTCCAAACTCACAATGACTACATGCATGATTTTGTGCCTAACATTCCAGTAACTCATGGTGTTGCTGCCTGAAGCGATGGCCGCTTGGAGCAACGAAGCCGCGGGAAGAAGTTCAGAGGCAAACTGGAGACAAACAGCTTTTTATTCTGATAACTCTTCTCTCTGGCTCTAACAACGACTAACACGTGCCGCACACACCACCAAAATGGCGCTGACCCGATCAGCAATCTCGGCCAAGTCACTCGAGATCCCGGGCCAAGTCCCGTGAGACTACGGAAGGCGACAATGCCCAAATCTCCATGGCCCATAGTCAACCGCAATTCAAGCCATCTCCCCAAACAGGGCTCCTGCATCATGGCCCATGCACTATGGTTTTGGAACTAGTGTTTTAGTTAAATAGAATTTTTTATTTTTACCATGGTACATGCTACTCCTGAGGTCTATTTAGGTTGAACCTACATGAAAATTAATTCATGCGTCCATTCATTCATCCCTCCATTCAGTCAAAAACATCACAATACCTCTCTGCTAGAACCATATTGACACCAGGGGTACAAAAATGAATCATAGATCCCTGTCCTCAAAGGCTCACTGTCCATGGGATTGGACAGAGTGGTTAGAGTGTGGGCTCAGATGTCATCATGCAGGATTCTGGAGCCCAGCACTAGTCCCTTATAAGTAGGGTGGCCTTGGTAAGTTTCTTCATCTCCCTATGACTCCGTTTTTCATCTCTAAGTGCAAACAAATGATGATTGTACTACCCACAGGAAAGATCTTAGGATCAAGTGAAACAGCATATATAAAGCATTGATCGTGTGCCTGTGATATTGTAAGTGCTGGTCAGCTTTCCATCTCTCTAACAAAATACCTGAGACAATCCAAGAAGGAGAAGTTCATTTGGGCTCACAATTTTGGATGTTTAGCTCAGTGGTCAGTCGACCCATTGCCTTTGGGCCTATGGGGAAGCAGCACGTCATGGTTGGAGCCTGTGGTAGAGGAAGCCACTCACCTCATGGTGGCTGGGAAAGAACAAAAAAAGAGAGGAAGGGGCTGGTCCCCACATCACCTTTGAGGGCACGTCCTCTGTGACCTAATTTCCTTCCAATAGTCCCACTCTTAAGGTCCCACCACCTCTCCATAGTGCCATAGGCTGTTGACCAAGTCTTTGACACATGGGCCTTTGGGGACATTTATGACCCAACCTATAATAGCAACCAGTGATATTTATCACCCATTCCGACTTCAGCTCAGGTGCTGCCTCCTCCAGGACCTGCCCCTTGACACCTGCATCTCCACGGTGACTGAGGTTCCCTCCTTGAGAACATTCTGACCTTACCTCCATCTGAGCATTTTCTGCCACATGACTGGGGACAATGAGGGGTAATATGAGCAAAGCAGAGCCTATCAGAGAATGAAGCCAATTAGTAGGTGTGGGGGATTTTTTTTTTTTTTTTTTTTTTTTTTTTTTTTTTTTTGGTGCCAGACTGAAGTCTGGGCTGGATTCCTGGGTGCTGGGAAGCCAGGGAATTTGTTGAGGAAGGGGGTGACCAGCTGGCTCTCCATCCTGTGCTCAGCCTGCTGTCTGAATGATGTCCCTCAAGGCCGGGCCTACATGCACCCAAGCAGCCTGCAGTTGTAAAACCTGTATGCAGGCCTCAATCCAGAACAGAGGACATTGTTGTTCCCATATCCACCTGTCACCACTGCCACCTTTGTTCAGACACATCTGGCAAAATAACTCCCCAGGGCAGCCAGAGAGAAGGGTCCGGGAGACAATATGGAGTGGACCAAGGTCCTGTGGCTGGCCCCTAGGGAGGAGAAGCTGTGACTAAGCCACAGCCCTGGAGTCTCTCTCCTTGCTACAGCCACCTTGCCAGCTCAGGGAGGCTGTCAGAGAACAGCTGGTGAACTTAATTTGGGCTCTGGCTCCCCCAGCCCTTGTCTCCACTCACCCCTTCCCTCCTGAAGCCCAGTGGGGGGGTTCACTCTGCCTCTTCCTTGAGACACAGCCCCACAGGATCTTCAAAGATGGCCCCAGGGCCTTCCCAGCTCCGCAGAGGCTGTCCCCCATCAGTAGGCCTGGCTCAGACTCCCTGACCTCCCTCCCAGCCCCCTCTATTTGAGCGGGACAAGGGGCCACAGCTGGCAGCTACGGAGGAGGCCCGGCGAGGCCCGGCGTCCCCACCTCTCTCACATTCCCTCTCACACACAATTCTGGAGGCGGAATCCTAGCCGGTCTCTGTTTCTTCTTAAATCTGTGAAATCAGGAGCAGAGGGCAAACTGGGGCTCGGGGTCTCCAATTATCTCTCTCCCCCTGCCTCTCGGGGAGCCTCACACTCCCACACAGCTCTGAGCAGTCAACAGCCTCTCCGAACTTGTTGAAATCTATTACCGACCTTTGGTCTCATCTACCACAAAGGAGCTTTCTGCCGCACGCAGGTGGATTAAACAGAAATGAATTGGCCGGTGGAGGCTTTGCGACCCTCTGCGTTCTCTCCTTCTATCTCACTTTTATTTTTTTTTTCTAGAAAGCCAGCTGGGCAGAGCCAAGATAAGGCGACGTTGCCCGAATGAACGGAGGTCACAGACACCTGAATGAAATTTCACTTTGTGCGTTTTGCAAAGTAGGACACTGGCAGTTCCTCGGCACGGGGCCTGTTAGTGCTAAATTCATTGCATCTGGCAAAAATGAAAATAAAACAAAATGAAAAGCCCATAAAGTTGAACCGTTAAATATTTAGGGCTCATGATGAACAGCATGTCATAATATTTGTTGAATTGCATTTGCTATTCAATGCATCTTTTCCACTTAAGGCCCCAGTTTGGGGACGTAGATGGAGAAAACTAGAAGAATTAGGTTGCATCAAAAAAAAAAAAAAAAAAAAAAAATGAAACGTGGGCTTTAATTTAACCTCAAAAGACAAATCTTGCTGTCTGCACGCCCAGGGCTGCATGGCTGTTAGCACTCTCTAGTGGGGGTCTCTGCCGCCCCTGGCGCCTGCCTCTCAGTGTTCCCATTCAGCTCTGTGTGTAATTAAGCAGCGGCCCTTCCATGCTGAATTTAAATGATCAAATGTCAGGATGTGACACTTTATTTATATATGTTTTCCTTGCTTAGCAATTCAGGCAGTACCTGGGGAGGGAGATGTGTCTGCTGAGCTGGAGGAAGGAGCTTCCTCCTATAGCTCCATGGTGTCTGAAATTTCATTCCTTTGGTTCACTTCTGATTACCTCTTTTCATGCAAATTCCCCAGGAGAACACATGCTGACTCAGACTCAGTCACTTACCTGGTCAGAGGAAAGGTTGGGATTTTTTCTTGAAATATGAAAAAATGGGAGTGATTATAAGAACCTGGGGAGTCTTAAGAGGCAGGGAGGCACTGACTTTGGCCCCAGAGACAGCTAGCAGATCTCTACCCAAGGGGCCAAGGAAATCCTGTTCAAAAAAAAGGTGGGGTGGGGAGGGGGAAGAGTGCACATTGCCTGTGAACTGCCAAGTTCACCTGAAGCCTGCGGCCTCACTTCCCCAGTCACCTTGTCCCTGCTGCCCTCCACCCTCATTTGCTCTGTGGTGCTACTAACTATCAGTCAGAAAGTTGGCACTGCTCAGCGAGCTGCCTACTTCCTGTTAAGGTTGTGGTCAGGGGGCAAAGATCAGAGAACAGAGGGCAGCAGGCATGCTTGAAGCTGGCTCTGGGAATCACCATGATGTCAGGGGGCACTGGAAAAAGATCTTGAGGATCTCCAGCCAGTGACTTCTGAAATCATCACACAGTGACCTTGGAAATCAGTGAGCAATGACCTTGACCTTGGAAATCAGTGAGCAATGACCTTGACCTTGGAAATCAGTGAGTAGAGGTTTGGTGAATCAGAGAGTAAGGAGTCTGAGGGAGGGTGCTCAGTTGGAGCTTGGGGGAGCTGCAGGTCAGGCCCAGGTGACCAAGGGACCAGGCAGGTGAGGAACAAGTAAATAGGTGGTACTCCAGGTTCCCTTCCCAGGGACCCAGCATACCGGCTCCGGACGTCCTCACTGCTGGGATGCAGGGTTCCAAATAGCCCTCAGCTGAGCTGGCAGGAGAGGTCCCGACCCCAGAGCAGAGCCCTCCCTCTCTGTTGCCAGGCTCTTGCACCCTGCTTGCCTTGTGACAATGGCCACACTGCCTACACCCCCCGCAGAGTCCCAGCCTCTGGGAGAGCCTCTCGGCAGGGCCAGGCTGGAGCCAAGTTCTAGATTTCAGCAGGCTTGTTTGTTTCCACACAACATCTGGGGCTTACTGCCACCATCTGGACCTGCTCCCCATCAAGGCCCACTCTTGGTGGCTGCCAGGGCTGTTATCGACATCAGCCAGGCAGCGGGACCAGAATCTGTGCAGCCCGCAGAGGGGGGACACAGGGGTGTGTTCCGGCCCTGGTGGGGGTCAGGGCATAAGGTACGTCTGGGAAGGAAGTGCTTGGACCTGCTGTGGGCTTGGCTGTGCCGTGTGTGTGTGCGTGTGTGTGTGTGTGTGTGTGTACATGTGTGCACGCGAGTGTTTCTTTGAATGCACCTGCCTGTGAGTCCAAGTGTGCCTCCGTGTATTAGCGTGTCCATGTCTGCGTGTGATCTCTACAGGTACGCTTGCCTAAGAGCGGGCAGGGGTACATGGGAAGAGCACAAGCTGTGGATTCTGCCTGCCAGAAAATTGGAACCTCAGTTTTTATCATCTGAAAAATGGGAGCATGCTAATGCCCGTCATTCAGCGTTGCCAGGGGAGTTGGATTGAATAATGCAGATTGGCCACTTGGAGACCATGCCCGATGCATGGTGAGTGCCTGATACAAATTTCAGGATGTGATGATCCTGCGAGTGTGGCTCGTGCGTCCCTGCTGACAGGTGTGTGTGTTGGTGTACGATGCTCTGTGTGCCTCTGGGGCTGTGTGTGTTTGGGCAATAAGCCTGTGCGGATGTTTGTATCCATGTGTTGGCCTGCTGCGCCCCCTGTGAGTAGGTGTGTGCACGTGTGCTTGAGAGCCGGGCGCCTGCTAAATATTTGCTTTGCTGGGCTCTGGGGAGCGCAGTTGGCAGGGCTGCCAGCGCTGCGTGCGGGTTTTTTTTTGACAGCTCGAGCACGGCCTCCAGAAGTGTGAACTTTCTCAGGGTAAACAGCTAATGATACTGCAATGGCAGCGCTGACCTCCTCGTGGGCCTCCTCACAGGCTGGGAGTCATTAGCAGGCTTCTGGCTGGTGCCTGCCTCCTGCTCCCCCAGCCTGGCACTGGGAGGCTGGAAGTGTGTGTGATAGGGCACCGGGGCTCAGCACCCAACCCAGCCTCCCCTCCCCACAGCTAGCAGATTAGCTGTGAAGGAGAAAAGCAGCTTCTCTTAGCCAATCCTCAGCCATCAGCACCTTGGAGAGCTCTGAAAGCATCCTGGACAGCAGCGTGGGGTGGGGGCGGGGTGCAGAGGGTGTCGGAGTGCCACACACCAGCCTCTGCCTCAGTCCAGCTGCACCGGGCACGGCCAGGACTAGGGCTCTGGGACTCCAGCCGCTCCAGGTCTCTGGATCAAGGGAAGCCCTGGCAGGGATGTGATTACCTGGCTAATTTATGCACAACTTCACTCTTGCCTGAATTGGGTCACAGCCTCTGGGAGCTCCTGAAACCCTGGCATGAAACCTATTTCATTGATGAGAAAACGGGTCCTTGATCCTCTGCCCCTGAAGTACCTTCCCTGTGCCTCACCCCCAGAGCTGTCTCTGAAGTGTCCCCAACCTGCACATGTCCAACACCCTCCTGGACCTTGCACGGCAAGATTTCACCTTTGTGTTCAGCTGTGTGTACACAGGGTGCACCCCTGCATGGGACTCTGAGGTGTATGTGTCAGGGTGAAGGCTGGCTTGTATGCAGATGTGTGCCTGTGTGGGTCAGCATGTGTGTGTGTGTGTGTCCGTGCGTCTGTGTGCACCCAACTGCCAGACATGCATGAGCCTGTGTTTTTGTTTCTCAAAAGCCATGCAAGGGCAGGAGGCATCTGGGTACACCCCAAGTAAGCTTCATCTCCCCACTAGGCTGTCTGCTGAGAGTAAAGACAGGATAACCCTGAGGCCTGTGCTATCGTGTGAGACAAGCAAGAATTGAGAGAGAACATGCAGGACTATTTCATTCTCCTCCCAATTTACAGATAAGGGAACTGAGTTCCCACCAGGAAGTTGCCTTGTGTGCAAGGGCAGAGCCTGGACCAGCCGCCATGATCCCACCTCCCACCCCCTCACCAGTGGCCTCTGCCTTGAGCCCCTTCCCAGCCTCCAGCAGAGCAGATGCCAGATTTCAGATCTCTCTGGCCTGGTCTCCATCAGACCTGAGGAAGCCCCATTGGGTTCTGCCTGCCCTGCCCTGCGCCAATCATTGGAAGTCCCTTTAACAGCCCGATCAGGGCTCCCGCCCCCTACCCCCTGCCGCTGTGCAGAGGAGAGCCAACCTTTCCAGACAGCCCCTGTCTGTGTCTCATTACGAAGACACAGCCATATTCCATTAATTCCTCATTTGCTGTGGGCAAAGCGCTGATACGTACATTTTTACCTGGGGTGGTTTTAATCAGTTAATTTAACCAGAAACATTAATAATGTATTTCTTTGCCACTCGACTGCCCATCTGTTGAACAACTTACCTGTTGGAGAGCAATGTCACCTCCTGTGACTCAGAGCCCTCGGCTGCCCAGGAACAAGATGAGATGCTGCATATTTAATGGCTTTGCAGACCAAGGGTGAGGGCAGGGGGCTCCCAGGCTGCAGCTCGGCAGTGTGGCCTCCTTGTACCCCTCGCTCCCGGCAAACACCACCTCCTGCCTTCGCCTTTGATCAGAGCTTTGTTGGTAGAGTGTAGGTTGAGAGAGATGCTGGAAGTCTGCTAGCAGCTTGGGGAGTGGAGGTCCCTGAGAGCAGGAGCTGCCTCTGCTGGCTCTGAGCTCTGAGGGCCACGGAGCCTCTCCCCAGGCAAGCAGCCTTACCTCGTCCACCTCCTGCATGCCTTGGGAGGACTCAGAGTCAAAGTCAAAGTCAAGGTGAAGTCCAAGCACAGGACATGGCGTAGAGTACATACTCAACCTAGAAGGTTTCCTTCCTTGATAGATGAACTCATGGCCCCACATCATCACGACCAAGCCCAGAGAGACTGGAAGTCTGAGTTACCTTGGGGAGCCTGGGGTGATTTCAACACATGTCGTCCCCAGTGGCCAGTCTTTCTTAGACCCTTAGCTGCTGGGTCATGAGGGATTCAGAGAGGGCCCCGGGGGGCTTGAAGCAGCTTAGGCAGCAGGTTCAGGATGCTGCTTGGCTGCAGGGTCATAGGTGCCACCCAGGGGACAGAACTGGCACCCTGACCTCCCCCACCTCTCGGCTCTCCTGGGGTGCACATTGTCCTCCTTCCTTGGAAAACATGAAGCAGCTGAGCTCAGGGGACACCCTCTCACTGCTGAAACTTCGCCACACCTAGTCAGCCCCTGTCCCGTCTTCCCACAGAGCTGGGGTTACTGGAGCACGGCAAAGCCACCGCATGCCCTCCCGGTGGCATGAGGCCCAGATCCCAGCACACACAGGCTACCCGCCATGAGCTCTCCCACCCTCAGCCTGGTGCTGGGACCTCCTGGGCCTCCCCCTTTACAGGGCCCTGGTGAGCGGTATGAAAACAAAACCAGTCCCTCTCTCAGGCTCTAAGTGTCCCTGAGGTGATGGGGGAACCCCTCCTGGAAAAGGATCAGAGCAGGGGGGCACAGTCAGAACACGGCAGGCCAGGTCCTCAGTGGGCGTGCCCCTTCATGCATGGGTCTGCTTTGATTTTACCAAGTCTGCGACACCACCCACTGTAGGATGCCTCATTTGATGTACTTCCCTAAGAAAGAAAAAAAAAATTCCACCAATTAAACTATGACACAGTGCTTTCTTATCTTCTATTGCAAGACCCATCTCGATTTCAGGGATGTTAAAATGTGAGAAAAAAAAAAAGTGTGATTTGGAATCAATGCAATATGGTAATGAAAATAACACTAGCTGCCATTTATCAAGAGTTTTCTGTGCACCAGGCCCTCTTCTGAGAGCTGTTCATGCAGCATCTCATTTAATCTTCGTGGAAGCTTCTGAATTGAGATACTACTGTTCAGAGAGGTTAAGCAGAGTTCCAAGGTCACCCAGATGATCCTGATCATCCTGAAGCAGTTTCTTTGCATATGATAATGAACTATCGAGATCATCTCCCAAATCTTCAGTCAAGGACACTGAGGCACACAGAGCTTGTGTGTCTGAGGTCATGTGGCTTTGTAGGTGGCAGTGGACTGACAGCATGGCTGACCTTGCTGTTAGCAGGACAGAGCTATGCTTCAACCCCACTCCATCTCGCTCTTCTCTGCTCGGAACCACTAGGCATTCCTGCCTCTTTCTGAGAGCAAGTGACGTCCCTGCCTGCCCACAGGACTTGTCCTCTCTCTGGCCCTCCCAGTCCACTGGAGGCTGCCCCCCATCACACCCTCACTCCTTGGGACAGGCATTTGCCTTCCCCGTTGGCTGCCCAGCAGAGGGGGATCCCCACCTCCCTGGCCTCCTCCAGATTCCTAGCAGCCAGGATACGTGAGGGGAGCAGCGGGCAGGCAAGGACGACGCAGAAACTGAGAGCTAGAGCGGCCGCGGAAAACTCACAAATTGGTCCCAGAGAGAAATAGAGCCTCTTTTTTGCCCATCAGCTCACTTCCCCAACCATCACCAGGCAGGCGGTGTGAGGGCCTCGGCTGGAGCGAAACCCAGGCGTGGGTGTGGGGAACGGCGTCAGGGCAGTGTGGCTTCCTTCTGGAGGGGCCAGCCTGGCTCCGCATCCTCAGAGAACAAGGCTGGAGCAGGGGAGCTGGTGCACCGGGGGCGGGGGGGGTGGTCCCGAGCTCCTCAGGGAACTTCAGATGGACCAGAGAGGCCGGGACCACCTGCTATGGGGACAGTGCTGGACAGACAGACACACAGAGCTGGGGGACCCAAATCTACCCCAATGAAAGATGGTACCTTCTGGGACCAGACATGGCCAAAAGGAGCCCAGAGCCTGCTTCTGCAGGAACAGGACCCACCTGAGCCTCAGGCAGAGAGTAGCAGGAGGGAGAGTCTGGGATGCCACAAGACGCAGCCACTCCAACTGGACCAAGGGACTTTGGTACATCATCCTTTCCCAAGCCCAGCAGTCATGGGCATTTTCCCATTTGACAGATGTAAAACAGACATGCAGAGGGATGAGGGACAGCTGGCTAGTGGCTGAGCTGGGATGCAAGCCGCAGAAGCGGTCAGGTCGCAGCCACTGCACTTGGGTCCTTCTGGGGAAACTGAGGACTGAGCCGGGTGCACCAGGCAGGCCGGGGTGAGCTCGCAGAGCCAGGGCACGTGATCAGGACAGACCAGCTCCAGAGGTCAGCATGCTGCAGCTCCTGCCTTCTGTGCTGGGCTGGGGGTGGGGCCCACGCCTTGCTGTAGGGAACAGGGAGCTGAGAAGCCCCCACTCGGCATCCTTGGCCGCAGCCTGCCATCGTGCCTTCCCCTGCACCATGTGCTTCTCCCGAGGATGAGCAAATGCACCTGCTGTGGGCAGGGCCTGGGAGGCCCTGAGCTCTGAGCTCTCCTGCACACTCTTTGTCCCCTGCTGTGGCACCGGCTTAGGGGACAAATGTCACCAGGATATGCAGGATCATGGTGTGTCGGTGGGGCACAGCACTGCTGCAGAAAGAGATCACAGTTCCAGAACCAGAGGGAGAAAGAGTGTTGCCCGGAGGACGCATCACCGTCACCGGGCAGGATGTGACGTAGCTGAGCCTGGCCACGCCCTGCTCCCGCTGCCAGCCCCAATCCCCAGGCTCCTGCAGGCTCCGCTCCGCTGCTCCGCTGCTCCGTTAGGGCATTTTCTCCCCCTTACTCCATCCACGTTCCTCACTCTTCAAAGCCCAGACTAAATATCACCTCCTCTGAGGAAGCTTCTAGGACGCTCCCTGGCTACTTTCTTTCCCTGGAACACTGCGTTTATCACAACAGAGCGTCCTTAGCCTTTACCCGGTGATGATGACTTCATCTGACTCCTTCCCCTTCAGGCTGTGAACAACAGGGGTGACATCCATGCATTTTCCCTCTCCCCTGCAGTGAGAAGGGGCCACTGTCCAGCCGTGTCCAGCCTCCCTGGGCACTTGCTGTCAGCTCACCCTGCTTCATCCCTTCCTGGCTTTTGTCACAGGGAGGTGCCCCCTAAAAGGCAGGGCCTCGCCTGTCTTGCTCCATGCTATATACCCTGTGCCCGAGCAGCTGGCCTGCAGTAGCTGTTGAGTGGATATTTGTTGAATTATGAATGAATTAGAGAAGGACCACTCAGGGTTGAGTCCCGTGGGGCCCAGGATATGGATTTTATACCCACCAGCTCCATTCTAGGACTGAGCAGTCCATCCCATAAAGGCCGTAGAGTCTAGTTGGGGGACAGACTTGGAAATAGCAATGAGGCAAATGCTAACCCAGGCATGGAACCAGTCAGTATAGTCTGGGGAGCATGACACACCTAGACACACCTGGCTCCTAGGTCAGAGCCACAGAGAAGTCGCCACTCTGAACCTCAAGTTCATCACCCACAATAGAGTGAGAATCCAACACTCAGGGATGTCATCGGGATTAAATGAGATGATGCGGGTAAAGCATGAGGCACAAGACCTGATGCGTGCGAGGGCTCAGATACTTCATCACCTTAGCAAACATAATGTCAAGAGCAAAGCCATCAGGAAGTGGCAGTCCTTGGCCTGGTTGAGAGTCAGATATGACTGAATCACACATCGCATGGAAAGGTGGAGTGGGAGCTAAGGCAGAAAGGTGGGTGGCAGCTGGATTTATGAAGACATGAAGTACTTTTTTTTTTTTTTTTTTTTTTTTTTCAGAAATAAAACTGGGGCTCTGGTCCTTTGGGAGAAGAGAGAGAGGAGGAGGGAGCAAGGGCCATGGTGCAGGGCAGGAGCTGGAGGATCAGGTAGCCGTGAGGGAGATGGAGGAGGTGAGGATGACAGGTTGGTTTCCAGCCTGGACCGCTGAAGGACATTGGTGTCCTCTCCTGGGATGGGAAGCTCAGGAAAAGAGCAGGTTTAGGGAGAAAATGCTGTGTTTCATTTCAGAAATGTTGGGTTGGGGATTTGTGGAGGACTTGGAAGACAGACCACATGTCAGACCACCATACCCAGATAGAACTGTACCCCAGCCACAGCCTGGAGGCTGCCAGCATCGCATCACAAGCCACCTCCCCTTGGGAGAAGGTGTGGAATCCCGCTGTCCTGGGCAAGGTGGCAGGCAGCCACCCAGAGACATGGACAGCCCCATTCTCGAGGGGGCGTTTAATTGGCCTGCCCTTTTGGAAAAAAGGAGATTTTACCTGTTCTAGTCTCCTGGCCTAATTCCCTCTATTTAGAAGTGGCTTTTTCTGTCATTAATTTTAACCTGTTTAAGGCAATAAAAGAATGAGTTGGAAGCCACGGAACCTGTACGGTAGAGTGAGAACCACATCCCACGTGCTTAAACAGTTAAACATACAACCTGCAACATTGCATGTCATTGATGACTAACCTGATTTAAGGTCTCTGGTGCTAACGCTGGGTGCTCCTGTCCCAGATGAGGTTTAGCAAGAGACTCCATCTTGGTTTTGGTGTAGATGGTCCATTCCATCACTGGTCTGACGTTTACCACCTTAAGCTCCCAAATCAAACCAGAGCCTGACTCCTGCAGGAGCTATGGGATTTTGGACAAATCACCAACTTCTCTGAACTTCATTTTCCTCTCCAGAAAAAGGAGACTCACAGTAGTATCCACTTCATAGGGTGCTGTGAGGATTAAATGAGATAATGAGCAGAAAGCCTTGGAACAGAAGCTCCATAGGTGTTAGGACGATTTTTATGGCTCCAGAGCTGCTTTTTGTCCCCCTGCTAGCCTACACCAGCTTGTTATGCAGACAATTCTGTCTTTGCATTTGTTCAAAGTGCAGGGTTTAGCGGACAGTGTCTTCAAACATGCATTTTAAAAACTCTTGAGCTACTTCTTTGCTCAATTGCTGCTGACAGCACAGGCACATTTTGAGATTGCAACTTCGCATCAGTTCTGCAAATGTACCTGCCTTCCTGTCCTCCCTGGTATAAACTGCCTTGGGCTTTCCAAATGGCTATGACTAGGGGGGATTTATGAGTCTTTCTAGCTTTTGGCAAGGAGAGTTCAGCTTTCTGTCTGGATGCTTCTATGAGGAATCTCTCCTGGTCACCACCACTGCCCACTGCTTAAAAGCCCTGCATTATATTCTTACTTTATGTGTTGCCCCTTTCTACCACCCTGAGGCAGTAGCTCTAGTTAAAAGCCGCTATCCACATCTTCCCTCCCTGGAGTTTTGTTGGTTAGCCATTTCATGCTTGCTCATGCATATTCATGTATTTCATGCATATTCATTTGTATTTACAAAATGTTTACATAACGCCTCTTATGTGCCAGGCACTGTGTTATAGACAGACCATATCCATAGACTCAGAGCTTCTATTGCAATGCTCAGGGTGGGGGATGGAGGTGGACTGCAAACTTGATAACAGATACATATTGAGAGTATTCCAAACTGCATTGAGAACTTTGGGGAACAAGCAAGTTTCAGGGGCAGCAGTCTCCACACTGTTTATCTGCTGTGTTCCTGGTACCTGACACATGGTAGGTGCTCCTGAATGTTTGCATGAATGAGTGCAGGAAGAAAGGGCTGAGTGGCTGAAGGTCTGTCACGGCTGTGTTGGGTGGGGGGGGACAAGGTCGCTGGAATCCCTTTGAACAGCCGGGAGCATGTGAAGATTCCACAGCCTCATTTGCTAATGATCATAATTAAGTCAGAATCTCTTATTTCAAGCAGAGGCCCTGGGGAGAAAGACACAAAGCATGGGGCTGATGAATTGGCTCCCCGTGCTTCCCCCCATGCTGTGCCTTCACCCAGGTGAGCGTGGGCCCACACCTGCCCAGGTGTGCACGCACACAAACACACTGATGAGAGCCCAGCGGAGGGATCTCACCTCTAAGGCTGTATTAAAGCATCCTGTCACTGAAGCTCTAGGACTCGGCTCAGGAGAAAACAAAACCTGTCACCCAGGACCCCTGGGGTTAAGGAGACCCCATACCTTGCCTGAGACCCCCTCTTTACTCTTTCTTGTGCATCTGTAGTGCCCAGGGCTGGGCCCCAGTTATGTGGGGAAGACTAAGATGTGGAGGATCTAGCCCTGAACCTTAAATAGCTCACACCTCAAAAGGAGGGGAAAAAAAAACCTTTGCCCAAATCACTGGAACACAGCGATTCCCAAAGCGTGTTTCTGGTGAGATGCTCTGCCAAGAAGGGTTTCCACAGTTGTCAAGTCGGTTTGGGAAACGTTGCATCCCCTGTTTGGAAGGTTCAGCGCACACGAGCGAAGCAAAGTGCCCAGAGAAGTCCTGCAGATAAGACACCTGGTTAACCTTGTCCAATTTCGCATTTTCCAAACTTACTCTAAGGTGTTCACCTCCCTGCACCCGACTGCAGGGTTTGCTGAAGTAGCATTGCCACAGTGCTGCCCCCAGCCAAGCAGAGGGGCCCGTTGGCCCTTCTACCCGAGGGGCACAGAAGGGGGGGAGTCAGAGCCTGTGACAGGTGAGAAGAGAAAGCAGAAGGACACATTTGTCTCCCCAAGCAGGAGAGAGGAGAGGATGTCACCCCTTGTTGCAATAGGCTGAGGATCCCTTATTCAAGATGCTTGGGATCATACGTGTTCCAGATTTCAGAGATTTTCTGGATTTTGACGTATTTGCATAGACTTTACCAAGGTTGAGCATCCCTAATCTGAAAATCCAAAATCTGATACGCTTCACAGTCTGGAACTTTTTGAGCGTCATGTCAGCACTCTGAAAGTTTCAGAGTTTGGATTTTCGATTTTGGGATGCTCATTCTCTATGACTAGATGAAGAGCCTCAAGTTCCCAGCCCTGCCCAGGCACCATCGGGCTGCACCGTGAGGGCCTCCCAGGTAAGCGGGGAGCTGTGGTTAGGGACCAGAGGATGCGCCACGGTCAAAGCTGGGCTGTACCCCTGAGTCCAGGTGGTCAGTGCAAAATCAGAGCAGAGGTCCCAGCAGAAGTCTTCATTGTATGAGCAGGAAATGGCCGGGACTGCTTTGACAGGGTTCAAGTTGGCTTTTTCAGGGGTTGGGGGTGGAGGTAGGACCTGTAGGGCCGGGGTGGGTGTGTGGAGGAGGATAGACAGCTTTGTGGGTTCTGGCCAGGGGTGAACTGTACTGATCATTTCAGCGTCTTAAAGCCCTGCCTTTGCGAGCCCCTGTCTGGGCGGGGTTCCCAGGGGAGTCCGCCTGGGGTGGCTCCTCCCAGGCTGTCAGGGGCTGGGCTGGGGTGGGGGAGACATGGATGGTTCTTGCCACAGAATAAAAACAACATGTGTTTCTGCTCCCCCAGGCCCCTCTCTGTCGCTCTAGCAGCATTGTCAGAAAAGGAACAAAACAAAACAGAGAGTGGAAGTTGATTCTATAATTAGTGCGGTTTCTTCACTGTTCATTCAGGATCTCCAGAGATCAATTAGCTTGCTTTTAAGCTAAAAGGCATCTGAATAAGTATTTAACCTGCATAGCAATTGATATTTAAAACAGACGAGGACGGGAGTCATAACGCAGAACAGCCCCGCTCTCCTCCGCTAGTTTCCCGCACTCTGCTCCCCGACCCTCTCCTCTGGCCACTCCCATTTCCAGGGTGGCCTTAGATGGGGTGTCCTGGCATTCTCAGGGTAGGTCTGCGGGAGGGCAGGCTGAAACAGAGGGGCTGCTGGAGGCAGGGCTCTCTTCCTGGTGCTGTCCCCACTGTCCAGCAGGTGTCCTAGGCTGGGGTGGAGATGGTTGTGGGACTCAGCCCAACCCAGGACAGCCAGGTCCTCTCTATAGCCACCTACAGGCAGGCACTGGCACCCTCTCCACCCATGCATGGGGCAGGGAGGGTGTCTCTAGTAACAACCGGTCAGTGCGGGGCTGGGCTGGGGTGGGTGTGAGGACTGCAGGGGCAGAGCTTCCCCCTGGCTGGACATCTTCCCTGTGGGTCATCCGAAGGGTGTTGTGTGCGGTCTGGTTTGTGCTGTCGCTATCAAAGTCTTGATCTGGGCTTAGCTTCGTAAAACAGCGCACCAGGGCACACGTGTGCATTTATAGATGCGTTCATTTAACAAAAAACATTCTTGACATCTTCTCTGCACTGGATAGTGTGTTAGGCACTGGGGGACAGAAGGAGACGCCAGAATGGCAAAGGTGTGTCCCCACCTTCCAGATGGCCACAGTCTCATGGGGGAGGGAGTGGGGCCCACCACTCACCATAACACCACAGAGCACCAGAGTCTGCAGAGAGGGTGCGCATGGAGCCCTGGAAGGGGATCTGGCAGGGGACCCCTGACACAGATAAG
Organism: Tamias sibiricus; assembly: GCA_025594165.1. NCBI lineage: Eukaryota > Metazoa > Chordata > Mammalia > Rodentia > Sciuridae > Tamias > Tamias sibiricus. The sequence goes on along the minus strand of CM046658.1, from coordinate 30,930,480 downwards.
GTGACGAGGTCTAGATCTGGGAGTGACCCAGGCACCAGCACCCTGAGCAGCAGGAAGGGAGGAGAGCAGTCAGGGCGCGTGCGGAGGTGGGTTGCAGGTGGACTGGAGAAGCACACAGGCCAGGCCAGAGAGAGAGAAAGCTGAAGGATGGCTGCAGGTGGCCTTGGGGGTGGGACAAGGGGAGCAGGACAGCATCTGCTCTGCAGGCTCAGAAGGGAAACGCGGGAGCCACAGTTGTCAGGATGGAACAGAAAGCGGGAGAGAGGCCCAGGCAGAGCAAGGCCGTGAGCAACGACAGGAAGGGAGTCTGAGAAGCAGGGTGGGCGAGGAGGCCCTGCAGGAAGGGGACAGGCCTGCAGCAGGGGGGCCCTGGGACTGCTCGGCCCACAGTCACACAGTGGGGCAGCCCTGCCAGTGTCGGGAGGCTGCGCGGAGGCTCCAGATCTCTTCTCCTCCAGCCCCTCCGGCAAGGGCACTCCCGCTCCCAGGCCCCTCCGCTGCCCTGCTCCTGCTGCTCCCGCCTGATGACAGCCCATCCCTCATCAGGGTCTCTGGGCAGCTCGAGAGCCTCCAGCCATCCTCTCGACGTGGTCGATCTGCAGTATTTGACTTGCGTGTCCCTGAGTTGTACAGACAAAGCTCCGCATATCACCCGATCAATTAAAACAACTGCCACCAGGCCCTGGGACTTAATCAGGAGCTCCCCTGGGTCCCCAGTGGAGCACGTGTCCTGTCTCAGAACTGCCTCCTCCCTGGATACCTATGTCTCCATTGAAGCCTCCCCAGCCTCCCTGCCACCCCATAATAATAGCTTCTTACTCTATTGAGGGCTTACGAAGTATATTCGATGATTTATGTCATTAAGGCCTCCAATGATCCCTAGGTTGTAGACACTATTAATATCCCTGTTTCAGAAGAGGAGCCGGAGGCCTGGGGCCATGAGGGGCCCTGCCCAAGGTCACGATGCAGCTGGAAAGAGGTGGAGTCAATGCAAGTCCAGGCGCCTGGCTGCTGGGTCCATGGGCTACCATGTCCTCGTTCAAGGCCTGGGGTCCTCTTCCATGCATATCACCCCCTGTCTCAGACCTCCACTCCCTCTCTTAATATCACTGGACAGTTCTAGAAAGGCAGAGCCTGCTGCTGCCCTCCTGCCGGGCCCCTCCTTCCCTGTCCCCTCTGGCCTCTCCACACCATCATCATGGATGAATGAAAGAAGGGGGACACACTTCCTCGTTGTCTCCCCTTCCTTGCCCAGAACATCAGCAAGCCCATCCGGGACTCTTCTGTCTCAGCCGTACACAGATGCCCCTGCACCTGCAGTGGGCTCTGTCCTGACAAGCCCATCGTGAGGTTGAAGGTGCATTCAAAGCACCTCACCCACTGGGCCTCCCCGGAGCTTGGCCACCCAGGGCACCAGAGTATCTGCCTGGGTGACTGCCTGGGGCTGCCACTTGCTACTGCTGCGGCCACCAGCATCATGAGGGAATATTGTACCGCGTGTCCGTAGCCCAGAGAAAGATCAAAATTCCAAGCTGTTTTCTATTAAATATGTATTGCTCTGCACCAGCGTAAATGTGGAAAATCCTTAAGGCACACCATCTTAAGCTGGGGACTGCTGGGGCCGCGTCCAGCAGGGAACGCCAGCCACCTCCTCCCCCAACTCCTGGTGAGATGCAGGCACGGAGACGCCCAGGTAGCAAGTTTGGAGGCACCGCCAGGCCCCCAAGGACTGGCCGAGGCGTTGAGAGCAGCCCGCGGTGGCACACAGAGCCACAGGGGCCCTGGCAGGGACAAGAGACGACTGATCAGAACACACAGGGAGGCAGCCAGGAAGAGGCGTCAGCAACAGTCGCACTGATCAGCGTCTCAATTAATCCCTGTGACACCTTGGAAACTTCAGAAAAGAACAAAGCTGTCTAGAAAGGAAGAGCAGCCACAGGCCGGGGGACAGGTGCAGCCTGGGCCTGGTGCTGGGAACACAAGTGCCTCTCCTGAGGCCTCGCTGTCTGGCAGGCAGTGGCTGCTCGCTGGGGACCCTGCTTGAGTTCCCGGCAGGCTGGGCTGCTTTTGCAAGGACAAATTCAAGGGCACAACACTGTTGAAGAGAAGGGAAACCCCAGCAGACTCCAGGCCGTCCCTGGACATCAGGAGGTCAGCAGCCTCGGCGGGAGACTCAGCCTCTGCGAGACCCTCTTGCCCACAGTGAGTCTGGGGGTGAGGGTGCCTCTGGGATCCCTTCCCTGGACGATGATACATGGAAGGGCCAGTGACAATCCTTCCTCCCGGCATTCGAGGTCACATTCAGCTTGACACAGGCCGCCACAGCCTCCTCACTGGGGTGACAGAAGGAGTCCACCATATGGCACATTTCTAGAGGTATAAAAAGTGATCTTAAAAATCTAGGCATTTGCTTAGGGCATTCAGAATGTTTCTCAAAACCTGTGCTAACATACTGTGGCAGAAGGAGCCAGAAAGAGGAGGGTTCCAGCGAACTCAGCTACTTCTCTCCCTCCTTCCCCCATCCTGCCCTGGGTGGGGGATTAGATTGGAACAGTGGTTTTCCGGTCCTGTTTGGTGGAGCCCCAGGGCTGATAGAGCCTTCTCAGGAGCTGTGACATCAAGACTTTGGGTGCTCAGATGATGGAAATGGGTTTGGGCAGTAGTGTGCTGATAAACACTGCCCAGAAAAAAAAGCCCTGATCAGTAGCATCTGCTCATTTCCATGGTGTAAATTCTCTTGCCATGGCTGATTACAAGCTGCCAGCAATGGAAGCCCTGGCTTTCTAAGTGCCTGGAAATTTAACTCCTGGCTCTCATTGGCTGGTGTGCGTGAGCTCCGTTGCACCATTGGTTTTGGTTGCAGAAGGGAATTTTAATAAGATCCTTAACCTCCATGGGCCTTGGTTTTCTCCTTCATAAAACGGGGCAATGGTGCTTTCTGTCTAATGGAGGCAGGAGGGCCTTGTGAATATGAAATGAAGTGGGTGGGAAGAATGTAGCAGCATGGCGGGCACATCACCAGCTAGTATTATCATCGTCGCATGTTTTACCCATTAGGTTTCTGTGCAAGGTTTGACTTGAAGAAAATGTTCCAGGGCACCCTGCTCCACCCCTGCTTACATCTCTGGGACCTGTCTCTCTTTCTCTTTACACACACACACACACACACACACACACACACACACGTGCACATACACCCCTATCCCATTTCCTTAGCAGCCCTGGTGTCGCTGCTCCATTTTATTAAAGCAGAAAGCAGTGACAATTATTTTCATAATGAACTGGCTCTTCAAATTAATGCCAATTACACTATGCAATCATGATTAAGATTATGCATTAATCAACGGTGCCAACCTACTTATTAGCCTCTTTAAATACTGATCATGAGGAATGTATGGGAAAGGAGAGAATGGAGAGGAGCCAGTTGCAAGGAGGAGCTGCCTGCAGGCGGGGCGGGGGCTCTCTCCAGAAGCCAAGACCAAAGCAGCCTGTCTTCCATGCAGCGCAGCTTGGATCAGAACCCGGTCCGGCAGACACCTGGGCTTCCGATGCTGTGGGCTCTCCAGAAGCTTCCTGCTCGAGAGGGAGAAGGGGTGAGAGGACCCAGAAGGGAGAGAGTAATGGAGGACCTCGATGACTCAGCGGTTGATGAGGTTCCGTGTCCCCTTCCCCTCCTCCAACACCCCCTTCTCCAAGTAATGTTAACCCTGTCTGAGGTCAGGTCTGCTGAATGCAGAGCCTGAGGCAGGGATTGAGGTGCGTGGGGTTTATTAGGAGGAACGCTTTTCAGGAATGTGTCACAGGGGCTGAGCGAGGCAAGAGTGGGAAGAGGACAGGGCAGAGCAAAGACGTGGCCCAAGGTCAGGTCTGGCTTTTTGCCTGACAAATAGTGGGAAGGGGGTGTTAAGAGGGGCTCTGGAGCATATGTCACACCACAGAGCTCGCTGAACCTGAGCAAGGGGACCACACTCCCAGACTCAGAATCAGACATTGCCTGCAGGCTGCCCCCAGGGCCCAGGTGAGGGGCCTGACGTCTTGGGGCTCCCACACAGAATTGAGAACAGTTCTCTGGAGGAAAGGGCAGCCTGTGAACAGAACCGAGCCTCCACCTGCCTGGGTGACCCACTTTTGGGGTCACTTTGCCCTATGTGTCCAAATAGACTGACTCCCATCCTGGCACTGAGCCTGGGGGGCGTCCCCTCTACTGCAACATCTCTAGATGCTCCCAGCTTCCTTCTCCTGAGCCCTCCATCTCCCCGCTCACCCCACCTCCTGCACCCCTGTCCCCCTTCTGCCCCGATTCCACGTGCTGAACTCTGTCGTCTTCCTTCAGTTTCCCCCAAAGAGCAGAGGCTGGTGTCTGTTTCCTGTGACGTCTTTCCAATGACAATTGGGATCCTGGAAGGAAGCTGGTGACAGCAACCGAAAGCTCACCTTAAAACCTAGGCATGGGCATCTTGGATCAAAACCCCTTGGCCTCTTCCTGCCATGGAAGTTCCTCCCTCGCCCACCTGCGCACCTGGGTTACGCTCTCCCTTCTCCCTTTTGGCCCATTTTGTGTCCATTCATTTCTCTCAAGCTCCCCCCTCCCACTCAAATCCTCCCTCCCACAAAACTCCACATCCATCTTCCTTTCTTTTGCACAGCAGTTTAGCTCTGTCGTCTTCTCTACCCAGGCCACAAGGGGCTTTTCTTTTCCCTTCATCTTGGAGATGAAGGCTGTCCTTCCCCTAGAACAGGGTCCAAACTGCAGCCCAAAAGCAGAATCCAGCCCACCACCTGTAATTATAAATAAAGCTGTATTGAGACACAGAAGCACCCGTTGGTTTACGTGATGTCTGTGGCTGACTTCATGCTACTGTGGCAGAGCTGAGTCATTGTGAAAAGACCCGCTGGCCCACTAAGCCTCGGGTCCTTAATAGAAAAAGTTCATCCCACCCCCCATGCAGACGCTCAAATTCATTGTTTTTCTGAGTCGCGTTGCCTCTCCCCTCCCCTGCTAGCTGCCAGGTATGGAGTCTGCATAGATTATGCAGCTTACTACACGGATTTAGCTCTTCCCCACCATGCTTAACCTTTGGAAGAGCATCCCATTTTACAGATGGAGAAACTGAGTCTCAGAGAGATTGAGTCTCTTCCTCCAGTGGATTGAGTAGCATCTGAACTGAGACTTGACTGACAGACAAGCCAGAGTCGCGAGCCCTTTCACTATCGCACTGTGGAGGGAGCGCCATGTGTATGTCAACTGCTTGTGGCCATGTCTGCCTCTGCACGAGACGGAGTGCCCTTGAGAGCAGGGGCCCCGTGCTGACCCGGGCCCAGTGATCAGCTGGCACAGGGCAGAGATGGGTGGGTTTTGACGGAACTTGATTGTATAGAGCAGACAGAGCTCGTGCGAAGCCCTGTGGAGCGGGCTCTGCCCTTCGCCTTGACTCACACTGGGATGGGTGTGGGGTTCAGGGCGGGGGGTGCTTCAGATGTGTAATTACCAGCTCTCTCCTCAGTCTCTGTTATTTTTTTTAAAGTAACAATATATATATGTGCTGTAAGTAGTTTGGAAATTTCAAGGAAATACAAAGAGCAAGATAAAAATAACCCAGAGACACTGGTATTATTTTGGTAGATTCTTCCAGTCTTTTTTTTTTTTTTTTTTTTCTTGTACCAGGGATTGAACCCAGGGGCACTTAACCACGGAGCCACAGCCTCAGCCCATTTTCTTTTATTTTTTGAGACAGGATCTCTTTGTTGCTTTGGGCCTTGCCAAATTGCTGAGGCTGACTTAGAACTTGTGATCCTCCTGCCTCAGCCTCCCGAGCTACTGTAGTCTTTTTTTTTTTCTTTCCTGTAAATATAAATATATGCTTGTTGTTTAGTAAATAGTGATCATATGATAATATTATTTTGTAGCTTTTGCAAGGATAGGAGTATGAACATTTTCTACGTCATTAAGTATTCTTTAAGAGCATTTTAAAAAGCTTTTTCCCCCCTCATAACCAAAGCTCTTTCTTAATGCACAGGACTTAGACAACAAAACAAAACAAAACAAAAAAGCACGCAATCCATTATCTTTTTACTTTCTAGAAAGCACCTCTGTTAACATTTTGGTGTATGTCCTTTTGGTATGTCCTTTTCAATTTTAATTGAAATTGCATTAAATGTATAAATTAATTTGAGGAGAACTGACATCTTTACAATGCTGAGCCGCCCCTTCCAGGAGTAAGTTATGTGTCTCCATTTATTCAAGCCTCCTTTTATGTCCCCCAGTAAAGTTTTGTACTTTGTTTGATAGAGGAATTGCACATTTATTGTAAAGCATTTTATTTTTTTATTTATTTTTATTTATTTATTTATTTATTTGGTGTTGCTTTTGTGAGTAGGGTCTCTTTTATCCCTTGTAATTCCTCGCTGTTTATTGCTGATGTGTAGGAAGGCTATGTTTTTCTTATTTGTGTGCTGGCCCTTCTCTAAGCTCTTTGCTTTGTTTCTACTCTTTTCATCTGACTCTTCTGCATTGGCCAGGGAACAATAACAAGCACCATCAAGTAATATTAATTGTGTCTCTTTTCTGATTGCAGTACCATGACCTTAGAGGATATTTTATTACCATCACACATAGGAGAGTACAATGAATCCCAGTGTGCCCACCGTGCGGCCCCCACAGCCATCCACCCAGGGCTTCTCCCACGCTGTCCACATCCCCTTCACTTCAACTTCTCCCATATTTTGAATCAAATTCCAGGTGCCTATTAGGTCATCTTATATTCTCATTGTTAATGCCCGCCACTTTGTTTTACCATGTGGGTAGGTTTTAACATATCAACTCTGAAGGGCAAAAATCACACCAGAGGCAACCGTGCAGCCAAGAGATTTATTCACCAGCCTTTATGGCTGGTCGGAGGTAGAAGAGGTATGGGGAGAGAGGAGTCAGGGAGAGAGGAGTGTGCGAGCTCTGGACGGAAAGTGGGTGCCCCGACGTGCCGGCTGTGGTCTCTGGAGCTGTCAGCTGGGGCAGCTGTAGTCGGCTGGAGGCTGTGGGTCATCTAGGGGTTGGTGCAGTGGCTGCCTCCTCAGCAGGGAGGAGCTGTTGTGTCTGAGCTCTGGACAAATGGGAGCTTAAGTAGGGATTTCTGGTGGGGAGGTGTACCAGAGCAACCTTTAATGCTATTGGCTCTTTGCCCAGGGAACAGAGTGACCTTTAAGCCCATTGGCTCCTGCCGGGAGAAAATGAAACATCCTGCCCTGAGAAAATGAAACAAGGTTGCTTTGCTCAGGACAGGGAAACTTCCATGGCCCAAGCCCATCTATCAGCTTCTCCCACCCTGTCCACATCTCCTTCACTTCAACTTCTCCCATACTTTGAATCAAATTCCAGGTGCCTATTAGGTCATCTTATATTCTCATTATTAATGCCTGCCACTTTGTTTCACCATGTGGATAGGTTTTAACATATCAACTGGTCTCTTTGCTTTTGGACATTATGTTGTTTCTGTTTCTTCAATGTTATATTAAAACTATCCTTGCATGCAAATGTGTTAAAGAATTGAATTACTGGGTCATCTAATATTTTTATCGTTTATTTGCCATGAAACATATACACACAATCACCTGGTGACTTTTCTGATTAGAAATGATGCACATGTTCACTGCAGAACTTTTTGGAAAATACAAAGAAGGAAATGAGTTACCTGAAAGCTTAGTACTCAGAGGAAGCCACTCCTGATGTTCTCTTGTGGGTTCTTCTCCCCTTGTGTTGTGGGGGTGTGCCCCATCTTTATGCACGCCCACACAGACTCATATTTATACAGTCGCACATTACAACCTATAACCTGCTGGAGTCCTCTAGGAAGGGACAGATTTATTTATTTGCTTTTTAAAACAGTCTCTCTTTTTCCCCCTGCCCGTGTGTGTGTTTGTGTGTGTGTGGTGCTGGGGATTGAACCCAGGGCCTTGTGCATGTGAGGCAGGCACTGTACCAACTGAGCTATATCCCCAGCCCCCTACTTTTTCTTTTTTAGTGACTATTGTTGGAACAGTTTTAGGCTCACAGCAAAATTGAGCAGCAGAGACAGAGCTTTCCCATATAACCCCCTACCCTGACATATGCACAGCCTCCCCCACTATCAACACCCCCACACACAGAGTGCTGTGCTTGCTACATTGACACCTCTTCCAGTATGTCATTTACATTAGGGTTCTCTCTTGCTGCTGTACATAGGTTTCGACAAATGTGCAATGACATGTCCCCACCATTACAGAATCATTCAGAATATGTTTTCTGCCCTAAAATTCCTCTGTGCTTTCACCTATTCACCCCTCCCTCCCCCAGCCCCTGGATACCACTGATTATTTTATTGTCTCCGTAGGTTTTTCTGATCCAAGATGTCATATAGTTGGAATGTGGAGTTTGTAGGCCTTTCTGTTGGGCTTCTTTCACAGAGTGATTTGCATTTAAGTTCCTCCATGGCTTTTCAGGACTTGATGGCTCATTTCTTTTAAGTGTGGAATATGTCATTGTGTGGCTGCCCTGGTTTGTTTATCCATTCGCCTAATGAGGAGCGTCTTGGTGGCTTCCAAGTTTGGGCAATTATGACTAAAGCTGCTATAAACATCTGTGTGCAGGTTTTTATGTGGACCTGTTTCAGCTCCTTTGGGTGAATTCCAAGGAGCACGGCTGTTGGATTATGTGGTAAGGGTACGTTTAGTTTTCTAAGAAACTGAAAAACTGCTGGGGTGGCTGCAGTGTTTTTTGAGCCCGCAAGCAACGAATGCGAGTTCCTGTTGCTCCTCACCAGCAGTTGCTGTTGTCAGTGTTCTGGCTTTGGGCCATTCTAATAGGTGTGTCATGGCATCTCATTGTTTTAATTTGCATTTCCCCAACAACACAAGATGTGGAGTATTTTTGTGTTTATTTGGCATCTTCTTTGAGAGATCTCTGTTAAGGTCTTTGGTCCATTTTCCAATCAGGTTGTTTATCTTCTTATTGTTGAGTTCTCAGAGTTCTTTGTATATTTTGGATCATAGTCCTCTGTCACGTGCGTCCTAGTCTGGGGTTTGTCCTTTCATTCTTTTAAGTGTCTCTTGCAGAGAAGAAAATTTGAATTTTGATGAATTCCAGCTATTCAATTCTTTCTTTCATGAATTATGCCTTTGATATTATATCTAAAATGTCATTGCCCAACTCAAGGTCTGGCTTTTCTCCTAGGTTATCTTCTAGGATAAGTTTTATAGTTTTTGAATTTTACATTTACATATGATCCATGATAAGTTCATTTTAGTGAAAGGTGTGACATCTGTGTTTATATTTTTTTCTTTTGCAGTGGATGTCCAGTTGTTCTACCACCTTTTGTTCAAAAAGCCTATTTTTTTTTCTCTCTTGATTTTGCTCCTATAGCAAAGATCAGTTGGCTATATTTACATGAGTCTGTTTCTAGGCTCCCCATTCTGTCCTGTAGGAGCCCTGTTTGGGGAGATGGCTTTTAAATTGCAGTTGACTATGGGCCATGGAGTTTTGGGCATTGCTGCCTTCTGTAGTCTCACGGGACTTGGCCTGAGATCTTGCGGGATTTGGCCGAGATTGCCGATCAGGTCAGCGCCATTTTTTGGTGGTGTGTGGTGTGTGTTAGTCGTTGTTAGAGCCAGAGAAAAAAGTTATCAAAATAAAAAGCTGTTTGTTTCCAGTTCGCCTCTGAACTTCTTCCCGCGGCTTCGTTGCTCCAAGCGGCCATCGCTTCAGGTGACAACACTGTCCCAGTGATCTATTTTTCTATTCTTATGCCAATAACATACTACCTTTTTATTTTTTATTTATTTTATTTTTGTTTATCTAATTAATTAATTTATTTATTTTTTGGTTTGGGGGATCAAACCCAGGGATGTTTAACCACTGAGCCACATCCCCAGCCCTTTTTATTTATTTATTTATTTTTATTGAGAGACAGGGTCTTGCTAAATTGCTTAGATTGAGCCTCACCAAAATGCTGAGGCTAGCTTTGAATTTGGCGATCCTCCTGCCTCAGCCTCCTAAGCCACTGGGATCCTTCTAATTTTTTTTAAAGAATAAACTCTTTTCCCCCACTCCTTTACAGTGCCAGGGATTGAACCCAGGGCATAGCTCAGATTAAGCAGTGCTCTACCACTGAGCCACACCCTAGCCCCACAGTATCTTGACTCCAGTAGCTTTATTAGTAAGTCTTGAAATTACATAGTATCAATCTCCAACTCTCTTCTCCAATATTGTGTTGGCTGTAGGACATATGTACAATGTGTTGTAGCATTTGGATATGAGTCTTTTGCCTCTCCACATACATTTTAGAATCACTTTGTCAATAGCCACAGATTAACTTGCCAGGGAATTTTGGATGAGCATGAACTGAATCAGTTGGGAGAACTGACGTCTTGACAGCATCTCCTCTTTACATCCATGAACACTGAAGTCTATGGAGTTCTGTGATTTCTTTCATCAGAGTTTTGTTTCCACACATGGATCCTGTACATATTTTGTTAGACTTATACCTAAGTGTTTCTTTTCTTTAAATGCTAATGTAAATGATGTTTGTAAAACTTTCAGATTCCACTTGTTCGTTGCTGGTTCATAGGACAGCAGTTGACCTTTGTGTATTAACTTTGCCTCCTATCTCCTTGATTAATCTCTGATTAGCTGCAGGAGTTTTGGTTGTCATTGTTGTTGTTTTGTGGGTGTTTTGTTATTGTTTGTTTATTTTGATTTTCTACACATTGGGTCATGTCATCTGTAAACACAGTTGTTCTATTTGTGTATTTTTATTTGCTCTTTTCATCTTATTGCATCAGTTAGGACTGCCATAAATGATATTTCCTCATTGCCCCCTCCTGCCATAGCCATTCTTCTTTATGCTTCTCTGACTTCAAGTATTCTTAGCGCCTCATGAAGTGGAATCAAATGGTGTCTGTCTCTTTTGTAGCTGGCTTATTTCATGTCACATAGTGTCCTCAGTGTTCATCCATGTGATAGCATACATCAGAATTTGACATATGAAATGGAAAGGTGAAAAGGAAAAGATATATATTCCATTGTATGTCTAGGCCACATTTTCTTACCCGTTCATCCATCATTGGACATTGGGTTGCTTCCCTATTTTTGCGGTTGTGAATAAGGTTGATGTTAACTTGGTATACAAATACTTGTTTGAACCCCTGCTTGCTTTTTTTTTTTTTTTTTTTTTTTTTTTTTGGTACTGGGGATTGAACTCAGGGCACTTAACCACTGAGCCACATCCCCAGCCCTATTTTGTGTTTTGTTTAGAGACAGGGTCTCACTGAGTTGCTTAGGGCCTCACTAAGTTGCTGGGGCTGTCTTTGAACTCATGATCTTCCTGGCTCGGCCTTCCTGAGCTGCTGGGGTTACAGGTGTGCGCAACTGTGCCTGGCTTGCTTTCAGTTCTTTTGGGTGTATTCCCAGGAGTGGAAATGCTGGGTCTTCTAGTTATTCTATTTTTAGGAACTGCCATACTGTTTTCCACAGCAGTGTGCCATTTTACATTTCCACTAATAGTGCACAAGGGTTCCAGTTTTATCATATCTTCATCCACATTTATTTTCTGCTTTTTTAAAAATAGGAGCTATCCTATTGGGTGTGAGGCATTATTTCACAGTAGTTTTCATTTTCATTTCCCTAATGATGAGTGTGATATTGAACATCTTTTCATGTGATTATTGGCCATTTGTATATCTTCTTTGGAGAAATATCTAACCAAATTTTTTTAGCAGTGAAAATATGTCAAATGCATATATCACAATTCCTTTACTGGATTATGAGAACTTCTACCAAATTATTTAGGTATCTAACCAATTTTTGATTGAGTTGTTCACTTTTCTTGTTGTTGTTGAGTTTTAGAAATTCTCTACATATTCTAGATATGAATCTCTTACCAGGTATACGATTTGTAAATATTTTCTGTCATCCTGTAGGTTGCCTTTTTCTTTTAATAGTGTCTTGATGCATAGTTAATTTTTTTATTAAGTCCAATTTGTTTAGTTTTTCTTTTCTTGTCTATGCCTTTGGTGTCAAATCCAGGGAAGCCACAGCCAAAACTACTGTCATATAGCTTTTTTTCTTTCACCCTATTTTTCTTTTTCCTCAGAACTTGAAACTTTTAGGCCTCAAATTTATTTATATTTTTAATATTTATTTATTTACTTTAGTTGTACACAATACAATGCATTTTATGTTTACGTGGTGCTGAGGATCGAACCTGGGCCGCGCACGTGCGAGGCGAGTGCTCTGCCGCTGAGCCCCAGCCCCAGCCCCCAAGGCCTCACATTTATTAAGTAGTAAATTGAAATTAGGAAAAGTGGATCTTCAGCTTTGTTCTTTCCTAAGAGTGTTTTAGCTATTCAGGGTCCCTTGAGATCCCATATTGATTTGAAGATGGATTTTTTTTCTTTTTCTTCAAAAAAATAAAATAAAAATAAAAAAAGACATTGGGATTTTGATACAGATTGCATTGAATCTACAGATCACTTTGGGTAGTATTGACATCTTAATAATAGTCATAAGTCTTCCAATCCATGAGCATGGGCTATGTTTCCATTTATTTATGTTTTCTTTAATTTTAGGAATGTGTTGTAGTTTTATCTCATTGATTAAGTTAATTTGTAAGTATTTTATTCTTTTTGATGCTGTTGTAAATAAAATTGTTTTTGTAATATCCTTCTCCAATAATTCATTATATTAGTATAAAATTGCAACTGATTTTTATGTGTACTGACTTTGTAATAAGATATTTTACTGAATTTATTAATTCTAAGAGTTTTTGTGGAACATTGAGGATTTTCTTGTCATCTACAAACAGGTAATTTTACCTCTTCATTTTCAATTTAAATGCCTTTTATTTCTTTTTCTTGCCTAATTGCTGTGGCTAGAACTGCCAGTGCTATGTTGAAGAGAAGTCATGAAAGTCAGCATTCTCCCTTCATCCCTGATACCAAAATAAAAGCCTTCAGTCTTTCATCACTGAGATGATGTTTGCTGTGGGTTTTTCATACATGACTTTTATTATATGGAGATAATTTCCTTCTTTTCCTAGATTATTAAGCTTTTTTTTTTTTAAAATCATGAAAGGGGGTTGAATTTGTCAGTGCCTTTTCTGCATTGATCAGGATGATCATGTGGGGGTTTTGCCTTCATTCTTTTAATGTGGTATATCACCATGATCAATTTCTGTATTTTTAAATGAGTCTTGCGTTTCAGGAATAAATCATCCAACCATTTACTTTTAATCTCAATGTCTTTATACTGAAAGTAGGTTTCTTGCAGACATATAAGTCAGAGCATACATACATAAGTGTGTGTGTACGAATACATTGTTTCTATTATTATTTTAAACAAACTTATCTGTTATATAAATTAAAAATAAGAAAAAATACTTTTTAAAATTCTACCGTAACTTACTCTCTCTCCAGTGTTTTTCCTCTGCATATGCAGAGCCCTCTTTCTGACCTACATCATTTGCCTTCTCTCTAAAGAGCTGCTCTTGACAGATCCTGGCAGCAAATTCCTTCAATTTCTGTTTGTCTGAGAACATCTTTATTTCTCCTCACATTTGAAGGATAATTTTTCAAGATAGAGAATTCAAGGTTGGTGGGTGTTTTTTTTTTTTTTTTTCACTCTCATTACTTTTAATATTTCACTCCACTCTATTCTTGCTTTCAGGGTTTCTGAGAAGGCAGATGTAATTCTTATCTTTGCCCTTCTATAAATAAGATGTATCCTCTTGCTTCTGACAGGATACATATGTGTGTGTGTGTGTGTGTGTGTGTGTGTGTGTATAAATAAAATCTTGGTTTTCTGTTGTTTGAAAATTATTTGCCTAGGTATAATATTTGGGGGCATTTATCCTACTTGGTGTTTTCTGAGCACCCTAGATCTGTGGTTTGGTGTCTAACATTAATTTGGGGATTTTTTTTAAACATTTATTTATTTGCTTTAGTTGTACACAATGCATTTATTTTTACGTGGTGCTGAGGATCGAACCCGGGCCACACACGTGATAGGCGAGCGCTCTACCTCTGAGCCACAACCCAGCCCCTGGGAAAATTTTTGTTTCAAATATTACTCTGTTCCTGTCTCTCTTCTCCTTCCAATATCTTCATGTCATGGTTGTCACACCTTTTGTAATTAATTATCCCACAGTTCTTAGATCTTCTATTGTGTTGCCCTCTCCCTCCCCCTGGTCTTTTTCCTTCTCAGTTTTGGAGATTTTTATTGACATTTTTCTCAAGCTTAGAGATTCTGTCCTAAGTCACATTCCAGCTACTAAAGAGCCCATCGAAGGCATTCTTTATTTCTGTCACAATGTTTTTGAGCTCTGGTCTTTCTTTTTGTTTCCCTTTCTGTAGAATTTCCCTCTTTGCTTTCATTGCTCATCTGTTCTTGCATGCCGTCCACTTTATCCACTGGCGCCTGTGGAATGTTAATCACAGTTCTCCTGAATTTTCTGTCTGATCCTTCCAATATCCCTACCACATCTCAATCTGGTGCTGATGCTTGCTCTGTCACTTCAAACTGTACTTTTTGCCATTTAGTTTGCCCTGTAATTTTTTTTTTCCTTCATGATAGCCTGACATGCTGTGCCAGGTAAAAGAAAGTGCTGTCAATAGGTCTTTAGTCCCGTGGTGGTCTTGGGAGGGGCGGAGGGGAGCGTTCCACAGTGCTGCGCGCAGGCTTCAGTGTTGTAGTGCGCATGTGCCTCTGGACGGCGAACGTCACACATGTTTTCCACTTTCTCCACTCCACCCCCTCTGGTGGGACCGGGTGGCTGGAGATGGTTGGAGCTGGCTAGGTCCCTTCCCTCGGGTCCGCTGTGCTCCACTAAAACCCCAGCAGTAGGCTCCAATGACCTAGTGTCACCTGTGGCGACCTTGTTCAGAACAGAATGCACTGCCACATTTTGCAATGGTTCCCCTTCCCCTCCCACCGCCCAAAGCACATGAGGGTTTCTCTCCTTGCAGGACCTGGTGGAGCTCCAGGCTGAAACTCGCAGAGGTGTGGTAAAGATGTTCTGGATTTTCCTACTGGTTCCCTTGGAGGTTTCTACCCGGATCAGTTCTGATTCCCTCCACTCACCACCTCTCCAACTTGGGAGATAGGCGTTTGCCCTGGTGGCTCGCTTCTCTCATAGATACAGAAACAGTTGTTCATTTTTTAGTTCCTTCCGCTTTTTACTTTGTAGGATGCAGCAGCAGCTGCCAAGCTCCTTAGCTGTCAGACCAGAAACTGGAAACCCCTATTAAAAAAAAAAAAAAAAAAAAAAAAAAACCTTCCAAAAGCCATTAAAACAATCCAAATACCCATCAGTGGGTGGGTGGATGAATAAAATGTGGCACATCCATCCAAAGTAATAATATTTAGCAATAAAAAGGAATGAGGTGCTGATACATGCTGCAATATTGATAAACCTCAGACAACTTAGTACACGAAGCCAAAAGCAAAGGAACACACGTTGCATGATTCCATTTATATGAAATGTTAGGAAAAGACAAATCTCTGGAGTTGGAAAGTAAATTAGTGGTTTCCCAGGGGTGGGAGTGCAAACGATGGGTGACCAGCAACTGTCACATGGGGTCATATTAGGTGATGGGAAACCCAGAAAACTGGATGGTGGTGATGGTCGTGTGACTCACTCATTTTACTAAACGTCCCTGTACACTTAAGGCAGGTGAATCTTGTGGAAAGTAAATACAGTCTTGATAAAGTTGAATTTTTAAAAGAGTAAAGGTTTATTGGAAAATAAAAACATGGAAACAGAATAAGCCATGTCTCCTTTGATTCTCATGGTAATGATTTCAGTTCCTCCACCTCATTCTCCTCCTGTCTTCTAGGTTAGAATCTGACTAAGTATCCTGCAAACACCTTCCTTGTTCACTTAAAAATGCGTCATGGATATTTTCCATATCATTACTTTTTGGGTTTTTTGTGGGTTTTTTTTTTTTTTTTTTTTTTGGTACCTGGGATTAAACCCAGGGGTACTTAACCACTGAGCCACATCCCCACTCCTTCTTATTTTTTATTTAGAGACAGGGTCTTGCTAAGTTACTCAGGGACTTGTTAAGTTGCTGAGGCTGGCTTTGAACTTGGGATCCTCCTGCCTCATCCTCCCAAGCCTCTGGGATTACTGGTATGCACCACCGCACCTAGCATATCATTACATTTTTGCCATTATATAGATCTACTCCTGCTCCTCTTATTGGACGATTCTAGATCTCCTTCCCAATACATGTTCCGTGTGTCCATTTTTGCAATGAATTTCTAGAAATCAAAGTATTGAGTCAAAGACATCAGCATATTTAATGCTTTGATAAATTTCTAGTGGCTGCAGGCAAGGCAGGTGGACTGGTTTTCCCATCCACCAAGAGGTAAGCAGGTGGCCATTTCCAAACACCCTACTGAAGTTGGGCAGCATGGTTTGTTTTATATCTTAGTCAATTAGAGGAGCAAAAAAATAATATCTCACTGTGGATTTAAATTCAGTTGATTTAATTATTTTCAGTCATTAATAGCTTATTTGTATTTTTTATTGTTTTGCAAAATGTCCATACTTTCTATTTGAACATTTTTTTTATTTTTCCTTTTGTATTTTTATATTTCTTGTTGAGTTGAAGTGCTTTTCATAAAATAAGAACATAAGAACATCAACCTTTATACTGCCATATGTGTTAGAAATATTTTTCCCAAGTTCATTTTTTGCCACTTAATGCTGTTTGTGGTTTTCTTGTTTTGTTTTTTTTTTTTTTTGTTTTTGCTTTGGTACCTGCGATTGAACTCAGAGCCACATACCTGCCCTTTTTTTTTTAATTTTTATTAATTTATTTATTTTGGTACCGGAAATTGAACTCAGGGGCACTCAACCACTGGGCCACATTCCCAGCCCTTTTTGTATTTTATTAGAGACAGGGTCTCACTGAGTTGCCAAGTGCCTCGCCATTGCTGAGGCTGGTTTTGAACTTGCGATCCTCCTGCCTCAGCCTCCCAAGTCCTGGGATTACAGGCGTGCACCACTGTGCCCAGCCTTTTTTAAAATTTTATTTAGGGACATGATCTCACTGAGTTGCTTAGGTCCTCACTCAGTTGCCCAAGCTGGCTTTGAACTCACAATCCTCCTCTCTCAGCCTCCTGAGCCACTGGAATTACAGGCGTGCGCCACTGCGCCCAGCTGCTTATGGTAGTCTTGATGCATAGAAGTTTTATGTTATTTCTATGGAATTATCAGTCTTTCTTCTAAGGTTTCTGTCTTTCTTAAAATACTTAGTAAGGCCTTTTCCACCCCAGTACTGTGTAATAGTCACCTATATATTCTATAGTGTTCTCTTCCCCTTGTTCTTATTTTCTTTCTATTGACTATTTAATCTGTCTGGGCTTATTTTGGTGCACGGATTAAGATTGGAGTCTAGAATTTCTCCCAAATAATTGAATAATTGTCAGAGCACAATTAATGAATCATTCCTTCTTTACTGACCAGTGGGAAATACCCACCTTTATCGTGTTTTCAATGTTTACCCCTATTTGAATCTCTCTAGGGGCTTTTTCTCTCATTGGGTTGCTCTGTTTTCATACGCTACTACAACGTGGTGGTTTTAGTTGTTTTGGTTTGGTAATAGACTTTAAAGTCTGCCAATGCGAGTCACCTTTCATTGTTCTTGTAAAGACAGTTTTTGGTCATTATCTTCGGCTTAGTCTTTCAGGTATGTTTTAAAATCATTTTGCCAAGAAAAGGAAAAAATAAATCCTTCTGTGATTTTAATTGGTACTGAATTAAACTGAAAAATTAATTTGGTGAAAATTAGCACCTTGAACCTTGCTACCAAGGAATATAACTTACCTCCTCATTGGAGGCTCTGTTTGTTGTTGTGGTTGTTTTGTTTATGTGTATGTTTTGGTACTGGACACTGAACTCAGGGGTACTTTATCACTGAGCTACATCCCCAGTCCTTTTTTTTTTTTTTTTTTTTTTTTTGCATTATTATGATTTATCTATTTAATTTTTGAGACAGGGTCTCACTAAGTTGTTTAGGGCCTTGCTAAGTTGCTAAGCTGGGCTTGAACTTGTGATCCTTCTGCCTCAGCCTCCCAAGTCACTGGGATTACAGGTATGCACCACCAGGCCCAGCAAAGACTATGTTTACATTTCTCGCTTGAGATATTTTTATTTGTTTTTATCATTTTAAAAAAGCTGCAATTGTACAATTCTTATTTGGTTTATTATTTGCTAATGAATATTTGGGCTGATCGTATAAAGTAAATCCTTTTGCTGCTGATTTCCAAATGGTTGTCACTGTTATAAAGAAACACTATTAATTTGTGCTAACTGATCATTTAGTTCAACTCTCCTACTAGCTCTTACTTGTTTTCATGGCTACAGATTAATTTAAGGGCTTTTGGGGGGACATTTATATCATTTGCAAATGAGAATGTATTCCTTTCCGAAAGCTGTGTCTCTGAATTCATTTTCTGTCTTGTCTCTGGTTATTGGTACAGTGCAAATCTTTACCCACAGCCTTTTTTTCTTTTTCTTTCTCCTTTAACAAGAATGCCTCCAGTGTTTCACTAGATACTAGTTAGTGTGATATTAAAGGCTGATGTAGGCTAAAGGTGCTTCAAGAAAGTGTCTTTTCTGGTGCTATTTTATCAAGCGTTCTTAATAGCAGTAGATATTGGATTTTTTCAAATGCCTTCCTGCATTTTGTAAGTTGATCATTTTTTTTCCTCCTTTGAACTATTGATGTGGTGGAATGATAGTCATGGATTTCTTGATATTGAACCGGTCTTACATTTCTGGAATGGTCATGGTAGTTATCCTTGTGATATTCTGGTAGATTATACTTGCCAGAACTCTATTGAGAATTTTTTCATAGCAATATTGATGAGTTGATGATTTGGGCCCTCCCGTCTCTGTTATCAGGAATTTGCTAGTTGGGTGACATGAACCAGGAGGATTTTCATAAATCCTGTGCACAGTTGGTCTATGTGGCAATTCTCTGGGATTTCACTGGGTGGGGGGACCTGGTCCTGGAGACCTTCTGAGCCTAGCGGCCTTGCCGGATGCTATCCCTCATCCCTGCCACACAGTTTTGCCATCTCTCACAGGAGGAATCTTCGAGTATGCAGACGGCCCCAACGCCCAGGTCATGAATGCCGAGGAGCACGCCTTTCGATTTTCCGCCAACATCATCAACAGGAACAGAACCCTGCTGCCCAACACCACCTTGACCTACGACATCCAGAGGATCCATTTCCACGACAGCTTCGAGGCCACCAAGAAGGGTGAGTGAGCTGCCCCTGATGTCCTCTTACCCCCTGGGGCTGGGCCAGACCTTAGCCAGGGGTAGGGACCTGAAGCCTTTCCCACTTGATCCAGGGTCCTGTCAGTCCCAGTTCAGCTCAGGCTGCTGTCTATCAACTCAGGCCACCATCAGGAGCTGGGAGGGAGGGAGAGGCCACAGAGAGGGCGGTGAGCAGGTGAGAGGCCGTGAGAGGCATTGTAGGTGAGGGCGGGGGTCTGAGAGGGAGCAGTGGGGGACCACACACCCAGGCCCCCAGCACCAGCCACACCAAAGCCAACATTTTCTAACTTGTTTCTTTTCCATTTTATTTTATTTTTTAACTGATAAATAATAATTGTAGATATTCACAGGGCATAGTGTGATGTTTTGATACATGTATGCATTGTGATATGATCAAATCAGTGATTAGCATACTATCGCTGCAAGAATTTATCATTTCTTTGTGGTGAGAACATTTACAATTCTCCCTTTGGGGCTCGGGATGTAGCTCAGTGGGGCGGTGCTTGTTAACCGAGTGTGAGGCCCTGGGTTCCATCCCCGGTACCTCAAAACAAGAGAAAAGACCGACCCTCCCTTTTAGTTATTTTGAACAGATGATCCATCATTATTAACTAGAGTCACCTTGCTCAGAAAACTGTTGTCTTTCCTTGAAATCCCACCCAAAATATCAATATGGGAAATACATATAAAACAGATAACCTGCAATCTCAAATGTGCAACATCTATTTGCTGTAAGAAGACAAGAAAAACAACACAGCTGCTTCGTGCCTGCGGCCACCTGACCCCAGAGGAGGTCTGACGCGGGACCTCATTATTCATGTTTTCTATAAATTTGTTTTGACTGCATAAGAACAAGAAAATCCTAAGTGATAAAAAAAAAAGAAGTTGTAATAAATCCAATTAAACAGTTTCCCACACCTCAATTTTTAAAAGTAAAATACAAACAAATGTGGTACTGGATCTCTCCTAATTAGGAGACACATTGAAAATAAATTCCAGGGACTCCAGGTCCTCAGACACCCAAGGAAGGTGACTTGTCAACACCCAAACTAGCTAGCAGATTCCTATTTGAGGGCAGCAGTGTGCTTTTTGTTACTGCTACACACACACACACACACACACACACACACACACACACCATTGGCCCTCCTCACCAACGGTGGCTCATACCTGTGGGACAACCAACCACAGATCAAAAACATTCAAGGAAAAAAAGCCAATTGCATCTCTACTAAACACAGGCAGTTTTTTTCTTATCAGTTTTTCCTAAACAATTCGGTGTAACGACTATTCCCGTAGTATTTACCTTGTGCTGGGTATTACGAGTAATCTAGAGTTGACTTAAAGTATCTGGGAGGATGTGGGTAGGATATATGCATATACCATGCCAATTTATAGAAAAGACTTGAGCATCTGCAGATTTGGGTTTCCTCAGGGGTCCTGGAACCAATTCCCGCGGATGCCAAGGGAGGCTGCAGAGCTGAAGTATATTTTTACATATATATTTAATTCAAACATAACTTCAAGGCTTAGATAACTCTGGAAATAGCTTCCATAGAACCCCTGATTTCCATGTCATTCTGTTTAAAATTCTCAAGCCTACAAAATCTCATTCCCAAAATGACTAGGTCACCCTTCCTGGAATATGATACCGTGGCCCCTTGCTTTCCCTCTTCAAAGCCCTTATCACAATTTTTAGTTACATAAATGTGTATTTAATGTCTTTCTCATTTTCCCCACTACCACTGAAAAGAAGACTCTCTCTTGATAATTGACATCATGCCCTGGCACCCATAAGACCGGCACGTAGTAGTTGCTCAGTGCGACGATGGTTGAATGAACCAGTGAATGAAGGAAATGGGTTCGAGGCACGGGAGCCAGAGCATCATTGCCCGGTGCCCCTGTCAGCCAAGCACATGGGACAGCATCATACATGCATTTTGGACAGACTGGGACCATCCACAGGAGATCCTGGTTTTTCTAAAGAGCTCCCAGTTTGCAATCAAGGACGATTTTGTCTCAATCCAAGGCACTCCGTCTCCTGGGCTCGCAGGTGCAGACCCGTTTAGGCGCTCCCTACTGCTGGTTCTGTTTTCCAAAGGACGATTGTAGGTGAGCATCTCAGCACAGAAGGGGAGCACGGCCTGGCTTTGGAGCCAGACTGCCTGGACTGCAGTTGCATGACCTGGGACAAGATATCCTGTGCCTCAGTTTCCTCATCTGTGAAATGGGTGCACCCCTACAGTGCTCAGGGGAAGAGTCTGGCACCGTAGTCACACCAGGTATTGCTCTGGTTACACTTGGCTCCCTTCCCCTCCACAGCAGAACGTCAGGTCAGGGCCTTCCCTCGGCTGGGCCCCGCCTGCCTGCCTGCTCCTCCTGGGCTTCTGTGCAGAAGGTCCGAGGCTCCCTGACCAGGAGCACAGTTACTGCTCACGTCCTTAGATCCCAGAGCCATCCTACACACAGACCAGAGGCTCCCACCCCGCTCAGCCTGGAAGAGATGCGCTCTGCCATCAGCCCTCCTCCCTGCCCAAGTCCTCCTGCTCTCTTCCCAGCATGCCCTGCAGCCAGTGCTGCACGGCCAAGTACCCACCTCCCTGCTGAGAGTCCACGCTGCCACCCTCTGCCCAGCCTCCTCAGGCTAGAAAATTACTACACTCAACCAAAACTGCTCCATAAAAAGGTCAGGACACAGAACAAGCGCCTGGAGTCAGAGCACAGAGGCCCACGTGGGCACAGCCGGCCCAAAGGCTGGGTTGAGTCTTTAGTCCAGTTTTTCTAAAAATCGCTAAAATAATCCAATGCCTCCTTAGTAGTGCACTGCAGCTCAACGCAGGGGCTTCCCCAGCCAGGAGGGGGCCAGGGCAGGGTCTCAGAGCCTGCCCAGAGGGCTTCCCCCAGGGATGTATCGACCCATCCCACATGGAACAGGTTGTCTGCAGCAGGCCACAGACAAAAGCCCCAGCTCTTAGAAGTCCAGCGCTAGGCTCCCAAGTGACCACAGCCCCTCCCCACCCTATACCAGATCACATGACTTACTTGCCTAAAACCTTGAATGGGTCCATCATCAAACCTCATGAAGGCTCCAACATGAACTTCCAGCAACATCTGGGCCACTTGGTCTCTTAAACTCTGGGTTCTAGATTCTAGCCATACATTCCACCTCAGGGCCTTTGCATATGCTGTTTTTTCTGCTTATAATTCTTTTACCCTACGTCACTCCTGCCTTGCCCTTAACTATCTAACTCATTCTTCTCCTCAGATACTTCCCAAGAAGAGGTCAGGTCTCCTTTCACATTGATAACACCCTGGGCTTCTCTTTCACAGTCCTGACCGGGTGTGTATGTGGGGTGGGAGTTTTCATCTCATCCACTAGTCTGCAAGCCTGACTGTCTTTTCACTGTTGCACTGCAGAACCTCCCGTCGGCCTGCACACAGGAGGCACAAAAGCAATATTGGTATTTTTGTCTGATGGGGAAAAAAAATGAATGGATTCCCAGTGTGTGAAACTCTCTTTAACAAAAATTCCTCCTTCTGATCCCTGCAGGAAGCAAGGCTTTGCTGTCTACGGTCCCAGCCACGAGGGTAGGAAGCTCGGTCAGTGGCTAGACCGGCCTGAAAGCAAGGCAGGATCACAGGTGGCAGATTAGGAGGGCTTCCTGGAGGAGGAGCGGCTGGGACTTGCTGTGAAGGATGGTGGGAAAGAGTGCTATGGGGGCCAAAGCAGAAGGCAGAGGGGAACCGTGTCATTTGAAGGAGGCCACTTGAGAAATCCCACCTGTGCCAGGTGTTGGGGATCCAGAGCGGGCAGGGCAGAGGTGGCTAGGTCAATGGGTGGGTGCAGGACAGGGAGGCGGAGCCCCGGCTGGGTCCGGAAGTGTTTGGTATAACAAACAAAACCTGCTCAGGCCCGCCCAGAGAGCATCACCACCTCCAAGTCGAGCTCTGACCGCTGGCATGGGTTAGAACCCATTTTGCTTTTGTTGCCCCTGTGACGTATTCCTGTGTGGGGCTACTCCGTGCAGTCTGCCGTGGGCGTCCTGGTGGGTGTCTTTTGGTGCACACACGTCCACGTGTTTGCTGGGCGTGCACTTGGGAGTGGAAGCGCAGGGTCCCAGGACACACACACAGGTCCAGCCACGGGGCTTTCGCAGGGGTTCCCCCAGTTCCCGCCCCTCCAGCACAGGGCGGGACCCGCAGCTGCTCCACAGATTCACCAACGCTCGCTCAGTGAAGTCAGTTTATTTTTATTTTGTATTTTTCCCGATGATTAAAGAGGTAGAGTATTTTTTTCTTATACTAATAGGTCATTTGAATATTCATTTTTTCCCTTCACATTTTTTATTGGTTGTACATAACAATGAGATTTGTTATTACATATTTGTACATGCACACAATATAACAATATAATTTGGCCAATATTGCTCCCCACCACTTCTCCACTCCCTCCTTCCCTGCAAATATTCTCTTCCTGGAAGGGCCTTTTGGAACTATTCACATTTTTATTTATTTATTTGTTTGTTTGTTTGTTTGTTTGTTTGTTTGTTTTTGTAGTGCAAGGGATTAAACCTAGAGCCTCATGCATGCTAGGCAGGTACTCTATCACTGAGCCCATACCATGAGCCCTTCAACAACTTTTCTCTCTCCCTCTTTTTTTTTTTTTTTTTTTCTTTCCAGCTACTATTTAAAACTGAGTTGCTTGTCATTTTCTTATTGGTTTATAGGAACTCTTTATGTGTTCTCAATAAGAGTCCTTTGTTGGAGGGGCTGGGGACATAGCTCAGTTGGTAGAGTGCTTGCCTCGCGTGCACAAGGCCCTGGGTTCAATCCCCAGAACCACAGAAAAAAGAAAAAAAGAAAAAAAAAAAAAAACAAGAGTCCTTTGTTGGAGATGCATGTAATACAGCCATTGTGCATGGGCCTGCCTTTACATGGCTTAGTGATGATACCTTTTGAGGAGCAAAGTTTTAACTTAAAGAAGTCCAGTCTATTAATATTTTCCCTTGTGGTTAAGGTCTTTTGTCTCTGGGAAGTCCTTGTCTGTCATGGAGTCCTGAAGATATTCTCCCCTGTTTTCTTCTAGCAGCTCTGTTGTTTTTAACTTTCATGCCTCACTCTGTGATCTGTCACAACTTGATCTTCGGGGTGTGGTGGGAGGTGGAGGTGGAAAGTTGCACTTTTTTCTATACGATGCTGGTGGAAGAGAAAACTTGATGCTTCTCTGCAGAACCGTTTGGCAGTACCGTCAAAACCTTTTGCCTAGGAGGATGTTCCTAGCCACTTCAATGATAATCACCCAAAGTCAGAAATAAGTTAAGGGCCCATCCACAGGAGGATGGAAATGTTGGGGTGTAGTTATACAAAGGAATTTTTATCAGGAATAAAAAAGAACAAACTTCTGCTACATGAAACATCATGGATGAAACCTGTGGATATAACGTGGAATAAAAGAAAAGTGAGTCCTTGGGTGGGAGGAGCTGTGATTTTTGCCTAGAGGTGGGCAGGAGGGAGCCCTCTGGGGTGTTGAGAACTGTTGCATCTTGATCTGGGTGGCTCAGGATCCGTGAGGATGTGACAGAGGACTGCAGTGACATGGAACAGCTCATACAAGTTACGTGTTTACGATGAGCTCACTTTACGATCCTGTGCTGTGTCTCAGGTTTAAAAACTAAGTTTCAGATAACACCCTTCTGCTGTGGGTGGAAGCAAGGCCGTCTGACCCCAGAGGAGCTTCTCCTCTTGGACGTGCTTCCCTCTGTCCCTCGGGGAGCATCATGTGCCCGTGATCTTTATTTTCTCTTTGGATCTTTGGTTTTTAAGTTGCATTTCTCAGGAGCAGCGTTAGGACTCTTCCAAGGGAGGGCACCTGGGCCTGATCCTGATGAATCCAGTGATAATTCATTTTCCCTACATGGAAGTCCCTGTCACTGCTCTCTCTCCCCAGCTGAATCCAGCCACCCCGGGCCATGTGGGTTGAGGGGACACAGAGGCTCAGAGCCTGGCACCGCCTACCCCACCAGCTCTGGTTGAATTAGCCCTCCCCGCTGCATGAGGCCCAGGAGGCCATTCCCAATGAAAAGGGACTTTCACTTATTGTCTTTATTTCGAAATGTTTTGTGGAACATTAAAAGACGACTGACTGCCAGGCGGCCCCTGAGCCAGAAACCCAGAGAGCATCTGTGTTCTCCTCCAAGTCTGACCGGCGCGGGCCTGGAATCGACCAGGGCTCCCCGGGCTCCTCTGCCTTCAGTTATTCTCTGGGCTGCTCAATTCCTTTTAAGACATAAATTGATTGGGATAATTTTTGCTATAACTACAATTGCCATGGAGGGGGGGGGGGTTGCATTCAGGCTGCAGACTCCTGCCATGACTGTGAACCACTGAGTTACTGTAAAATGACCAGAAAATGGATTCCAAATTGAAGCCACAAATAATGTAATTACTGCGGTGTGTGCTCGGGGCTGCCAGGACCTGGGTCGGTGGCTGTCCTGGGAACATCTGGAGGGAGAAGCTACAGCTGCTGCCACCCCTGCCGAGGTCCTGTGGGGGAGCAGTTGTTCTTGTGGGCCGGGAGATCCTCCAAGGACGGAAGGAACGTGGAGAGGACAGGGAATGGGAAGTGGACAAGACGGGGGACGCGGGACTGACGTCTCCCGCCACACCTCAGAAGGAAACACGACGTGGTCACCGCTGTCAGCACCACGCCAGCTCTGCCGCCAGCCGCGGCGGCGTCACCTGCACTCTAGACACCAGTGCTACCCTGCTGTCATCTTCTCCATCGGTGCGTGACAGCAACGTCTTGGTTGTCACCAACCCCATCAGCGCCAACATGACCATCCTTCCTGGCGTTATTGTCACTGTCACCGTCATGGGTCACACCTTCCTCGTCAGCCACCTTATCAACACTGTCACACTGTATCACCTCCATGGGAACCAATGCCAGCATCACCGCCCATACTGTCCTCATCACTGTCACCACCACGACGCCAGCATCTTCATCATCCCCAGCCTTCGTCCCACTGATACTGTTACCAACGTAACGTCACCACATCCTATCACCTTCACTGTGGTCACACCCACTGTCGTCATCGCCACTGCTGTGATGGCGTTGGTTGACGTCTTCGTGGACACCAACATGGACAACAGTGTCCCACGTGGCTGTCACAGCGTCACTGTCAATTTCACCCTCACCGAGGCTGTCATCATTGTTGTCTGCAGCCTCGTGATCCCATCTTCTCCACCCCCGGCTGCCATGACAGCGACCTTTATCATTATCCTGACAGTCAACATCAAAATCAAAGCCGCCCTCTCCAAGGTCCCCCAGCCGCCCTCTGCATCATCACACGGTCCACCACCTCAGACAGGCTGCGGGCCTGGGCCAGGAGGGGCGCGGCTGGAGGCTTCTGCAGAAGGGCGGGAGAGGTGGCAGGTTTGGCTGGCCACTCCAGGGCTGGATGGAAGGGCGAAATCCAGCAGGAAGATTCTAGAAACGTTGGAGGGAGGGAGGGAGACTTCAGCCATTGCACCAAGCGTTCAGTCTGAATAGCCCCTGGGGAAAAAAGAATAGGGGCAGGGAGTGCTGGGACAGGAACAGGGACAGCGGGGAGGTTCTGAATGGGGGTGAGACGGGGAGCGGGAAAGGCACTCACAGATTTGGGAAGGTGCCTGTGGCCTCCGGCATGGACAAGAGGGAGTAGCCCAGCCTGATGGCTATCACTTAGTCCTTGTCACAGTCTCTGAGACCTCTTTCCCCAGGGAGCTCCTACTCTGAAGGTGACAGGGTGGAGGGGCAGGGGCTCAGCACGCTTACACAGAAGGAGCACAGCACTATCAGCTGAGCGCTGGGCCTGGCCTCTCTGCAAAGGGGGACTGCAAAGAGAACTGTCCCCAAGGTTGACAGCTGGCCGCCAAAGCCAGAGCTCGGTGTCTAAGTCACTTGTTCTCCTGGGGAGCGCCTCTCACGCTCACGCACGCGGTGGGCTGCCCTGCAGGCCCAGAACCGTAGAGCACCAGGAAGGCACCCTCTGCTGCGCAGTGCGTCCTCTCCCTGCACTTGGCCTTGCACACAAGGAACCCTGGGTCTCCCCCTACTGACTCAGCCGCTCTCCTGCCCCACGTCCCGGGCGGTTCCAGAGGACTCCCTCCCTGCACTAGCTGCCTCCCACACTCTACTGTCACCTAGGCCATGCTGTTCTCCAACATTCTTTGGAGAAGTTGGAATTTCAGGAAAAGTAATCGTTTTATGTAATGCCTCCCATGCCCGGTGGCAGCCGGGGCGGTGGGTATATCACCCATTCTGCTGGATTCTAACGTACCCTGGGTCCCCAGATCCCTCGGTACCTCCTTGTGCTTTGGAGAGGCCACGCTCTCTCCAGTGGTTGGCCTCTTCTCCAAAGACAGGGTCAGTTGGGCCACGCTGACTCACCCATCTGGAGAGTTTGCTCTCAGTATCCAGAACCCTGAATTTCTTGCTCAGATGGTCCTGCGCCCAGTTTCAGGCCTGAGTCTGCTCTCGAGAGGGACCGCCGAGCTCCAGGGCCGTGCTCCTGGGCCCAGGGGCGAGCAAGGGGCAGCTGTCTGCAGAGGTGCAGGTGGTGATGGATAGAAAGGCTGGGTGTCCGCAGGGAGGGGAGAGGCCCCGTGGTTCCCGATGGAGCTGGTGGTGAAACAGAAGGGGCAGGCCGGGGACCAGGGGCCACCTCTCCCCACACCACTGTGTGGGAGACGTCTCATTCCCAGCTGACCTTGCAGGCTGCTGAGAAGGTACATTTCTCAAGATAGGGGAAAGGACACATTTTGTTTAACAATGTGTTAGCTTGACTCCCATTTAAATATCCAGCCCCAGGCCCACGATCTCCAATGGCACTCTGACTCTGTAAATCTTAGCGGTGGGCCTGTGCCCAGGTCACTTGCAGAGGAGCATCAGGCAGCCAGGACGTGTCTGTTACACGGGATACTGATGCCTGGGCGCTGCGTCTGGCCCCCGCCTACATTCACCCTGGGCACGTCCATGGTCGTGCGCTGCTGTTCCCGTGAGCCCAGGCCGGGGTCGCTCCTGCCGTCTTGATGCACCTCTGATGGTTGCATGAAGCTGAAAACCACAACCTCAATGGCTGAAGCACACGCGAATGCACTGGTTCAGAATTCAGGGGTTCGCTGGGTCTGGGGCTCCTGTTTCTTTCCCTCCCTCCGCTCTGCTGGCCTCCACGTTGACTGCCCACAATGGCACCGCTTCCCTCCTGAGCGCAGGCAGCCGCTGCAGGGGCAGGTCCTGCTCCAGGGAAGAGCCCCTTTCTCAGGGGTGAGGTCTCATGCACCCTATTGGCTCTGCCTGGCCACATGACCATTCTGTAAGCCAATGGCCATGGCCGAGGGGAAGTTAGTGAGTGGTTGGCCTGGGTCACAAGCTCATCCCCTCTGGGTAGGGAGTAGGAAAGGGGGTGGAGACAGTGGCTGGAAGGAAGGGGTGGGCTCCTGGAGAGCCCCCTCCTCAAGTGCACCCAAGAGGCCCCCTTTATACAGATCTTTTAGGTAAAAGCCCTGCCCTGCACCCCCGCTCTTCTGGGTCTGCTGGTTTGATGCTCAGCTGAGCCCAGGGACATAGGACGGTCCCAAGCAAGTACAAAGCATGTGCTGTCTGACCTGCGTGGGCCCCTGGGCCTCTGCAGAGCATGAATGTTTGAAGGCACCAGTTCAGCATTCGTCCAGTGTTCTGATGCTGGTTAAGCATGGTGGGTGCATCAAAAAACAACGGAGACCACACCGTTGCCTCTTTGGAGCTTACAACCTAGTAGGAGGAGAAAGCCAACAAACGAACAATAATTCTGGTGATCTTTTAATAAAGAAATAGAGCAGGGTCACAGGGCACTTAGTGTGCTAGGACTGGACTTTCTGTTACAGGTTTGGGCAGTGATGGTCTCCTTAATAAGACACACAAATGCGGAGATCCGATGGAAAAGAGAGACAGAGTCGTGGATATCTTAGGGGAGAGTGTTCTAGCCCGAGGAGCAGCAAGTGCAAAGGCCCTGAGGCAGGCAAGCGCTTAGTGTGTCTGAGGAACATCATGGAAGCCAGGGGGCTTCAGTGTTGCAAGGGAAGGAGAAGAGGATGAGAGACAAACTCAGAAGTGGCAGTGGTAGAGTGGTCAGGGAGGGGGAAGAGCTGCAGTAAGTAGGTCTTGTACAGACTAAGGATTTGGGTATTGACATTGCATGAGTCTGGAACCCTTGGAGCAAAGGAGTGATGTCATCTGCTGTGAGTCTTGAAGGGCTCCCACTAGCTGCAGAATGGACAGTGGGGAGAAGGACAGCTTCTGCCATGAATCTCGTGAGTGATGGTGGGAGCACGGACAGTTGTAGGAGTGGGCTGGGACAGAAGTAGCCCGAGGGCGTGGGCTATGAGAGAAGGACAGGTGTCACAACCAAGTCAGGGCTTTCCTGGGAGGGTGTGGGACAGTGGAGGTGCCCTTTGCTGATTCAGGGAGGCTGGGAGGAGAAGAGGGGTTGCGCTCAGTGATCTGAGAAGCATCCTAGTGTCCAGATGGTGACCTTGAGGGAGAGGAGAGTGGCCCAGCTGGGCCTCAGGAAAGGCCGGGGCTGGCGGCTGGAGCTCGAGGGCCACCAGCCAGGAGCTGCTCTTGGCTTCTCAGCTCCCCGCACAGCCCCTGGCGAGAGCCAGGGATGCTGCTCCCGTGGCGAAGGCATCGCAGGTGACCTCACGTCCCTGCCAGGAGTGTGTCCTGAGGACCAGGCACTGGCTGTCATCATCTCCCCGACTTCCTCTGACCAAGTGGGGAGAGACTTGCCCCCCCTTTCAGATAAGGAAACAGATTCAGAGAGAGCATCCGTCGTCTGCCCTCCGAGGGCCCCAGCTGTTTTTCCCTCGTGTTTATGGGATGGCCCAAATCACTGCCTCCCCATGCCCACGGCCCCCCAGCGCTGACCCCTGTGCTGCCCTCCCCTGTCTTGCAGCCTGTGACCAGCTGGCCCTGGGCGTGGTGGCGATCTTCGGGCCGTCGCAGGGCTCCTGCACCAATGCCGTCCAGTCCATCTGCAACGCCCTGGAGGTGCCCCACATCCAGCTGCGCTGGAAGCACCACCCGCTGGACAACAAGGACACCTTCTACGTGAACCTCTACCCCGACTACGCCTCCCTCAGCCACGCCATCCTCGACCTGGTGCAGTACCTCAAGTGGCGGTCGGCCACCGTGGTCTATGACGACAGCACAGGTGAGTGACAGGCCTGGCTGGGGAGGGGAGATGGAGCTCCGAGCTCGCCCACCACGGCCACCCCTGGAAAAGACCGTCCTGCGTCCACGCCCAGCTTCACCTGGCCACACCTGCTCGCCTCACATTCACACACACCCCGAGGCACCACAGTCGCACACCTGGCTCAACCTCAGCCCTCCTCATACCTGCCTCACACCTACCCCACACTCCCACCCCAAGCCCCCGCAGCATGAGTGCTCGGCTCTGTGTGTGGTACCCAGTCCAGGCTAGCGTGCACGCCTGCACCACACCTGCACCACGCCTGCACCACGCCTGCACCACGCCTGCACAAGACCTGCACAACGCCTGCACCACGCCTGCACCACGCCTGCACCACGCCTGCACCACGCCTGCACCACGCCTGCACAAGACCTGCACCACGCCTGCACCACGCCTGCACAACGCCTGCACCACGCCTGCACCACGCCTGCACCACGCCTGCACCACGCCTGCACAAGACCTGCACCACACCTGCACAACACCTGCACAACATCTGCATCACACCTGCACATTTGCACCACACCTGCACAAGACCTGCACCACACCTATACCACACCTACACCACACCTGCTGCACCTACGCCCTCACGCCCATCCCAAGCACACTCATCTGCCCTCATGCTGTGCTCACACACGGAGCTTACTGTGGTGGCCTGGTGTTAAGCGTGTACCCACTGGAGCCAAACCAGCTTTCCAACCCGATGACTGGGCAGTCACTGGGGGCCCCAGCTGCCTCCGCAGTACAATGTGGAGGGTCAAGGGCACGGGGTCCGCAGGCACCAGCACCCAGCGCTCGCTGGAGTCGGCTCTCGCGATGCTGCTGCCCCTGTGCCAGCCACACACCTAGCTCCACCTCCACTCCGGCACCAAGACACCTGTGCACGCCCAGCTGCACTCACATAGCACCAACCCCCAACCTACCCGTGAGACTGTGGACCCCAGCCAAGGCCAGGCCTGCCAGAGTGGGCACTGGGCTCTTGTCTCGTCCTCCACGGCAGAGGGAGTACAGGGGCCCTGGGCCCATGGCTCTGAGCTGCAGGCCCTGGGCTGGACTCCCTGGGGTCCCACACACCCCGCACAGCTGGAGCTGACACCAGCATTCTTCTGAGCAGGACCTGCGTGGCCCAGTCCTGTCTGACCTCCAAATCTAGCCCAAGACTTGCCTTCCAGAAAACTCCTACTGTAATGTGTCACCACCTGCCTCTCAAGCCCTGGGCCCCTCCACGTGTGCCCAGAGCACATACCTACTGGCCAATCCAGCAAATGCTTTCTGGGCCTTCCCTTGGACCCCGTCCACTGCTGGGAGCCAGGGACACCTAGAGGGATGAGACCCAGGCCTCGGTCTTAGCAAGGCCTGCGTCCTGGGGGAACAGACAGGGCGCCGCGTCACTGTCTCTGTGAAGCTGCACACAGAGAGCTAAGGAGGTGCAGGAAGGACCTGTGCGAGGCACTGGAGGAGGGGAAGAGAGGAGCCCCTGCCAGCCCCTGCCTTCATGCTCAGTCACCTTCGCGGGGGTCTGCGGGACAGGCAGAGAGACCTGGAGAGTCCCCCACAGGGTTAGAGGAGTGCTTCCCAGTCAGTGCACAGAGAAAGGCAGCCGCTGGTCTGCCGAGAGCCAAGTGTTTTTGCAGGTATGAGCTCATTTGATGTCTTTAAACCCCATGGGGACTCTGTGGAGTGATGAATTAGAAATGAGCAAACTGAGGCTCAAAGAGGCCACGTGCCCTGCCACTGCCACCCAGCTAGTACGTGTCAGAGCCCACGGGCACCTGCAGGCCGCTTGGCCTCCAAAGCTTGCAGCTAGCGTGGCGCTGGGTCTCCTCCTTCTCTTTCTTTCCAAAGCCTCAAGTCCCAGGATGTCTCTTAGTCTGGCCTCTTCAGAGAGAGTGACCTTGGCAAGTCGCTTAGCCCATCTGGCCTCGCGTTCCCACGTGTCAGGAGTGCCCAGCTTGGAAGAGCCCTCCAGCACTGGGCTGTGCTCCAGCCTCGGCCTTGATCGCCTCCTCCTGGGGGGTGGGGCGGCAGGGAGAGAATTCCTCAGAAAAGCTGTTTACTCACCTCGGGGTTCTACAAACATCTATTGAGTTCCTGCTGTACCCAAAGCACCAGAGTGAGACCCTTGAAAACAGAGGCCCGCCCCCTCCTTAGTGCCCCGGGCTCAAGGGCTCTTCCATTAAGGAGCACTCCTGCCGTCCCAGTCACCGCCCATGTCTCCGCTGCACTGTGGCATTTATGGCCGGACATCTGTTACAGTTTGGTTCTGCCATGTCTCCCAAGGTCTCACGTGTTGAGAGCTTGGTCCCCAAGGCAGCAAGGTTCAGAGGTGGGGCTTTGGGGATTGATTGGTGCAGCAGGGCTCCGAGCTCATCAGTGGATTAATCCGTTGAGAGCGGAATGGACACCCAGGAGGTGGTGGAGACTGCAGGCAGGTGGGGCATCTTCAGCAGTGAGCCACTGGGGACTCCATTTTGTCCCGGCCCCTTCCTCTCTCCCCCTCTCTTTCTGCTTCCTGGCTGCTCTGAGCTGGGCAGCCTCTTCCACCATGCCCTTCCGCCATGTTGTGCTGCCTCACCGCAGGCCCAGGGCAGCGGGACTGGCTGACCGCGGACTGAATCCTCTGGAGCCGTGAGCCAGAGGAAACCTTTCCTCTAGGTTGTAATTGTCATGTATTTTGATCAGAGTGACAAAAAGCTGACTAACACAACACCCCACCAGGAAGAATGTCTATCTCTGAGGCCATTTCCCCTTCCCAACCACAAGCCCTCGGATTCAGCACAGGGCCTGGTGCAAGTGGTTGTTTTTAAATGGAAATCCAGTTGAATTAAAGTCTGGTTAAATATCACAGGGAAGAGTGGGAGGGTGGAGAAATGAAGGTTTTGCTATCCCATCTTTTCAGCTTCCTTCCTTCCTTCCTTCCTTCTCTCTCTCTCTCTTCTTGACTAATCAATCATGTTATAGACTAGTAGGTGCCCATCTGGAGGTCACTGGTAATTTCAGGCCATTACCACTGGGAATCAAGGGACATGTGCATGCAGACAGAGCTGGAGGCTTGGGACGGAGGCTCTGTGGCCCTGTTAGTCTGAGCTAACTAACAGGAGGAGAGAGACTTGCCCCAGAGCCTGTGGCTGGAAGGACAAGGAGGGGCCTGGGGAGGGCATCACAGTTGGAGGGACAGCGGGAACAAGAGGCAGGGGATGGGACTGTGTGTGGCAGTCTTGGCGAGATGGCAGCCTAGCCTGGGGAGCAGATTCAGCATGGAGGGAAAGTCAGACAAACAGGGTGTCTGTGGCCCTGCAAGGTGGGATGTGGCCTCAGTGTGCAGATTTCATGTTGTGAGTAGCCGCAGCCCCTCAGTGTTTTGCAAAGGAGCTGAATAATGAACGCAGCTTGAGAAGGCGACTCTCAGAGCGGTACCCAGGGACGACCGGAGGGGAGGCCTGGAGCAAGAAGATCAAAGAGGAGGTGGCTGTCTGGGTCCTGGCAGGGACAAAGGAGGCCTGAATTTGAAGGGTGGCTTGGAAGAGAATTGGGGCAGAATGCAAGAGGAGGAACGGATGTGAGAGGGCGTTGAACATCTGGGGTGTCCCGGGCACAGAGAGGGCAGGACAGACCCTGGCATGGACCACTGCCTGGGGTGCTGGGTCTCCACCTGGTGGGTGGGGTGGGCTTTGAAGGGGGAAAGTGAGCTGGCGACCCGACGGGCACCTCACTGGTGAAACCGCTCAGAGCTGATGCGGAGGTCTGGAGCTTCCTGGCCCCAAGCCTCTGGCTCTGACTGTCACTGGATCCTGAGCTCCCGCAGCCTGGAGTGACCAGTGACCTCTAGGTGGGCACCACTGTCCTATAATATGATTAGTTACTTAAAAAAAAAAAAAAGAAAAAGAAAAAGATGAGACACTTGCATTTTCATTTCTTTCCCCAGTGCCCAATACATTTTTTCCTGTAATATTTAATTACCATTTAATTTAATTTATTTTTTTTCATTTGACTCAATTCAATTCACTTCCGTTCAAAAAAAAAAAAAAAACTTTTAAAAAGAAAACAATTGGCATTAGGGATTTGGGGTTGGATTCAAACAATAACAGCTTTGAAAGTGAACAGTGGGTAGCAAGAGGCATGCTTGCAGGGTCAGGACGTGGTAGTGGGGCAGGACAATGTGCGGGTCCCCAGATCAATGGAGTGGGAAGTGTTCTAGCTGTCTGCTTTGGGGGGTGTCTGTTAGGATAGCTGGTGACAGACAATGCAGCTCAAATCAACTCGCACAGTAACCACGCAGTCACCGCTCTGACAAGACCGGGTTTGGGCCTTTCTGGGGCTTGTTTTGCAGTTCCACAAAGACAAGGTGCTGGGTCGGTCTTGCCACAGCCCTCTTGGTTTTCCCCTCATGGTCCCAATAGAGTGGCTGCAACTCCGGCCATCGCTTCTTCAACCTGATGATGCCCCAGGCAGGAAAGAAAGAGGTAGGAGCTGAAGGTATTTGTCTTAATGTGAGTCATACTTCTTATGGAGGAAAATCTTCCTGGAACCTTCTAGAAGATGGTCCTGTGTAGTTTGCTGGGTCCATGCCTACTACTCTAGAAACTGTCAAATGGGAATGGGATTGCCTTGGTTGGCTCCTCCCAGTCATGAGTCATCTCTTGGGACTGGCACACTGCCACCAAGCAAAAGCACACTTCTTTTAGCATGCCAGAAGAGAGTGCATCTGTTAGCCCTTTCTACAAGAAGCTGTGTAAAAATAAAACACCCCAAAAATTCAGTGGCTTGAAATAATAAGCACTTGTTAGCTCCTAAGTCTCCGGGGCCAGCGACTTCCCCAGCGTGGCTCGGTGGGTTTCCTGGTCTCAGCTGCTCGCTCACCTGCCGTTGGACAGCCTCGCCAGGCCTTGCTCCTCCACGTCTCTCTGTCCTCCCGTGGGCTGTCAGGACACATGGGGCAAATGATGTGGGCACAGGCAGGCAGGCAGGCGAGGATTAGGGCTCGCCCCCTGGGGTCGACTCGCCCCTTTGAGCTTGCCGTCTCCCCCGACCCAGCTGAAACCACGCGGGAACCTCATCCAGGGAAAAGGAAAAGGGTTCGAAAAATTGGAATGGAGAGGAGGGTCCCAGCCGAGCAGCCAAAAGATAATTTTAGCTTCAGGTAGTGTTTGATCCAGGGGCTCCCATGAGTATCATTGGAACTTATTTTCTATCTGTCCTCTCTGACTTCTGCCCTGTCGGAGTCTTGTGAAGTCCTGTGTGGTGACCCTTAGGATTATATCCTCCCTATTTGAAGTTGTTCCCTTTCCCAGCATGCTGCGAACCCCCGAGAGGGTCCCTTCACCTCTGCAGCCCTCAGTTTCTGTATCTGCCCCGTCGGAATGAAAGCCTGTGTTCCCCGTGCCTTCTAGGATCAGGCGGTGGCTAAATAGGGTAATGAATGCAGAAGTGCTTCGTAAGTGAAAAGCACGATTCCAGCAGCCGTGATTCACTGCAGATATTTTGAGAGGGATTGATGAGGGAAGCGGCCAGGAAGGAAACTCGGCTCAGGCAAAGGCTGCCCGGGCCTGCGCCGGGGTGCGAGAGCAGCCCCGGCCTCCTTTGGGAATACACTGATGGGAAGGAGCTCTGGCATTTGCTGCGGGAGAATGTGGGTCACCATGCATTATGCGGGGCGATGTGCTTGGCTGACAGGGAGGCCCTAGTGGCCTCTGCTCCAGCATCCAGCCTGTCCCTGTCCTCGTGTTCTGGGTCCCTAAAGCCCACATGCCTGCTGATGCTGAGCATGAACCTGAAATCCAAGAGCAAACTGCATGCTCTGGGCCTCCCGAGCAGCAACAGGTCAACATCTTTTGGCCAAACCAAGTGAGAATTTCTGGATCGGTTGGGAGGTAGACAGATGGGCCTGGATGGGAGGTTGGGGGAGCGCAGCTTGTGGCCCCTCGTTTGCTGAGGTCAACTGATATCCTCCCCCTCCCCCTTCACGCCTGGTGTTAGGAGGCACTGAGGCCTGTGTGGCCTAGAACATTGCAGGACGGCTCGGCTGTCCCCCGCCAAGGCACCCGGTCTGGGGCTTTCAGTGAGTTGGCTGTTCCTGATGCCCCTGACCTTGGTGAACCTTGTTTAGGAGCACCCTGGGAGGCAGAGGGTACGGGGCTGCATCTCTGTTCCCACCAGCACAGTGCAACGAGGGACAACAATCACATTGTCCAGCCCTCGGGACTGGGAACTGAATGGACTCAGGCTGTGAGCCAGGGATTGTTTTGGAAAGTGGGACTCTGTTGGAAGGCTTGTGAAGTGGGCCGAGCGGACGACGACTGTCCAGATAGGGGACATTGTACCAGCCGTTGGCAACAAAAAAAAGCGTACGTGTTGTGGGAGGGTTTGTTGGCAGCCTTCACTAAAACATTCAGGGATAATTTTAGCTTCAGGTAGTGTTTGATCCAGGGGCTCCCATGAGTATCATTGGAACTTATTTTCTATCTGTCCTCTCTGACTTCTGCCCTGTCGGAGTCTTGTGAAGTCCTGTGTGGTGACCCCTAGGATTATATCCTCCCTATTTGAAATGCTGAGCATGAACCTGAAATCCAAGAGCAAACTGCATGCTCTGGGCCTCCCGAGGCAGCAACAGGTCAACATCTTTTGGCCAAACCAAGTGAGAATTTCTGGATCGGTTGGGAGGTAGACAGATGGGCCTGGATGGGAGGTTGGGGGAGCGCAGCTTGTGGCCCCTCGTTTGCTGAGGTCAACTGATATCCTCCCCCTCCCCCCTTCACGCCTGGTGTTAGGAGGCACTGAGGCCTGTGTGGCCTAGAACATTGCAGGACGGCTCGGCTGTCCCCCGCCAAGGCACCCGGTCTGGGGCTTTCAGTGAGTTGGCTGTTCCTGATGCCCCTGACCTTGGTGAACCTTGTTTAGGAGCACCCTGGGAGGCAGAGGGTACGGGGCTGCATCTCTGTTCCCACCAGCACAGTGCAACGAGGGACAACAATCACATTGTCCAGCCCTCGGGACTGGGAACTGAATGGACTCAGGCTGTGAGCCAGGGATTGTTTTGGAAAGTGGGACTCTGTTGGAAGGCTTGTGAAGTGGGCCGAGCGGACGACTCTGTCCAGATAGGGGACATTGTACCAGCCGTTGGCAACAAAAAAAAGCGTACGTGTTGTGGGAGGGTTTGTTGGCAGCCTTCACTAGAACATTCAGGGATAATTTTAGCTTCAGGTAGTGTTTGATCCAGGGGCTCCCATGAGTATCATTGGAACTTATTTTCTATCTGTCCTCTCTGACTTCTGCCCTGTCGGAGTCTTGTGAAGTCCTGTGTGGTGACCCCTAGGATTATATCCTCCCTATTTGAAGTGGAATGAAAAGGGAGAGTTTCTGGCCAGTTGTTCTAGCACAGGTTCTGGGAGCCACTCTGACAGAACCAACTGGGTCCTGCATGCACTTCTGAATCAGTCCCTGTTTATAGAGGATGTGCTAGTTGGCCGGGCTGGGGCCACATGCCCTGCCCCCAGGGCTGGGAATGGATGCCTCCAGAATCACAAAATCCACTTGCTCGCCGCTGTGAGGCCAGTGGGCCAGGATGCGGAGCTGGGCCTGGGGTGACCCGGGGCCCGGCGGCAGGGAGGCGATGGCCTGCCGGCTCAGGGCTGGGGTGGGGGGCTCTGGAGAGCAGCAAGCAGAGAAGAGTCAGCAAGAATGTGGCTTGAAACTGGAACGGAAGTGAACTTAATTAGATCTAAGCAAGCCATTTGTCTCCAGGAAGTGACATTCAGTTTTCCCTGGAAGTCCCCCAGATTAAGTGGTTTTACAAAATGCCAAGTTGGAGGATGGATTTTTTTTTTTTTTTTCCAGTCTGGGGAGAGAAAAACAGTAAGTCAATCCAATTATGGAAATTTTTGTTGAGTACTACCTGAGTGCCAGGGCCTGTGCCAGGGGCCATGGGACCCAGCCAGGAACAGCCAGGTGCTCACGGCAGGGTAAAGAGAGTGAAGGGAGGCTGGGGGAGGCTGAGGGAGAGAACAGGGAGCTGGTGGGGCATCTTTTCTGAGCAGAGCAAGAGAGGAATGCTTCATGAAGGAGGTGGCTGAATTAACCCTGGCCTTGACCCTGCCCTAGGGGCGGCCCTGGTACCACCTACCTTCACTAGGTCGCTCTGGTTAGCACCACTGAGGCTGCAGCTGCTCTTGTGCCTACGTCCCAGAGGCAGGTGTGCTGAATGGTGTCCCACGCTTCTCAAGGCTCTGTAAATCTCTAACCCAGAGCTAGAGAGAACCAGGTCGATGTGGTCGGCGGGAATCCGCTGCTGCCCCTGGATTCTGTACCTGTGTGTGCTGCATCGCGTCTGCACAGGCCTCTGTCCACCTTTGCCGGAGCTTATCAGCCCAGGTGTGTGTCCAGTCCACATCCACCCGACTGTGACCGTGCATCCATAGGTGCACGCACGTATGCTGTAAGTCCGCGTGTGTGTGCAGGCGCGCGCCCAGGTGTGAGCACACATCTGCCCGAGTGTGCTCCTGCCTGTCTCTGGTCACTTGTGGCTGTGCCCAGGGACATGCACAGGTCTCTGTGGGCCACACACCTGTGCCTGCATCTGTTTGACCCGAGGCCACAGCATGCATACACACCCATCTGAGTGCATGTGTGTGCTGTGCCCCTGTCCCCCAGGGCTCATCCGGCTACAGGAGCTCATCATGGCTCCTTCGAGATACAACATCCGCCTCAAGATCCGCCAGCTCCCCATCGATTCGGACGACGCGCGCCCCCTGCTCAAGGAGATGAAGCGCGGCCGGGAATTCCGCATCATCTTCGACTGCAGCCACACCATGGCCGCCCAGATCCTCAAGCAGGTGCGTGAGCCGCAGCCCGCGGGAGGGCCTGAGAGGGTCTGCCTGCCACTGTCTCCCCTTTCCTGAGGGCTGGCGCCATGTCCGCCAGATCCCAGCTGGGCCTGGACCTCTGCCTCTGCCTGGCCCTGGGACCCTGGGTGTCCCTTTTCCTCTCTGAGCCTCAGTTTCACCGGCAGCCAAGTGTGCAGCGAGTGACCTTTGCGCTCTGACTTGGTGTGGGGTGGGTGGCCCGCCCCAGCAGGCCTGCAGCCTGGAGGGAGGGAGGGAGGGGCTGCCGGGAGGCCCAGGAGGCACGCAGAGCAGAGCCCCTCAGGAACCGCAGAGAGGCCCCAGCAGGCTGGGCTGCCTCCCCAGTGACTCATTCCCCGTGGCCCGAGAGACTGGTGGTGTTCCTCTGCTGCTGCTGCTGGGAGGCTTGTGGAGGTGCTCCCGCCATCTGCTCCGCTCTGCAGCGACAGGCAGGGGGGTGGGGCGACAGCTCTAGTCCTGGCAGGGCCGCCGTTCTTGAGCACCGCTCCACATTGCACGCTGGGGATGAGGGCCTGGCTCTGCCAGACACCTGACAATACAACAGTGGTGTCAGCTGCAAACCCCTCCTGAGCGTGGCCCCGAAACCAGCCACCCCACCTTGAGCCACATGTCCTCCCAGAAAGCGCTCCTGGTGGTGGGAGCAGGCATCCGTGGGCCTTCTGCGCATGAGCCAGTGAGGTGCAGGTGGCATAGAGGACACCGGGGTAGGGGCAGGGGTGCTGAGCAGGGGCCTGGAGTGTTTTCAGAGCCTCGAGCTGGACCCTGTGAGGGGCACCCAAGACAACTGAACAGCAGCCTCTGTCCCTGCCTCTGAGCCCTAGGAAGCCCCATCACGCTGCGGTTCAGAAGCTAGTTCAAGAGTACACCTGCTTCTGCCCTTCCGTGGGACCTGCCCCAAGTCCATCCCTCCTTTGCGATGGGGGTTGACAGTCCCCACTTCACACAGCCCTGCAGGCTTCCTTGAGGGGAGGAAATCAGAGTTGGTCCCAGTGCCCGGCACAGTCCTCACTGGGTGTGGGCGTCTGTGACATGGCCGTGGAGGAAACGCAGGCTCCGGAAACCCCTGAACATGCATCCTCCCGGCCACCTGTGCCCGGGCTTCCTGTCTCTTCCCAGCACACGTGACAGAGTGAAAGTGACAATCACAACTGTGGTTCACTGAGGAGTGACTCTGCCAGGTGCCTGTGGCGGCTCACTGACTGTGGGAAAGGGGGTGTATGCCTGGTGGACCGGTGGGCAGCCACTGAGGTTCAGGGAACGGGTGGGACCCAAGGTCATCCAGCAAGGAATCTGGAATTGACTCCCAGCTCCGTCTGCCTTGAGAACTTCTAGAATTAAAAACAAGGGCTCTGCGCAGCTAAATGCAGGATTAGGGGAAGCGAAGGCGGCCTGCCTGTGCCAGCCTCCTCCAGCCCATACCTTGCTGACAGAGGGGGCTGGGAGGCTGCGGGGTGGGAGGGAGCGTGCAGCAGTTTCAAGGTCTACTTGATCCCGTGACATTTTCCCCAGAGCACTTTGTGGGTCCAGCATTCTGAGGAACTCTATGGAAAAAGCGTTACCATCATTAGTATTACGGATTAAAGGCTTCTAGAAAAATACACAGGACGCAGGCAATGCAGATTTCATGGTGGGGTGGAATAATAACCCACAGCAGCTGTGTGGCCTGCTCTGTGGGCATCCAGGACCCGTTCAGGGACGTCACGCGGCTTCTGGGGCAGGCCCAGGCTGAGGACAGCTCCTCCTGCCTCCCGACACCACTTGACCCCACCTGGTCCCGCAACATGGGGACCCTTTGGAGAGTGTGGTCCAAAACCCTGCATCTGAATCCATTCCAGTTGACGTCACCGCTGTCTGTTGGCTGGTCATTGTCACTATTCAAGGAAGATGTTAGAGGACACCTTTCTGCTAGCAGCCAGCCTCACCCCACCGATGGCCCAGCCCGGCCTGTCCCCAGCTCTCGCCCCTGGGTGAAGGGAGGGCACTGGGGTGTTGCTGGCGGCTGACACTCTGCTCTTCTGCAGGCCATGGCCATGGGCATGATGACGGAGTACTACCACTTCATCTTCACCACTCTGGTAACGTACCCCTGGGTCCCGGCACAAGGAGGGGGGGAGGCCTTTGATCAGGGCATGGTAGCCTGGCTTGGGCCAGCCTGCTGGACACAGTGGCTGCAGTTAGAGAGGATCCTAGTCCATAGGTGTGGCGCCAGGTAAGGGCACATAGACATCTACATGACGTGCCCACTTTCTAGAAGCCTCCTGGTGTTGGGATGAAGGGCCTGGGCTCTGGAGCCAGCCTGGGCTCGAGTCCTCTGCCGACTGGCCGCGGGGCCTTGGGTAAGTCATCTGAACTCTGTGCCTCAGCTTTTTCCTCTGCAAAATGGGCTTCTGCCTCTTGGGGAATCTGAGGACCAATGAGTCCATCAGGCAAGACGCTGAGCAGCGCCTGGTTCCTGCGGAGCGGTGGAGGCAGCCGCTCCTCCTCCGTGACCCGTGCTCGCAGCGCTCGCTCCCCCACACCTGTCTCGGGCCTTGTGCAGCAGCGAGAATGACCACTTCTGATTCCTGTGGCGTCCACACTGAAGTCAGCCCCCTCGCTGTCCACCTACAGGCTCCAGATGGGTCCTGTCCAAACTCTGAGAACATTTAGGGCCATTTAAACCCATTAGGATAATTAGTTGTGGCCTGAGATCAGCAGAATAAAAGCGTCCCTGTGCCAGGGGGGGCACCCACACGAAGCCACCTAGCCTTAGAACTGGGCACCCCAGACCTCCCCTGGGGCCCTGGGCAGACTGTTCCAGAGCCCACATCTGGGGGCAGCAACAGCACCGCTGATCACCCTCTTGCTGAAACTAGCCACCTGCAGCCCAGGTGGGACCTACATCCCCGCCCTGTGTGGCTCGTTCATTGATCGGGCACCCGCTTTATGTCCCTGCCCCAGACCTGTGCTGAGCCGAGTGTTTGGAGGTGACCAGGACAGAGGCCTTCCTCTCTGTGTCTTCATCCCTGTGTCCTGCTCCGTATGCAGGCGTGCTGGCTTGTGCCTTCGCAGGTTGGACAGATGGCCGTGGAGCACGGCACGAGGAGATGCTAGGTGCTGAGGGCCTGGGGGAAGGTGGGGAGTTTGGGGTAGGCTTTGTAGAAAAGCAGATGCTTGGACACTGGGCTTTGAAGGGTCAGTAGGAGTTCAGCAAAGGAGGGGAAGAGAAGAGCAGAGCACGAGCAAAGGCTGAGAGGCAGGTCAGCTCGTGGGCTGTGGCTGGCGCTGGCTCGCTCTGGTTTCCAAGAGCCAACTGCTACCATCACCGCCGGACTCCACATCCTGTTGGTAGCTTGAAAGTGGCCATGGTGGGGGTGCATATGCCACAGAAGCAGGCAGGTGCTACCAATGAGGTTCCCTCCCCACACCAGAGAGCGTCTACCAGCACACCTACCTGTCACCCCCTTCACCCCCACAGCTGTACCCTGTGTCCATGCAGAGGCCACCCTGCAAAGGCTCCTGATCCAGGGTTCGGATGTGAAGCTTGCCAGGAGCCACACTGGGAGAAAGGGATCCTGGAAGCTGGGGACTGGGACCAGGCACCTTTCCCCCTGAGTCCCTTCTGGACCTCTGCCCGCCCACACTGGCTTCTTCCTGCCGTGCTGCACACTAGAAAGTCAGCAGAGGCTTGGGATGAGGCCACCAGGTCCTTGGTGCCATTCTAGGGCAAGTCTCTGGAGAAGGCACCTCCCCAGTGACCCCAGTACCCCGCACAGGGACAGCACTGTCCACGGGGGACAAGGTAGGAGGTCTTAGAGGAAGGATCCCAGCACCTCGGTGTCTTCCTCTCGCTCCAGATAGGGGCTGTTTCTCTAACTGTTCATTTCCTCAATTCCATCACCCATTCATTTATCTGTCCAGCAGCCATTTACAAAGGCACTCCGAGGTCCTGGGCTCTGAGCTGGGCATGTGGGTGGGAGGGGCGCACGGAGATGGCCCCTCTCAGAGCTCAGGGCTGGCAGGCTCCCCTCACGTGTGAGGACCGGGGACTCTGCCTGGTTAATCCATCTGCAGTGGCTAAGCTGTGCCTGGCACGTGGCACGTGCTCATTAACGCCTGCATGATGGATGAATGAATGAGTGCATGCCCGCAATGCAGAGCGGAGTGTGACCAGTGAAGTCACCAACACTGTCACAGCAGCCTCGGCTGAGACCGCCGTCTCTGGTGCCAGGCTCCCTGATGAGAACCGAGACTCTTCCGCTTCCTTGAGCAAGTTACTTGCCCTTCCTGTGAACCATTTCCCCTTCCATAAAATTGTGACAATAGCAGTGTCACTTTCTAGGATTGTCAGCGCGCGTGTTTAATGCGTTGATATAGATAACGGGCTTAGATGACGCTTGGCACTTAGTGCGGTGGAAGTATTAAATAAACGAATTAAATGAGTCCTGCTTATGTTTTCTGTGTGCTCGGCAGACCCCGTCCCCCCGCAGAATTCAAAACAACCCTCCAAGGAAGTTATGACTCTCCCCAAATTTTATAATAAAACGTGGAAACTGAGGCTCAGAGAGGTGGCGACCCAAGAAAGGGGCAGAGCGCAGATTTTTCGCAGCTAGGAGCTGCCGCCCAGCCCCAGAGCCCTCTGCCAAACCTGTCGTGCTCAGAGTTTGCATGAAGTGTTCCG
The DNA here is from genome assembly GCA_025594165.1 of Tamias sibiricus. Classification (NCBI taxonomy): domain Eukaryota; kingdom Metazoa; phylum Chordata; class Mammalia; order Rodentia; family Sciuridae; genus Tamias; species Tamias sibiricus. The sequence goes on along the minus strand of CM046658.1, from coordinate 30,886,378 downwards.
GGCTCCTCTGGCCAGCCGGGGTTCCACACACTGCCTGGCTGTAATGGTCTGGCCATGGTGGTTGACCCTAGTCAGGGAAATGGAGCCTCCCCACCAAATCCCAGCACCCCCACCCTTCCAAGCCCTCTTTCTGCATCTGCAGATTTTCCTCTTCGCCCCACTGGGGCCAGCCAGCAGGGCGCTTAAATTCCCCATTGATGGGGAGACCTGGCATCCAGGAGATTTGTGACTTGCCCAGAGTCTCACAGCAGATCAGTGATGGAGGCCTTGGCTCCTGACTCTGGGTCTTGCCCATGGCTGTGCCAGCCCGTTGCCTCTCCAACTCACAACTTCCTGGGGGTCAGGAGAGTGGTCCCTGCCAGGGAGGCCCACCCCGCCCGTACACAGAGTTCTGCAGTGGAGCATACGTGTGGAGTCTACCAGCCGCCGCCCCCCCAGGCTCAGCTATGTCCCCCGGACCCTGTCCCGCTCCAGCTACGGGGACCCCTTCCTGCCCCGCCAGCCTAGAACAGCACCTCCCGATTCTTCCTCTTTGTGTCCATGGGTCATTCGTGGCTGCATTGGGGAGGGCAGTGACATTTGGCATTTATCTCCTTCCCCTTTGGAAACCCAACGTCACCAACTCTCGCCTCTAAAGAATTCTCCAAACTAAACTTGCTTCTCCCACGCAGAAGACATTTTAATTACCCCTGCCGCATTATCTGTTCCAGCCAGCTCCGAGCCGTTCCCAGATAACCCCGCGTTAATCAGCCCCAGCTGAGGCCCGGTACATGTCATGTGTAGGTAAAAGCCTGGAGGTGAAAAAAGAATTATAATAAATTAATAGATAAGCAATCACAATTAATGCCACTTCCCGGCAATAACAGTTATATCATGGGAAAGATATTTTCATCTGTCATTCCTTAAGGCGATGTTTTCCGAGCTTCAGCTTCTACCCATTCAGACCCATGGGGTGCTAATGAATTAGTCTATTATGTTATGCTGAATGTTTCTAAAAGGTCCCTAGTCGATACTGAATTCAGTGTGTCAACACTTGGCATCAAGAATGCGACTTTTTGCCAAGCGGAGAAGGTGCCCACAGTTCACTGTGTACGGCACTTGGGGGTCTCAGCCCAGGGCAGTTTGGACAAAAATAATCAGAGCTGGACAAAGAGGCCTCTTCACCATTGTCACTGCCCTCATGTCACAGGGATGGGGGCACTCTGTGCCACAAGCCCTACAACACTCTGCAGCTAAGCCCAGGCAGCGGGGATAACAAAGAGGAAGGTGACCACCCCCAACCACGCCACCCCATCGTTCCTTCCCAGGCTGTGACTGTCCCAACAGACCAAATGCTGTGTCTGGAAAGTGGGAGGAACAGTTATATCAGCACCCAAGTCCCCCTCCTCAAAACCAGAGATGCCGCCCTTCACCTTGAATCAGGTTGGTCTCTGGTCCTAGAAGAAGATAAGCGGGTCATGAAGGCCCTGGGCAGCCTTCTGCTGGGGCGTCTGCCAAGCCTCGGATGTCAGGTCAGTTCTGAATTGGAAAAGGCCAAGGCCCTGCTGAGAGCGGGAGGAGGCTGATCCCCGAGGGCACAGCCCGCTCCTCTCCCCTGGCCCCAGCAGTTCAGCTCTGACCCCTCGCCCAGCTCCACAGACCCCTGTCAGAGGTGGCTTGAGGAAGCTCTCTTGGTCCTGGGTCCCTCCTTCAGGAGGGCCTGGGGTTGACACCATCACTCCCTAGCCTTGTCACCTCAAGCAGAGACTCAGTCTCCCTGGGACTCAGTTTCTTCCTTTGAGTGGGAAGTGGGACATGAGTTAGCAAGTTAATACACGAGGCATTCACAACAGCACCTGCTGCGCTCCTGGTGACAGGTGCTCAGCAAACTGTGACAGTGTTTTGATTGCCAGGAGGGGTCGGGTCGGAAGGGCCCAACCTGAGTCTGCTCCTCTCCTCCAGTGACTCAGTGATGTCCCTAGGGGCTGCATCCCTGGCTGTGACAACCTGCCACCAGACAAGGCATACAGGCAACTTGTCAGACACATACGAAATGTCCCTGTGTGCCAGACATGTCTGAGCATATCAGTTAACCTGTTTCTTTCATGCCAAGCCTGTATGGTAGGTACTATTATCATCCCATTTTGCAGATGAGGCAACTGAGGAGAGCAGATAAACTTGAACCCAGATTACCTGGCCTCATGGTCTGTTCTCTCAGCCAGCACCTCAGGCTGCCTCAGTGACCCCCCTCCTTTTGTGATTTAGTCCATTTTCTGCTGTGGCAACAGAAGGCCTTAGACTGAGTAAGTTATAAACAGGAGTTTATATGGCTCAGAATTCTGGAGGCTGGGAAGCCCAAGTCATGGCACCAGCATCTGGGGGGGGGGGGGGGGGGGGGCTTCCTGCTTCATCCTAACATGGCGGAAGGGCAAGTGAGCGTACGAGGGAGAGAGAGAGAGAGGCAATCCCAAACTCATCCACCAGGATCATGCCCACAATGACTGACCCACTCATGCTATAGCCCCTTTGTGAGGACAGAGTCCTGGTGGCCTAATCACCTCTTCACAAGTCACCTTACCCTTTGGACCCTCTCTTCTCATCTATAAAAGGAGAATACCATTAAATACCCGCTTCATGGGGCTGTGAGGATTCAATCAGTCCTCCACGCGCAGGGCAGAGCACAGTGCCCACCCTCCACTCCCCACTAAGACTGGGACCATCTAGACACCCTCTGGCCATCTCAGTGGGAACCCTCCTTCTGCTGAAGACCCTGCCTCCTGCTTTCATCCAGCCTCTTCTTTAACCCAAATCCTGGCTTAGAATCAGGGCTCTCGAGCTGTTCTTTGGTGGCCATGGGGGATTGGTTCCAGGACCTCTGCAGATGTTCAAGGCCCTTCTATAAAATGATGTGGTAACTGCATGTGACCTGTGCACATACTCCCGTGTGCTATTAATCATCTCTAGATCACTCACAAGACCTCATACAACATCCCTGCTGTGTAAATAGCTAACACACTGCATTGTTCGGGGACCAACACAAGCCTACATGTTCAGTGTAGACACGATCTTGTTCTAATGGTTTTGTTCTGTGGTGGTTGAATCCGTGGATCCAGGAGCTGTGGCTATAGAAGGCTAACGGTACCGTTTGGGCACAGGTGGGGCTCAACTTTCTTACCTCCCTTTAAGTCTGCTCCGCAAACCTTCAAAGAAGAAATCAACACAGTGCCTTCCAGAGGGGGCCGTTTAGGGTGCAGGAGGAGCAGGAGGAGTTTAGCATCAATTAGGAACATGGCAGAGACCATAGGAAGCCAGTGCAGTGTGAAAGATCTGCTCTGTGGGCTCCGGCTTTTATCACTCATCATCTTCGCGTGAGCCGTCACTGATTCACCTGAGGCTGGGACAGATGGGGTGGATGTGGCGATGGCGGTAGCCATGGAGAACCAAGTACAGCCAAGGTGGTCCCTGGCCATCTCTCCAAGCACAGAATAGAGTGACGGAGTCAGGGGCCCAGGGGAGAGGACAGAGCAGAGGTCAGGGTGGAAGGCAGCTCAGTAAGGGAAGAGGCTGCAGAGGAGGGGGGCCAACCACGACGTCCAGGCTCAGTTTCCCCACCAATGGGAGGGGGCCAACCTGGATTGTCAAAGTATACATTTGAAAAAGTCAAACATGAATCTCAAGCAAATGTAGATGAACGCGTTTCCAAGATGGGAGGGACCAGTAGGATGGTGGCGCTGTCTGCAGAGCATTTGAGGAACTGGGTGTTTATAGGTATTTCAGACAGGAGAGGGGAGTCACGTAGGTCGGATACAGAATTAATTAATCTCCTGCAAAGCAATAAACCCCACAGCCTTAGGGGGTCACCTTTTCTGCTGGACACAGATCTGCATGTTCACCCCGAGTCTGGGCCTTTAATCAGTAGCCAACAGCGAAGTCAAAGCATCCCCTGGGGAATAAAGTAATCCTGGACCTTCCTGGTAAACAACCCTTCTTTGTCGCTTTGAGAGAACATTCTGCTCCCCTTTTGCCTATTTCCAAGTTGGGGGTCATGTTTAACAGACCACGGCTCTCTTTGCTCCTCTGACTTCCTCCCACCCCTTCTCCACTGCCGTCTTTCATCAGGTCAGGGGAAGTTGGCTTCTCCCACTGCCCCTTCCTCTTGGGCTCCCTGATGTGACAGTTCCCTGGCCCCAAAGCTGGAGCTGCAGGAGGAGCAAGGGCGGGCTGCCCAGGCAGTGGGACCTTGCTCTCCCAGACCATCAGGGGGGCCTGCCCTGACCATCTGCAGGGCAGCTGCTCCTAGGAGGATGGGAGGTGGCCCCGGCTGTGACTGGGGAGGAAGGGAGCGGGGAGGCGGCCGTGCTCCTGGAGTCCCCTCTTTTAAAGGCGAAAATACCCCCTTTAAGGTCCTTCTGGGTAACCTGGCGCCCTCTGTCTTTCCAAAGGGAGTGTCCTCCCCGCCCCACCGCCCTGGAAAGGCAACAGCATCTTTAAGCTTCTTTGATGGGCGATTCCTGGGAAGTGCTTCACTATAAAGAGGCGCGATCCCCATTTTGTAGAAGAAGAAACAGGCGGAGGCCCCCTAGGTGGCCCGTGAGGTCAGCACCCCAGGCAGACCTCAGTGCCGAGCTGACCCCTGTGGGTGCTCCCGTGGCCTCCCCAGGGCTCTGCAGGGAGCCGCAGCCCCAGCGCTGGCAGCCCTGACTCAGGAGGGGCAGGAGGTGGGGCTGGGCTCGGCGGCCGCACCTTGGCTCACACAGACCTCGCCCCCAGGACCTCTACGCGCTGGACCTGGAGCCCTACCGCTACTCGGGGGTGAACCTGACGGGGTTCCGCATCCTCAACGTGGACAACCCCCACGTCTCGGCCATCGTGGAGAAGTGGTCCATGGAGCGGCTGCAGGCAGCTCCCCGAGCAGAGTCCGGCCTGTTGGACGGAGTGATGATGGTACAGAGGGCAGCAGGCAGGCGGACCCCGGCTCCCCACCTTCCTCCCCTCCCTCCTCCTGCTTCCTCTCCCCCTCCCTCCACTGCTCTTCTCAAGTCCTGCCATGTATGACCCGGACCCCAGGTCAGGGGCCAGGGCCGCAAAGATGAATCAGACACAGCCCCACCCCAAGGGCCCCAGGGATGAGGACCAGGGGTCCTGGGAACAGGGACTTTAGGCTGTGGCCAGCGGGCATGAGGCTGGGGAGGTGGGAGAGGAGTGGTCAGGGGCCCGTGAAGGGGCGGGGTGGGAGGTCTGTCAGGAGACGGTGGCACCTAGGGCATCTGCAGACCAGCAGCCACCCATGCCTGGCCTCTCTCCAGGGGTGGGACAGGGTGGCCTCGGGGCCTTTTCCTCACCAGGACACCATGAGCTTGCAGTGGGAGGCAGGAGTCAGGCAGGGTAGGCACAGGACTGAGGGGCTCAGGGGCTGCGCGCAGACAGACCCGGCCCTCCCTCCAGACCGACGCAGCCTTACTGTACGACGCTGTCCACATCGTGTCCGTGTGCTACCAGCGGGCGCCCCAGATGACAGTGAACTCCCTGCAGTGTCACCGGCACAAGGCCTGGCGCTTTGGTGGCCGCTTCATGAACTTCATCAAGGAGGTAGGTTCCCATGCCCGCTCCAGAGGCTGCGATGCCCTGGTGCAGCAGGGCGGTGGCGGGCCCAGGTTCAGAGCCAGGACTGCTCTCAGGTCCTCGTGAACTCGGGCAGGTTGCCTGGCCTCTCTGACCCTCAGTTTCCTTGGTTGAAAATGAGCTCCGTAGGACCAGTCTTTTTTTTTTTAATTAATTAATTAATTAATTTTAATTAGGTATAAATGACAGCAGAATGCATTTTGATTGATTGTACACAATTGCAGCACAACTTTTTATTTCTCTGGTTGTAGCCAATGTAGCATCGCACCATATGTGCAGTCTACACGTACCTAGGGTAATGGTGTCCATCTCATTCCACCATCTTTCCTGCCCCCGTGTTCCCTCCCTTTGGCCCCATTAAAGTTCCTCCATTTTTCCCATGACGCCCCCCCACCCCATTATGGATCAGCATCCACTTATCAGAGAGAACATTCGGCCTTTGGTTTTTGGGGATTGGCTTACTTTACTCAGCATGATATTCTCCAACTCCATCCATTTACTGCAAATGCCATAATTTTATTCTCTTTTAATGCAGAGTAATATTCCCTTATGTATATATACCACAGTTTCTTTATCCATTCACATACTGAACAGCATCTAGGTTGCTTCCACAGTCTAGCTATTTATTATGAATTGAGCTGCTGTAAACATTGATGTGGCTGCGTCATTGTAGTATGCTGATTTTAGTCTTTTGGGTATAGACCGAGGAGTGGGATAGCTGGGTCAAATGTTGGTTCCATTCCAAGTTTTCTAAGGAATCTCCATACTGCTTTCCAGATTGGATGTACCAACTTGCAGTCCCACCAGCAATGTATGAGTGTGCCTTTTCCCCACATTCTTGCCAACATTTATTGTTGTCTGTATTCTTGATAACTGCCATTCTGACTGGCATGAGATGAAATCTTAGAGTAGTTTTTGATTTGCATTTCTCTAATTGCTAGAGATGTTGAACATTTTTTCATATATTTGTTGATTGAATGTACATCTTCTTCTGAGAAGTGTCTGTTCAGCTCCTTAGCCCATTTATTGATTGGGTTGTTTGTTTTTTTTTTGGTGTTAAGTTTTTTGAGTTCTTTATATATCCTGGAGATTAAGATAGCCTCTTCAACAAATGGTGCTGGGAGAACTGGAAATCCATGTGCAGCAAAATGAAAATAAACCACCGTCTCTCACCACGCACAAAACTCAATTCAACGTGGATCAAGGACCTGGGAATTAGACCAGAGACCCTGCGCCTAATAGAGGAAAAAGTAGGCCCAAAAATCTTCATCATGTTGGACCAGGCCCCGACTTCCTTAACAAGACTCCTAAAGCGCAAGAATTAAAATCAAGAATTAATGAATGGGATGGACTCAAACTAAAAAGCTTCTTCTCAGCAAAAGAAACAATCAGTGAGGTGAAGAGAGAGCCTACATTTTGGGAGCAAATTTTGCCGCACTCCTCAGATAGAGCACTAATCTCCAGGATATATAAGGACCAGTCTTACCGGTGATGGAGAGACCGCGTCCTCAGGCTGTGGTACATGCTGGTAAGTGGTCTGTACTGTCGACAGCCATAGCATGGGCTTCAAAGTACAGCAGACGAGGGTCTTTGCTTGCTGGCTGTGTGGCCTGCCGCAAGCTGGAGAACCTTCCCGAGCCTCGGTCGTCTCACCTGTAAAATGGGGGAGTGGAGTACGATGGAGCTGTGAAGACAGAAACGAGGCACCGGGGGAGATGCTCAGTGCACCCAGGAAGCACCAAGGATGGAGATCAACCCCACAAACTCATCTCCGCACGGGGGGCCCCCCAGCCGACTTCCCACAGCCTCCCCGTGGGACCCTGCTCTGCAGACAAGTGAAGCCCCACCCACAGAGCTATCCGAGGACTCCGAGAGCATGACAGCTGTCCTCGATGCCAAGATGACCTCAGAAACACAGCGCATCCCTTTCATTTCAAGGGATTCTCCGTCCGCCATTGTCCCTGTGATCTGTAGATGGTGCAGTGTTTACTGTTCCCCTCTTGCAGGGAAAAGCAAAGGCCTGGACTTACACGGTGGCTCCATCACAGCTGGCCGTGTGACGAGCCTCTCATACCCAGTGTGGGATGCTGAGGTGTCCACTCACAGGATGAGTGGGAAGGCAGAGCGGGCTAGTGCATGGCCAGCACCGGCCCCGAGTCAGACCCCAGCAGAGAGGGGACAGGGAAGGCCGGGGAAGGGGGAGATCTAGGTGGGGTCATCCTAGGGGGTGTGACCACGTCCAAGGCCAATGAGGAGAAGATCTTCAGGCGGACTCCAGGTAGAGCATCCCTCCTTAACAAGCACGGGGGACACCAAAGGAGGCCAGCTGCCCAGAGGGTTTGTTTGTTGACTCAGCAGCTATTTGCTGTGGGCTGCTGGGGGTCAGGTACCGAGGGGCTCCCACTGTGGCTAAAGTAGAGGAGCCCTACACCCACAGAGCCCACAGCCAGGAGAGCGAGGCAGGGGTCCCCCCGTTACTGCATTATGAACATAATTCCACTGCAAAGGAAGGCATCTGGGACCCCCATCTCTCACACGGGGGCCAGGCAGCTTTCCTGAGGCCCCAGGTCTTCCGTGGCTGCTTTAGGGTGAGACCAACAACAGCTCCTCCCACGTGTCAGAGCAGTATTAAAAGGACGTGGACTTCTGAGATCTGTGCCTTTGGACCTTGACTGTCCCTCTTCCCAGCTCCTGCACGGGCTGCACGCCAGCCTCCCACCAGGCAGGACCACCTTCCAGTCCTTTAGAGGGAGAATCCAGGCCTTGGCTGAGTCCCTCACTCCTGGAAGGGACTCCAGTATCCTCAGATGCTTTGGCCTAAGAGGTTCACGGCAGTCCCTTCCCATCCTACCCAGCAAAAGTGCAGAGGGAATCCACTGTCCAATGTCCCCAGCAGAGCTGAGCAGTTGGTGACATCACTTGTTCTCGGGGAACTCTGAGACTGAACTCCCAGGTCTCTGTCCCTCCATCCTTGGGGTCTCTGTAACTCCAGTCCACAGCCCTGCCCTATCCCTCCTCTGGCTCTGCAGGGAGATTTGGGAGCCTCAGGGGCCACGTGGAGGTGGCTTGGAATCTTAACCACTTTGGAGCTGTGTGACCTTGGCCAAGCTACAGAACTTCTCTGCACCTTAGTGTCCCGCTGTAATGTGGAGGCCATCGCAGACACCTCGTAGGGTAGTGGGAGGATTGAGGGAGCGGTGGGGTGCGTGGAGCACGGAAGCCAGTGCCCGGCACAGGGGCTGCCGAGTAGCTTGGCCACGGTTCCTGCTGTTGCCCTCACCACACCAGCTAGAGGGGCTCCAGACTGCTTCAGCTCACCCCATCACCCCTCACTCCTTGGAATGAACCCCTGAGGGAAGCAGATCCAACCCCGCCCCGCTCCCGGGGAGTTCCATTCTCCCTCCCAGGACTGACTGGCCATGGTTGGAGTACCCTGACCAAGACCAGATAAATGACCCTCATTACCAGCCCCCATACATCTCATCTGGTTAGTGCCAGGCACCCGTGTCCCGCAGCTGGCCACAACCGGAAGCCAGGCGCCCCTCCAGAGCCCCGTGCAGTCTTCCCCGGGTCGTTTCCGAGTTGCCCGTCTCCCCATCTGACTGCGTGACAGTAAATCATTTTAAAGACTTGGCATTTCTGAGAGGAGCTGGAAAATACCAGGACGGAGTTCAGAGCGCGTGAAGCATCTTTCATTTAGCGAGTCCTGCGCTGCGGCTGGAGGGGGCGGGCGGGCTGGGAAATGTCAAGGGGCGGGGCTGCCGGTGGCTCACTGCCCTGCCCCTGCCCACCCGCCCACAGACAGGCCGCACCTGCTGGCATTTAATTCCTCTGTAGCTGTCGGGGAGAAACTCCCTCCCAGCCAGCCTCCAGGGCACCTGCTGTGATTTCCCCTGGGGGCCAGGAGGTAGCCCAGTGTATGGGGGCCCGCAGAGGAGAGGGACTTGGGAGCCAGCCTGAGGGAGGCAGAGCCTCCCTGTGAAGTCAAAAACTGTGGCTTTTACCTTCTCTGGTGTGTCTTTTAATCTCTGTCCCCAGCCCCTTGGTTCTCAGCTCCCTGAGTTCCATGTAATCTCCCCACCCCTCATGGGCGCTGGGACCCCCAGCCGTTCAGCTCTGCTGCTGCAGCAAGAGAATATTCTGTACCTGCCAATATTGGGGACCTGCGTAACTCAGTCCCTCTGAGCCTCAGTATTCAAATCTGCAGAATGGGGGCAGTGGAAGCCCCCCCCACCCCCTGCCGCAGGACCACCGTGAGAATTCAGTGGGCTCCTGCAGGGGAAGATAATGGCTCTGTGATTAGCTTCCTACTGGCGCTGGCCTTGGCCCACTTGACTGCCCCTTTGTCCCCAGCCAAGTTCCAGCCCTAATCCTAGGGAGCTCCTTGCAGACTCCGTGTCAAGCACTTAATGTACTTTTTCAATACCTGTGAAGCAGGTAACTTGTCCCTTCCCGCAACTGAGCGATGAGATCACTGGAGCAAAGTTCATATTCTAACCCCTTTTGTCTCTCACGCCTCTCTGACCCCCAAGGCGCTGCCCCCTTCCTGAGTTAGGAAACCCATTTGTCCACATGGGTGTTCATCAGGAAGATCTCACAGTGCCCCAGAATTGCCGAAGTGCTCGGAGAGCCGCCGGGGTTTTCACTGGGACCTGTAGGTAGCTAAACCTCCCAGATCGGTGGGAACTCGCGGGTGCGTGCTGGTCAGTGCAAGCTCAGCCAGGGAGAGGCTGGGGCCTTTTTCAGTCTGCAGGGAACCTTACCAAGTGTGAGCAGGAACCTGGTGCAGCCCAGCCAGGACGCAGCCAGTGTCCGATATTCAGCTCTCCTTGGCTTCTCTTTTCTCTGGAGACCTCTTCGCTCCTGCCACCTGCCAGCCCAGCCAGGCTGTGGGGGCCCCACGTTTTCTCTTGCTCCCAAGCCTACCCTTGTTCCCCAGGACTCCAGGGTGTGTGGGGTTTGTTTGTTTGTTTTTTCCCAGACTGAGAAAGTTCTAGTATTCAGCTGCAGAGCTGCTGCCATCCTAAGTCTGGGGAGGAGTGAGAGGATCGGGAACCCAATCGGGGCTGCGGGGCAGGGCCCTGGGAGGGCGTTCTGACTTGGCCCTGTCTCTCCCATGCTGTGTGAGCTGGTGTGGCTCCGGCCCCCTTCCTCAGGGCCTGCAAAATGGGAATCAGGATCCTGGCCTGCCCCACCCCCAGGCTGCTGGGGAGGTCACGTGCCCTGAACAGCCTGACCAAGCCTTGTAGAGTTAATGCTCTGCGCCCCCAGGAAAGGCATGTCTGGAACCAAGTTGGAAACCTTCTCTGTAAAGAGGCAGATAGGGGCTGGGATTGTGGCTCAGCGGTAGAGCACTCTCCTAGTATGTGCGCAGCCCGGGTTCGATCCTCAGCGCCACGTAAACATAAATGCATTGCATTGTGTACAACTAAAGCAAATAAATAAACATTAAAAAAAAAAAAAAAAGAGGCAGATAGAAGAGACGGTCAGGCTTCCGGGGCCAAATCGTCTCTGTCCCCACATCCAGCATCTCACCTCCACCGCTGCATTTCAAAAGCAACCAGAAACTGTGAACTGGTGGGCACCGCTGTGAGCCAATCAACTATTTTACAAAAACAGCCCGTGGCCAGTCTGGCCTACAAGCCACAGTGGCCCACCATGGTCTAGAAGGCGGAGCTTAACTCAGGTTGGTCTGCACAAACCTCCACCTGCCTCTCTCTGTTAATGATCCTAATGACGATTAAAAAAAATTTTTAAAGATATTTAAAATACAATGTTTATTGCATTTAGAGTTTTTGATGGATAATGATAAAAATAACTTAAAATCTTAAAGATGCTTGTCTGTTTTCTTGGTTACAACGTGTCCATGTGCTGTTTCCTTAATAGTTGGTACATAAAAAAAATATAGTTTCAATTTTTAAAAATAAATACATAAGATAAAATAAAAGCGACTATTTGTCCAGGGCTCATGTTCTGCCAGGCACTGTTCTCCGCAGTTTATGTGATTTATTTCACCCTTACAGCACTTTGGGAGGAGGGGTCCCTAGCGATTAGTTACAGTTTATAGCTGAGGAGACGTGGAGCACCCAAGTTCCCAGGCTGTTGTGGTTGGACCCAGCACCCTGACCCCAGAGCTCTGAACCAAAGAGTGCCTGGCGCTAGGGCTGCAGGCGGCGGAGGTGTCTTGGCCTTCCCTGCCTGGCTGGGGGCTGCTTCAGGTTCCTGGTTTTGTAGCCAGAGCCAGCTGGTCCCTTTGGCTTTCCTGCCTCTTGGCGGCTCTTGCCAGCCCCAGCACCCCTGCCTCCTCCCTGCCCTCTCCGGGGGTTTGACGCGGGCTCCCCCTTCCCGTGGCTTCGAGGCGGGGGCTCACTTGAGCGCATCCGAGATCGATGTTGTACACGAGGAGGTGCAAATGCGAGGCTGGCTAAAGAGCATAATAGAATTTATGGAAATCGCTGGCTCGCACGGCGGCCCCAGCAATGATGGAGGTGATTATTAATTAATCATGGTCTTGGGGGAACAGTATCAGTGCAAGGAGTAATTAAAATGAAGCATTGTACAGTTGTACCGAATGATGATTTATGAGCCTGAGGAATTGCCGCTCTCTGCCCTCTCCCCTCCGCAGGCTCAGTGGGAAGGATTAACTGGACGGATTGTTTTCAACAAAACCAGTGGCTTGCGGACAGATTTTGATCTGGACATCATCAGCCTGAAGGAAGATGGCTTGGAGAAGGTGCGTGGACTCGGAGCAGGAGGTCAGGCAGAGGAGCAGGGTCTTCTCAACCCCTCTCACAGGCTCCAGGCAGAGGCTCAGAGGCAGAGGGCAGGACCCAGTGCAGCCCATGCTTGAGGTCTGACACAATCCATGGTGACTGCTGCAGATCTATGGGCCCAGCAGAGATAACGAGGGGTGAGGAGCCCATGGCTGGCGGCCATCACTGAGCAAGGACCATCAGGGATGCTTAACCTAAAAGACCCATGGGACAGACAGACTGCCTCAGAGGAACAGACATGCTCTTGAATAAAACAAGCATTCTAACCTCCAGGGCATGACCACCCGGGGAGTAGTGAGCTCACTGTCACTAGAGGCATGTAAGCAAAGATTGATTGGCTGCCCATTGCTCGTCTGGAAGACTCGAGGTGATTTCTCGCCTTGAAGGGGAGGTTGGAACAGATTGAGCTCACTCAGCTTTTAAGGCTTCTGATTTCAAAGAGTTCTGGACGAGGAAAGCAAGCCCGCCTGGGGCTGGGGTGGGGGTGGGGGCTCCCCATCTCACTAACAGAGAGATGTTTTAATGAGGCCAATTCTGACCCCTGGGAACCCCAATATGTTCTGTCAAAGTCAGGCTGCTGGGCCAAGAATGGATTTAATGTGAGCCCCAGATTCTCAGCAACCCTTAGGACGTGGGGCCGGGGGCTCAGCCACACCTGTCCTGCAGCAGACTGGTCCCTGGGAGCTACCCGGGCCCCTCCCCAATCCTGAGAGACGGCGTGCATCACATGCAGGGAGTGGGGGCTGGAGAGTGGGTGGCCTCTGATGCTGCTTTGGAGACTGATCCCTCTCCCTCCTCCCTGCCTGCCTGGCTCAGCCTCTGGATTATTTTAATACCCTATTCTAACTCCCGCATCTCACCCTTGAGCCCTTTGGCCATCTCAAATGTACACACTAAAGCTTCCCCAAGCCCAGCTTGCCCTGCTCGGGAATGCCCTTGGCCCCCCATGCCAAGTCACTAAGCTTCAGCCTCCCTCAGAACTAGGGGCTCTTTGACAAATATCCCAGCTGGGCCTTCAGGCCTGGCCTCCACTGCTCCCTAAACCAACCCCATGGTCCAGCAGCACCCACACCCTCCCGCATCTCTGGGCCTGTTCCCTACCGTAGCCCTGGCGCAGGCTGCGTCCTCTGCCGCTCACGCACAGACCTGCTGTGCTCAGCTTGCAGCTCCTGGGGCCACCAGTCCTCTGAGAACTCCTGAGCTTTCTGACTCATGGGGGCCACTGCGCGGGGGAGGGGTCGGCCAGGGAGAGCTTACGTTTCCTCCACAATGTCACGCATTGCGCCAGCCTCCTAAGGACAGGGGCTGTGGCCTGCACTCCTGAGATCGCCAAGGCCAGTTGGCCCAACCCCATGCAAACTCTGAGTTCCCATTCAGTGGGTTCCATTTCAACCCCACCCCGGTGGAGAGCGGCCTTCTCGACAGCACTTCAGGGGTGCAGTATTCGCTCGGGTGCTGTTGTAGTTTTTTATTTTTTGCTCTCCCAGCTACCCGTCTCTGAAAAAAGCCTAAAATTCTAGGGATGGTGGTAAATGGCACACATGCCACCATTCCTGCTCCTGTGCCCACGCGGGCATCAATAACTGATCATTGGCACATTCTTTCTATCTGTGCCCACCTGGAGCCTCCCTATCCCACCAGCCCTTCAGACAGCGGGCACACCCCCGCCAGTGCTCAGTACTGTTATCCCTGGACCTAGGTTGGCACGTGCGGCACCCACCAGAGGCTCCTGGTCACAGCCACCTAGACTGTGGGCAGAGAGCCTCCTCGGTCTTTAACTTTCTTTCAGCTCCAAAGCACCTGCTGTCTAGCAAGGCCCAAAGCCGGAGCTCAGTAGAGCTTTCTGCAGGGAGGGTCCCTGCTGTTCACGCAGCCTCTGGACAGATGTTTGTTAAGTCCTCCGGCCCCCGAGTGCTGACCTCTACTCTGAGCTTGGTCCATGTGATAAAAGAGCCTCTTGGCTGCTGCCTACCTGTCCCCTCTCCACGTGTCCCTGGTGGTCCGCAGAGGCAGAGACCCTGCCCGGAGAGGACGCTGAGCCCCAAACACAGCCGCGCTGCCTCTCAGACCCTCACTTCTGTTTGCTAAGCCAGGTCGTAGCTGATCCAGGCAGCTTCAGCCAGTGGCTTTGGGAGGATTAAAGCAGAATTACCCAGGCATAATTACATATCTCCCTGCTATCTGCTTTGCACAGCTCTCTGAATGGGGTGTTTGCATTCAGCCTCTCTGTTTAATTGATTAAGTTTCCCGAGTACCCCTCCCCAGCTGGGCCAAGGACACAGTGGGCATTCCAGAACCTTCCTTGACAGAGAGAGGCCAAAATGGGGCACAGTTGGGTAGAGCTGAGTCAGAAAGGACCTTCAAGAGGCCCAGAGCTTTAGGCCCATTTATAAACTTGACCTTCCTTTCCTCCCTCCAGCCTCAAACCCCATATCCAAAGATGCTGGGGACAGGGCAAAGATATTTGCCATCTTGGCCAAGGTATCTGCTGGCTTTAGAAGTAAATCACAAAATAAACTGTCTTCAAACCCAGTGGCATCCGATACCACCCCTGCTGTGAAGTTCACCCCTCCTTATGCTACCACTCCCAAACAGCTCCCAAGACAGCCCTCCTCCCAGCCTGTGGGCAGCCCATTGCTCACTCGGTCCACAATTGTGTGGGGCGTGTTCCAAACCATCCTGGGCTTTGGAAAGTGCCTGCCACTGGAGCTGGCACTCGCGCTCAGACCCAGTGAGTAAGCAGCAGGACGCCCAGGGTCAGGTCCTGGCTCAGGACCTCCAAGTCCCTCAGCCCCTGCTTGGCATCTGCTCAGCCCAGCTGCTTTCCCAGGTCCCCTGGAGCTGCCTCTGCATTTCCTGTGTCCCTCTGAAAGGAGAGGTGGTATAATTCAGGCATGTGGGTGCCTTGGGGGTCTTCGTCCTAGAGGGAGCAGCGGGGGCAGCAGGGCTGTCGTCAGAACGGTTAACTCTCAGCATGCAGGCAATGACAGTGGGGACCACGGTGCTCCTGGTGGCTAGGAAGCATAGGGAAAGCACCCTCTGCTCTGTCTGTCCATCCAGGTGGGGGTGTGGAGCCCCGCTGACGGGCTTAATATCACGGAGGTTGCCAAAGGCCGAGGACCTAATGTCACCGACTCTTTGACCAACAGGTCACTCATCGTCACCACTGTGCTGGTAAGAGCCTGCAGCCCCTGTGGGAAGGGCTTTCTGTGCTGGGAGTGGGCTCACCATGTAGGCCGGAGAGACCCCTGGATCATGCCCACCTCTAAGAGGCCGGGTGGTGGTAGGGGGGCTTCAGGAAGGTGGAAGCCCTGGAGTGCAGCTGGAATGCAGGTGCCACTCCCATCGCAGAGGGAGACCCATGCTCGTGCACCCCGCCCCCACCCACTCCCTGAGCCCCAAGACGGAGGTGGAAGGAGGTGAGCTGCCCATTGCAGGTCCCAGGCTGCGTCTCCCACCTCGGTCCTTCAGCTGTGAGGGCTGCTGTGGCCGTGCCTCCCGGGCGTCTGCTCAGCCCAGCTGCTTTCCCCGTCCTGCCAGGCTTTATGATCCACTTTTTGTTAACTAGAGTGTCCCCTCCTTGAGAGTGGGCAGCTAGGACCACTGGCATCCCATCCTCCCTCCATGCCTTCCTCTCTCCTCCCATCCACCTCCTCCCTCTGAAGGGGACTGACCAGCGCCCCTTCTGACCCACTTCAACCCAGGATGCGGCTCTCGGGATCTCCCGTGCTCTCTGCATCTTGCAGCTTGGAGCAGAGCAAGAGGCCAGACTCAGGCTGTGGTTCCTTCCACCAAGTAGCATCGCAGCCATTCCACAGGTGCCAGCCCCTCCTGGGAGGCCTCAGGACTGTGCAGGGGTGCAGGACAGACCCTCTCAGAGTCACAGCACTGCTCACGGGAGCCCTTGCCGGGCCAGCTTGGGGGGAGACAGCTCAGTCACAGCCTGGTAGAATCTGACCCAAGATTTGAGGACAATTCTGGCCCTGGTCAGCCTCTCCCTTATAACTCAGCGAACAAATCTGTGAGGACCACACGCCCAGGTTGTTCCTCTACCCTGAAGGGAGCTCGCTAAGCCTGTCCTGGGTTAAGTAAGGCTGCCATGGGGAACAGCCTGGGTGTGGTATTGTCTGTGGTGCTCAGATGGGTGGCTCCCACCTGCTTCCCCAGCAGAGGCCCTTCTGGATGGCCCTATGTCCTCCTCCATACTGTGACTCATGGTATATGTGCTCAGAGGCTGGGTGGTAGAACAGGTAGGGATGCACTGGGGAAGCCCCCCATTCTTTCAGGAATCCCAGGAAGTAGCAGACCTCAGGGGCTCGGCCCTTGTGTAGCAGGGAGGTTTAGTCTATGGGACTTATCCCCAGACCCCAGGGTTATGACCACTGAGACATCCCCAGTAAGGGGTACATAGGTCTAACGGAGATTCTGGGCAGGTTGCTGATGGAGCCAGAGGAGGAGGGCTGGGGAGACCACAGCCCCCTATTTGGGACAAGACTCCCACTGGAATCTTCCCAATTAAAATACACACACACACACACACACACACACACACACACACATCCTGCCAGGCTTTATGATCCACTTTTTTTTAACTAGGTGAATATAAAAAATTCAAGCTGCTAAACCCAATAAGTCAAAAGATCTCAACAGGAACAGGAGAAAAACCCATAATGTAAAAATGTAAAAGATAAAAATAAACAAATAAAAAAATAGCAAATGGATTAGAGGGCTGCTGATGGGCAATTAGAGGAATATGGATGTGTTTAAAAATAGGATAGAGAAAAAGGAGAGTTAAAGGAGAGCAAAATAGAAAGGTTAAGAGGAAAATAATGAAGAGAAAATGAAGGTAAGGAATGAGAGGGGAAGGAGAGATATTAAAAAAGACGAAAAATTAAATAATTTACGGCCCCGACTAGACGAGGTAAAAATTGTTAAACCAAAATGTCAAAAAGCAAAAGGATAAAAGTGTGACAAAGCTCAACTATAAAAGGGTAAAAATAAAATAATAAAAAGGTGGTAAAAGATTAAAAGCAGAGCTGCATAAAATGTGAGATATAAATAAAACACTTTTTGCAAGGCAAGATTAAAAAAAGATAAAACTAGTATGATTTAAGAGATTCGAGGAGAGATGATTAAATGAGCTAAGGCGGTAGAACTGCAAAACAATACTAGAAAAGGCAGAGGTGAGTGAGGGCTGGTATACCGAAAGGATACAAAAGACAGCCACCTTGAAAGACCACAGGGTTAAATTTTATTAAAATGGCAGCAGCCCAATTTCAAGGGCATAAAACCCTTCTGCAGAGGCATAAGGGATTTTTTAGGTCCTTCTGCAGAAGCACGGGGTTTTTCTGCTGGAGCAGAGGCAGAATAGAGCAGACCCCGTGCTCCTGACCTGCTGATGATATTCTCTGTTTCTTTGTTAACACCAACAACTTCTTGCAAAGGTCCCCGACTTGTCACGCTCACTCCATCATGGGGTGTCCCACCCCAACTTCGGGCTGGCCCTCAGGCCCAGACAAAAGGGAGAAAAAGGCCCTCTTGGCAGGGTTGCATCTGCCCTTCAGCCTTGAAGCATCTGGGCAGACAGAAACCCAGTAGTTCCTGGGGACCTGTGCTGTGACCAGGATATAGGGGCAGGTCTTGTGATGCTAAGAGCACGCGCCTTTGGGATGAGACCTGGCTTCCCTATTGACTTAGGTGTGACCCTGAGACATTGCTTAACCACTCTGTGCCTGGCTCTCATCTGAAAGGTGAGCTGTAATAACTGCACCCACTCCATGAGTCGAGATGATGAATGGTTAATAAATATAAACTGCGTGGGGCAAGCGCTAAATGATAGCTGTTATTGTTATTCATTGCTATTGATTACATATCCAGAGCCCCATGAGCTTGGATGGAGCATATCACTTGGACAAAGAATTGTGGTACAAATCTCTGCTTCCATCCATAGGCAGCACCCTGAATGTCACCAAAGACTGACGACGGTCCCAGTGGTGATTCCTGGCATGGCATGGGGCACATTTCATTATAAACTTTGAATTTGTATCTGAATGTCTTACTGGTCCAGTGGGCCACTCTAGACCCCATCACTCCCTTATGGGCACATGCATATGTGAGGCAGCTTCTTTTTTTGGGGGGGGGGGTGGGTACTGGGGATTGAACTCAGGGGCACTCAACCACTGAGCCACATCCCCAGCCCTATTTTATATTTTATTTAGAGACAGGGTCTCACTGAGTTGCTAAGTGCCTCACCATTGCTGAGGCTGGCTTTGAACTTGCGATCCTCCCGTCTCAGCCTCCCAAGTGCTGGGATTACAGGCGTGTGCCACTGCGCCCGGTTGTGAGGCTGCTTCTTATCACTTGTCTCCCCACAGGCCTCTGAAGGCATTAGGGTTTGTGACCCCCCTCAGGAGCCTAAGCTCTATCTTCTGCTCAGATGTCACAGTGCAGATCACATCAGCTGTCTCCTGTCCCTTCCCTGGTCACTGTCTGAGCGCCTGGCTCTGACATCATAACAGTTCCCTCTCCCTGGCACCTATTGCCTTGACCTCCGACATGCCTTGGAGCAGCTGTCCCACACCTGTGGATGGCCACACTGACCATCTTTACTCCATCGCGCAATATCAGTCACAGGGTCTGGGGATGAGCCTTGGCCCACCTCTCTCCATCCCCTGGGGTCAGCTCTGCTTCTCCCTCTGGGGCAGTGAGAAAAGCCCGGTGTTTCCTGGAGGCAGGAAACGAAGGGGATAACCTCCGGAGAATGAGGCACGGCCTTTGCACAGGTCTCCAAGAAATTCTGTGTCCAGATGAAAGTGTCCTAGGAGTCTCCTGGAGAGATGCAGGCTCCTGTGAAGGACTGGCCTGGGGCCACCTGGAAACCTCAAGCTGCTTCAGATGCTCCAGGGAAGGTGCCCAAAAGGCTCAGTGCCACCGTCTGCATGGCCGGAGCCCTGGGGCTGCTCTCTGTCTTGGGCTTTCTGGTACCGCTGCACAGGTCCTAGGGAGTGGCCCAGCTGGCCCAGGCCCAGTGGCTCTGGCTGAAAACCCAGCAGCTGAATGCAGGGCCAGCACCTCCTGCTGAGAGCGCAGCCCCCTGCCTGTCCAGGAGTGCGTTGTCAAGGCAACAGCACTTTGAGTGACAGGCAGGTACTGAAGCACAGGACAAGTACATCAAACCGCTTTGCCTCTGGGGAACAAGGCCTGGAGCTGAGACCCCTGGTGAGAGGCGTTTCCCCCCCTTTTCTTCCCCCTGGAGTCAGCTTGTGGCAGACCCCAGCAGCCACCCCCAAACGGGTCTCCTCTTCTCGCCGCGCTAAAACTTGGGCTTAGGTGCTAAGTAAGGGTGCCTCTCCCTGGGCAGGCAGATGGACAGAGCTGACACTGTGCACTCGGGCTCTCAGAGCTCTTGCAGCCTTGCCCATTCCTGCCTGCAGCACCCCACCACGACTCCCGCCCGCCCCGGCCTCTGTTCTGGTTCCGCTCTTCCATGAGGTCATGAAAAATTCATCTGCCCAAACCTCAGCTCACACACAGAGAAAGCGCACCCGGCCCACTCCTGCGGGCCCTGCTTTTGAAGGTTCAGGGTTCTTTTAGCTGCTGATGTGAGCGGAAGTGTCAGGGTGTGGGTGTGGGACTGGCTACCTTCGGGGTCTGGATGCTCACTGGTATTTGTGCTGAGTGTACATCATGACCCACATAGACCCAATGGCCAGGCTTGCCGAACCCTCAGCACCCAGCATCAGGGGAGGGGCCAAAGCCAGGGCCAGAGTGTGGACTGGGAAAACCACCCCAGGCCAGCGGCCAGGCTCCTCCCGCCCTCTCTCATGCTAACCAGCAGAAGCCCTAGGTCCAGGGGCCCAGCAGGGCTAGGCACATAGACCATCTGAGTGCATGGCGTTGCCAGGCGTTGGGGTACCCACAGTGTCCACATGTGGACGTGGGTCGACGTCAGAAGGAAGGGTGGGGGCCAGGCACAGTGGCACACGCCTGTAATCACAGCAGCTCGGGGAGCTGAGGCAGGAGGATTGCAAGTTCAAAGCCAGCCTCAGCAATGGCAAGGTGCTGAGCAACTCGGTGAGACCCTGTCTCTAAATAAAATACAAAATAGGGCTGGGGAGGTGGCTCAGTGGTCGAGTGCCCCTGGGTTCAATCCCCAGTACCAAAAAAAAAAGAAAGAAAGAAATGGGGGGGGGGGCATAGTGATTAGGTAACTAACCCCTGAGCCCTTCCCCACTTAGGGATAGTCCCCTGGCCCCCTCTTCTGACTCCAGGGTCCTGTCACTGGAGAAGCTTAGTGCTAGGCCCTGCTCTCACATTGGTCAAAGTGAGTGTTGAGAAACCAGGCACCAGCCCCGGTGACGGAAAGTCGGCAAAGGTTATTTCTCTGGACCCCTGTTTTCTGTGACTTGTTGAAGAGAAATATTACCCCTGGTCCTACGGCTGTTCTCCCAGAGCAATAGGAGAGCGTGAAGTTATGAAATTGAGGGCACCTTCACTGAGCAATCGATTAGCAGCCGAGAGAGCTTGTGAATTGGCTGTCTGGACATTTCCAGTAATAAATTGTGAAATAGTCCATGAATAAGTAGTTGGCGGAGTTCAGAATTACCCCCTAGGAAATGTTGCAGGTCTGGAGACACATTACTAAGGCGAGCACCATTTTAATGCTCTGGGCTTTGGCTGTTAAATATGTATGCCATCCGCAAAGCACTTCCCGAAATTAATGGCATTTTACAGCTGCTCCGAAGGCAGCGTATTTATATGGAGATGTATAGATTCTGGAGCTGTGGTGGCTTCACAAATGAAGTGCTAATTTTAGAGGATAAGGCCAGGGAGGGGGTGGAGAGGGGGTCAGGAAGCGTGCTTTCTTGGGGACCTTTTCCAAGTGGTCCTCCCCTGCCAGCGGGGTGATTTTTACCCTGTGGTGGCATTGGGTGTGGTCTCTAGGTTGGAAAGGTCACTGCAGTAACAGGTCAGCCAGCACACAGGAAGAAGGTGATCACGACCCGGAGACAATGTTGACAGCTAACATTTGCCAGGTGCTAAGTGCTTCTCAGAGGTCGATGTGTTATATCCTTACAATAGCCCTCCAGGTGAGGGTGGGCCCTATCATTATCCCCATCTTCCAGAAGGAGGTAAGAATCTATGCATGGTTGGTGATTCCCCTAGGAAAGATGGTATCTGCTCTCTGATTCTTGCCTTGAGCTAAATAAAATCAGAGCCACCATGTGCAGTGGTGTGGTTTGTCCACTGTACAAGAGCATCAACCAAGGATGAGTTTGGACTGAAATTCTGCCCGGGCAGTGCTCACCAGGCCCTGTACCAAGGTTCAGGCAGCCTCTACCCAAAGGCTAAGGCACCGTATGGGCCAGCCGAATCCCCCTTTCCTCCAGGAGGCCTCAGCACCTTCCCCAGTCCCACCTGGACTCTTCCCCAACACTGTTGAGCTGCCTAGTTGGTTGGAGGGAGGCCAGGAGAGGCACTGAGGTCAAGCACCGAGGCTGGCCAAAAGGCCCAGCTTCCCACCCGTTAGACTGAGAAGCTGTTTCCTCGCATCCCTGAGGTCAGGACCCCTTGGGGTTCAGATGTGCCTGCGTCCTCCCTCCCAGAGGACTCCTGAAAGCCAGAGTGACTCAGTCCTGGGAGGACGGGGTCTTGAGAGGTGGCAGTGCTGGAGAACCTGGACCAAAACAGAGAAGCCCCCACAGCGGGGGCCTCACCCGAGGCTGCTGGTGGTCTCTGCTCCTGACCGGCCTCAGCCAACAGTCTTCACTGGTCAAGAGGGTGGCCTCGGCAGTGCAGAGGCCAGTGGGACGCCTCCGTAATCGGGCGTGTACCTTAACGTAGGCAGGAGTGGACGCACGCTTCCCCCACGCGATCACTCCGTCAGCTGAGAGGCCCGAGGCGTCCTGACGCGGGAGGTTGCCCAGGGGCTCGAGGAGGTCGGCCTGCAGGAAGGGCAGAGGAGCTGCGGGCAGAAGCCAGCAGTCCAGAAGAGGCACTGGAATGGCAGCTCTAGACCTGAGTCTGGGATCTAGAAAAGCCGACGAAGTCAGGAAGTTCCGACCCCGGGGAACGTGAAGGGAAGCACAGCCAGGCAGGGGTGCTGCCTGGGGAGGGTTGGAGCTGGACCCCATCGAACCGTAAGTCAGCTCCTGTGTGACTTTGGGCAAGTTTCTGACCTTCTCTGGACCTCAGTTTCCTCATCTATCGAGTGGGGATAATGTCACCTATCTTAACAGCAAACATCCTGTGACAAGAGTTTCAATTGGTGCCTGGTGCGTAGTAGGAATTCATTAAATGTTGAGTTGTTTTGGGACTCAGCCAGACCACCAGGGCCCACAGCTTGGGGATATGTACGTGAGTCTGGGTAGACAGAACCAGCAGCCACATGGGCTTGCATGTTGACCTGGACTCCGGTCACCATGCTGTAGCATGTGCGAGCCCCCAGGTGAAGTCAAACAGCTCTTTCCCCTGGTGTCTCTACCTCTCCTCCCAGTGGGTGTTTGCAGGGCCATCAGGGCTGTCTAGTGAGCAGTCGCGTCTTACTCCAAGGCCTCCGCTGGCTTCCTTCATCTGGAGCGGTGGGGCTTGTGGCAGGGGAATCTGACACAGTCCGGTATCCCTGGCTCTGCAGACCACCTCCCTGTCCCCAGGGAGCTGCACATGGGGTTCGGGGCCTCTGGCACAGAACTTTCACTCAGGGGTCACATTCCCCAAATTCAGGTCCCTGCTCGATGCCCCCTGGGTCAGCTGGTGCAAGTCCTTTGTCCTCCAGAACCTCACTTCCTGCCTCCATCAGGTGGGGTCACTGGCACTCCCCCGCAGGGTCTGCTCCCCCGTTAAACCACCCGGCTTCTGCCCAGCGAGCTGTGGGCCCCGGCTCCCGTGCTCAGCCCTCTCGGTGAGCATGGTCTCATTTGCTAATTTCCTAGCGCCCACGCAGCCACATACAAATGAAGCTGTCTCTCTTATCAGCCATCACTCACCTGGCAGATCCCGACTGAGGAGATCCTTAGAAAGAGAGTGGTATCAGGAGTGTGTTGATCTAATCTTCCAGCCGGGAGTTGGGAAGATGCTTGATGAGGGCCTTCTACAGCCCTGTCCTCCCACCGGACCAAGCGGACATCCGGGTTCTCAGGAGGGTTATGCAAACATGGATTGCTGGGCCACACCCAGGGTTTCGGGCACAGTAGGTCTGGGATGGAGTCCGAGAATGTGCATTTCCAACAGTTCCCAGGTCCTGCCGCTGCCGCTGCCCCAGGAGCACACTCAGGGCTCTGCCCCAGAGAGAACATGGGCTTTGGAACCAGGGGTCTCCAGCTCAAAGCCCTGTTCCACCACCTACTAGCTCTGTGGCCACTGGGCTAGTGGGTCAATAAGTACCCACCGAGCCCCAGGAACTGCCGATAACTTTCAGCTTGCAGGGCACCAAGTTGGCTTTTGGTAAATGTGCTGTCCCTCTGTCCACTTAGCTATCCCAAATGTTTTTATTTATTTATTTCGGTTGTCTGTGGACCAATATTTTATTTATTCATTTGTATGTGGTGCTGAGAATCGAACCCAGTGCCTCACACATGCTAGGCAAGCACTCCACCACTGAGCCACAGCCCAAGCCCCCAAATGTCTTTATTTTTTAAAAAGTGGAGGTTTCCAGGCTGCCTCCACCCTACCACTCAGGCTTTGTCATCCCCTTTCCCGTCTTTCCCTGTAGGAGGAGCCCTTTGTCATGTTCCGGAAGTCTGACAGGACCCTGTATGGGAATGACCGGTTCGAGGGCTACTGCATCGACCTGCTCAAGGAGCTGGCCCACATCCTGGGCTTCTCCTATGAGATCCGGCTGGTGGAGGACGGCAAGTACGGGGCGCAGGACGACAAGGGCCAGTGGAATGGCATGGTCAAGGAGCTCATCGACCACGTAAGCCGGGACAGGGGTGCAGGCAGGGCTGGGGCGGTGGACGAGGCCCTGGGAGGCTTGGTGAGGTGCTGCTTGGCATCAGGGCCAGGCGTCCAGCAGATGAAAACCCTGGTGGCCGGGGGGTGGAGGCAAAGGTTGTGCCTTTGGAGACTGGGGAAGTGTGGCCAGCTCTCCCAGGCCTGCCCCTCTCCTCCCAGCACCTCCTCCATGCAAACACCTGTGCATCAGCCCCTCGAAGCTGAGCGTGCCCCACCAGCGTCTGTGATGAGCTGCCTCGGGAGGAGTCCCCAGCTTCTCAGGGCCCTCGGCTCCTTTAAGAGCTACCCAAAGATGTCCCAGACATGTGGGCCGGGGACCAGGTCGAACCACTCCCCCCAAACTCAAGGACACAGATCTGTCACTGCTTCTAGTAACGTTGGGCTCAAGGGGGAGACAGGTGGTCCAGGAGCCAGCTGAGGGCTGGGAGGAAGGGGTGAGCAAGACTCTGCTGGGAGACCAGAAGCAGCCTCTGAGGCTGCTGGGGCAGGAGGAAGGCCTGGGGAGCAGGAGCCGCCGCCGGCAGAGAGAAGAGGGGGGGCAGCTGGTCGGAGGGGGCCTGTCGGACGTGTGGGAAAGCTGAGGAGCCACTGTCTGGGGTACCATAGCAGGGGAGGAATCGGGGGGCCTGGGCTCCAGTCCTGCTTCTTCCCTCGTCAGCATGGGGACAGGGGTGAGTCACCTGACCCTGTGAGCTGCTTCCTCCTCTGTGAAATGGGTGCACTGATGCCCCCTCTTCCCTTGAGCGTTGTGCTATAGCTGCGAGGCTCCCAGCTCAACGCCTCGGACCTCATAAGATGCTACCACAAACACATCCTGGCTCTTGGAAGCCGGGACTGGGGTCCAGTAAACCTGAGGGTCAGTGCAGCTTTCCCACCCAATAGATGTACGACACTCACGTTTCACCACTGCCCCCATCTCCGGGACCTCCATTTCTACATTTCTCCTCTAGGAGTAATTAGAAAATACTGCAACCCCTAAGGTAGTTGCAGGAATAAAACGAGGCCCCATTTGTACAGGCTCACCTGGCACAGGATAAATGCCACCTGCCTTCCGGCTCAGAGTCCCCCACTTGACAGAAGAATTTGTCTAACTCCACAGAAATCATACCTGAAGCTAATGGGTGGGCTGCAGCAGACCCCCACCCCCGCTTGGATTCCTTCTCTCACTTACCCTGAAACCAGCTGCCTTGGTCAATGCTGTCAGTAACACCCATTTTCAGATGAGGAGACTGAGGCAGTGAAGGGAAGACCCCGGGATAGTAAGTAGTGGAGCTGGATTCAAAGTGGTAGAGTCTTTGGGGGCTCTGTGCCTCCGTAGCCCAAGGGCTGCGGCCTCTCCAAAGAGCATTTCCTAATCAGGAGCCAGGGCAGCGGCAGTTCATGCAGTAGGTCTTTGCAACCCACAAGTGCCAGCCAGTGGGTCGGACTTATTACCTCACCTCTTCATGGAGGAGGCAAGCCAGTCGGACCTTCTGTTACGTGCCCTGCCCCTGTCTGAGAGGGCTACCGTACCTTGGAGGCTGAGAATGGGAAGGGAGGCTGTAGCTCGGAGCAGAGCCTGACTCGGTGGAGTCATATTCTAGGACCCAGGGAACTGGGCTCCTGTGGAAGCCTGCTAGGAGAGGCTGGATGGTAAAGAGGATGAACTCTGGTTCTGCCATTTAGTAGCTGTGTGTTTCCTGGACAGTTTTCTTAACTTCTCTGTGCCTCAGTTTCCTCATCTGTGAAAGAGGAATGATAATAATACCTGCTTCATAAGGTTGTTGTGAGGGCTCAGTTACCATATGCGTATTTCCTAATCAGCACGGCCTCAGCATCTGCTATTATAAATTGTATTTATTTATTTATTTATTGGTGTTGGGGATCAAGCCCAGGGGTACTCTACCAATGAGCTACATCCCCACCCCTTTATTTATTTATTTAGAGACAGTGTCTTACTGAGTTGCTGAGGCTGGCCTCGAACTTGTGATCCCCCTGCCTCAGCCTCCTGAATCACTGGGATTACAGATGTGCACCCTGACACCTGTCTATTATTTTTATTTTTACTCTTCCAGTTATTCCTTGGAGGCTGGGGGAAGGGGCCTCAGGAAGTCCCTTTGTCTCCCTGAGTTCCCATTTCCTGACTCGCAGGAAGAATAATGACACCTGCTCGGCCTTCTTCCCAGCCCGTGGGGAGGCTCTGAGGAGACAGCGGGTGGGGGAGCGGCTTCTAGGTGGTAGAGCTCTCCGTAAGTGGAGGGGAGTGCTGTTGTCACTGTTATTAGTAATAACTATAATTATTATGGAAATCAGTCAGCAGGCCCCAGAGGCACCTCGTCTATCCGCTCCCCTGCGCCTCCTGTGGGGCTCTGGAGTCTGGGGCTCTGGGTGGGTTTGGAGCCTGTCTTTTGCAGAGGCGAGTGGGGCAGGGGCGGGAGAGGCGTCACATGCAGAGCTGAGGCCATGTGCAGACGTGAGCCAGGCTGTGCAGAGAAAACCCAGCAGCCACCCTCAGCTGGGGGAAGAGAGAGAGCCTCAGCCTCGGCCTCCTCTGCTGCCCAGCTGGGAGGCACTTTAGGAGGCCCAGTATCCATCAAGGCCATGAGCCCTAATGGGACATGCAGGGGACCTTGTTAAACCCAATTCCCTACAATTGATGAGCCTATTAATCCTAGCTTGGTGCCATTTTTAATAACATCATAACCATTTATTAGTGTCGTCAGATAATTAGTCTTCTCACTAGCTCATAGAAAGCATGGTAAAGACTTGGCAATATTATTACTTCATTATTAGGGATCTGAACGTAGGCGTAAAAATGATGAATGCCCACCTTTGTAAGAGTCTGCCTCCCGAGGCCCATTTGGAGGCCCTGGGTGGAGCCTCCGACCAGCAGGACTTAAAATGTCCTTCCCTGACACTCTGCTGGCCTCTGTCCCATGCCACATAGCCTTCCAAGGAGCTGGGGTTGTGGTGGAGGATGGGTACCTGCAGGATGCTTCCCTACCTGGCCAACGTGCTTACCTTCCCTGGATCGCCTTGAACTTGAACCCTGGGGGCCACAGACACGATTAGACAGGGCAGTGATTACTGCATCCTTCACCCGTCTCTCTTCCAAATCAGCGCTCTCTCCATTCCTGCTGCCTGCCTGCTCTCTTTACCATCTCTGGAGCCTTCTACTCACCCCTGTGCCTTAAATGCCTCCCCTGTGTTTTGATGACACTGGAATCCAATGGAAATGGATTCGAATTCTGCTCTGGCTCGTTTCCACCAACCGTGGGGAAGTTATGTAACATCTCTGGGCTTCATTCCCACGTCTGCGGAATGGGGATAATAAAAGGGCCTTTTGCCCTGTGTTCATGGTGAGATTTCATGAGATCTTGCCTCAGAAATGCTTAACAGAGCTCGGTGCTGAGTAAGCACTCAACCTGGGAACCATCCTGCTGGGCGCTATTCCACTCGAGGGCAGCACCCCCCACCACCACCTAACGTGTGACCCTGCTTCAACATGGCGGCAGTGAGAGAAATGACCCATCAGCCCTGACCATCCTGCTAGGCCAGATGTGGTCCAGCTCCTAGTGGTCCAGGACCTTGACCTTACCTCAATGGCTCCAAACAGGCAGCTCTGGGGAACTGACTCACGTTGACTGAACTCACAGGGAACTGAGCCACACACCAAAGTCCTACCCTGTACTGGGGCATTGGCCTTTCCAACACGGGGAGCCCCGACTCACCATCCAGAGCTTCTGTGTCCTGGCACCAGGTACCCAGGAGCTTCTTTGGGGACTGGGGAAGCACAGCCCCAAGAGTAGAGATCCTGAAGCCAAGAGGAGGGCTGCTGGAGAGGAGGGGCGAGAGACAGCTCTAGGAGTCTCGTGCACTGAACCAAAACACCAAAACATTTGATTGACTCCTGGAAGCTTCAGGGCAGGGGGCGAGGGGAGGGTTGTGGGGGGTGACATCAACTTGGCACTTGAAAATAACTCTGCTACTGGGGCAAACGGAAGCCATGCTGCAGGCGTGGCTGGGGCCTGGGTGGGGAGCATGGTAGCCTAACTCACAGCCTTAGGTCGGGAGGTAAAGGCATAGCAAGGGGACACAGATTTGACACTGGTGAGATTGGTGATTGGTGGACAGAGCAGGGGGTAGGGAGGAGTCAGGACGAGGTGTGGAATCCCAGCAGGAGAGATGGAAGGTGGAGTGTCATTGCCAGATGGCCAGCCCCCTAGAGAAGATTTGGGAGAGGATTTGGGAGAGGTCATGAGATCAGCGGGGGACATATTGGCACCTGGGACCCAAGTGGCCGCTGGCCACATGAATGGATATCCAAGGAGGCAGCAGGGCTGGGGGTGGAGATTTGGGGGAACAGGCAGCTCAGGCTGCAGGAACCTGGAGACAGGGATGGGGACTCTGCTCGGGAGGAGAAGAGCTGAGACCTGGGGCGGGACCAGGAGCAGCATGAAGGGAGGCGTTCCGGAGACCCTGGGCTGTCGAGGCCCAAGAGGGAAACAGAGAACCAGGACAGCACTGAGCTGCAGGGAGGTGCCTGGGGCGAGGGAGGAGTGGCACCTACAGAGCAGCCTGAGCATGACCCCCCAGGGGCAGGGTGAGCCCAGCGCGGGTCGCTGAGTGGCCCTGGCTGGCCTGCAGCAAACCTTATCTCAGAGACGCAGGAGCCCTGTCCAGGCTGCTCTCCCAGGTACTTGGGCGCTTGATTCAGAGATGGAGGAAGAGGAGAGGAGCAGGAGGGGTCCTGACCCTCCGGGACACAGCAAGCCATTGGTTCTTTTATCTCTACGCTGTCACCCTCACTGTCATGGGTACTGTGTGATCAGAGGTTCCCCAGCTGTTAGATGGCCTGGACCAAGATGGAGACAAGGAAGAGTCACGCCTAGCCTTGGCCCATGGTCCTTTCCCCCGTGAAGAAGTAGCACTTCCCAAATGTCCCTCTGCTTCCCATAACACCGAGTGCCAGGAGGGTGGCGGGGCAGAAGTGCCCACTCCCGTTGCTTGACTCTTCCTGGAGCACCTGGTGGGCTGAACTTGGCTCTTGCCCGACACCCAGAACAGGCCAGACCCATGCAGAGCAGGCGCTGGTGCATGAGGGACGGGCAAACAAGCACGGGCTACCCCAGCTGGCCCAGAGACGTGGCTGTGGGGTCACTAACATGACACCCCCCAGGGTGTGCAGAGGGCAGTATCAAGGCCATGGCCCCATAACCAGCAGGTCCCCTCCCTTCCAGGCAGGAGCTGGATCTTAGTTCTGACCTGTGAGCCCTGGTGTTAGAAGAGGCCCCCAACCCCTGTTTGTGTGGCCAGGGAAAGCTGTGCCCACGCCACCACCTTCAGGATGGGCCAGGGTACTTGGAAGCAAGGCGTGCCAAGAGCTCCCCTGAGCAGGGCCATTGAGCAGGCCGGAAGCTGCATGGACAGTGCAGACGAAGGCAGAGGGAACAGAAGTGCTACGAGGATGGACTCTTGCAAAGGCAGCGGGTTGCCCAGAGCCAGGGCTGAGGAGCGAGGTGTCACCAGGATCTTTCTGAGGACCAGGCAAAAGATGCGGGGAGGACCGGGAGATGCACTACCAGAGCACCCGCTCCAGAACTCAGCATGCAGAAAGGCCTGCAAAGAGCCTGGCAGGGATCATGGCTGGGACGAACAGGTGCAGGAGAGGCCACGGTGCAAGAGAGCTTCAGGGTGCAGCGGGTATGGGAGGGTGACAGGCTGGAGGGGCAGCTGGCGTAGCGCGTGGCCCTGCTGGGACCATCTGTTGGTTCCTTCATCCAGCAAAACCATACTGAGCACCATCTCCGCCTGGGATCCTAGAGAGCAGAGCCCGGACCAAGGCCAAGGCCTGTGCCTTTACTTAATTAGAGAGTGTGACGCCCAGGAGGGGACAGGGCAGAGGAATCACAGCAGGAAGGAGAGAAGCCCACACCAGGAGCATGGCTGATGGCTCAGTTCATGACCCCACCCAGGAAAGCCTTGCAAGGACCTTCTCATAGAGGAAAAGGAGGCAGGGGACAGGGTTACCCACTGTCCCTGATTTCCATACAGACTTGGTGGACATGGGAGCCAATCAGGACCCTGTAGCAGCGTCCACTGGAAGCCTTGGGGCTGGAGGGGCCATCTTGGCACCCAGGTGGGCGGGAGTGAGGTGCCGTCAGGCTGCACCTGCATGAGGCTGGCTGCAGCCGGGTCTTAACTGGTGCGTGAGATGAGTCCGAGCCCAGCACCGACCGATAGCGGGCCACACCCAGGACAGCGACGAGGGATGTGGGGGTGACAGAGGCAGACCCAATCCTCCCCTCCAGGAACAGACCAGGCATCAGACAAGTGAAGTGTTGTTAGGATTTTGGCCAGTGCTGCAAAGGGCCTGGGGACAGTGGCTAAGGCTTCGCTGAGGAAGTGACTTTTAAGCTGCAGCTTGAAGAATGGTGACAGGCCATGATTAGGGTGCCTACCTGGTGGGGCCGAGGTTGCAGAAGTCTGCCTTCATCAGGGCCTAACTGAGGCTGTGGCAGGGCGCCACAGGCCTGCAGGGTTGGTGGCACTGTAGCCAGGCAGGCCCTGGGGAGACACTGCCCAGTGGACACACAGGGAGTGGGGAAGGGGATTCTTCTATGAATGGCAGTGGGGGAGGGGTGTGTGTGTGTGTGTGTGCTGTGTCCCTCCTAGTGCTCCACCAAGCAGGGAAACCTGCTGAGCCTCCCCGACACAAACACAGCCCTGTCCCTGGGGGCCCAGAAATCGGGGAGCTCCGCCTCTCTCAGCTCAGGAGGCCTGTGTGTGCACCGCAGGGACCTGACCCCTCTGTTGACACTTAGGAATTTTCTAGCAATGGTTCTCCATCCGTTCAGATGTGTGGGAACTGTTCAGAGTGCTGTGTTCTGAGGTAACGGACACCCACAGTGCTATCCGTCAGGATAACCTGCTGGCTGGCAGGTCACCAGCAGACACCTTCCTGGACAGTGCACCCTGAGAGCCGCGATGCCTCACTCCTGAGGGAGGGCTTGCTGGGCGACCTCTGTGGAATGCCCATGTTTGCACTGACCAGTGTATTCAGTGCACCTATTAAGTCAGGCCCGACACTAGGTGCTGTGGGTACAGCAGGAGCCCTCCCGAGCCTGGGGTCCTACGTTCTCACGGAGGAAACAGACAGGAATCTATGAACGTGAGAACGGGTGTCAGCACGCAGCCAGGGCGAGTGTTATAAAGAGGGCGCAGCTGGTACAAGCGCTTGCTGTGGACCAGCGAGCAGCAGGGAGTCACTGTGACCCATCCCAAGAAACCCTGGAGGAAGGTCCTAAAGACTTGTGAGTGGCAGCAGGTAGCCATTTCCTGTCCCCAAAGCCAGCAGCCCTCAGAGAAATCCAAGGGAGGCATCTGTCCTTTCGGGTCCCCTCTGGTGCAGCAGAAGATGGTAATAGGGTTGGGTGAAGGAGGACCTGGGCGTGGGAAGCTGTCACTCCACACCAGTCATGGCCATGGAGCTCTGAACTCGGGTGCGACTCCAGGCTCCAGGTATGACAGGAAGAGCTGGTGTCAAAGACACACCACCATTGCCGCACTGTGTCCCCTCTTTCCTCATAGCCAGGAACCAGACCTGGCCTGCATGCTCCTCCACCTGAGCCTGCTCCCCTAGCCCAGGGCCAGAGTGCCTAATGCTGGGGCCTCACCTGAGATGAAACAGAATCCTGGAAGAGGCTGGGGGGAAGCAGATCCACTACAAAGGGGCACAGCCAGTTGCCCGGGGCAGTGATTAGGGAGCCCCGTGGAGCTGAGGATGTCACCAGGTCCTTGAGGGAGGGTGAGAGCTGTCCTCACTGGCCATCCACTGGCTTGTCAGAGGGAAAGCGTAGCAAAGTTCAGACTGGTCCATCCCGTGCCAGGGCACAAGCAGCAGGGTCCAAACCGAGAGAGACCGGGGGCCAACTGGCAGGGTCCATGTGGCTTCAGAGAATGGGGTGCTGAGCAGGAACCAGAGCTCCGGCCACTAGGCTGGGGGAGGGGAGAGCAGGAGCCTTGCGGGTATCCTCCAGCTCTTTTCCCCAACAAAACGCTATTGAACCTCCACTTTATTTCAGGCTTCGTGTGAATTCCAAGAGGCCCATCAGCGAGGAAAACAAACTGCCTCCTGCCCTCCTGGAGTCAGACACCAGCAGAGGGGCAGGAGACTAAGCAGCGACTTGCACATACAAATTCCGTTGTGCTCAGGCCACCAAAGAGTGGTGCAGGCGCGGTGGGAACACGAAATTGGGAGAAAACTTGGGGCAATGGGAGATGGAGCCAGGTAGGCGCGTGCCCTCATCCGTCCTGAGGGACGGAGGCACAGAATGGAGGCTTCTGGGACTCAGGAATAGGACATTCTCCCGTTTACTACAGCTGCCGTAAAAAAAATGCCCGGCTGGGGTTGTGGCTCAGTGGTAGAGCGCTTGCCTAGCACGTGTGAGGCCCTGGGTTCGAGCCTCAGCACCACATACAAGAATAAATAAACAAAGGTAGTGTGTCCACCTACAACTAAGAAAAACAATATGGAGCTGGAGCTGGTTAGGTGAGTCTTGCCTTTAGCTTTGGGAGCAGGGGGCTGTGGTGGAGCGAATGAGGCCAGGGGCTTCATGGGAAGCTGGAGGAACACGGAAGGGGCCCGGGCCAGGTGCATCCCAACAGATTCTAGATAAGTGGAAAGTTGCTTGCAGGGATAAAAGAGTGTCCTGGGAAGGCCACCCTTCCTTCTCCAGAGGCTTAGGAAATGTTCAGAGAGGTCCTTGACAAGGCAGGAGAGACCAACGCTGGTCTTCACCTGTAAGACCAGCGAAGATGTATGGCAGGTCGGGTCCGAGGTTTGGTTCTATTCAAGGACGTGATTTCCGTAAATAGGAGAGTGAGGACCAAGGAGCTTCTCCAAGCCTCAGTTTCTCTCTACGAAAAAAAAAAATGTAGGGTTGGAATGGATGTTCTGGAAGGTCTCTGGTCTAGCTCTGACAGCCTATGATTTTATGAATCATCCTTGAAGAGAACTTGCACAAGTGGGAAGAGTCTGCCAAGGCTGGGCCTTTCATTCTGAGTAATGAACTGAAACAGCAAAGGCTTGACATCTGTTCCCATCTTTCAAGGGAAGTTGGACAAAATAATGCCTTTTTCAGGGAAATCGTTACCAACAGTGAAACGGAGTATTTCCTGCCTAACCCAAAAATGAAGTGGAGAAGCCAGCCTTCCTGAAGCCCAAGGGAGAGCACGTCTAATCTCCCAGTGAAGGTCATGTTGGCCAATTATCTTGGTACTGTAGGCACAGAATGCCACGGACGCTTCTGCCTCCCAGCCTGTTAAAGCCAGAAAGCAGGAAGATTCAAAAGACCCTGAGAGAGTCTGAGGGAAAGAAGAGGGCCCTGCGACCAGCTTCCTCACCAGCCTCTGGAACGTTCTGGTGGGCTGCGAACACCGTGATCTCATGCAACTTGCTTTCAAGTCCAGGGAAGACTCTCCACCACTGACTTCTCCAAGAATCCCACAGGCCATTCCCAGAACCCACTTCACCATGCGTATTGAGGGGTGACAGGGACTCTGGAGTCAGAACAGAGCCTCCCGGCATGAAGGGGAGGCCAAGTTCTAGAACAAAAGGCTCACCACCTCCCTGTCATGTCAACATTATTGAAAGTTCCAGAACTTCAGGACTAAATGGGACCTTTCAGGGTGTCTCACCTTGACTCCTACGAGACTCAGGAGTCCTGTCATCACCCTCAACAGGGGCTCACTCGACCTGAAGCTCCATGACCTCAGGGACTTGCTTGCCACTGTATCCCAGCCCTGGCCAGGGCCTGTGCACATTAGGCTTTGAGCAAATGCACCTTAGTCACTCTGCACTTTCTCTGAGAGCGCGCTCATGTTCCGTGGCTTTCCTTTGTCCCCAGCCTGAGTTGAGAGGGCCCTGGGAGCTGGGGAGGCAGCAGCTGCCCCCTTCCTCCTTCTTTGCCCTTCAAAGCCAGGCAAGTTCCAACTCACCCATTCAGAAGTTTGCAAAAGGAAGGTCCAGGATATTGATCCTTTGTTGTAGACTCCTCTTCCCTGTCCTTCTCGGGCTCTGAAGTTTGCTGAACCCTTAGGTTCCAAGTGTCCGTGGTGGGGTATGGGCTGGTTAGGAGGAGCACTGGGACATGAAACACCAGAGT
Source organism: Tamias sibiricus (assembly GCA_025594165.1). NCBI lineage: Eukaryota > Metazoa > Chordata > Mammalia > Rodentia > Sciuridae > Tamias > Tamias sibiricus. Next base: position 30,851,907 of record CM046658.1, on the reverse strand, counting down.
TGTGTTTCCAGCTGCCCTTGAGGCCTGGGCTACCCACAGACCTGTCTAAAATTTGGAGTTCCACCATCCCAGCCCATCCCTCCTTGAAGTCGAATTTCTACTGGATCTTTAGCTCCAATTCTAAGTGGAGTCAGATCTTGTGTTAACAGCTACCCTTTACTAAATATTGATTAATGTCCATCTTCCCTAGTAGACTGTAAGCTCCATGAGGGTAGACACCATGTTGGCCTAGGTCTGCTCTGTATCCCTAGTGCCTGGTGGATCTCATAGAACACTGGATGGGTGGATGGATGGATGGATGGATGGATGGACGGACAGACGGACAGATTAGAGACTGGTGGGTAGATGGAAGGATGTGGGTGGGTGGATGGATGGATGGATGGATGGGGCTGGGCCAGGCCAGCAGGGGACTGTCTAGAGACATCACCTTGGAAGAGGGTTCAAAAGCTAGTCCCCTTGGCAATGGGTCTTTAGTGCTGGCCTTTAGGACCCCTCTTCTCTTCGGCCCTGTCCCACCAGATAACTTTGTTCCCACTCTGTGGTATACATACCCACAGAAGGCCTAGGGGAGACTATTAACAGATAACCCCAGGACTGAGGGGGCTGGGTGGGAATGGAGAAAGAAAGCGTTGAATCAGCATAGCCTCTGCTGTACTCCAGAACCCACAGGCAGATCAGCAGGTGAGGCACGGGGCACCTGGCGGCCCACCCTGCCTTGCATGCCAAGGAGATTCGGGTCTTACCATGGTACTTCCTGGGAGTTTTAGAATTGGAGGCCGCCAGGAAGGGTTTTTGGAAGAGGCACCATGCATGAGGGAAAAGAGAAGGTGGTAAGATTAGAGCCCAGGGAGCAGGCATCCTGAACAGGGCACCAAGGTGGGCCAAGCCCCAAGGGGAAGGAGATACAGGAAACAGGAGGTGGTTTAATGGGGCCTGGCTTAGTGGGTTGAAGCTGGAAATATGGGGTGGGGAGGAGGGAGTTCAGATTTGTAATCAGGAAAAGCTCAAACCAAAGAAGTAGAACTTTATGTTTTCCTCCCATTAAAATTTTGCCGTCTCCCTCCACACCACCTGTTGGAACCAGACCCTGATTTGCCTCTTTAGTTTCTTGCTCACCTTCACCCTCCAAGAAGGGTATTGTCTTTGCCCAGCTGGCTTTTGGGAGGGTTTTAGGATCTCTAGACTACCTGGCATGGGGCAAAGCTGCCCGGAGGTGGGTGGGAAGGGAAAGCAGATTTAAATAAGAGTCGTTGTGAGTTCTGTGTCCTCTTTGAGATATTTGAAAGATGCATGGAAAGAACGTGAGCTATTTTTAAATGTTTGTAGGTTGCTGAACTGTGTTTGTTTTGACAAAGCTTCTTGAGAAGGGACCACGGTTACAGCTTTAATAGGATTCCATTCTCTGCTTCTTTACATCACTTTCCTCTTCTCAAGACCTTGAACTCTTGAAGAACAAAGGTTAAGTTGAATTCGTCCTTGTCCCTTTTGCACCCTGGGCACGGCCCAGGTCAGCAGGAGGACTAGTAGATGTTGAAACTGGAGAGTGGATAAGTGACCCTGGGCTCAGGCAACCTCACTCCTTCATCGGTCCTCCTCCATGAAGGGGGGCTCTGTCACCTGCTCATCTGAGGCTTTGCTCCTTGTCTGTCTGTCGTTGCAGAAGGCAGACCTGGCTGTGGCTCCCCTGACCATCACGCATGTCCGTGAGAAGGCCATCGATTTCTCCAAGCCCTTCATGACGCTCGGAGTGAGCATCCTGTATCGCAAGCCCAACGGCACCAACCCCAGTGTCTTCTCCTTCCTCAATCCCCTGTCCCCGGATATCTGGATGTACGTGCTCCTCGCCTACCTGGGTGTCAGCTGCGTCCTCTTTGTCATCGCCAGGTAAGGTAATGCCTTGGCCAGAACTCAGGCCCAAGCTTGAAGGTTTGGGGAGCCAGGAGTGTGGGGACATCCTCAGCCCTTGGCACAGGAAGCCAAGGCTCAGGCCCCTACCGTGGCTGCTGCTCCCTCCCACCTCGTGGCCCAGATCTTTGTGTCCCTTAGGGAACGTTCTGTCCCCTGCCCCAGGCTTGAATCACAGGTCCCCCCTGGTTGTGTCGGGGACTCCGAGATGCAGCGGTTGCGCCCCAGGCCCCAGCTCCAGACTTGGAGAGGTGAAATCATTTTCCCCAAAGCTGAACCCCTGGGCCAGGCGCTGGGCACAGCAGACCCCGTGAGTGGCTTAAACATGGCGCACACACCCCCGCCTGTCTGGGATGTGTGCTGGAAGCATGCCTGCACACTTGGTCACTCACACGAAATAGACACAGTGCTCCTTGCTGGTGGGTTGCAGAAGGCCACTAGGGAACGGGGTTAGCCCCGCCTTTTGTGAGTTCCTGGTATCTGCCAACCATGGTGCTCTGCGCTCGGTAGCCATTACCGTATTGGATTCTCAGAGCCTCCCTCGAAGAGGCGACAACCAAGGCCCAGAAAGATCATACAAGCAATAAGTGGCGCATCTGGCACTTGAACTTGAGTCACCAAGGGTTTTATCTGCTCCACACACCTCTGGCCACTGCTCTGGCCCTGCCCCAAGTCGGTGGCTGCGTGACCCAGCCCTTCCACTCCCTCCCAAATGGGCCCTCTGCCTCCTCCCTCCGGGGCCCAGCCCTGGCCCCTGCCCTGGTTCTTTTTTCTCTCTGAATCCTAACAAGGTGTGAGAAGGGACCTCTCTGGAAAGGCAATTTTGAGATCCACGGCCTTGGTGCTTCGGCCTTTCTTCCTCCTGAGCCTTCTTTGAAAGCCATCCCCCCGCTCCGCTCATTTCGCTCCCTCCTCCCGCACAGGGAGAGACCAAAGGGAAGGATGTGACAGATGAAACCGTCCTGCCGCCCAAGCTTCGCTGCCAGCCGGCCTGGTGCTGCCCTGCCCGGTCACCCAGCCAGCAGCCACCAGAGGCCTTCATTACACCTCTTGTCTCTCACGCTCTAACAAGCCTTTGAGAGCCGGGAGCCGCTCACGGCGCGCTCGCCATAATTTTAGCAGCTCCAGCGGCCTCTCGGCGGCTCACCACCCTTGTGAGATGCGAGCTTTTCCAGCTTCAGTTCTGCTCATTTGATGCATCTCCTCCCCCCTCCAGCCCCTGGCCTCCCCCCAGCTGCAGCTGGCCACTTGCCAGGCTCTCCCTCCTGGCCAGGGAAGGCAGAGGCCCCTTCCCAAGACTGGCCTGGGAGACTTTGGGGAAGAGACAGGACTTCTAGAGCCACTGGAATAATAGGAGTCCTCTCCAGAGAGAGGAGTGGGGGCTCCCAAAGGAGCCTCATAGTGCAGTTGTCACCTTAGGACTCACCCCGTCTCGTCAAATCCTGACAACAGTCCTGGGGGTGGGTGTAATTATCCCCACTTTACAGAAGCAGAAACTGAGGCCCAGAGGGGGAGTCACGAGGCTCTTCCTTGGCAGACTTGGGCCAGACCTGTCCAACTTTAAATCCAACAGAGGTGCTGGACAGGGACAGTCAGGTGACATAAGGGAGAGCAGCAAGCCAACTAATGGGCAGCAGGAGCGATCAGGACAGAAGCAAACTGAGAACGCACAGCTGGCTAAAGGGGGCGGCCGTGACCCTGCACCAACAGGCTGACTCTGCTAGAGAGACCTAGGGCCAGCGTCCCAGCACCTATGATTTGTAGAGCAAGACTCAGACTTTTACGTGACCTCTCCTGGTTTCCGCATGTGGCCGTTAATTTGGTTTTTTACAACACTGTCAGGGCCAGCACAGCACATCTGTGGTGTGGATGGAGCTGTCTCTCCCCACCTCCCGTGACTCCATGCTGCTGCTACAGGTCTGGACGCAGCCCATGTCCCCAAAAGATGGAGTCTGCTGTGGGTGGGCAGGTCCCAGGCCCGCCCGGAGGCAGCCCGGGCATGGCACTGGGCTGTCCATCTTGCAGACTGGCCTGACCCAGCCTGACCTAAGCCTGTCTAGCACCGGGGGTCCAGGCATTGAGGGGTCCAAGCTTTTTCTTGCCACCAGAATAGTCTGCCTCGTGCCTGGTGAGGTAGGAGGACACAGGAAGGGGGTGGAGGCCACTTTCTCACCACTGAGAGGACAGTGGGTGCTTGTGGCAGGGAGTTAATCCTTGGTGTCTGGCCCGGGAGGCGGGTCGGAGTGTGAACTGCCAGTCCAGCCATGGGAGCCACTTTCTGGCCAGATCCTGCACAGATGAGTATCCCAGGGAAGAGATTGCCGAGGCCACAGTCGGTGCCCGTCTACGCCTCTGGGGCTGGACGGTGGCTTCCTCCCCTGAGTGGAGTCAGTGTCCCCAGGTCACTGCTTCTAATTCCCATTTGCTCCCAAGATGGCAGAGCTCCCTGCAGCCACCAGCCCTAAACCCAAGGTCCACCCTTCACTTGGCGTGGGACTTCCCAGCCTCGTCCGGAGACCGCCGTCTCCTCCTCCTCTCTCCTGAAGAGTCTGGCTCCTCCACCCACTGCCTGCAGGAGGGCACTCGCCTCCCCTGCTGCAGGGTGGCACCTGGTGGTGAGGACCCAGCCTGTGACGACACTCGATAACCGAGGGTCCCTTTGCCAGGGCCAGTTCCACCTCCGGGAATCTGAAACCACACTTCAGAATCTAGGAAGCCTTTCACAGCCAAGTCCCAGGGGACAAGGCCACCCTTTGGTCTTGGTGTCCATGGAGGTGTGTCAGAGGATGCTCCTTTTTAGCAGAGCATACAGGAGTGGTGTTTTTAACCATTCCGCCACCAGAGGAACGGTTCAACACACCCAGGAAGCGGTTGCAGAGCGTGAGGTAGACCCAGACGAACTGACCTGGAGAGAGGCCGGTGACTTGTCAGATTTAAAAACAAAGAAAAGAAAAAGGAAAACCAAGTTCTAGAACAGTATGCTAGTATGATACAGTCTTTGTTTGTTTGTTTCTTGGTGTTAAAAATTGTGTGTGTGTGTGTGTGTGTGTGTGTGTGTGTGTGTGTCCGGAACATGGGAAGACTAGGACCCATGAGCTTCTCTCACAAGTCCTCTTCTTTGTCCCCAGCCCTCCCTCCTCTGTGTTCAGAGGCTCGGGTTCCATCCATCCCATGAACACTGTCAGGGCTGTGGCTTTTCGGCCCACTGCCAGATCCCAGAAAGTCCAGGTGTCCCTCTAGACCATGAATTCACTGCGTCAATCCGGAAATTAAAAGCTTGTCAGGTGTACCCCCAGGATTTCTGTCTTTATTCACTCCCAAGAGCGTCCCCCCAGCCCCAGCGACCCCCTTTGGCAGCGCCTCCTCCGGCCACCCATTCCACACCCAGCCCCTGGGCCTGGAGCAGCCCCTGTCCTGGGCCTCCACCTGCAGACGTCTGCTGCCTTTCTGGGGTGAGGGTCATGGTGGGCCTGGCCGGGTCTCTCTTCTGCGGACTCAGTGGTGAAGCTCTGTGCACCCATTGTTCCTCTGGGCTCCCAGCAGGGACCCTCCTGCCTCCACCTACAAAGAAGTCACTCACCTGAGCCCCGCCCTCCAGCATCCTGGGAAGCCCCCCTCCCGGATTCCAGGCACCCAGCTCTCTGGAGGCTGTCCCCAAGGCACCCCTCACACAGCCCCTCACCCCTGCTCTCCTGACCCCCCATCTCTGCCCTGTGATTTGGGAGCCTCTAACCAGCTCATGGTCATTTCCTTTGGAAATCTCAACTTGGCATGAAGCCTTACTTGGGAATTTCCTGTCTGAGGGGCCTTCTGCTTCATGAGAACATAATTCTTCTCACACGAGCATTCATGATGTCCTGACTCTGAAAAGGACATGAAAAAGGGACACCACAACATCACATTTAAAGGGCCTCATAACAAAATCGACGGGACCCGTCTCTCCTTCCACACCTCTCCTCCTAGCACCCTGATGCTCCCACGCCCACCGCAGCAGGGACCCCTCCGTGGTCTCGGTCATTCCAGCGTCTTTGAACTTACATTTTGCCAACTGGAATTCACATAGTAAGCCAAGATTCCCTCTAGTCATCCCGAGTCCTCTCCCTTAGAAGGCAGTGGGCAGCTTCACAAAACAAGTATCTCCCTGTCGTTTATATATTTGTATATTCAAAAAAAATATGAAAAATTATAGACCACATTGTTCTCTCCAGGGGGCAGGCTGCTAGGGTACTTTTGCTTTTTCATTGTGTTCTTCTATACCATTTGAATATTTCATACAGTGTCTTTTACTTTTTCCCACGTTTTTTAATTATACAAGAAATTCAAAAGCATCTTCTCATTTTTAAAAATTCATGTGATACATATAAAGCAAAAGGCCTCCTCAAGTTCTTTCTGCCATTCTGACTCCCCTCTCCAGAGATGCACACTGACATTCTTTACATATGGAAACTTCTAGACCCTTTTAAATGCATTCACATACAAATATACATAAAGAGCTGGATAGTCATATCTTCGGGAATCTATATAATGAGATCCCATCGTTCTTATTTTTTATCACTTCCTTTCAGCCAAATGTGTGTTGGCGATCTTTCCCTGTAGGTACATCTAGAAGTCTCTGGTTCTCTCTTAACAGCTGCATGCTATGTCAGAGCATGACTGTGGCATGGTTTATTCAGCCATTCCCCTATTGAAGGGCATTTAAGTGGCTTGCAGTTGTTTGCTATTACAAACACCGCTTTGATAAACACCCTCCTGTGTTTTGCTTTATGTTCCTGTGTGTTTTTTTCTAGGATGGATAATGAGTTGCAGAATTGCCAGGTTGAAGGGCACATGCATTTTAATTTTAAGAAGTGCTGCTGAATCACTTTTATAACCAGAAAAGGGCACTCGTGGTAAAGAACAAGAGGAATGGTGGTGCCCGCTGCCCCGGGCCTGCCTCTGGGGCAGAACAGTGAGACAATGGGTGTGGAGCCACCCACACTGACATTGGTGGAGCCGCCATCTTGGTGGCATGGGTGTTCTTCCCTCTGTCTCCCCGCAGCCCGGCCTCACTGCCACTCTCTCCCCTGTAGGTTCAGCCCCTACGAGTGGTACGACGCCCACCCCTGCAACCCCGGCTCCGAGGTGGTGGAGAACAACTTCACCCTGCTCAACAGCTTCTGGTTTGGAATGGGCTCCCTCATGCAGCAAGGTAAGTGCCGCCCCCGCCTGCTCTCCCGGGTGGGCGTCTTCTCTCCCCAGGGGGTCCCATGGCCTCTATGGAGTCGGCAGAGCCAGCCCACCCTCGAGGGCAGCCTCAGTCCCTGCTGAGCCATCAGAAGGTTGGAGACCTCCATGGATACTTTGGGGTGTGCCCTCCCCCTCCCCCATCCCACTCCTCAGAGTGCTCTGGCTGGAGGCTCTGAAGCAGATAAACCACCCCAACCTATGGTGTGCAGGACTCAGCCCCAGCACCTCTAGGTGTAGGAGTTGGACGTGGAGCACCCTGCTTGCTGGGCTCAGCCCCCAGTGACACCACCACCACAGAATCCTGTAGGAGCCCTAATTAAGGAGATAGCTAAGATTGCGGTCAGCTGTGAGCCATAAAGCATTACCACCTTCCATGATCTCGCGAGACTTGGCCCGGGACATTGTGGACCGGGTCGGCACCATTTGCATGATCTCGCGAGACTTGGCCCGGGACATTGTGGACAGGGTCGGGGCCATTTTGTGGTGGTTGGAGGAGTGTGGATTGCGTGTTGGGGTGTTGTTGGAGCTGGAGAGAGAAGCTGGCAGAATAAAGAGCCTGTTCGTTTCCAGTCTGCCTCTGAACTTATTCCCGTGGCTTTGTTGCTGCAGGCGGCCATCGCTTCAGGCAGCAACAGAATCCAGCTAAACAAACCTGAGCTGTGGACAGGGGAAGGGGCACTAGAGGCAGGGAGGCTGAGTGGGAGGCCCTTGCAGGAATGAGATAAGACCTGAACTGGGGTCGAGGCCAGGAGGGTGGAGGGCAGAGGGAGCAGATGGTCAGGGCTCCAGGGTCACTTGGCTCTGGGGCACCTGGGAGCAGGAGGGATCAGCTGAGGAGGGACTTCTACCCAGATACACCAGAGGTGGGATCCACAGGATGATGGGATTCTCTTATGTCCTCCAAAGAGAGGGCCAGTGTGCTGCTCTTGACCGGTGTGGGTGGCCCTTGGGAGGATCCGCAGCTGCCAGGAAGCAGAGAACCTGCTCTCACTGCAAGGTGTGAGGTGCAGAGGCCTCAAGGGGCTTGAAGACAGGCACAGAGGGGGGCCATCCAGGAAAGACCCCCAGGGAACTACCCTGCCCGGCCCACTGACCAGGAGCCCTGAGCCTCTGCCTATGACCATGGAGTTGCCTGCTCTGGCCGAGGGCAGGGGGCAGCCCAGTCTCTGCTGTGTTAGGTCCACCTGAAGGACCTAACTAGGGCCAGGGATGAGGAGGCTTCAAGGAACAAAGAAAATGTCCTTGTCCTTCACTCTTCTGGGTGTAACCTCAAAGGCCAGCACAAACTCCCATCCTCAGGAGAGAGCCATCGGCCAACGCCAAATGAACAAATGAATCAAAGGTCTTCTCCACCCTGTGCTGGGGAGTTGTGTGAAAGAGAGAAAAATACAACTGCCCAGGGAGACATTTCAGCCATGCAGGGACCAGGGCAGGGGCTGTGCCTGGGCAGGGGTCCCAGCTGCCTGGCAGGAGCTCCCCAAGCAAACAACTAAAAGAAGCCACTCTCCCTTTTGGGGCACAGCCGAAGGCCCAGCGTGCAGCAACCTGGGGGAGGCTGGGAGGAGCTGGCTGGGGAGGGCAGGCTGAGCAGCCTCCTGGGCTCCCATAGTTGGGAAGTGACAGACAGCTTTCAAGGGAAGTGCCTCAATTTGTCCCCGCCATTAACGAGTGTCCCGAAGCCTCACCTTGCTTCTTTGCCATCATCTTTGTTCGGTGACAGCTGGGAAAGACCTGGAAGCTCCTCATTGCAGTAATAACTTCTCCTCTTCCGCCTCCTGCTGCTATTCAAAGCCCTGGCCCCCGATGCATTCCCTGCATGGTTTTGATTAGAAGGGAGAAAAATAGTTATGTATTTGAAAAACTCTCCCTTGAGTGATTTCTTTGAGAAAAAAAAAAAATCATCCATATCAAAGCAGACGCTTTTCAGATTGCAGGTCCAAATATTCTGGAAAGTTCAGGAGTCACTTGCTATTTAAATCTCTTGAAAGCCGCCTAGTTAATTACTTCAGTTAGAAGGTTTCATTTGAATTGTGCTCCACACCCAAGGTCGGGGAGGAAGAGTGATATATTTCAGCAAAGAGCTTCCAAAAATGTTGATTTTTCTCCTCCTGCCAAACACCACAGAGCAATCTTATATTTGTATACCACTTGTATTTGCGATGCAATTTCTCCTCGGATTGTATCATTGCAGATCACAGTATTTCTGCGAGGCTGGGACAGAGGAAGGACATTGCAGGGTCCCTGAGAGGGGAAGTGTCTGGCATAAGATCACAGGGAGAGTTGGGAACAGAATGGGAGCCCAGGCGTTCTGACCCTCCTGTGTTCTTAACCTGGGACTCCAGGAGCAGTTCGTGGACAGGCATCTCAGGGGCTGAGGAGCCTGTGAACTGCTGTGCATGTGTGTTGTGTGATTTGAGAGCAGTAGCTCCTAAACGTGAGCCTGGATCAGAACCTTCTGGAAGGCTGATCAGACAGATCGCTCATCCTGCGCCGACCCCTGGGTGCTGGTTCCGTAGGTCCTGGGGTGGAGCCTGGGAATTCACGTTTCTAGCAAGTTCCCAGGCAACGCTGATGACCACACTTCTGAGAACCTCGAGGGTCTGGGCTTTTAGGAGCATGTTGGGGGCGTCCGTGACCCCAGGGCTTGAGCAGCACGGTGTCTCACTCAAAGTTCCACCTTGTAAGGTGCCCTCTGCCTCCTGCCTCCCCCCCCAGGGTCTGAACTGATGCCCAAAGCTCTGTCCACGCGCATCATCGGTGGCATCTGGTGGTTCTTCACGCTCATCATCATCTCCTCCTACACCGCCAACCTGGCTGCCTTTCTGACTGTGGAGCGCATGGAGTCGCCCATCGACTCTGCCGACGACCTGGCCAAGCAAACGAAGATCGAGTACGGGGCTGTCAAGGACGGGGCCACCATGACCTTCTTCAAGGTGAGGATTTCTCCTTCCCATTGCAGCACAGCGAGCGGCCCCTCCCCTGGCCCTGTGCTGAGCAGAAGAGGAGTGGGAGGAGGAGTCCTTTGCTCACCGCTGGAGCAGATGGGCTAGAAGACCCCAGGGCTCACACCCTCCCTGTTTAGGACAGCTGATTTGGGGGGAGCTATGGTGATGTGAGCCATGTAGTTTGGTTACAGCACAAATTCTAGAAGTTTCTGTCCTGTGACAAAGACTGTGAATCATCTGAAGAGGACGGGTGGAAAAGAGGGACGGGGAAGGGGGGGACAGGAGTGGCCACACACCCAGGCTCTGGGGCCAGTGGGTGCCCTCCGCTTGGCCTGAGGCCCTAGTGTGCCATCTGTGTCTGAGAAGCTAGCCTGGGCTTGGGGGTGAGCATCCTACCACTGAGCGGGAAGCAGGGGCACATCTGGGGAGAAGGGCGGGGACTTAACATGTGACAGGTGTTTACAGACTTAGCATGTAGCACTCTTGGAATGCTGGGGACCCCTGCCCACGTGACTGCTCTAGAGGGTGCCTTTGCTGCTCCTCCAGCTTTGGAAGGGATGGCTCACTTCCCCAGTGTTTTTCCACCTTCTACCAGTATAGCTGACCCTCAGGGAGACCGGAAACTCCTCTACCTGGCCTCTGAGGACCTGTAGGGGTCAAATTCACATAGCAATAAAGATAGCAACCCACACTGAGCGCTCGCAGTGCACCAGGCTTGGTGCTTGGTGCTCAGCCTCATTTAACCTCGGTGACAGTCCGTGAGGTTGGCACTGTCATTATTTCCATTGTACGTGTGCGGGGACTGAGGCTCAGAGTGATTAAGTGACTCATCCAAAGACTCACGACTGGAGGAGCCAGATGCTGAGCCAGGTCTGCCTTCCCCCAAGGTCTGTGTTCTAAGCCAGTGGCTTAAGGACTTGAGTGCGCATTTTAATCCACCCCTCCCCCCCCCCAGTACAGGGGGCCCAGCCCTCAGGGCATCTGACTCAGAAGGTCTGGGACAGAGTCAAGAATGAGCAACTTAAAAAAAAAGAAAGAAAGAATTTGTGGTGCTGGGGAATCAAACCCAGGGCCTCGCACTTACTAGGCGAGTGCTCTACCACTGAGCTGCATCCCCAGCCCCAAGAATGAGCATTTCTAAGAAGTTCCTAGGTGGTGCTGGTGGGGCCCATTTAGGACCATGCTTTGAGAACCACTGCTCGAATTGTGGCTCAGAAATGATCAGGACCTGGGACCTTGGTGGCTGCAGGTTCCTTCATTCCTTTACTCACTCACTCACTGCTCTCAGTCTCCTGGAAGCCGGGGCATTTCCTTTCTTCTGGACCCTGGATCCACCCCCAGCCCTTGGCTCTTTCTAGACCAAGTCATGGATGGAGCCCCCAGAGGGGCCTGGGTGAAGAGTTTGGGTGGGAAGGCCTTCCACCCCCCCAGCCCTGGAGCCCCAGCACTGACCCCCACCCAGCCTTCCCTGCCCCTCCCTGATGTTGGAAGGGGATCTTTAGGAAGAGAAAGGAGGAGAAGGCTCGCTTCCTGCGCGCTGCTGCTGCCACCAGCAAGCTGCAAACCCACTGTCTCGGGGGTCACAGCAACATATGTAGGGTGAGAGGAAGCCACGGCACTATCAAAGACGTTAGGAGGGCTGGGGTGGCAGCTCAGTGGTAGGGTGCTTGCCTAGCGTGTGTGAGGGACTGGGTTCCATTCTCAGCACCGCATATAAATAAATAAAATAAAGGTCCATTGACAAGTAAAAAATAATTTAAAAAAACTGATTCTTTAAAAAAAATAAACACGTTAGGAGCTCTGTGGGGCTCTGTGTTCATGAGTGTGAAATGTCTATGACAGTGTGCATACCCATGCATGGCTGCACATGTGCATGTAGCTGCAAATGTGTGCCCAGCATGCACACATGTGCCAATGCACAAGAGTGCGCTTCTGTGGGTGTGTGTATCGTCTGTGTGTACTGGTGAGCACATGCGTGATGGATCTCTGTGATCTGGGCACCTGGACTTGTGCCTCTGAGTGTATACAAGTGCCTGCCAGAATGTGTGTGTGTGTGTGTGTGTGTGAGTGTGCGCACACACGCAGAGAGTAAATGTGCTTCACTGTCTGCTTCACTTTCCCCATGGGTGTACCTAGAAAGGTGTGAGGGGGGCTGCATAAGAAATGGCCTCTGTGTGTGTGTGTGTGTGTGTGTGTGTGTGTGTGTGTGTGTGTGTAACAGCCTGTGCACACACGAGCACCTGTGTGCGTGTGTACCTGCTCGTTTGCTCGCTGTCTGTCCCCGGGCTGCGGCCCAGCCCTTTGACTGTGCCAGAGCCTCTCTCATGCATTAGGCATGAGCCTTCTCTAAGCAGGGCTCCCGATCAAAGGGAAGCAGCATAAATAAGCCCGATGCCGGCTCATTGCCGCTGATTGGATCCCTGCCTCCCTCCATGCTAAGATGCTCAGATTGGCTTCCCAGAGCCTGGTCCCAGCTCCCCACCGAGCCTCTGTCCTCAGCATCAAGCAGCGCCTCCTGCTGCCTACTCCGCCCTCACCCACCTTCCCTGCAAATGGCACAGCGAGGAGGGCAGAGGAGGGACGGGATGCTGACACCCAGCTGGGGCTCTGGGGCTCGAGGGCCCGTACTCACAGGGCCCATTGGCCAGAAACAGCAATGCGCATCCCCTTGCGGAACCAGCTCCACTTTCATGCTCTCCCGGTGGCCAATTAATCCCTGTCCGTGTCTGGCCACGCTGCCTCTCACGTTCATGCGAAGCTCCTCTTACCCTGGCTTCCTCTCACTGGCAGGAGCAGTAGTGGGACTGTCATGGAGGCGGGGAGGAGCCCGAATGTGGCCGCATTAGCTGGGAGCACAGCGCTCAGGCCCTGAGGTGCCTGGACCAACCTACTTCCTCCCCCGCCCCGCCCCCGCCCCCTGCCCTTCAGAGTTGAACCTCTAGTCACACCTCCCCTGCCCCTACCCCAGCCGGGTTGCAGTAGTGGAGGCTGCTATGAAATTAAAGGATGGAATTTAAAAGGGGGCACGATCCAAGAAGAGCAAGCGCAGGAGGTAGTGTTGAGAACCAGAACCCCCCAACTGGCGTCCTGTGGTCGTCCAAAGTGTAGGGCAGGTGAAATTCATTTCCACAGTAGCAAGTGCCTGGTTAGGCCGCCAGCGGCCTTTGAACACCCTTCTCCCCGGGCTGGGAGTAGAACACAAGGCAGAGCTCCCAGCCCTCTTCAAAGAGGACAACAGCAGGAAGCAGGGCCTCCAGCTCGCAGGGCCTCCGCATCCCTCCGCCCCGTCCTGCAGCCCGGGAGATGGCGTGGCTTGAGACAGCCGCATCTCTGCCGAGATAGTCTCACTTGGAGAATTGTCAGGAAGCAGCAGACATCACAAACAGCGTCTCCTGTGTTGTCCTCCCTCGGTCTTAGAAGATAAAATTAATTAGGAGATGAAAAAGGAGGCCTCTGAAAGCACTGTTTGGCTGTAAAATATGTCGGCAACATGTAAAGGAGGACGTGGGAGCAAGCCTGCTCTCTGCAGGGCGGGCGGGGGGTGGCTTTGAAAGGAAAAGAAGTGGGGAGACGGGTCCTCAGCAGATCCAGTCCTCTCTGACTGGTGGGGCTGGAGAGCCCAGCAAGATGGGGGTAGCCGCTCCGGAAAGGGCCCTGGGCCCTGGGCCTTGTCAGGCCCTCTGCTCTGTGCAGCCTCTGTCCTGGCGCCTGTCCTGGAAGGCACTTGGAGAGGTCCCGTCCACCCCCGCCTCTCACTGCATCGCTGTCTCTTGCCTGAGTTGCAGGCATCACTCCCCTCAGCTCAGCCTCCAGCTTCTCCAGCCCCATCTGCTGGCCTCTCTTGGAGCCTTAGCCCTGCCTTCCAGGCCAGAAGGACCCACAGCAGTTATCAGGCAGCCTGCAGCGTGGTCAGCCTGGCCCCATCAGGGAACATCAGTTTTAAACTCAGACAGACCAGGATGTGAGTCTCAGGGGATGTTTATGCTAGGTGACCTTGGACAAGTCACTTCATTTCTACAAGCCCCCACTTGCTCACCTGTACCACAGGGATACCAGTGCCCACCATGGGGCAATTTGCAATTGGATTCAGTTAGGTACTGGACACTGGCTATCCCAGGGCCAGGGATTCTCTTGTCCCAAAGTCCCCTCCTGAGGCAGATGGCTTCACCAGAGCACATTGCAGCAGGACCAGCGAGTGGGCATCTGGAGATTCTCCCTTCTTCCAGATCCCCTTGGACTGGACCTCCTGAGATTGGTGAACATTGGCTTCTCCTATTGCGGTGTGGTCACCTGCCTCTGCACAGGACTAAGCACTTCAGAAAGAGCCCCGAGGTCCTTAGAATGGAAGAAATCCAGAGAGATCAGGCAAAGGAACAGCAACAGGTGCAGGGTGAGGACCAGTGTTGGAGAAGTCATTGGAAATGACCTCCCTCCCTGGACCTTAGTTTTCTCATCTGTGAGCTGGGTATAATAGTCCTCAATCTCATCGACTTATTCAGATGATTAAATGGGGTCATTCATGTATGTAGCTCAGAACAGCACCGGGCACAAACTAGACACACAGTAAATGTTAACTGTTTCTGTTTATTGTTGCAAACTTGTGATACCCAGGCCTGTTCAGCACAGTTAAGATTTGGGAGCCATGCGTGGTTTTCTTATAGATTAGATATTTCTTTAGATTAATTGTTGGTATTTTTAAAGTTTGGAGTCTTCTGCATTAAAAAAAAAAATTCACCTTCCCAGCTTCTTGAAAATATGACACATCTGCCACCACTGAGCTGGCTCTCCTGCAGGGGGACAGTTTTCAAAGCTCAGAAGCAGAGTCTGTCTCCAGTTTACAGAACCCCACCTGGCCTTTGTGAGCTATTTCCGGTGCCGGGCCTGACCCTATCAGCATTTGAGTTTTCTGCCCCTAAGTCTTTCTTATGTGGTTTTAAACTCTGTAGCCACTCTGCACTATGAAGATCATATTATCCCCTACTTCTAGATGGGGAAACTGAGCTTTAAAGAAATCAGGGAGCCTTAAAGAAAAATAATGATGCCAACCACACCTGGAGACTTCGGGGCCAGGCTCCGTGTCAATGAGTGCTAGGTGCCTTTTCTTGCTGGGTGTTTACAGTAATGCTATGAAGCAAAACCCCCTTTCACAGATGGGAAAGGAGGCTCAGAGATGTGGCATCACTTGCCTGTGGTCCCAGGAGGAGTTGGCATTTTAAACCCGGCTTGATGTGACACCAGAGCCCATGCAGGGGAGCTGACCCCTCCCTCTCTATGCACACTCCCCACCTGACACCCTCACCTCTGGGCTCCCCCGAGACACCCAGCTGCAGGCCTTCGTAACAAGCCTCAGGGACATGTGCGGACTTTGGGGGCTGCTGCTGGGGCAGAGGGTCAGTCTGTCTGTCCTCGCTGGGGGGTTCAGGCCAGTGGAAAGAGGCAGGAAATTCAGAGAGAAATTGGAAATCACCCAAGAGAAGTGATTCACTGCTGGAGGACGTGGATCCGATAAGGCCAAAGCCTCCACATCCGGGAATCAGAAAGCTAATTAATTTGGGGAAAGGTCTCCTTTCCAGGATGGAAAACACCCAAGGTCTTGCATGGAATCACACTGCCGTTGTCTCTCTGCACATACTCCCTGGGATCCAGCTCCCTTCAAAATTGATATATATATATTTATGTATGTATATATAGGCCTATATATGTTCTCTTGTACAGAAATGTTAAATTCTCAAGATTAAGTATCTTCAGCTGGGGAAAATCAATTTGCTTCTTTGAGGAGGCTGGAATTGAAAAGTCGTGAGCCTGAAACTTACTTTCTTGCCAATTTTTCTGATAAAAAAAAAAGTATCTCCACCCTGGCAGATGGCCCTGTATTGGCTGCTCTGAATGATTCCATTAATTGATTTGGGTGACTGGCCCTGAAGGAAACCTCATTAAGATTCCCACCAAAGCCAGGACAGGTGAGATGACGCAGGGCCTGCAGGTGTGTGGGACTCTCTTCTCTGGGGGTGTGATGGTAGCTCAGGGCGGTGACTGGAACTCAGGGCTCTGGAGCTCAGGCCTGTAGAGAAGGGAGGGAGCCCTGAGATTCCAGGAGGGGTCCTGACTTGACCTTGCCCTGCCTCAAGGTGCCAGAGAGGGCTTTTCAGGGTTGTGCACCAGAATTATAGAATTGCTCAAAGGCAGAACTTAAAGGGACACAGAGACCATGAGCAGATGTAATTGAGAATGGGGACCCCAAGATATGGCCAAGGACAATGGGAAGCCACTCCAGGGAAGATATCGATCCGTGCATCTGCGGAAAGGTGGTGGAGGCAGTGAGTTTGGGGCGCTGGAGTGGGAGGGCGGCATCCCTGGAAGTCCGTGTCACAGCCACCTTCTACCTTGGTGTCACCTCCTGTCTTAATGGGCCCAACTTCTTTGGTGTCCTTTCCTATCTCTTTTATTCAGTCCATTTACCCGCTGGTGGCTTCGATGTGTCTGTCCTCCAGCACCATCTGCCTCAGCACTCCCTTCAGCCCCAGATGAAATCCCTGTCCCCCAACGCGGTGCTGCGTCACTGGGAGAAGCCTATGTTTGGGTGCCAGGCAGGGCGGTGGCGGGCCATGGGTGCAAGGAGAGGTTTGGAGAAAGGAGATGTGCTGTCCCGCTCTGAGACAGAAGCAAGGGGGTGGGCTCCCTGAATGGTTCCTTGGTTACTTTGGCCACGACTTGAGAGGTCTGGATGACGGCTGCATGGGAGAGGGGGTGGGTGTGATGGGTACAAAGGAGAAAGGGATGGGTGCGTGGGTGACCTGGGTGGACGGTGAGTATCTGGTAATGCAGAGATGGCTGGACATGGATAGTTTAATGGTAAGAATAATTAGAATTACTGACTATCTGAAAGGCAACTATTTGGGGGGACAGAAGTAGCTCATGGGAATATGTAGGTGACAGAGTGTATTAGTTATCTACTGCTGTGTAACAAATGACCCCAAAACTCAGCGTCTTAAAGCAGCATCTGGCATCTCCCTTTGTGGGTCAGGAAGCCAGCCCAGCTCAGCTGAGCGCTCTGGTTCGGCCTTTCGTAGGTGACAATCCCATGTGGCCAGCGCTGCAGTCATTTCCAGGCATGGCTTCTAGGCTCACATGGCTGTTGGCGGGACTCAGTTCCTCCCAGGTTGTTGGCCTGAAGGCTTCAGTTCTTTGCTCACCTTTGCCCAGAGGCCACCTTCTGTCCCTTGCCCTGGCGACCTCTCCATAAGGCAACTCACAACCTGACAGTGTTTCCGTCAGGGAAGAGAGAGTAAAGCCAGATGAAGTCACAGTCTCCTGTAACCTGTCTTAGAAGTGACATTCCATCACTTTGAGGAGGAGGTAAAAGCCAGTCAGGAAGTCCAGCCTCCACTCAAGAGAAGTCTGACCACCAGCACATGGGGACCATTAGGAGCCATTTAGAAGCTTCCTACCATAGGCAACCCGAGGAGGGAGCCTGAGAGGGGAACAGAGGGCGCCGGAGAAGCTGGCAGCAGGAGAATCTGCATATCTGAAATTACCTAGAAAATGAGGAACATCTGGGATGTCAGACGATCTGGAAGGGAGGAACGTCTTGAAGGGAAGAGGAGCTGGTGGGGACACTTGGGGAGGAGCTGAGGCGGAAGAGTAGCCAGGAAGGGGGGCAGCTGCGGAACACCAAACCCTGGGAGGGGGATGGCAGAGGGGGAGAGGGACAGGACAGCTGGAGGGCAGGAAGAGCAGCAAGGAGAGGAGGCGGAGGACCCAGAGGGGCTGGCAGCAGCCCAGCGAGCACAAGGACCCAGGGCATCTGAGCCCTTCTGCCTTTGACTTAGGCAGGGCAGTGGCTGCTTCTCTGAAAAGGTGCCCCATCCCCTGTGCCCAGAGCAGGTCTTGCTGGTGCTCAACTGACCCCATCCCGGATGGATTGCCAGAGGGCCCTGCCCGCTGCTCTGAGGCTCCCTCCTGTCCTCACTGCCTTCCGGCCCAGGGCGCGCTGGGGTCTGCAAGGGGCCATCCCCTGCCAGTAGGAAGATGAAAGTTCACTTCCCTCCCAGTCTCCTCACCCCCTCCCGGAGGAGTCAGCTTCTTCCCTGTCCGCTGCCCAGCCCCCGGGGTCCCTTGCCAGTCTGTGTGAGCTGGGCTGGGTGCCAGTCAGACAGGCTGACGTCACAGAAAGCCACAGCAGACTTGGAAACAGCCTCTAGCACGGGGGCTGCAGAGCCGCCTGCTCCCTGGGACGCCCTGGGGAGAGCGGGTCCCTGCTGGGAGCGGGCATCTGGCAGGTACTGAGTTCCCCAGAAACTTCATGAACACCAAGCACCCCAGTCTGCCCAGCCTCCCCGGCCAGCAAGAGCCACTCAGCCCCGGTCCTCTCTCTTGGCCCCGGCAACCTCTCTGAGTCTCAGAGAGACTGTGGGTGCCACAGCCCACCCACCACGCCTGAGCTCAGGGATGCTGGCCCTGAGCTGTGACATCATCCAGCCCCAGGGGCCTGTAGACCACCTGCTGTGATGGCCCACCTTCCCCCTCTGTGATTCCCACCTGCCTGCGCTCACAAGGAGGAGGCTGGAACCGATGCTTCAGCAAAGTCTTCCCCTGAGACATCGCCTCCCACCACCCACCCTCACTGAGGGCCGGGAGGCAGTGCTGCTCAGTGGTGAGGAGCATGGACTCAGGCTCCAGAGGGACTGGATCTGAGGCCTGGCTCTGCCGTATCTGGGTACCTTCAGTAAGCTCCTCGGCCACCCCTCCACTCCCCATCTGTCCATGGAGCAGTGATAGGACCTGCCTCCCGATCGGGGTGAGGACTTGATAAGTTCATGCAGGCAAGGTGCTCAGAACAAGGCGTGCACGTGCTCGTAGTTTAATTAATGTTAGAGGGGAAAAAAAATTTTTTTTAAGTCAGTCTGAAGACCACTGTGCTGTGATAAAGAACTGGGTGTTCAGGAAGCGGGCCTGAGCCTGAGCTTCCCTGCTCCTCAGCCCTGTGTCCTGCGACCTCGCCTCCCAGGGCCTCAGTTTCCACATCTGAGCAGGGGTGGGGGAGTAGAGGCGGGTGCAGGGATGCCGCTGGGGAGGGACGCATGCTCGGTCCCTGGTGCGCTCAGTAACTACGTGTGGTCCCCCTTTCCCTCGCGGCCCAGAAATCCAAGATCTCCACCTTCGAGAAGATGTGGGCTTTCATGAGCAGCAAGCCCTCGGCTCTGGTGAAGAACAACGAGGAGGGCATCCAGCGGACGCTGACGGCGGACTACGCGCTGCTCATGGAGTCCACCACCATCGAATATGTCACCCAGAGGAACTGCAACCTCACGCAGATCGGGGGCCTCATCGACTCCAAGGGCTACGGCATCGGCACGCCCATGGGTGAGCCAGGGGCGCGGGGGAGGGCGGCGGAGGATGGGCACACGGTCCCCAGCTCGGTCGGTCAAGCCTAGAAGGGTGGCCTTTCCCCAGCCCAGGAGCAGAAGGACAGAGTCACAGGCCGCTGAGGTCAGCCCTGGCCTGAGCAGTGAGAGCAAGGACCAACAGAAAGTGGGCGGTCGGTTCGCAGAGGCCACGCCCACCTCCCTCGCCCCGCCCACCTCCCCTCGTCCCGCCCCTGCTGATGCAGCCCAGCACCCTGGGGCCTGCCAGGGACCCACAGGAACCGATCTTCAAGGGGGTTGCCACACGCCCGGCCAAACAGACGCCACCGACAGCTGGCTCGCTGTCCCTCCGCAGGCTCCCCGTACCGGGACAAGATCACCATCGCCATCCTGCAGCTGCAGGAGGAGGACAAGCTGCACATCATGAAGGAGAAGTGGTGGCGGGGTAGCGGGTGCCCCGAGGAGGAGAACAAGGAGGCCAGCGCCCTGGGCATCCAGAAGATCGGCGGCATCTTCATCGTCCTGGCCGCAGGGCTGGTCCTGTCTGTGCTGGTGGCCGTGGGCGAGTTCGTGTACAAGCTCCGCAAAACAGCCGAGCGAGAGCAGGTGAGCCCCGGGGGCCTGCAGCAGGAGGGCGGGAGGGCAGGCCCGGTGCACGCTCATCCCCAGGTCCCCCAGGACGTCCTGCCCGCTCCCCTCTGTCCAGACCCAGCAGGTTTCCTATCTCAGCTGCTCCACCCGAGGCCAAGCCGTGGCACCTGTGGCCTGGACCCTGCTGCAGCCTGAGGTCTGGCCTTCCAGCCTCCACACCTCCCTGCTGCCACCACCAGTCAAACAGCAGCCAGTGCCCTGTGTGAAACTTAATTTAAACCTCATCAGTCCCCTGGGTAAAACCCTGCAGGGCGGTGGTGGGAGCTGGGTACTGGTGGCATAGGGGTTCATTATATTGTTCTCTCTACTTCTGTATAGATTTGGAGATTTCCATAATCAGAAGTTTTAAAAAAATATAAAGTTAAGAGGCCCAGACCAAGCGTGCAGACGGTAGAATGAGGCTCTGCCGGTCTGATTAATTCAAGCATGGTTGGGCAGTGGTTCTGGGTCCCCGCAGCAAATTAGAACCACAGGGAGAGAGTTTTTAAGTGCTAATGCCCTGGCCTCGCTCCCAGAGACTCCTTTCTAATTGGCCTGCGGTGGAGCCTGGCATTGGTGTTTTTCAGAAAGCCTGCAGGGTGATTTAAACACACACCAGAGTTGAGGCCTCTAGTGGGGGAATCGCCTCTTACCAGAGAGGTTCAAAGGAGCCTAGGCCCGGTGTGGCAGGGGACTGCAGTTGGATCACAACTGAAGGGTTGTGACAACACGCAGCATCTATGTCCATCAAAAATGAAACAGTCGTTTATAACCGGCGAGCCTGGGTCAACAAGGGGAAGGGAAGACAATCCTTCCTTCCTTCTGGTCAGCAGGGGCAGGATAGAAAGACCCCCCAGCACTGCTGAGAGAAGGCTGAACAGGCTATGCCACAGGACGCTCAGTCTTTAAAACTGGTCATAGATTTTGGCCAATGAATTTCTATTTTTAGAAATGCACCAGTGGAAGTGGTCCGGGATATGTGTAGTTTTTACTTATGAGGATGTTTATTGAAGTGTTTATTATAACATAAAAAATGGATAAATTATCTAAATGTCCCACAATTGGGAATGGCTTAAAAAAATTCTTTAGGAATTTAGATTAAAATTGGATTGAGCTCCAAATTCTACCAAACAGCCTATGGGACTCAGTCCTGGACCATCTCTCAGACCTCTTTCTTCCCATCCTCCTCTCCCTACTCTGCTCCATACACACTGGCCTCCTTTTTAGTCCATAACACACCAAACATGTGTCTGCCTCAGGGCCTTTGCACATCCTATTTCACCCACCTGGAATGTTCTTCCTCCAGTGCATCTTAATATTCTTGGCACCATCTGCTCATTCCGCTTACCTCCTCCAGTAACCTCTCCTACCTATCCCCATTCCCAGCCCCTCTCTGTCCCACTTCAGGGTTTTGTTATCTTAAAAATAGTTATCACTATCTGAAATTGCTAGTTTAAATGTTTTTTCATCTGTTTCCATCCCATCATTAGACCATAAGGTCCCTGAGCATGGGATCTTATCAGTCTTCTTCACTGCTGAATGCCTGACCCCTAGACCAGTACACAGTAGAGTCTCAGTAAATAT
Source organism: Tamias sibiricus (assembly GCA_025594165.1). Taxonomy (NCBI): domain Eukaryota; kingdom Metazoa; phylum Chordata; class Mammalia; order Rodentia; family Sciuridae; genus Tamias; species Tamias sibiricus. Next base: position 30,830,252 of record CM046658.1, on the reverse strand, counting down.
TTGCACAGTGAAGAAAAGCAGGTCAAAGAGGGGTGACCTTTTGCATTTGGTAGCTAAACAAGGGTGGGCTGGGGAGGTCGCAGCTAGTAAGAGGCAAAGCCAGAGTTCAAAGGCGGGTCTCCACCCCTGCATCCCATGACTTTTAGGCAGGTGGTCCTGGTGCTCTGGCCTTGCTGGTCAGGTGAGGCCTGCACAGCCCCCACTGCCTCACAAGCCATGCGAAGACCCCTGGGGGTTCATCTCACGGGAGCCACCGCCATCAGATCCCCGTGGCAACGCTGCACTTTGCGGTCCCTCTTTGGCTGCCTACAGGGACCAGGGCCCAAAACTGGCGCCCAACCACCCTGCAGGGAGCTGCCTCCCAGGTGCCCACTGTGACAAACATGTGCTGGGCTTTCCTGAGTGGGAGGACAGTGATTCTTCCCTGGGTTGGAAGCTCTGCCAGCAGAAGGGCTGCCCACGCCTTCACCAAGTGTTTCTTGAGCCCTGAGTCTGGGCCAGGCCTGGCGCTGGGGTTGGGCTCATGGGAATGGAAATGGCTGATTCCTGCCCTTAGAGATTAGGAGAGAAGATCAGACAGACAAACCGGAGCTCCTCGAACTTTAATATGCGTGTCAATCATCTGTTTGCTCATCCATGAACTGGGGATAAGACGATACTACCTGCCCCACATACCTTAGTCCCCAAGCAAGAATGGGGGTTTCGTAGGCTACTGTACAAACTAACCATCCCGCCGGAGGCAGAGGAATGGGTGGGAGCAGGTGTGAGACAGCTAGGGAGGCTTTGGCACAGGCTCTGGAGGAGGGAGGGACCGGCCAGAGCTGCCGAGCCAGGCTCACTCGCGTGCCCCGCTTTCCCCCACAGCGCTCCTTCTGCAGCACCGTGGCCGACGAGATCCGCTTCTCCCTCACCTGCCAGCGTCGCGTCAAGCACAAGCCGCAACCTGCCATGATGGTCAAGACTGACGCCGTCATCAACATGCACACGTTCAACGATCGCCGGCTCCCGGGCAAGGACAGCATGACCTGCAGCACATCTCTGGCCCCTGTGTTCCCCTAGGCTCGGGGGGGGTGGGGACCACAGGCCTGAGGCGAGGCAAAAGAAACTGGAAACTGGAAAGAATGGCCCCATGCCTACGCTGGGCTTGGGGACCACAGCTGCTGCCTGCATGTGGGGCCAGGAACTCTCTGCCCCGACCTGCCAGGAAACCAGCAGGCCCCCGGCCAGCTGTGTGGGCTTCATTCTCCTCCTGTCTCTTCTGTGGGTTTCTAAAGCTGCCAGCCAAGACAGCCAAGGCCAAAGGAAGCACATGCCTCTCTCAGGCCAGATGCACCGCCCCTTGCCCCCAACTTTCCTCTAGAGTCAGAAGTTTCTGCCATGGCCTTACTGAGGCCACAGAAGATGGGAAATAGATCTTACATTGCCACTCCTTCCACAAGAGCCCAAGCCTCCTTGGTCTTGACCATGAGACCAGAGATGCAAAACAGGGCACCTTGAGGATCTTACAGTGTGATTGTCAGTGGAAGCCAAAGGACAGTCGTCCCCTACACCCGGGTGAAAGGACGACTTCAGCCCTTGAGGGCGGTTCACGTGGCCCTGATCTTCTAGACTTGGCTTCATGCATGGCAGCCCCTTGGCCAAGTTGAAGGCAGAATGGAAAAGAGGAGAGAAGAGAATGCACAGATAGAAGCCGCCATTTTGAATCCTTATGGATTGTGTCCCAATGGCTCCCACTCCTCTAAAAGGGGTAGTAGTCACAGCAAATTCTCCACGTTCTGGCCAGAGGAGAGAGGACCCCGTACATCGCTCACAAAGGATGCCCAAAGACTCATCTGATATTGGAAGCCCAGCAGAGGAACCGTGGATTCCATGAAGAGCCCACAGGCCCTCGAGCCCGTGG